>CM077673.1:137765477-138965477 GCA_039707655.1 Elymus sibiricus | reverse complement strand
AAATTACAGAAAGAAATCACTTACAGACAATAGCAACTGACGATAGATTTGTCGAGTGCGTCTTGATTGAATAACTGAAACAACTCTGAATAATGAATCCACAAATCTTTTTTATGGAAGTAATGCTTTCTCTTGACTTTCACCATGAGGGACTCTTGATTGGTATTTGTTGTTTCTTGCATGTACCACGTATGCAAATTGTACAATCTCGTTGGTAGAAGGTTGACATCGTCAGGCTTGACCAGAGGTTTGCCGCGGACATATTGGTATTTTACTTCCTCCTCTGTAATCCCGGTGATTTCCTCAAGGCCTAGGAGTTGTTCAACAGTGACACCGGCCTCTTTAGCCTGCCTTTTATGATCGTCGGTTATTACCAGCCGATCAGCGGTACTCACAGGTGTTTGTACAATGAGCGGGGGGATCGATTGCACTGCCTGTTCTCCCAGCTGGGGAACTATTTTCCCGCTTTTTTTGCCAACTTCTTGGCTCGAGCTCGAGCTCGACTCCTTTTGTCCCTGCAAAATATGACTTCTTGATAGACCGCACATAGTCGGAGTCCTTCTGATTGTCAGCCGGTCGAGCCATATCAATAAAGTGTTGTGAGACATGCTCAGGAACTTTCTCCTTTGGCGGCGGGGGCGGTTTCGGTCCAAAATGGGCCTTCACTTTGGCATCCACTACGTGTCGAGTTCCTCCTCAGTCAGGTGGTAAGGAAACTTCGGAAGAGGCTTGAGGTTTGGACCATATTTGAATTTCTTGCCTGTTGTACCGCTAGCCGTCGTAGATGCGGCCTCTCTCTTCCGCTGTTGCTTAGGCGACGGAGCACGCTGAGTCGGCCGAGACGGCAGACGCGGTGCCGGACTTGGAGGAGGAGGAGTCGGCTGAGGCCGTGCCGGACTTGGAGGAGGAGTCGGCTGACGTGGTGCTGGACTTCGAGGAGGAATTGGCTGACACCGTGCCGGACTTGGAGGAGAAGTCGGCTGACGCGGTGCCGGACTTGGAGGAGGAGGAGTCGACTGACGCGACGGCGGACTTGGAGGAGGAGGAGTCGGTGGCCTTGGAAAGACGATGCAATCCTTTTTCCATAGAATGATACGATGTATGGCCTCTCCTAGTGTTCTCTCCTCGTCACCTCCAAGAATGTCAAGTTGTAGCTCGTGATATCCTGACATCACTTCATCAACCCCGACACGAGCATAGCCAGCTGGAATGGGATTGCAATGGAAGGTTGCTTCAGGGGGATTTGCTAAAGCATAGCCGTCTGCCACCTTCATGGATAAGTTCTTCACTTTCATGTGTAGCTCACAGTTAGTCCTGTCTTTGATATCATCCACAGGGTAGCTAGCTATAAGTGCATCATCGATATCGGCCGGGGCGGAACCCACGCTGCTTCTCGGCATAGATGGGACGGTGCTATCCAATGCTGGATCGATCTGCTCATGCTGCCGCTGAGACGCCCTTTCCTGGCTGAGTGAGTCGATCTGCTCCTGCTGCCGCCTGAAAGTGCGTTCCAACTCCAGGTGCTTTGATTCTAGGCCTTCAAGGCGGAGTGCTTCCTCCTTCTTCTTCTGCTCCAGCATTGGATTCTGTAGTCGTTGTTCCAATCCGCAAACCCCTCAAACCACGGAACAACGCCTTTGCCTCGTGTTCTTCCCAGGTGTTTAGGATTCTTCAGGGCGCTCGTAAGCTCGTCGTTCTCTCTGTTGGGCGTGAACACCCCCGTTCGAGCTTCTTCTATTGCAATAAGTATTTCGTCTGTCGCTTCTTTAAGACTTGCCTTCACCATAACCAGCCCTGTCTCTGGGTCCAACTTCCCCCCATGCGCATAAAACCATGTCCTGCACCTGGGGGGCCATGTCAATGTAACTGGAGTGACCCCTGCACTAATCATCTCTTGCTCAGATTGATCCCACATAGGCAGGGCCACCTGGTAGCCACCTGGCCCCAGAGTATGGTGCCACTTCTTTTTCGCAGCATTAATCTTGTTTTTTTCTCGACCGTTCCTTAGCTTCTTCCGATTCCTTGAACTTCACGAAAGCGTCCCGGTGATCTTTTGCCTTCACCAGTGCTCCCTTGAATTCTGGAGTCTTCTTTTTTGATTTGACGTACGCAGTCCATGTATTTTTCTTGAAGGTGTTGAATGCGATCGCCATCTTTTTAAGAGCATAGTTTCTGACTTTCTTCAGATTTGCATCTGTTAAATTATCTGGTAGGGTGAAATGCCGCATGAGCGAATCCCAAAGCACATCTTTTGCTCTTTCTTCGACAAAAGTAACTCCTGCTCGATCTCCCTTTGCTGGCTTTCTCCATTCTTGTACGGAGATCGGGATTTGGTCCCGGACAATAAGTCCGCATTGATTCTTGAACTTGGTCGCATTTTTCCTAGGTTCAAGCGGTTCGCCATTTGATGTTTTGATGGAATCGATGTTGAACTTTATGCCAGGATCCAACTTTCTGGCCGGGCCTCGAACTACCCTGTCGCTTGTAGAAGATTTGCTCGATCCGGAGGCCTAAAAGAAGAAAGATTGATTCGTTAATACATACAAATCAATTAAGACATGTAATGATCACCGGATGGCTTATATAATAAATATACCTCGCTGGTCTTTGTTATTTGAAGAACATTTTCTTCATCAACATCGTTGTCGTCGCCTTCATCTATTCGTTCATCTTCATCAAATATCATACAACCCTCACCGGAATTGTTCAGATATTGCGAGCCATCATCATCTTCAGGTTCATGATCTGGGCTCGAGGAGCGTATGATGTCGAACAGAGCCTCTTCTCCTTCTCTGCCGGTATTGTCCATAGCTTTTATTTAACTAATCCAGAAGAAAGATAAAACAATTTAGTATTCAAATTAGAATGCATGCAATCAATAAGGAAAAACTGAATCATAGTACATAATATGCATCTCGAATAATTCATATAATATGCATCATCGAATATAATCTCGAATAAATCGTCTCGAATATAATCTCGAATACATCTCGAGTATTATCACTAATACATCTCGAATATTATCATATATATAACATCACTAGCTAATACAGATCGAATATTATCGAAGAATCTAGTTCACTCGCGGTTCCTGAGGCGTGGGCGGTGGACACCCAAAGAGAAGGAACCATCACAGGATCATAGCTCGGGTGAGATCCCTGAAGAACCTGCCAGGTATTGGAGAACCTGACGTCCAACGCATCCATGTAGTGACGGACGTGCTCGTCCTCCTCCCTGACACGGCGACGTACCACCTCCGGCGGGGCCGGCTGCATCCGCACCGAAAGTGGCCCACGCGAACGCCACCAAAGAAGCTCCGGGTCGACGACGGGACCCGGGGCCGGGTTCCTCACCAAGCTGCGTGCCCCTGAAGGTAGCACCTCCCAGTGCCAGCCCGGCGGAGCCCAGTCCCGAACGTTGCCCCTCTGAAGCAGGACGTCGTCGCGAACGAGTCGACGACGAGGATGCGGGCCGGGCATCGTTGACTCTGAGAAGAAATTCTTATGAAAAAAAATTCCTATATATGCAATGTCATTTTATTAGGAAATTTTGAGCAAAATATCCTCTTTTCAATTATAATGTCCCATTCCTAGGTTATAACTACCCTAATATTATTCCTTTCTCAAAAAATTCTGAAACTTTTCCCACTTATATATAGTCCTTCTAACAAATATATATATGGTCAACTTTTTCCTATGCAACTTTTTTATATGCAAATTTTTTCTATACTATGATATACAACATTATATAAAATTAAAAAACAGAAAAAGAAACACTAATTAAGCATACTTCTATACATCCATTAAAAAACAGAAAAACAACATTATATGAAAAAAATTCTATACTAATTAAACACTAATTATATCCATCTAACATGCATTCATAAATATATATATACTAGTGAAAAAATAATCATCTAAAACATCTAAACTAATTAATTTCTATACATACATAAATACTAATATACTAATTAATTCCTCAAATGTCAAAATTCCTCAACTTTTTTCTATACATACATATATACTAATATACCAACATGTATAGTGAAATTTTTTCTATAGATACATATATACTAAATAATCATCTAAAACAACTAAAACATCTAAATAAAACATCAAAAACATTCATGCATACATGTATAAAAAAAACTAGTGAAAAAAAATCGCCGGAGGGGGCGGCCGCGCGAGCTCACAGCGGACGGACGACGGCGTCGAGGTGCGGCAAGGGCGCGGACGGACGGACGGAGATGTCGAGGGGCAGGGGCGCGGACGGACGGCGACGGCGACGGTGCGAGGTGCAGGGGCGCGGCGGCCACGACGTCGTGGTGCGGCAGAGGCGCGGACGGACGGCGGCGTCGAGGGGCAGGGGCGCGGACGGACGGACGGCGACGTCGAGGGGCAGGGGCGCGCGGACGGACGGTGATGGCGAGCTTTGGCAGCCTGGCGGCGTGGTGGTTCAGCGTCGTCAAGAAGATTTGGGGAAAAATTTGAAAGTGCTGCTTATATAGGAGGCACCTTTAGTCGCGGTTGGAGCCACCAACCGCGACTAAAGGTATTTTTCGCCGGGCGAAGCGGCGGGAAGCGCAGACCTTTAGTCGCGGTTGGTGGCACCAACCGCGACTAAAGGTCTCGTGCTGCCACAGCCGCTGTGCAGAAAGTTTAGTCCCACCTCGCCCAGCGAAGGGCAACCGCACTGGTTTATAAGCCCCGCTGCGGCTGCTCCCTTGAGCTCCTCTCTAAGCAGGCCTGTGTGGGCCTATCAAACCTGTGCTGCCCTGTTGGGCCTACTGGGCCTTGTGAGCCTGCGGTTGGGGGCCCGTAGGCGGGTTTTTTTTTACTTTTCAGTTTTTTTAATTTCTGTTTTATTTATTTTCTTTTGTTTCTGAGTTTTTTTTTTGCTTTATTTAGATTTAATGAGTGAATCTTTTTGCGTTAGGTCAAAAAAATTATAAACTTTCTGTTAGTGGCAGTAGTTTTTAAATTTGAATAATTTACATTCGAATTATTGGAAATTTGTGTACATCACTAATTTGTGAATAACTTTACTTTAAAAACAGATTTTGCAGTGATTCTTTTTTTTTGCTGTTTAATATTAGAATTGTTTTATCATTATATTCAATTTGGTAATTCTTAGGTTATTTAAAAAATGAAATGCCTTTGTAAGAGACGAGTTTTCGTCAGAAACCCTTATACTTCAAAAGATATTGTCCATTTTGTACACGAAGTGCATCCAGTTTTTGCCGTAACCCTCTCAACTTTTTAGCACATGTTATGTGGGTGAAATGATGATACCATGCCAACTTGCAACCTTTTCAGAGTTCTTTTGTAGTGCTTTTCAATTTCATGGTCATTTAGCTCAAAAAAATCAGTAAATGCATGAAAAAAAGCAAATGAAGTTAGAAAGGGTTGAAAATTGATGGCGTGGCTTCGAATGGTGCATACTGAACACACAAAAAGTCTGGAGTTGAAATAAGTTTAAAAAAATGAAATGCCTTAGTAACACACGAGTTTTCGTCTGAAACCCTGATACTTCAAAAGAGATTGTCCATTTTGTACACGAAGTGCATCCAGTTTTTGCCGTAACCCTCAACTTTTTAGCACATGTTATGTGGGTGAAATGATGATGCCATGCCAACTTTCAACCTTTTCAGTGTTCATTTGTAGTGCTTTTCAATTTTAGGGTCATTTAGCTCAAAAAAATCAGTAAATGCATGAATAATAGCAAATGAAGTCAAAAAGGGTTGAAAATTTATGGCGTGGCTTCGAATGGTGCATACTGAACACACAAAAAGTCTGGAGTTGAAATAAGTTAAAAACAATGAAATGCCTTAGTAACAGACGAGTTTTTGTCTGAAACCCTGATACTTCGAAAGAGATTGTCCATTGTGTACACGAAGTGCATCCAGTTTTTGTCGTAACCCTCTCAACTTTTTAGCACATGTTATGTGGGTGAAATGATGATACCATGCCAACTTGCAACATTTTCAGAGTTCATTTGTAGTGCTTTTCAATTTCAGGGTCATTTAGCTCAAAAAAATCAGTAAATGCATGAAAAATAGCAAATGAAGTTAAAAACGGTTGAAAAATGATGGCGTGGCTTCGAATGGTGCATATTGAACACACAAAAAGTCTGGAGTTGAAATAAGTTTAAAAAAATGAAATGCCTTAGTAACACACGAGTTTTCGTCTGAAACCCTGATACTTCGAAAGAGATTGTCCATTTTGTACACGAAGTGCATCCAGTTTTTGCCGTAACCCTCTCAACTTTTTAGCACATGTTATGTGGGTGAAATGATGATACCATGCCAACTTTCAACCTTTTCAGAGTTCATTTGTAGTGCTTTTCAATTTCAGGGTCATTTAGCTCAAAAAAATCAGAAAATGCATGAAAAATAGCAAATGAAGTCAGAAAGGGTTGAAAATTGATGGCGTGGCTTCGAATGGTGCATACTGAACACACAAAAAGTCTGGAGTTGAAATAAGTTTAAAAAAATGAAATGCCTTAGTAACACACGAGTTTTCGTCTGAAACCCTGATACCTCGAAAGAGATTGTCCATTTTGTACACGAAGTGCATCCAGTTTTTGCCGTAACCCTCTCAACTTTTTAGCACCTGTTATGTGGGTGAAATGATGATACCATGCCAACTTTCAACCTTTTCAGAGTTCATTTGTAGTGCTTTTCAATTTCAGGGTCATTTAGCTCAAAAAAAATCAGTAAATGCATGCAAAATAGCAAATGACGTCTGAAAGGGTTGAAAATTGATGGCGTGGCTTCGAATGGTGCATACTGAACACCCAAAAAGTCTGGAGTTGAAATAAGTTTAAAAAAATGAAATGCCTTAGTAACACACGAGTTTTCGTCTGAAACCCTGATACTTCAAAAGAGATTGTCCATTTTGTACACGAAGTGCATCCAGTTTTTGCCGTAACCCTCAACTTTTTAGCACATGTTATGTGGGTGAAATGATGATGCCATGCCAACTTTCAACCTTTTCAGTGTTCATTTGTAGTGCTTTTCAATTTTAGGGTCATTTAGCTCAAAAAAATCAGTAAATGCATGAATAATAGCAAATGAAGTCAAAAAGGGTTGAAAATTTATGGCGTGGCTTCGAATGGTGCATACTGAACACACAAAAAGTCTGGAGTTGAAATAAGTTAAAAACAATGAAATGCCTTAGTAACAGACGAGTTTTCGTCTGAAACCCTGATACTTTGAAAGAGATTGTCCATTGTGTACACGAAGTGCATCCAGTTTTTGTCGTAACCCTCTCAACTTTTTAGCACATGTTATGTGGGTGAAATGATGATACCATGCCAACTTGCAACATTTTCAGAGTTCATTTGTAGTGCTTTTCAATTTCAGGGTCATTTAGCTCAAAAAAATCAGTAAATGCATGAAAAATAGCAAATGAAGTTAAAAACGTTTGAAAAATGATGGCGTGGCTTCGAATGGTGCATATTGAACACACAAAAAGTCTGGAGTTGAAATAAGTTTAAAAAAATGAAATGCCTTAGTAACACACGAGTTTTCGTCTGAAACCCTGATACTTCGAAAGAGATTGTCCATTTTGTACACGAAGTGCATCCAGTTTTTGCCGTAACCCTCTCAACTTTTTAGCACATGTTATGTGGGTGAAATGATGATACCATGCCAACTTTCAACCTTTTCAGAGTTCATTTGTAGTGCTTTTCAATTTCAGGGTCATTTAGCTCAAAAAAATCAGTAAATGCATGAAAAATAGCAAATGAAGTCAGAAAGGGTTGAAAATTGATGGCGTGGCTTCGAATGGTGCATACTGAACACACAAAAAGTCTGGAGTTGAAATAAGTTTAAAAAAATGAAATGCCTTGGTAACACACGAGTTTTCGTCTGAAACCCTGATACCTCGAAAGAGATTGTCCATTTTGTACACGAAGTGCATCCAGTTTTTGCCGTAACCCTCTCAACTTTTTAGCACCTGTTATGTGGGTGAAATGATGATACCATGCCAACTTTCAACCTTTTCAGAGTTCATTTGTAGTGCTTTTCAATTTCAGGGTCATTTAGCTCAAAAAAAATCAGTAAATGCATGCAAAATAGCAAATGACGTCTGAAAGGGTTGAAAATTGATGGCGTGGCTTCGAATGGTGCATACTGAACACACAAAAAGTCTGGAGTTGAAATAAGTTTAAAAAAATGAAATTCCTTAGTAACACACGAGTTTTCGTCTGAAACCCTGATACTTCGAAAGAGATTGTCCATTTTGTACACGAAGTGCATCCAGTTTTTGCTGTAACCCTCTCAACTTTTTAGCACATGTTATGTGGGTGAAATGATGAAACCATGCCAACTTGCAACCTTTTCAGAGTTCATTTGTAGTGCTTTTCAATTTCAGGGTCATTTAGCTCAAAAAAATCAGTAAATGCATGAAAAATAATAAATGAAGTCAGAAAAGGTTGAAAATTGATGGCGTGGCTTCGAATGGTGCATACTGAACACACAAAAAGTCTGGAGTTGAAATAAGTTTAAAAAAATGAAATGCCTTAGTAACACACGAGTTTTCGTCTGAAACCCTGATACTTCGGAAGAGATTGTCCATTTTGTACACGAAGTGCATCCAGTTTTTGCCGTAACCCTCTCAAATTTTTAGCACATGCTATGTGGGTGAAATGATGATACCATGCCAACTTTCAACCTTTTCAGAGTTCATTTGTAGTGCTTTTCAATTCCAGGGTCATTTAGCTCAAAAAAATCAGTAAATGCATGAAAAATAGCAAATGAAGTCAGAAAGGGTTGAAAATTGATGACGTGGCTCTGGACATAATATTTCGATGCATTTCAAATGCCAAAACACATAAGTACACTACTATTACAAAGATTCCCTCCGGTTTGTCCGAAGTGGGACTTTCCAGATATATAAGTCCGGAAACTAACTAGAGAAGCCGGTCACATCCTAGAGTGGGATCTTTGGGTATAAAACTTTTTCTTGACGTGTGTCCCTTTGCGTCGTAAACATGGACAATCTTCATCGTTTAAATTGATGCTCGGGTCAACATTCACTCTGAAGGGACCAATTTCATGAAACTTTTCATAATCTTCTGACATGTCTGTCTTGTCCTCCACTCCCACGATGTTTCTTTTCCCTGAAAGAACTATGTGGCGCTTTGGCTCATCGTATGATGTATTCGCTTCCTTATCTTTTCTTTTTCTCGGCTTGGTAGACATGTCCTTCACATAGAAAACCTGCGCCACATCATTGGCTAGGACGAATGGTTCGTCTGCGTACCCAAGATTGTTGAGATCCACTGTTGTCATTTCGTACTGCGGGTCTTCCTTTACCCCGCCTCCTGTCAGATTGACCCATTTGCACCGAAACATAGGGACCTTCAATCCAAGTCCATAGTCAAGTTCCCATATCTCCTCTATGTAACCATAATATGTGTCCTTTGGCCTATTGGTGTTTGCTGCATCAAAGTGGACACCACTGTTTTGGTTGGCGCTCTTTTTATCTTGGGCGATCGTGTAAAATCTATTCCCATTTATCTCGCATCCTTTGAAAGTCAATATAGTCGAAGATGGTAACTTGGACAGCAAGTACAGGTCGTCTGCAACAGTGTCGTCATGCATGAGACGTGTCTGCAACCAACCGGCGAAAGTCACCGTTTGTTCATGTGTAATCCAGTCGTCAGACTGCTCCGGGTGTTTGGAGCGTAGAATATTCTTGTGTTGCTTGATATACGGAGCCACCAAGGCGGAACTTTGTAGAACTGTGTAGTGTGCTTGCGCCAAAGAATGCCCGTCCCGGCATATTACTGAATTCTTTCCTAGCGTGCCTTTTCCACCCAGTCTGCCCTCATGCCGCGATTCACGAACACCAATCGGCTTAATGTCAGGAATAAAGTCAACACAAAACTCAATGACCTCCTCTGTTTCATGGCCCTTGGAGATGCTTCCTTCTGGCCTAGCACGATTATGAACATATTTCTTTAAGACTCCCATGAACGTCTCAAAGGGGAACATATTGTGTAGAAATACAGGACCCAGAATGGCAATCTCCTCGACTAGGTGAACTAGGACGTGCGTCATGATATTGAAGAAGGATGGTGCGAACACCAACTCAAAACAGACAAGACATTGCACCAAATCATTCTCTAACCTTGGTAGGATTTCTGGATCGATTACCTTCTGAGAGATTGCATTGAGGAATGCACATAGCTTCACAATGGCTAATCGAACGTTTTCCGGTAGAAGCCCCCTCAATGCAACCGGAAGCAGTTGCGTCATAATCACATGGCAGTCATGAGACTTTAGGTTCTGGAACTTTTTCTCTGCCATATTTATTATTCCCTTTATATTCGACGAGAAGCTAGACGGGACCTTCATACTGAGCAGACATTCGAAGAAGATTTCCTTCTCTTCTTTGGTAAGAGCGTAGCTGGCATGACCCTGAAACTGCTTTGGATCCATGCCGTCTTCTCCGTGCATATGTTGCTGGTCCTCCCGTGCCTCCGGTGTATCTTTTGTCTTCCCATACATGCCCAAGAAGCCTGGCAGGTTCACGCAAAGATTCTTCGTCACATGCATCACGTCGATTGCAGAGCGGACCTCTAGGTCTTTCCAATAGGGTAGGTCCGAAAATATAGATTTCTTCTTCCACATGGGTGCGCGTCCGTCAGCGTCATTCTTCTTCCCATACATGGACCCTATCAAGTATATCATCACAAGTACGGTGGCGAGGCTTCTTCCGGTGATCTGCCTCACCTTTGAAATGCTTGCCTTTCTTTCTTACGGGATGCCTGCTCTGAAGAAATCGACGATGTCCCAGGTACACATTCTTCTTACATTTATCCAAATATATACTGGCGGTATCATCTAAACAGTGCGTGCATGCGTGGTATCCCTTGTTTGTCTGTCCTGAAAGTATACTGAGGGCAGACCAATCATTGATGGTTACAAACAGCAACGCATGTAGGTCAAATTCCTCCTGTTCTTTCTCATCCCACGCACGTACACTTTTTCCATTCCACAGCTATAAAAGTTCTTCAACTAATGGCCTTAGGTACACATCAATGTCGTTGCCTGGTTGCTTGGGGCCTTGGATGAGCACTGGCATCATAATAAACTTCCGCTTCATGCACAACCAAGGAGGAAGGTTATAGATACATAGAGTCACAGGCCATGTGCTATGATTGCTGTTCTGCTCCCCAAAAGGATTAATGCCATCTGCACTTAAACCACACCATACGTTCCTTGCGTCCTTTGCAAAGTTCTTCCACTTTCTCTCGATTTTTATCCACTGCGATCCGTCAGCGGGTACTCTCAACTTCCCGTCTTTCTTACGGTCTTCGTTGTGCCATCGCATCAACTTGGCATGCTCTTTGTTTTGGAACAAACGTTTCAACCGTGGTATTATAGGAGCATACCACATCACCTTGGCAGGAATCTTCTTCCTGGGGTGCTCGCCGTCAACATCACCAGGGTCATTGTGGCCAATCTTATAGCGCAATGCACAGCATACCGGGCATGCATTCAAATCCTCGTACTCACCGCGGTAGAGGATGCAGTCATTAGGGCATGCATGTATCTTCTGCACCTCTAATCCTAGAGGGCAGACAGCCTTCTTTGCTTCGTACGTACTATCAGGCAATTCGTTGTCCTTTGGTAGCTTCTTCTTTAACATTATCAGCAACTTTTCAAATGCCTTGTTAGATACACCTTTCTCTGCCTTCCATTGCAGCAATTCCAGTGTGGTACCCAGCTTTTTCTTGTCATCTTCGCAATTTGGGTACAACAATTTCGTGTGATCCTCTAACATGCGGTGCAACTTCAGCTTCTCCTTTTCACTTGCGCAGTTTCTCTTTGCATCGACAATGGCCCGACCAAGATCATCAGCGGGTTCATCTGATGCCTCTTCTTCAGCTTCTTCCCGCATTGTCGGCTCGGCTTCTTCCCTCATTGTTGTACCATCGTATTCATGGAACCCATGGCCAGGATAGCTGTCGTCATCCTCTTCTTCTTCATTCTCTTCCATTAGGACCCCTCTTTCTCCGTGCTTGGTCAAACAGTTATAGCCAGACATGAAACTGGACTCAAACAGGTGGACGTGAATGGTTCTTGAGTTAGAGTAATTTCGATCATTCTTACAGCCAGCACATGGACAATACATAAAACCATCCGCCCGCTTGTTTGCCTCAGCCGCAACCAGAAAAGTATGCACGCCATTAATGAACTGGGGAAAGCATCGGTCATCGTACATCCATTGCCGGCTCATCTTCATTACACAACACCGAAAAGACCAAATTAATACAAGTTCATACATAAAGTTCATACACACTTGTTCTCATAAAACAACATACAAACTCTCTAGCTAAAGCATTTAAATGCAACAACAAATGCGATCAAGATCGCAACTAAGGTAACAATTGATCCAACAGCATAGTGATACCAAGCCTCACTATCAATGGCATATTTTTTAAATTTTCTAATCTTCAAGCGCATTGCAATCATCTTGATCTTGTGATCATCGACGACATCGGCAACATACAACTCCAGTTTCATCTTCTCTTCTTCAACTCTTTTCAATTTTTCTTTCAAATACTCGTTTTCTTTTTCAATTAAATTTAACTTCTTGACAAGAATATCTATGTCGGTTGCAATTTCCGGTTCACATACCTCCTAGATAAAAATATCTATGTCAACTTGATGGGCATAATTGTGATAAACACAAAATACAACAAATAGTTATAAAAGAGAGTATATACCACATCCGAATCATAAACCGGATGAGGGCCGATGGGGACGGATATCAAAACCATTCCACTATGTATAACAAACAACCATATAGGTAAGAAAACTATACAAGTAACTATCTAAATCTTACAAACATGATTTTTTTAATAAAAAGGATAAGAACAAGAGGCTCACCAAGGTGGTGCCTGCGACGGGACGGTGCGGGTGATCGATGGTGGTTAGGACGGGGACCGGAAGAAACTATGTAAACCACACCTACACATGCACAGTAAGAAGTTAATTTGAGCTCAAATTGCATATAAATCAAATAAACTACCACATATAAATACTCCCAAACTAAAACCCACAAATCACTATATTTATAGAGCATTGCAAGAGCTAATCTAGCAATGAGAGATGAAAGGACAAAGTTGCTAACCTTTGTGAACACTTGGATGGATGGGGTGCCTCCAAATCTTGACAAATTTTGGCAAAAATGGAGGTGAGCTCGAGCAAGGGGAAGAACAAAGGACAGGAAGAAGGGGAAAAACAGGGAGGAGTGTGCTCGGGTTGGCCGAACGGTTCATATAGGGGATCTTTAGTCCCGGTTCGTGACACAAACTGGGACTAAAGGTGAGCCTATAGTCCCGGTTTGTGCCACGAACCGGGACTAAAGGTGATCGTGGGGCCCCAGGCTGACACCAGCCTGCCACCACCCCTTTAGTCCCGGTTCGTGTTACGAACCGGGACTAATGATGCCCGTCCCGAACCAGGACTAATGGTCACATTAGTGCCGGTTCAAAACCAGACTGGGACTAATGCTTTGGACAAAAGGTCTATTTTCTACTAGTGAAGGATGGGTGTAATTTTATCATTTGATTTTGTCCGTAGTCGGACCCTGCTCTTATGTATGATGATTGTATATGTTGTTGTATTGATGTGATCTTGATGTAGCTTGTGGCGAGTGTAAGCCAATTCCAGATTCCTATCTCTTCTTTACATGTACTTGTAATGATATCCATTCTTGCGAAACGACGAGATGCACTTCTATTCCTATCGAGGCCCTCGAGCCAAAATAAGGATAGGATCGCATCTTGGGCGTCACACGGACCGCAGGCAGATGGGCCTAGACATCCCCCAGTCCCAGAGGCCCGACACATCTTGGATGTAATATCGCTTGGAAGAAGAACGAATCTGTGAAGAAGATGAACCAACGTAGTCGAACGGATCGTCACACTCCGAAACGCTATCGGAACTCTATCGAGAAGAAGCAATCTGGACACAAGCAAATGACACGGTAAACACCACACCATAGGCATGACATGATTCACAATCTAGGATGATGCATGTCAAGTTTAAAATATGCAAGGCATGAGAAGCACAACACTCAACTACTACACATTAAGTGAAGTTCAATATGCAATGAGTTGCATATTGACGAAACTCCACGTTTCAATTATTTAGTTCACTCTTGTTTAGGTACTCATCAATATTAAATGTTGTTTAACATGGCAAGAGGTGAAGCATAATGAAACTACATCATCTATGCGTTTTAAATGAGGTCGGAAACAACTTATAGTATTTCCAATGCGACCCCATGTGCAAATTATGTATTTCACCCAGATGTGAACTAAACATATTTTATTTATTAAACATAAAAACAAAATGCGCCCTGTGATTCTACATGTCATTCTAGGTGATTTACATATATAGATCATTTAAAATGGAGCTACGGCCTAAAAGATGTGACACACACAAGATAAATATGTCATGAATGCAAACTTCATGCAAACAACAATCACAAATATTTTAAAACATGGATGCAACATGATATTATAAAATTGCATAAAATTCTAAGCAAGTTTCATGTATAACATGTTCAAAACGGCGCAACAGTTCAACAATAACAAGCAACACCAGGTTTTGGTAAAATCTGCCCAAAACAGCAACATAGCATTTTGCACACATCAAAACAACAAGCTACAAGAACCTAAAATGCACAAACTAAGCATGGGGCAGTAGCAAGTAACATACACTTCCTTTCATGAAAACTAATCATACTTAAAAGAGTCATGTATCACTTGGTAGGAAGCTCACAACATGGCCATAAAATATGGCATTTTGGGACTATGAGAAAATACTAGTTTTTCACAAATAGTGTTAACCTGAAGGCATATTGACAGCAAGAAAAATACATGCTACGGGACTTATCATGGCATAAAAATCTACAGAATGGTAGTGTACATGATGCACTACAAATAACTCCACAGGAGCATCATCAAAATATGCACAGAAACATGGCTAGCATCAACACAACATGGCAATCTAAAATAAGCAGACACTCAGACTTGGTGAAAATTATAGTAGTCATGAGCAGCAGTTTTATCAGGTAGGCATGTTGACAGCAAGAAACATCTATGATGAAAATCCTATACATAGAAACTAATGGCACAACATGATAGTAAATAACATGATTAACAAAACATTCCATGGGTGCAACACCAAAGGAGTTGTAGAACAATGACAATCCACATGAAAAAACAACAACAAAATATAACAGTTTTAGACTTTGAATTATTTTGACATCTCAAAACAGCAACATTGAGTAAGCATGTTCACATGATCAAAACTATAGCTAAACATGAATTTCATGGCATATCAAACATACTACCAGCAAGTAGACATGACACACTTCAGATTACTCCATTGGCACAAGTCCAAAGGAGGCATGGATTGCTTAATATGATGCTCGTAATATGGAACTTATCATTAACAGATTAGCAGTTTTAACACGAAGGCCACTTGAGAGCAATAAATGGACAAGCTAATAATGTTTCACCTAGCAAGCAATTGCATGGCATCAAAGTACACATATCATAGAGTAATTCTCATGAACGAACTGTCGGCGTCCTGGGAACGGAGGTACCCAGACCTGCCGACCTGCGGCCCAGGGCATGGCCCACTTCGTCAACCAACAACACTCAAGCATGGCACCCCACTCAAGACAAGGCCCTTGCGAGGTCCCAAGCCTCGCGAGGACGAGCGGCGTCAAGACCGGCAAGGGATGGGCCTCCCCAGGCCCCCTCCGGAGCGGCGGAGATCTCTATACAAGGCTTGGCCTCAGGAGTCAAAGATGACGCAAGGAAGGGCAGGCGGGCGCCAGCGCGCCAGACGGCGCAGTTTCCCCTTTGGTGCAAAGGGAGCAAGGACATACGCGGGTTCCCAAAGCACCCCCCAAAGGTTTCCATTCCGGTGCAACAAGACCACGACCACGAGCCCCGCAGGGCGGATGTCATCACCGAGCCCACCTCTGCATCATCGACAGTTACTTTGCAGGCGGAGACCGCCTTTGGGCAGACTGAGCATGTACTCCTGTCCCCCTTCAAAATTGGCCGTTGTGGGATCCCTTCCCGCCATTGCGATAAGGGAAGAGGACCCGTGCCACCGCTATATATAGAGGGTAGGCAGCACCGTAGAGGGGGGAGACCAACCGATTCACTCATCCACAACAAAGCCAACGGAGGGCCAAGAACACCTCAGGAGCGCCCTCACGAGGCTCCAAAACACTGCACTAGTTCATCCACCACAGCTCCTTGAGGGGTAAGCCACCAAAGCAGGAGTAGGGTATTACGCTTCGCAGCGGCCCGAACCTGGGTAAACTGTCGTGTTCATCTTGTTCCTCGTCATCGTGCGAGTTCATCTTTGTGTCCATCGAGTAGCGAGCTAGGTTGTGCGAAGCTGCAGGGGATCTTCACACACGCCCCTATGTTCGAATCTCAAGGGTTTTGCGGAGCCCGAAATCCGACATTTGGCGCGCCAGGTAGGGGGCGTGTGGGAGCTTCCCCACTCACGGCGACGGCCAAGCCCCGGTTCGGCAGCTCCATGGCGGGCGAGATCCCCGACGGCGGCCGGTCCCCGGCGCAAGACGGTGCTTGGGCGCGCAGGGCCACCCCCGCAGTCGCCTGCATCCTCGGCGGTTCACAGGCTCCACCCTCCGGCCGTCACGTCAAGCGTTTCCTACGCCACGTGGGAGCGGTTCGGCTGCAGCCCGAGCCCACACAGCTCCGCGCATGGCCGGAGATCGACATCACCTTCGGCCCCGAAGACCACCCCAAGACAACATCGGCCGCTGGAACACTCCCCATGCTGTGCACGCCGACCATATGCGGCGTGGCCATCTCCAGAACCCTCATAGACGGTGGCGCCGGCCTCAACATCATCTCCGTGGAGGCCTTCGACGCGCTGCAGTTACCACGTGACCAGCTCGCAACTTCAAGGCCCTTCTCTCGGGTGGTCGGCGGGTCTGTCATCCCCGTGGGGCGGGTGCGCCTCCCCGTCACCTTCGGCACCCGCTCCAACTTCCGCACCGAGCAGGTCGACTTCGACCTCGCCCACATCCACCTCCAGTACAACTCGATACTCGGCTACCCCGCTCTCGCTCAGTTCATGGCGGCGACGCACCCGGGCTACAACGTCGTCAAGATGCCCGGGAGCGGCGGCATCCTCACCGTCGTAGGGGATGCCAAGGACGCGTCTCATGTGCTCAAGCTCTCCTACAAGGCCGCGGCCGCGGCGCGCACGTGTGCCGGGGGCACCGCGCGGGTCGCAGAGGACACCGTGGGTGTCCCCGACGTTGCGCCGGTGAAGAAGAAGCAGTTGTTCTCCCAGAATCGGGCGGAGACGAAGCAGGTGTCGGTGGATAAAGGAAACCCTGGCCCTACCTTCACCATCGGCACCGACCTGCCTCAAGACCAAGAGGAGGCGTTAGTGGCCTTCCTCAGGGCGAACAAGGCCGCGTTCGCGTGGAGCGCCTCTGACCTGGTGGTGGTCCCAAGGGACGTAATCGAGCACCACCTCATGGTGTGCCCGAAGGCGTGTCCGGTGAAACAAAAGGCAAGGAGGCAAGCTCCGGAGAAGCAGGCATTCATCGATCAGGAGGTCGGCAAGCTGAAGGAGGCAGGGGTCATCCGGGAGGTGCGTTACCCAGAGTGGGTGCCTAACCCGGTGGTCGTCCCGAAGAAGTGCGGGAAGGAGCGTATGTGCGTCGACTTCATGAGCCTCAACAAAGCCTGCCCCCAGGACCCATTCCCGCTGCCGCGCATCGACCAGATCATGGACTCCACCATAGAGTGCGACCTCCTGTGCTTCCTGGACGCCTTCTCGGGTTACCACCAGATCAAAATGGCGGTGGAGGACGTCGAGAAGACGGCTTTTCTCACCACGTGTGGGGTGTTCTGCTACACGTGCATGCCCTTCGGGCTGCGGAACGCTGGGGCGACCTTCCAGTGGCTGATGCACATCGCCCTGGGGCCGCAGCTCAGGAGGAATGCAGAAGCCTACGTCGGCGACATCGTGGTCAAGTCCAGGGCAGCCAAGACCTTGGTCGAGGACTTGGAGGAGACATTCGCCAGCCTGAGGGAGGTGAACCTGAAGCTCAACCCCGAAAAGTGCGTCTTCGGGGTCCCCTCGGGCAAGTTGCTCGGTTTCCTGGTGTCACACCGGGGAATCGAGGCGAACCCGGAGAAGATCAAGGCCATAAACAAGATGAGCGCGCCCCAAACCCTCAAGGAAATGCAGAAATTGGCGGGATGCGTGACCTCCTTGGGGCGTTTCATCTCCAAGCTAGGCGAGCGGGCCTTGCCGTTCTTCAAGATCATGAAAAGGAAGGGCCCTTTCGAATGGACCCCGGAGGCCGACGTAGCCTTCGAGGAACTCAAGCGATACCTCACGAGCCCCCCGGTGATGGTAGCGCCTCGCCCTCGGGAGCCCCTGTTGCTATACCCGGCTGCCACCCCCCATTCCGCCACCGCCGCATTGCTGGCAGTCAGGAAAGAGCGAGCCGGCACACGCACCGCATCGACAGGCACCGGCGGGCCCCCACACGCGGAGCCAGGGGGCTCGCACGATCAACAGGAGCCTGCTCCTCCCCAAGCTGGGGCACCCGAAGCCCAAGCTACTCCGACGGCCCCTGAAGCGCCCAACCCTCATGACGCCCTGGCCTCTCCGACGGCCCCTGAAGCGCTCGACCCTCACGAAGCCCCCTCAGCACCGACGGCCCCCGAGGTGCCCAGGCCCCTTGGGCCCGCCATGGGGCAGGACACCGCGGGAGACCTCACCCTCATTGAACACCCGGTGTACTACGTCAGTACGGTGCTGCGGGACGCGCGCTGACGCTACCCCATGCAGCAGAAGCTCCTCCTGGCGCTCCTTGTCGCCTCAAGAAAACTGCGGCACTACTTCCAGGGACATCCCATCAAGGTCGTCTCTGCTTACCCGTTGGAGAAGATCCTGCACAACCCCAACGCGGCGGGGAGAGTCCCCGAATGGAACAGCGAGCTGCATGCCTTCAACATAGAGTTCAGCACGACCAGGGTCATCAAAGGGGCAGCCCTAGCGGACTTCGTGGCGGAGTGGACAGACGCCCCGGACCGGGGGCTAGAAGGGAGCCAGTCCCTCACCCCTGGCGATGAGGCATCCGAAGGATGGATCATGCATTTCGACGGAGCCTTCACGCGCAAAGGAGCGGGAGCCGGGGTCGTGCTCACTTCCCCGGCAGGAGACAAGCTCAGCTATGCTGTGCAGCTCTGTTTCCAGCATGGGGAGAAGGTCTCCAACAACATCGCGGAGTACGAGGGCCTCATCGCCGGCCTCAAGGCGGCGGCGGCCTTGGGGGTTCGGTGCCTCACCGTCATGGGCGACTCCCAGCTCCTCGTCAACTTCTCCAACAAAGAGTATACACCCAAGGAAGAGCACATGGAGGCGTATTTGGAAGAGGTACATAAGATCGAAAAACGTTTTCAGGGCTTGGAGTTGCAGCACATCCCGCGGGGCGCGAACAAGGAAGCTGATGACATCGCCAAGAGGGGCTCGCACCGCGAACCCCAAGTGCCAGGCGTCTTCGAGGAACGGCTCTTCAAGCCATCCGCGACACCACCTAACGAAGGCCTGGCACCATGGAGTGAGGAGCTCCCCCCAGCACCGCCCTCGGGGGCTCCGGACTGTGGCCAGGCCTCAGGAGCCCGACTGCTCCTGGCCTTGGAGCCCCAGGCCAACAGCTGGATGCAAGAGTTCAGGGCGTACCTGCTTAACGACACGCTACCGGAGAAGGAGGTAGACGCGGAGCGTGTAGCCCGACAAGACACAACCTACTGCTTGCAAGACGGCGACTTGTACCGCAGGCGCCCGAACGACGTCGCGCTGCGGTGCATCTCCAAGGAGCAAGGGTGCGAGCTGCTGGCCGACATCCACGAAGGAGACTGCGGGCATCACTCTTCTTCACGCACGCTTGCAGGGAAGGCGTTCCGATCAGGCTTCTACTGGCCATCGGCGCTTGACGACGCCATCGAGCTGGTCCGGTCTTGCGAGGCCTGCCAGTTTCATGCCAAGCAGATTCACCAACCCGCGCAGGGTCTCCAGACCATTCCACTCTCCTGGCCCTTTGCGGTCTGGGGGCTGGACATACTGGGGCCCTTCCCGCGGGTAGCGGGCGGGTACCGCTACCTCTACGTCGCCATCGACAAGTTCACCAAATGGGCGGAGGTGGAGCCCGTGCGCACCATCCCGGCCGGGTCGGCCGTCAATTTCATCAAAGGCCTCGTAAGCCGCTTCGGCGTCCCCAACCGCATCATCACCGACAATGGTTTGCAGTTCACAAGTCACCTCTTCAAGACCTATTGTGCTAACCTTGGAACGCAGATATGTTACGCTTCGGTAGCCCACCCACGGAGCAATGGCCAGGCAGAGCGCGCCAACGCGCAGGTCCTGCGAGGCCTCAAGGCAAGGAGCTTCAAGAAGAAGCTTGAGGCTTGCGGCAGGGGTTGGGTCGATGAGCTTCAGTCGGTGCTGTGGTCCATCCGCACCACCGCAACTAAGCCCACCGGCGAGACCCCGTTCTTCCTCGTCTACGGAGCCGAAGCTGTCCTCCCCCACGAGATCAAGCACCGATCCCCGCGGGTCTTGGCATTTGACGAGGAACGTCAGGATGCTGCGCGGGGAACGGACCTAGTGCTTGGAGAGGAGGCGCGTCGTCGGGCCTCGCTCTGAGCTGCGCGATATCAGCAAGCGCTACGGCGCTACCACTGCCGCAACATCCGCTCCAGGACCCTCGAAGTCGGAGACCTCGTCCTAAGGCGGGTTCTCTCCAGGGAGGGCTTGCACAAGCTCTCGCCCATGTGGGAGGGCCCGTTCAAGGTCGCTCATGTCTCCAGGCCTGGCGTCGTGCGCCTGGAAACTCAGGACGGGGTCCCCATCCAGAACGCCTGGAACATCCAGCACCTCCAGAAGTTCTACCCGTGACACTCTCACATAATAATGAGTGGGTTGTATACGCACAGAGCCCCCCGAGGACGCGGAGGGGTTCCTCCCACGCAATGTGGCAGCCACAGCTCCGCGCTGGCGGAGAAGTCAACACTGCCCATCAATGGCTATGCCCATGCAACGTGGATGCCCTACGCTCAGCGCTGGGGGAAGACGAAGACTAGTTTAGGCGCCGGACGCGGCCGTTATTTGCTTCTCTCGTGTTTGGATTTGCCAGCCTTTATGAAACTAAACTCGGGGTTTTTTCCAAATCATGTTTTAAAGGAAAGGGTCAAAGATTTGTTTTCGTCGCCATTTCTCATGTTGGTTTTTCCCTCTTCGAGTCAAGCACTTGCCTGCTCCACTCCCCCTCATACCCCGTGAGCGGGGGCTGGGGGGCACGGTGCTTACACCTCGCCAAGGCCTTGGCGCCCGGATCCTCGCATGGTACTCACGGATGAGTCAGCAGGCGCATGTCGTCTCGTACTCGCTCGGGGGCTCCATTCACGGCCCGACGCGCCATCTTGGAAAGGAAACAAAATTTCAATTTTTCTTGCGACAGCTTGAGCGTCTAAGGGGGCTCCTGAGCATCACACCTCAGGAGCCTTACCGGTCATAAGGCCACTCGACCCCCTGATGTCGTCCTTGGTTTCCGGTCGGCATCAGGGGTGTCGGGGCCTCGCCCCATGAAGTGCGTCCTTGGTTTCCGGTCGTACCTAACGGTGGTGGGGAAATGTGCGGGACTGGGACCTGCCGACGTAGTGCTACATGAACGACAAATCGGAGCCACGGGGAGCCCGCCCCTCCCGGGGCAGGAAGCGAAATCTTCAGGAGCCGCTTGAGCGTCTAAGGGGGCTCCTGAGCATCGCGCCTCAGGAGCCTTACCGGTCATAAGGCCACTCGCCACCCCTGATGTCGTCCTTGGTTTCCGGTCGGCATCATGGATGTCGGGGCCTCGCCCCGTGAAGTGCGTCCTTGGTTTCCGGTCGTACATAATGGTGGTGGGGAAATGTGCGGGACTGGGACCTGCTGACGTAGAGCTGCTTGAGTGTCGAAGGGGACTCCTGAGCATCGCGCCTCAGGAGCCTTACCGGTCGGAAAGCCACTCATCCCTTGATGTCGTCCTTGGTTATCTGGTCGGCATCAAGGGTATTGGGGCCTCGCCTCGTGAGGTGTGTCCAGGTGAACTGGTCGTGCCTCGCGATGGTAAGGAAATGTGCGGGACTGGGACCTGCAGACACAGAGCGCCGACAGGGCTCCCAACCTACCCCGCTCGCAAGAGGAAGAAGCCCACCGGACGTACGGACTCTCCGAGCGCCGCAGCCACGCCTCCGCAACCCAGGAACCTACCGCAAGCATGTCAAGCAAAGTATTCTGACCATGACCAGAAGTCAATTTCAACCAACAAAATGCAACGGTCAGGGCGCATGACAAAAGTGCCGATAAAGAGGGGCAGGCGCCCAAGTCCATTACACGCCCGCAGGGCCTCCCTTGTTTCTTTGACTACAGGAATAGGAGAAGAGGAGGATAAAGAAAGTGAAAGGGCCCCACGGGGGCTGCTGCCTCAGGAGCCCGGCGTCCGCGCACCCGCGCTCAGTCGGTGTCCTCCTCCTCCTTCACGGTCCCGTGGAGGCGCACCGGCACGGATGCCCCTGGAGCAGAAGAGCGGCGCCGCGGCGGCTGGCTACCCCCCGAGGTCCGGGCGCGCCGGCGTGGCGGCGCGTCATAGCTGCTGTCGCTCGGGCTCTCTTCGGAAGGGGTGTCGCTGCCGCTGGAGGCGCGGCGCCCGTCGCGAAGGGCAAGCTCATCTCCAAGATCGTCGCGGCCGATGTCTTCCGGGCAGCACCCCAGACGCTCGCCCCCTTCCCCGAAGATCTTGACGAAGAGCGTCGCCTCCCCGTCATACTTGAAGTGGAGGGTGCGCCTCCCCATCAAGCCGCGAGCACGGGTGAACGTTTGCCACCCGCGGTTCAGGTACACGTAGCCTCCGGGGGTAACCTCGACCTCCACCCACGATGCCGCGCTGCAACAACCGTCGGCCTGCAGCTATAGGCCGATAGGCCCTCCAGCAGGCAGCGCCCCTGCGAAGAAGTTCGGTAGCTGGAACCAAGCGAACTCCGGTTTCTCCACCCACATTACAAACTCCTGGGCCGTGTTGGCCGAATGGAGCCACGGGCGTGGTGGCCGGGTGGCAACCGCCGATCTCCCACTCCGGGCGTCGCCGCCCCGACCGTTGCGGCCGCCCGTGCTGGATGACGCCCCACCGCGGCCATTGATGGTAACCCCGGGGCGCGCAGAAGCACAGCCGCGCGCACCAGGAACAACAGTCGGCGTCGCGGCATGCTTCCGGGGACGACCGCGGCCCCTCCTGGGCGGCGGAGCGGCGGAGCCCTCCCCGGAGGCCTTTCCCTTCTCGACGACAAAGAACTTCCTTACCGATGCCATAGCTAGGAGAGCGACAGATTGGAGATGGGGAGGCAAAGAAGACGAAGGTGAGTGAGGGCTTTTCTCGACCTCACCCGCTTATATACAGCCAAGGACCGCCCGGCGCCCCCGCGCGTTCCGGGAAGCGTGCGGCTTCTGAAGGGTCACCATCCGCGTGGCCCGAGGAGTAGAGGCCCGAAGCGGCAGCAGCATTCAAGGAAGGACAATGCTGGCCGGCGCTGCGCGCGGGCATCGCATCAGTTTGACTTGGAACGGTTACTGACTCCTTCAGGGAGCGAGAGCGTCGTCGCCCAAGCTTTCGACGCATGTGGAGCCTAGACCGCAGGCGTTCGCGGCCCGTGGCGCTTCGGGCCGCCCTCAAGGCTTCGCCCGGAAGCCAGCTCGAGCGCGCCTTGGGCCCGGGGGCTACTGTCGGCGTCCTGGGAACGGGGGTACCTAGACCTGCTGGCCTGCGGCCCAGGGCATGGCCCACTTCGTCAACAAACCACACTCAAGCATGGCACCCCACTCAAGACAAGGCCCTCACGAGGGCCCAAGCCTCGCGAGGAGGAGCGGCGTCAAGACCGGCAAGGGATGGGCCTCCCCAGGCCCCCTCTGGAGCGGCGGAGATCTCTATACAAGGCTTGGCCTCAGGAGTCAAAGATGACGCAAGGAAGGGCAGGCGGGCGCCAGCGCGCCTGACGGCGCAGTTTCCCCTTTGGTGCAAAGGGAGCAAGGACGTACGCGGGTTCCCAAAGCACCCCCCAAAGGTTTCCATTCCGGTGCAACAAGACCACGACCACGAGCCCCGCAGGGCGGATGTCATCGCCGAGCCCACCTCTGCATCATCGACAGTTACTTTGCAGGCGAAGACTGCCTTTGGGCAGAGCGAGCATGTACTCCTGTCCCCCTTCAAAATTGGCCATTGTGGGATCCCTTCCCGCCATTGCGATAAGGGAAGAGGACCCGTGCCACCGCTATATATAGAGGGTAGGCAGCACCGTAGAGGGGGCAGACCAACCGATTCACTCATCCACCACAAAGCCAACGGAGGGCCAAGAACACCTCAGGAGCGCCCTCACGAGGCTCCAAAACACTGTACTAGTTCATCCACCACACCTCCTTGAGGGGCAATCCACCAAAGCAGGAGTAGGGTATTACGCTTCTCAGCGGCCCGAACCTGGGTAAACTGTCGTGTTCATCTTCTTCCTCGTCATCGTGCGAGTTCATCTTTGTGTCCATCGAGTAGCGAGCTAGGTTGGGCGAAGCTGCAGGGGATCTTCGCACATGCCCCTGTGTTCGAATCTCAAGGGTTTTGCAGAGCCCGAAATCCGACAGGAACCACATGCAAAAGACTTATGGATTTGATGCAATCATCCACACAAGTTTGAATAAAATACCAGTTTTGCATATTACGACGAGATGCATTTTTGCCATGTAATTTACATAATCTAGATGAACCCTAATATGCATGCAATTGCCACCACGTTGTAGGGCATGAAACGTAGATACTTTTTCATATATAAAATGTTTCAATCCGATGAACATGCACGAAGTTGGACATGTTACAAAATGCAATCATGCTGTTAAAAACGGGCATAACTTGGGAACTTAGTCAAAATTTCCTTCGGACGAAAATCTTGATGGAGCGGTACCGGGATCCCGCAGGACGGCGTTTGGATGCAGGGATGCTCGGATCCACGGACGGAGGTGGACGGGGTCATCTTGCCGTTGCTTGGGGAGGCCGTGGCCAGCGGCGGCGGTAGTTGCCGGCGACAATAGCGCGAGGGGGCAGCTGGGCCAAACGGACCCTGGCGAGGCAACGCCGGATCTGGCCAACGGCGCAGTCTGGCGAGAGCGGTGGTGTCCAACGGCGACCATAGTGGCGGTGCCGGGCTGGAGGCGAGGCGAGCATGGCACGGTGGCAGCGGCTCGATGCACTGGCGAGAGGCGATGCTGGGGGCGAAGGCAGGCGGCGGCGGCGGGTCGCAGGGACGGCGGCAGAGCTCTAGTGCTCGGCGGCGGCAGGTCGGGCGCAACTGCGATGCTGCAGCCGTCGAGGAGCCGCGGGGCTACGGGCAAGAGCGCTAGGGCGAGCGGGGGGCAAGCGCTCGCGCTTCGTCCAGGCCCCAAAGGGCTCGGCGGGCCCTGCGCGGGCGTTGCGGGTCGCTGTGGCTAGTGGGAGGTGGAGGCAGCGACGTGGCAGGCGGGGAATGGCTGGAAGCGGTGGTGACGGCGGCGCTGGCTAGGCAAAGCTCGCCAAGTGGCGGCGGTGCAGCGGCTCTGCAAGGAAAACAAGGAGGAGGGAGTAAGGAGGCCATTTTGGGTAGGGGAGGAGTTACTTACATAGGCAGGTTTAGCTAGGGTTGGGGTTTTAGGGGGGGGGTTCAACCCTCCGATCGCTATCTGATGGCTTCGATCGGAGGAGGGGTTAGGGTGGCCTAGCGGGTTGTGTAGGGGGTGTTGGGCTGAGATGAGAGGGAGGTTTGTTGCCCGTGACATGTTCATAAAACCGAAAACGTCCGACGATTTATCCGGCTATAGTGCCGCCATATATTTAACGGTTCGGGTATCAAACGACCTTCGAATGCGACGAAATTTGAAAGGCAGTCTACCTACACTATATTAAGGCCGCACGCCAACTTTCACCTCATTCCAAGAATGTTTAATACACACTTTTGAAAACAATATTTTAACGATGCTGCGGGCGCGTGCGTGTGTGGTTGCTCTCAAAACGATCAACGACGAGAACGGGAAGAACCGGATACTACTAGCCGATGCAAGTTTTGAAGAACAATAGCGACGGAGTGTCAATGCAATGCGCAAGATGCGAATGATGCGATGATGAATGCGACTAACAAATAAACACATGATGATAACAAAATAAAACGGGAATCTTCTAGAGCGTCGGTCTCTGGCTGTTACAACATGTAAGTGTGTGCGAGAGAGCATTGGGAGAAAGAGTTTTTCTTTTATTTTTAAGTGTGGGTCCCGCATGTCAGTGACATAAGAAGGCAAGGGCAAAATTTCCAGGAAACATGGAGATAGCGGTCAAACCCCTTTGTCGGGACGGAAACGGAATGGAAGGGCGTTTCTGTAAGGTCACTTAACGGCAGAGGGTCAAATTTTAGCTTGCTTTGAACTTAGTAGATCTGAGTAGTGGGTTCGAGTTAGGTACACAATCGTAAAAAACCATATTAACTTTGCATCTTTTGGCATCAACATTATGAACATGTGTTTCACTACGATCGAGTATTCAACAAACCATTCACATTGGGTGCATGATCATAAAAGATATTATTCATGTAAATAGAACAACCATTATTCTCTGACTCAAATGAATAATCGTCTTGTAATAGACAAGATCCATATAATGTCCATGCTCAACGCAGGCCCCAAATAACATTCATTTAGGTTTAAAACTATCCCCGAAGGTAGAGGGAGCATGCGATGGTGATCACATCAACCTTGGAGACACTTCAAAGACACATCGTCACCTCGCCCCTAGCGAGTGTCCATTTATTCCGTAGCTTTTGTTTCGAGTTACCAATATTAGCAACTGAACCGGTATCAAATTCCTGGCACTAGTACGAGCACTAGTAAGGAATCAATAACATGTATATCAAATATACCATTGTTGACTTTGCTAGCCTTCTTATCTGCAAAGTATTTGGGGCAGTTCCACTTCCACTGACCATTGCCCTTATAATAGAAGCACTCAGTCTCGAGTTTGGGTCCAGTCTTGGGTTTCTTCATTGGAGCGCATCTGGCTTGTCATTCTTCAAGTTTGCCTTCTTCCCCTCGCCATTCTTGAAACTAGTTGTCTTGTTAACCATCAACACTTGATGCTCCTTCTTGATTTCTACCTCCGCGGACTTAAGCATCGCGAATAGTTCAGGGATCATCTTCTCCATCCCTTGCATGTTACCGTTCATCACGAAGCTCTAGTAGCTTGGTGACAGTGATTGAAGAACTCTTTCAGCCACTATCTTATCTGGAAGATTAACTCCCACTTGATACAAGCGGTTGTAGCACCCAGACATTTTGAGCACATGCTCACCGACTGGGCTATTCTGCTCCATCTTGCACGCAAAGAACTTGTCAGAGGTCTCATACCTCTCAACACAGGTATGATCCCGAACTACCAATTTTAACTTTTGGAACATCTCATATGCTCTGTGGTGTTAAAAACGTCTTTGGAGCCCAGATTCTAAGCCGTAAAGCATGTCGCACTGAACTATCGAGTAGTCATCAGAACATGTCTGCCACACGCTCAAAACATCCATAGATGACACTGGAGGGGTTGGCACACCGAATGGTGCGTCAAGGCCATAAGCCTTCTGTGCAATAATGAGGACAATCCTCAAATGACGGACCCAGTCCGCATAATTGCTTACACTATCTTTCAACTTAATCTTTCTCTAGGAACGTGATAAAATTCAGGGGAGCTACAGCGTGAGCTATTAACCTACAACATAATTTGCAAAGTCCTTAGACTATGTTCACGGTAATTAGTTCGGTTAATCAAATTACTAATTAACTCCCACTTACATCAACATCCCTCAAGTTGTCTAAGTGATACATTATCCAAATTCACCAATCCAAGTCTGATCATCACGTGAGATGAGGTGGTTTCAATGGTGAACATCTCCATGTTGATCATTTCTACTATATGACTTATGTTCAACCTTTCAGTTCTCCATGTTCCAAGGCCATGTCTGTACATGCTAGGCTCATCAAGTTTAACCCAAGTATTCTACATGTGCAAAAACTAGCTTACACCCGTTGTACGTGAATGAAGAGTCTATCACACCCGATCATCATGAGGTGCTTCGAAATGACGAACTTTCGCAATGGTGCATACTTGGGGAGAACACATTTTATCTTGAAATTTAGTGAAGGGAGCATCTTATAATGCTACCGTCATCCTAAGAAAAAAAATATGCATAAAAGGATAAACATCACAAGCAAATCAATAAGTGACATGATATAGCCATCATCATCTTGTGCTTTTGATCTCCATGACCAAAGCATCAGCATGATCTCCATTGTCACCAGCATAAAACAATGATCTCCATCATCATGTCGTCACGTGGTTGTCTTGCCAACTATTTCTTCTACAACTATTGCTAATCCGTAGCGATAAAGTAAAACAATTACATGGCATTTAATGATTAACACGTAGGCCACTTAATAACTTAAAGACAACCCTATGGCTCATGCGGGTTACCATTCTCACCGACATGCAAGTCATGATAACTATTAGAAAACATGATCGTCTCATACATCAACATATATCAAATCACGTATTGGCCATATCACATCACAACATGCCCTACAAAATAGTTAGACATTGTCGAAGTCCGGGATCTACGTCCAAGAACTTCTCTGTGAATAAGATTTGAACACTGGTGGGCTTGGCTTAGCTACCAACGACCTGACGGTTAATGCAAGAGGATCGACGATGATCTCGCTGCTGCTCGCCAGACACGACAGTGGCACACGAGCTACCCAGGTTCGGGCCATCGTTGTGGTGTAATACCCTACTCCTGCTTTGTGTGCATTTTTCTCTGTGTGAGAGCTATGCTCGAGGTACACGAAGTCTTGGGGACAGGAAATGGCTCGATGTACACGAAGTTTTGGGGAGAGGAAATGGCTCGATCCCTTTACATGGAATCCATCTTTCCCTCTTTTTAGTGCCTTGGTCCTCTTCCCCCGAAAACAGAGGTGGGAAAGGGCAGCCACAGGGCGGCAATTCAAAGGGGGACAGGAACTCAGCCCTATCCTGACAAAAGGAGGTCTTCGCCAGCTAAAGCAGTCTTCGTGACACGCATGTGGGCTCGGTGATGATCTCCGTTCTGCTGCACTGATCCGATCTAATCTTCTTGCACAAAAGATGAAACACTTTGAGACTTGCTTTCGGGAGGCAGGCTCCACTGCCTCCTTATCACCAGTGTAGAAACTGTCCAGCCTTCCCCCTCTGTCCCTGCCACAACGTTAGGGGAATCCCCATTGAAGAGGTGGTTGTTGGGGAACGTTGCATGGGAATCAAAAAAATTCCTATGGACACTCAAGATCTATCTATGGAAATGCATAGCTATGAGAGGGGGAGTGTATCTACATACCCTTGTAGATCACTAAGCGAAAGAATATATAACGCGGTTGATGTAGTCATACTCTTCACGATCCAATCGCGATCCGATCCGATCTAGTGCCGAACGGACGGCACCTACGCGTTCAGCACATGTGCGACTCGATGACGTCTACTCCTTCTTGATCCAGCAAGCAAGGGAGGAGAAGTAGATGGGATCTCAACCAGCACGACAACGTGGTGGATATGGCGGTGGATAAATCCCGATAGGGCTTCGCCAAGTGCTACCGTAGATTTGATCTACGGAGAAAACGGACTAACGGGAGAGGGAGGGCTGCCACCAGGGCGTAGGAATTGGTGTGTCCAGCCCTCCCCTCCCCTCCACTATAAATAGGAGGAAAAGGGGAGATCGGAGGCGCAGCCTTGACCCCTCCTCCAAGGGAGGGGCCGGCGGCCAAGGGAGAGTCCTCCCTTTACAAGGAAGGGAGGAGTCCCCCTCCTCCAAGGCACCTCCGGGGTGCCATGTCCCTTTGGGACTCTTGCCCCCAAGCCTAATTCGCCTCCAGGGGATGATGCACCTGGCCCATGATGGCTAGGGCGCACCCCCTATGGCCCATGTGGGCCCACGGGGCAGGTGGACTCCCCGGTGGACCCCCGGAATCCTTTTCCAGCGACCAAAATAGGACTTCCCATATATAAATGTTTACCTCCGGACCATTACGAAACTCCTCGTGACGTCTGGGATCTCATCCGGAACTCCGAACAGCATTCGGTCACCAACGTACATATCCCAATACTACTCTAGTGTCACCGAACGTTAAGCGTGTGGACCCTGTGGTTTCAAGAATCATCTAGACATGACCGAGACACCTCTCTAGCCAATAACCAATAGCGGGACCTGGATGCCCATAGTGGCTCCTACATATTACATAAAGAAATTCATCGGTCGAACCACGATGTCAAGGATTCAGTCAATCCCGTATGAAATTCCCTTTGTCCAGCGGTATGTTACTTGCCCGAGATTCGATCGTCGATATCTCCATACCTAGTTCAATCTCGTTACCGGCAAGTCTCTTTACTCGTTCCGTAATACGAGATCCCATGACTAACTCCTTAGTCACATTGCTTGCAAGCTTCTTGTGATGTTGTATTACCGAGAAGGCCCAGAGATACCTCTCCGACATACGGAGTGACAAATCCCAGTCTCGATCCATGCCAGCCCAACAGTCACCCTTGGAGATACCTGTAGAGTACCTTTATGATCACCTAGTTACGAAGTGACTTTTGATACACACAAGGCATTCCTCCAGTGCCAGGGAGTTGCATGATCTCATGGTCTTAGGAACAGATACTTGACATGAAGAAAGCAGTAGCAATAAACTAATACGATCAAATATGCTATGCTTACGGTTGGGTCTTGTCCATCACATCATTCTCCGAATGATGTGACCTTGTTATCAAATGACAACTCATGTCTATGGTTAGGAAGCTTTAACCATCTTTGATCAACGAGCTAGTCTAGTAGAGGCTCACTAGGGACACGGTGTTGTCTATGTATCCACACATGTATCTGAGTTTCCGATCAATACAATTCTAGCATGGATAATAGACGTTTATCATGAATAGGGAAATATGATAATAACCAATTTATTATTGCCTCTATGGCATATTTCCAACAGTCTCCCACTTGCACTAGAGTCAATAATCTAGTTCACATTTCCATGTGATTCACGCCCAATGAGTTCTGGGGTTTGATCATGTTTTGCTTGTGAGAGAGGTTTTAATCAACGGGTCTGCAACATTCAGATCCATGTGTACTTTGTAAATCCTTATGTCATATTGTAGATAATGCTATCAGGCTCCACTTGGAGCTATTCCAAATGATTACTCCACTATACGTATCCGGTTTGCTACTCTTGCATCGACGTAACCCTTTATGACGAACTCTTTATCACCTCCATAATCGAGTAACACTTCCTTAGTCCTCTAGTTACTACGGATAATTTTGACCGCTGTCTAGTGATCCACTCCTAGATCACCCATGTATCCCCTTGCCAAACATGTGGCAAGGCACACATCAGGTGCGGTACACAACATGGTGTACCGTATACAGCCTATGGCTAAGGCATAGGGGATGACCTTCGTCCTTTCTCTTTCTTCTGTCGTGGTCGAGCTTTGAGTCTTACTCAACTTCACACCTTACAATACAGGCAAGAAGTCCTTTTTTGACTGATCCATTTTGAACTCCTTCAAAATCTTGTTAAGTATGTACTCATTGAAAGTCTTATCACACGTCTTGATCTATCTCTATAGATCTTGATGCCCAATATTTAAGCAGCTTTTTCCAGGTCTTCCTTTGAAAAACTCCTTCCAAACAACCCTTTATGCTTTCCAGAAATTCTACATCATTTCCGATCAACAATATATCATCCACATATACCTATCAGAATTGCTATAGTGCTCCCACTCACTTTCTCATAAATACAAGTTTCTTATAAACTTTGTATAAACCCAAAAGAGCTTTGATCACCTCATCAAAGCGCATATTCCAACTCCGAGATGCTTCCACCAGTCCATAGAATGATCGCTAGAGCTCGCATGCCTTTTAGCGTCCTTAGGATCGACAAAACCTTCTGGTTGTATCACATACAACCTTTCCTCAAGGAAACCGTTAAGGACGCGATGTTTTGATATCCATCTGCCAGATTTCATAATCAAAAAATGCAGTAACTGCTAACATAATCCCAATAGACTTTAGCATCACTACGGGTGAGAAAGTCTCATTGTAGTCAACACCTTGAACTTGTCGGAAACCTCTTCGCGACAAGTTGAGCATTATAGATAGTGACATTACTACTAGCGTCTGTCTTCTTAACGATCCATTTATTCTTAATGGCCTGCCGGTCATCGGACAAGTCTACCAAAGTCCACACTTGGTTATCATACATGGATCCTATCTCTGATTACATGGCCTCTAGCCATTTGTCGGAATCTGGGCCCATCATCGCTTCCTCATAGTTCGTAGGCTCATCATTGTCTAACAACATGACTTCCAAGACAAGATTACCATACCACTCAGGGACAGTACGTGTCCTTGTCGACCTACGAGGTCTGGTAGCAACTTGATCTGAAGTTTCATGATCATCATCATTAGCTTCCTCTTCAATTGGTGTATGCATCACAGGAACACCTTTCTGTCCTGCGGTACTTTCCAATTCAAGTGAAGGTTTGATAACCTTATGAAGTTCTACCTTCCTCCCACTCACATCTTTTGAGAGAACCTCCTACTCTGGAAAGGATCCATTCTTGGCAACAAAGACCTTGCCTTCGGATCTGTGATAGAAGGTATACCCAATTTTTGCTTAAGGGTATCTTATGAAGATGCATTTTTCCGCTTTGGGTTCGAGCTTATCAGACATAAGTGTCGCATCCCCAAACTCTAAGAAATGGTAGCTTAGGTTTCTCGCCAAACCATAATTCATATGGTGTCGTCTCAACGGATTTAGATGGTGCCATATTTAAAGTGAATGTAGTTGCCTCTAATGCATAACCCCAAAACGATAGTGGCAAATCAGCAAGAGACATCATAGATCGCACCATATCCAATAGAGTACGATTACGACGTTCAGACACACCATTACACTATGGTGTTCCAGGTGGCATGAGCTATGAAAAAATTCCACACTGTCTTAAATGCATACCAAACTCGTAACTCGGATATTCATCTCCACGATCACATCACAGACATTTTATCCTCTTGTCACGATGATCTTCAACTTCACTCTGAAATTTGCTTTGAACTATTCAAAAGTTTCAGACTTGTATTTCATTAAGTAAATATCCCAATATCTACTCAAGTCATCCGTGAAGGTAAGAAAATAACAATATCCACCGCGTGCTTCCACACTAATCGGACCGCACACATCAGTATGTATGATTTCCAACAAGTCACTTGCCTGCTCCATTGTTCCGAAAAACGGGGTCTTAGTCATCTTGCCCATGAGGCATGGTCCGCATGTCTCAAGTGATTCAAGATTGAGTGAGTCCAAAGATCCATCAGCATGGAGTTTCTTCATGCGCTTTACACCAATATAACCTTAGTGGCGGTGCCACAAGAAAGTGGTACTATCATTTTTAACTTTGCATCTTTTGACATCAATATTATGGACATGTGTATCACTATGATCGAGATTCAATAGACCATTCACATTGGGTGCATGACCATAGAAGGTATTATTCATGTAAACAGAACAACCATTATTCTCTGACTTAAATGAATAATCGTATTGCAATAAAAATGATCTAGTCATGTTCATGCTCAACGCAAACACCAAATAACATTTAGTTAGGTTCAACACTAATCCCGAAGGTAGAGGGAGCGCGCGATGGTGATCACATCAACCTTGGAAACACTTCCAACACACATCATCACCTGGCCCTTAGCTAGTCTCCATTTATTGCGCAGCTTTTGTTTTGAGTTACCAATATTAGCAACTGAACCGGTATCTAATACCCAGGTGCTACTAGGAGTACTAGTAAGGTACACATCAATAACACATATATTGAATATACTTTTTTTGACATTGCCAACCTTCTTATATACCTAGCATTTGGGGTAGTTCCGCTTCCAGTGGTCGTTCCCCTTACAATAGAAGCACTTAGTCTCGCGTTTGGGTTCAACCATGGGTTTCTTCACTACAGCAGCAACTCGCTTGCCATTCATGAAGTTTCCCTTCTTGCCCTTGCCTTTCCTGAAGCTAATGGTCTTACCATCAACACTTGATACTCCTTCTTGATTTCTACCTATGCAGCCTTATGTACCGCGAATAGCTCCGATATCATCATCTCCATCCCTTGCATGTTATAGGTCGTCACAAAGCTCTAGTAGCTTGGTGATAGTGGCTGGTGAACACTGTCAATCACTATCTTATCTGGAAGATTAACTCCCACTTGATTCAAGCGATTGTAGCACCCAAACATTCTGAGCACATGCTCACTGACTGAGCTATTCTCCTGCATCTTATAGGCAAAGCACTTGTTAGAGGTCTCATACCCCTCAACACGGGCATGAGCCTGAAATACCAATTTCAGCTCTTGGAAAACCTCATATGCTCCATGGCGTTCAAAATGTCTTTGAAGCCCCGATTCTAAGCCGTAAAGCATGGCACACTAAACTAGAAAGTAGTCATGAGAACATGTCTGCTAGACGTTCACAACATCCACAGATGACGCTTGACGGGGTGGCGCACCAAGCGGTGCATCAAGGACATAAGCCTTCATTGCAGCAATGAGGACAATCCTCAGATCACGGACCTAGTCCGCATTATTGCTACCATCATCTTTCAACTCTATTTTCTCTAGGAACGTATCAAAATACAAGGGAGCTACAGCGCGAGCTATTGATCTACAACATAATTTGCAAAGACATTTTGACTATGTTCATGACAATTAGTCTAGTTATTCAAATTACTAATGAACTCCCACTCAAATCTACATCCCTCAGGTTGACTAAGTGTGACATGATCAAATCCACAAACCCATGTCCGATCATCATGTGAGATAAGGTGGTTTCAATTGCGAACATCTCCATGTTGATCATATCTACTATATGAATCATGTTCGACCTTTCGGTCTCCTGTGTTCTGAGGCCATGTCTATATATGCTAGGCTCATCAAGTTTAACCCAAGTATTATGCGTGTGTAAATCTGGCTTACACCCGTTGTATGCGAATGTAGAGTCTATCACACCCGATCATCACGAGGTGCTTCAAAATGATGATCCTTCGCAATGGTGCATACTCGGGGAGAACACAATTTTATCTTGAAATTTTAGTGAGGGATCATCTTATAATGCAACCATCGTCCTAAGCAAAATAAGATGCATAAAAGGATAAACATCACATGCAAATCATATAAGTGACATGATATGGCCAACAACATCTTGTGGTTCTGATCTCCATCTCCAAAGCACCGGCTTGATCTCCATCGTCACCGGCATGACACCATGATCTCCATCATCATGATCTCGATCATCATGTCATCATGTGGTCGTCGCACCAACTATTGCTTCTACAACTATTGCTAACGCATAGCGATAAAGTAAAGCAATTACATGGCATTTAAGTATTCACACGTAGGTCATGAATTAAATTAAATACAATCCTATGGCTCCTGTCGGTTTTCGTACTCATCGACATGCAAGTCATGACAACTATACAAAACATGATCATCTCATACATGACATATATCAAATCACGTTTTGGCCATATCACATCACAACATGCCCAGCAAAAACAAGTTAGACTTCCTCTACTTTGTTGTTGCAAGTTTTACGTGGATGCTATGGGCGACTAGCAAGAACCATTCTTGCCTACACAAAGCCACAACGGTGATATTCAAGTTTCCTTTTAACCTTATACAAGGACCGCCTCTGTCAAATCTGATTCAACTAAAGTGGGAGAAACGGACACCCGCCAGCCACCTTTATGCAAACAAGTTGCATGTCAGTCAGTGGAACCGGTCTCTTGTACATGGACAAGTAAGGTTGGTTTGGGCCGCTTCATCCCACAATACCGCCGAATAAAAATAAGACTAAGGAGGTAAGCAATCTGAACATCAACACCCACAAACTCTTTGTGTTCTACTCGTGCATATAATCTACGCATAGACCTAGCTCATGATGCCACTGTTGGGGAACGTTGCATGGGAAACAAAAAATTTCCTACGAACACCCAAGATCTATCTATGGAGATGCATAGCTATGAGAGGGATAATTTATCTACATACCCTGGTAGATCGCTAAGCGGAAGCGTATATAACGCGGTTGATGTAGTCGTCCTCTTCACGATACAATCGCGATCCGATCCGATCTAGCGCCGAACGGACAGCACCTCCTTGTTCAGCACACGTGCGGGTCGATGACGTCTACTCCTTGTTGATCCAGCAAGCGAGGGAGGAGAAGTAGATGGGATCTCAACAAGCACGACGGCGTGGTGGAGATGGTGGTGGAGCAATCCCGACAGGGCATCGCCAAGCGGTACCGTGGCTGCTATTTGAGGAGAAAGCGGAGTAACGGGAGAGGGAGGGCTGCCACCGGGGCGTAGGAATTGGTGTGTCCAGCCCTCCCCTCCCCTCCACTATATATAGGAGGAAAGGGGGAAAGGGGAGGCGCAGCCTTGACCCCTCCTCCAAGGGAGAGGGCGGCGACCAAGGGAGAGTCCTCCCTCTACAAGGAAGGGAGGAGTCCCCCTCCTCCAAGGCACCTCCGGGGTGCCTTGTCCCTTTGGGATTCTTGCCCCCAAGCCTAATTTGCTTCTAGGGGCTGATGCACCTGGCCCATGATGGCTAGGGCGCACCCCCTATGGCCCATGTGGGCCCACGGGGCAGGTGGACCCCCCGGAACCCTTTTCGGCACCCCGGTACACTACAGGTAATGCCCGAAACTTTTCCAGCGACCAAAATAGGACTTCCCATATATAAATCTTTACCTCCGGACCATTCCAAAACTCCTCGTGACTTCCAGGATCTCATCCGGGACTCCGAAAAACATTCAGTCACCAACGTACATATCCCAATACTACTCTAGCGTCAGCGAAGGTTAAGCGTGCGGACCCTGCGGGTTCGAGAATCATGTAGACATGACCGAGACACCTCTATGGCCAATAACCAATAGCAGGACCTGGCTGCCCATAGTGGTTCCTACATATTCCACAAAGATCTTCATTGGTCGAACCACAATGTCAAGGATTCAGTCAATCCCGTATGCAGTTCCCTTTGTCCAGCGGTATGTTACTTGCCCGAGATTCGATTGTCGGTATCTCCATACCTAGTTCAATCTCGTTAATGACAAGTCTATTTACTCATTTCGTAATACAAGATCCCATGACTAACTCCTTAGCCACATTACTTGCAAGCTTCTTATGATGGTGTATTACCGAGAGGGCCGAGAAATACCTCTCCGACATACGGAGTGACAAATCCCAGTCTCGATCCATGGCAACCCAACAGTCACCCTTGGAGATACCTGTAGAGTACCTTTATGATCACCCAGTTACGAAGTGACATTTGATACACACAAGGCATTCCGCGGGTGCCAAGGAGTTGCATGATCTCATGGTCTTAGGAACAGATACTTGACATGAAGAAAGAAGTAGAAATAAACTAATACGATCAAATGCTATGCTTACGGTTGGTTCTTCTCCATCACATCATTCTCCTAATGATGTGACCTTGTTATCAAATGACAACTCATGTATATGGTTAGGAAACTTTAACCATCTTTGATCAATGAGCTAGTCTAGTAGAGGCTCACTAGGGACACGGTGTTGTCTATATATCCACACATGTATCTGAGTTTCCGATCAATACAATTCTAGCAAGAATAATAGACATTTATATGGAACTGGGAAATATGATAATAACCAATTTATTATTGACTCTAGGGCATATGTCCAACAGGGGCCGCACCCTGCGGCTGGCCCCATTGAATCACCTCGTGAAGCTCCCCTATGAGGGGTTCTCACGAGGTGTCTTCGCCTGCCAAGATGCCTCGAGAGGGGTTTGCCTCGCGCAAGGGGTCCTGGACCTTGCGAGACAAACCTCTTGGAGGTGGAAAGTGGGGGACCGACCCTCTTGGACCGGCCCCTCGTCGCCTCCTGACTCGGCAGGTAGACGGGACGTGGTACCCCTGGTCCCACTGGGCCGATAGTAGCCCCCGGGTCCGCGGCATGCGCACCCGCAAGGGGAAAGCGGCGCGGTCCCCATTGACCTATGGGGCCCAGGGGTGACGCGTGGTGGCACTTTAGTGGTAGGGCGCAGCCGCTCCCCACAACGCCTTGGAACCGTTGCCTTGGCGATAAAGCCTGCGTGCGCAGAGCCCACTCCTCGAGGTTCCTGATGCACCTGCATTGCCTAGCTCCGGGTGGGGGCACAGCGAGCTGTCCAGAGAAGCGCTGGTTCCAGTCATGGCAAGGATGCAAGAGCTTCAAGCCGGTGGGCTCACCGCCGGCATGGTCGTGAAGGAGTTTGTGCGAAAGCGCATAGGTCCTCTCCAGAGGCGCTCTCGTCGAGTGTGGACAAACTCGGGGCTGAAGGACCCCATGAGCCTGAGCGCTGATCGCCTCGATTCGGAGATGGTGGAAAAGCCGGCAACATTCACGCCATTAGGGGCGCGTCCCATATACAGTTACAAGAACCGCAGGGACGTGCGAGCTAGCATGCCGCAATTTGATCTGTGAGGACTAGTGCCCACCGGCAGTGTGGGGCACCGCGACAACCCGATACAGGTGCTTCCGGGCCCCGAGGGCGGCGAGGGTGTCGGAGTGGCGGTCGGAGGCAGTGCTGCGAGCGACACATTGGGGCCTCCGTCGGCCTTGGGTCAACGAGCGACAGGGGCCGGCGGCAGCGGCATGTCGCATGGGTCCCCACAGCCTATCCTCCCCGAGGAGGGGGCCCTTGGCGCGGCCTCGGGAGGAGACATCCGCGAGCTTCAGGGGGGCAATGGCTGCTGCCGCCCGGGAGTGGGGCTGAGGAGGAGGATGTGGTACCCCCGCGATGAGTAAGTCCCCTCGCCCCAATCGTTGCTCGTGCCAACCGTCGAGCTCCCGTTATGTTCAGACTGACCTCTTGATGTGCAGGAGGAGTTCCCCGCCGAAGAAGATAAAGGGGGAAGCTCATGGCAAAGGGGCTGCCAGGCTGACTACGGTGCAGAAGGAGCAGGAAGCGGGCGGCGTGGCGGAATCCCCGCTGGAACCCGCAGAGCGTGGCGGCGCCATCCGCTGGGCCAAGCTCGCGGAGCCCGTCTAGCCGCCTGAGGGGGTCCTCTCGCCGACCTGGGATGAGGGACCATCAGGAGGGCACCCTGAGGGGGAGGCGAGCGCGAGTGTGGAGGCCTACTCGAGCATCGAGCGGTCGCGGGGAGTCCCCGGCTCGGGGGCGACCATGCCCAGCCCTATCCCTGGGGCCGAGGCAGAGGCTATCGGAGTCCCTGACCTCCCGAAAGGGCAAGGGGCTCCTCCAGCCATGACCCTAAACAAGATCGAGGACGAGGCAGCCCCCGGGTCCTCCCGGCCACGGGGGGCGAGCACAGGGGAAGACGAGCCGCGCGCGTCCTGGGCCCTAGCCCTGGTGCGTCCCAGCGCCCAATTGTAGAGCGGGAACCTGTGCTACGCCCGACAAGCCCTCACTTCCCTCGAGGCCGACCTCATGGCCGAAGAAGAGGGTCTCTGCCAGGAACAAGAGCGCCTCGCGAGGGGCTGGCAGCACCTGAGTGTGGCCTCAAGCTCAGCCATCATCAGCCCGACGTCGCGTGGGGGGGATGCGAGGAGGCCCTCGAGAAGGCCCAGGAGCTTCTTGAAGGGGCGATCCGGGGCGCGAAATAGGCCGCCCATTGCCTCGCGGAGGCGGAATCCGTGGAGAGGGACTTCACGACCTGCGCCTCGGACCGTGCAGCGCAGCTCAATTCCCGAGAGCGCGGCAGTCGTCCAACGGGAGAGTAGGCCCGCGGCCCTTGAGCTAGACCTAGGGGCCCAGGAGGGCGATGCCCTGTAGACCGCTATTGAGCAGGAGACGGAGCGGGAGCGCCTGGAGAACCTAGAGCATGGCGTAGCTGCTACGGAGGCGTCCTACATGGAGCGCGTCTCGAAGGCCAACGCCCTGCTCGCAGAGAAAATGGCGAAGTACAAGGAGGACATCGACCAGCGGTCCCGAGAGGAGGTTGCTAGGAAAGCCAAGGCCCTCGCTAACAACTATGCTGCGAACCTATGGAAGCAGGAGTCCCGCTACACACAAAAGCGCGGCGAGCTTGACGCTGAGGTTGCCCAGCTCAGAAGGCAGCTTGAAGCGTCCGAGCCCAAGAACCAGAGCGCGGTCGAGCTCCTGGGTGCAACCCAACGTGAGCTGGCAGATCTCCAGGCACAAGTGGGGGCTGCTAGAGATGAGGCACAATGGACCCGCATCGAGGCCGCCCAGAAGCGCGGTGAGCAGCACCTGCGCTCCAAGATGTTTCAGGAGCTCGCGACCCGCGCCCGCTGCGCCGTAGCCACCTAGTCCACCGAGAGGGTGCAGGATCCCCTGGACACAGATGACGCTAGCCATCTGGGCTTCTTCACGAGGCTCATGCAGCGGCTGGCGGTGGGCTCCATGTAGTGGAACGAAATCCGCGACGCCAAGTGTCATAACTTGCTGCGCCAGGCGTCCACCCGCATCTTTAGCAACCTGTGGCGGGCTGACCGTGGCTTCGACCTTGACATGGTGTCATCCTCGGTCCCCGAGTAGCTTCGAGGCGAGCTCACGAGGGCGGTGGAGGACAATGTGGCCAGCCTGGTGGAGCGCTTCTCGTCCACCGCGGAGGGGTCCGACGAAGGTAGCAGTGACCCTGCTGCTTGAGCTCTCCTCGTTCTTCTTTCTGTAATAGGGTGGACGCAGCCCCGCAGTGGCGTGACACATTTGCCTGACACTTCTATATTAAGGACTTGATGGTTTATGCATTTTTGCCTTTCTCCCGAGGTTCTTCTTCCCACTTCCACTTCCTTAGTGCCCTGTGAGGGAGTCCGGGATTAAGGGGTCCTCACAGTACCGGCCTATTCCTTATGGGTCGGACTCGTGGGCTACTCTTTGGAGGATCGGACTGACCGGATACCCCGTGACCAGGGGGAACACTTCAGGAGCCGTGGCGTGCCCTTCAAGCTTAAGATGATAGAATAGGCATGTTTACTCCTTCGATCAGCAACCGACTATGTGTAACCCTAGGGACCCCTGGTATCTATATAAGCCAGAGGGTTTAGTTCATAGAAGGCAGGTGAACTCATCTAGGGTTTAGTTACTTCATCTCGAGGTAGATCGACTATGTAATCTTCATACACATCAATACAACCAAGCAGGACATAGGGTTTTACCTCCATAGGAGGGCCTGAACCTGGGTAAACATCGTCTCCTTCGCCCCCTGTTACCCATCGATTCCAGATCCACAGCTCGGGACTCCCTACCCGAGATCCGCCGGTTTTGACACCGACATTGGTGCTTTCATTGAGAGTTCCGCTGCGCGATCGCTAGAGGAATCGATGGCTCGCCTTATCATCAGTGATGAAGTCTGTAGCAAGGACGTTTTCGTTCGTGGTCAGATTTTCGCGTTCGGCAGCATCGTATCGCATGCCGACCCGGCCGGTCATCTTGGCCAGGTCGGAAGTTTCATCCCCGATCAGGAAGTCAGATTCGGGAACCTTGAGTTCGTCACCGACTCCCGGGGAGATCTCGTTTTAACGAAGCTCTCAGCTCTCATGGAGGAGCCCGCAGGCCCCGACGCCTTAACGCCTGAGGCAGCAGGTCCCACCGCTGAGGTGGCCTCCATCCCTGGGTCGGCCATAACGCCCAACCCAGCTAATATGCCTGGATCTGCCGCGGCCGAATACAACCCGGGCACGTCGTCGAGCGACCCTGGGACAACGGCGCTGCGGATCAACCCCATGCGCTCCAGCGACATGGACCCCGCCGACATCTCATCATTAAACGAGTTGCTTGGTCGGATTCAAACCATGGGTGTGACCAATGGCCAAACCTCAATCTACGACCGGATCGGGTCTAAACCCGATGATAGGGAGATTCATAATCCACCGATCACTCACTCAGCCGCCACCATCGAAGGTACGGCCGGAGGCCCGTCCTCTCAACCACTGGAATTAAAAACACCTTACATCCCAGTTTCCCACCGTCAGGATCCCTCCTACAATCCGGAATCCAAAACCCACACTGGAAATAGTTCGGGATCGGCTGCCGATCTAGCGCGCGACCTAGAATCCGCGCAGAGGGGTCCTGTTTATAATATGGACTCCGAACCCGCCACGCCGGATCCCGCGATGACACGGGAGGCAAACGCCGTGATCCCGGACTCACATCCTGGCGAGAAACTAAAATTTTCCCCGCCCACCACCCAAGTCGAGCACTCCTCAAGCAGCGTAGGAGAGCCCAAGTAATCGGGCTTATGGGAAGTTAAACAATAGCCAGGGGAATCAGTCCATCATTTTTGGGCTAGACTCCTCCTTGTTAAAAATAGAGTACCAGAATCTAGTGGCCAGGAAATAATAGCAACCTTCAGGCACAATTGCCACAATGAAGGAATCCTCAATGCCCTAGCCCGTCGTCACATTCATGACTTCACCGAGCTATCGGGCATGGTACAAAAATATTGCGCCATGGAAAGTACCTGGCAAGCCGAACGTTTGTTTTCGGATCCGGTCCCTGCCGAACACCCTAGAGGAGCTCCGAAAAAGCGAATACCTCCGAAACGGCCGGCCGAACACGAACCCGCTGAGAAAAAGAATAGACCCCCTATGGGAGTCAGAACTGTCCTTGGCGGGCTATTAGAAAAGCCATGCCCTATACACTCCGTATCTCGGAACACAAGGCCGACTCACAGCCTTAGAGCTTGATGGGTCGTCAGGCAGGTCGCAAAAAGCGGAGAGGCCATCCTCGAGGCCATACCTCCAGGCAGACGTTCAACAGCGCCACCAGAATGCAACGCCGAGATCCTGACGATCTACGAAATGTTTTCCTCCAGGAATAAGATGAAGAGAGCTCTTCGAGAACTCGAACAAATCTATCAGGTGGCAGCAACGAATTCATGAACACACACATTGATCAACTTCGGAGAAGCTGATCAACCAATCACCCGCCCCGGCCGAACAATTTCCGCACTGGTCCTCAACCCCATCGTCGATGGTTTCAGGTTACAAAAGGTGTTAATGGACGGCGGCAGTAGTTTAAACCTCATTTACGAGGATACCTTGGAAAAAATGTAGTTTGACCGATCCCGCATCGAACATAGCAACACAACCTTTCGTGGGATTATCCCTGGGAAAGAGGCACGTTGTTCTGGACGCGTTACCCTTGATGTGGTATTCGGCACGCCTGAGAACTACATATCCGAAGAACTTCACTTTCATATCGTGCCCTTTCACAGTGGTTACCACGCTCTGTTGGGGCGTGACGCTTTCACAAGATTTCAAGCTATACCACATTACGGGTATATGAAGATCAAAATGCCGGGCCCAAACGGGGTGATCACAATCACAAGTGACCCGCATAGAGCCCTTCGAGCCGAAAACAGAACAGCAGCGCTCGCCCTCGAGGCACTAGCTGAGACCTTTGAAGCAGAGGAATTGACCGCACTCCGGTCAACAGTGGACAAGGATGATGTGGTCCTTTGCAAGAGGCCCAAACCCACGTCCTTTAAACCTGCAGACGAAATCGTCAAATTTCTGGTACATCGAACGGACCCCAATAAAACAGCATCCATCGGAGCTCAGCTGGACCCCATGGTGGACGAAGCACTGCGAACATTTTTATGAGAAAACTGGGATATCTTTGCCTGGCATCCTTCAGATATGCCAGGAATCCCACGACGGCTAGAAGAACACAGTCTGAACATAATCACGGGCTTCAAGCCCGTCAAACAGGCTCTACGCCGATTTTTCAAACCCAAGCGACAAGCTATGGGTGAAGAACTAGCAAAATTGCTGGAGGCCGGATTCATAAGAGAAATCAAACACCCCGAGTGGTTGGCAAACCTGGTGATGGTACCGAAGAAAGATAAATCCTGGCGGCTGTGTGTAGATTTCAAAGACCTTAATAAAGCTTGTACCAAGGACCATTTCCCCTTACCACGCATAGACCAGATTATTGACGCCACAACTGGAACCGACTTATTGTGCTTCCTCGACGCTTATTCCGGATACCATCAGATCAAAATGAAGGAATCCGATCAAGCTGCAACTGCATTCATCACCCCTACGGGCCATTCTGCTTTAACACAATGCCCTTCGTGCTAAAAACGCAGGTACCACATATCAGCGTATGATTCAGTCATGTCTCAAAAAACAAGTCGGTTAAACAGTCAAGGCATACGTGGACGACGTGATCATTAAGAACAAACACGTCAGCCAGCTGATAGATGACCTCAGGCAAACATTTGCTAGTCTACGGGAATATGATATACGGCTCAATCCAGACAAATGTGTCTTCGGAGTTCCCGCCAGTAAACTACTCGGATTCATTGTTTCCCATAGAGGAATAGAAGCGAATCCTGCTAAGATCTGCGCCCTATCTCAACTTGCGATTCCTACAGAGCTAAAGCACGTCCAAAGGCTGGCAGGCTGCGTGGCGGCTTTGAGCCGCTTTATCTCCCGCCTTGGTGAAAAGGCTTTACCGCTCTACAGGCTGCTGAAACGGACCAAAAACTTCGAGTGGACCGACGAAGCACCGGCTACACTAGAGGAAATTAAAACACTGCTGGCCAACAACCCCATACTCACGGCGCCAGGCGTCGGTGAACCAATGTTACTGTACATCTTGGCCACCAATCAAGTGGTCAGTGCGGTGCTCGTCGTCGAATGAGAGGACGAGGGTCACAAATTCCGGGTGCAAAAGCCAGTCTACTATGTGTCAAAAGTGCTAACGCCATGCAAGTCCAGATATCCGCACTACCAGAAGATAGCCTATACAGTGTTTATGGCATCACGAAAGCTCAGACACTACTTTCAAGAATGTTCGGTCAGGGTGGCATCCGAAGTACCCCTGAACGATATAATCAATAACAGGGACGCCACCGGCCGCATAGCCAAATGGGCCATCGAGCTCCTTCCTTTCGGAATCACCTATAAGCCACATCGAGCTATTACATCTCAGGTGTTGGCCGATTTCATTGCCGAATGGACAGAGGCCGAGCTTCCCAGAGAATATAGTACATACTCCCACTGGACGATGTAATTCGATGAATCCAAGACACTGGCCGGACTGGGGGCTGGAGTTATCCTCATATCTCCCACGGGAGACAACGTCCAGTACCTGTTACAGATCATGTACGCCGATTCCAACAATGCGGCTGAAGACGAAGCACTATTGCATGGGCTTCGGATGGCAGCATCGATGGGCATAGAACGGCTTGAAGTACGGGGAGATTCTAATCTTGCCATCTCTCAAATCAACGGTGAATTCGATGCTAAAAACCCAAAGATGGCAGCATACGGTTCGAGGGGCTAGAATTCCAACACGTCGCTAGAGAGAGCAATCAGGCTGCCGACATACTCGCCCGTATGGGGGACAAGCACGACCCCGTCCCGAAAAACACCTTCCTTGAATGGCTTTTCAAGCCATCGGTGGTTTGGCAGTACGAGAATGAGGGTGCTGGAGCCATCAGTATGGAAGAAATTGTCCCTCCTATAAATGAACCACATGAGAAAATCATCGGCGGTTCCGTAACTGAAGAAACGCCTTCGGCTCATGAGGTCATGGCAGTAATCGCACCATGGACCGAGCCCTTCCTTGCCTACCTTCTCCACCAAGAACTCCCCGACGACCAGAAGGAGGTGAGGCGCATAATTCGGAGATCCAAGGCCTATAAGATCCACGAGGGTGAGTTATATAAGAAAAGCACTACCGGGATACTCCAACGGTGCATATCTGAGGAAGAAGGAAGGCAACTTTTGGCCGAAGTCCACGCAGGCATGGGCGGCCACCACGCCGCAGCACGGGCCTTAGTAAGCAAAGCCTTTCGAGCCGGATTCTTTTGGCCCACCGCTCGAGCGGACGCCCAAGCACTTGTCCAACATTGTGTTGGATGTCAACTATTCGCCAATCAAAGTCACATGCCCCCGACAGCTCTTCGGACTATTCCGATCACCTGGCCTTTCGCGGTCTGGGGGCTGGATTTGGTCGGACCACTTAAAGGGGGGACCAAGAAAAATAAGTATCTACTGGTCATGGTCGACAAGTTCACCAAATGGATCGAAGCAAAACCAGTAAGATCAGCTAAGTTCGGACCGGTAGTCGACTTTATATCCGGCGTGGTACACCGTTATGGTGTCCCGCACAGCATAATAACGGACAATGGATCCAATTTTACCGCCCAGGAGGTGAAGGACTGGTGCACAAACATGGGCATCAAGCTCGATTACGCCTCGGTGTATCACCCGCACACAAATGGACAAGTCGAACGGGCCAACGGCCTAATCATGAGTGGCATCAAACCACGTCTGGTCCGATCTCTTCATGAATCTGACAGCAATTGGGTAGAGGAGCTTGACTCCGTTCTGTGGGGTCTGCGTACCACCCCGAATCGATCAACGGGATACACACCGTTTTTATGGTCTACGGGGCGGAAGCAGTCCTTCCCTGCGATATTATTCATGACGCATCTAGGGTGCGCATGTACGAAGAAAAGGAGGCCGAGTTAGATCGGCAGGACGACTTAGACGCCTTGGAAGGAAAGCGCGATATAGCTCGGGCCCGCTCTACTTTCTATCAACAACAGGCTCGGCGCTACCAAAGCATATAATGTGGGCGAACTCGTCTTATGACTCCCAGAGAAGCAGATGCATAAACTCAAACCCAAGTGGGAGGGCCCTTTCATAATTGACGAAGTACTTACAGAAGGGGCTTATCGCCTCCGCAACCCGCCGGACAATCGCCTCGAACCAAACCCATGGAACGCAGCTCGTCCTCGGCGCTTTTACGACTAGACCGGTGTTGTCATATTTCTTACCTTTCTTTCTCTTTTTCTTCTTTTTCTTTCGTATTCTTTCCCCTCCATTTTAGCTTTGCAGGATTGGATATCATTTCCCAGCATGTGTTCGGCTAACCGAGCTTGTGTTAAGTTTTTTGGCATACATCTTCAAATGTCCTACCCGAAAAAACACCTGGGGGCTTCTTATCGAAGCCGATTATTATACATTCTGTGCACCGATTCACATGTATCGTTTTAAGCCATTATATGCATCAATTGGACCTAAGATTTTGGCCAAGCTGGGTTGCCTCGCTCCTGTGCTTACCCTCTACGTTCCCGATTGTTCGGCTAGAGGGTAAAGGGAGTACCTCTACGATTGCTACGACCGGATCATCCGGATACGTACCACAGACGGGTGAAGCGAAAGCTAGCTATCTTAAGAAGAAAATTGGTCGGCTACGACGGAAGTAAAAAACTTGGGGTGATTGTCACCATTACCTGGGATTATTTTCCCAAAGAAGCCTTCATCCGCATACTAGTAGTATACGGCCATGATATCTACGATCTACGTAGCAACCTGAAGGAAGGTACCGATAGAGGAACTATTTTCTTCAGAAGATGTTTCTTACGTTAAGCAGTAGTATAACATACCTCCCTATGCACATTCTGTCTGTTCGCACCGAATGGCCGGATTGCCTGGTTCCCCGAAATAAGTTCCTTTTATTGGAGGACATTCGATATGGAACACTCCCAAGCTCTTAGCGAGGGAGGTTGAAGCCGATGGCCGGTTAAGACAACGTTTACAGCATAGACGGAGCAGTTTTTGATTTAAAGTACATAGTTACATAGAATCAAGCACCTGGCTGCTGGTCAAGATTATCTATTAAGGTATCCAGGGTGCAATGTTCTTGCGAAAGACGAGCGGCGGGCATCACTTGGTCATAAACCAAATGAAGTGGCACTTCTTGCCCATCCGGCCCTACCGGCCCAACCCGAGCCATATGCTCTGGGTTAAGTTTGGTAAAGCGGGTCTTGCCCACGCCTCTCACGCTCCCTCTCGACAAGCCGATGTCTTCCATAACTCAAAACGACATCGGGCTCCTTTAAACCGATCAGCCAGTTCGGACATCCCTTCTGGAGGCGTCTCGGCAGGCCAGAGTGCTTTGATCATGCTCTTCATTGCCCTCCGAGCCTGCTCATGTACGACGGACAGTTCCTTCAGTAGGTTCCCTCGGAATGATCTGATTTCTTCCTCGGGCCGCCCGGTCAGGAGACCTAGACACGAGACGAAGCATGTCCCTTACACTTGATATAATAAAGGTACTTTTCGGAACTACGAAGATATAAGTGCACTTACAGAACATGCCCCTCTATAATCTCTGGTTCTCTTCCTGGGCTTGAGCCAACTGAGTTTTTCAACTCTCAAGTTCTTCAGCTTGTCGCTGGTTTTCCGCCTTAAGCTGGTTCTTTTCCTCAAGAATTCGGGTCAACACACGGCGGCCAGCCTCATGCTGAGATTCGGCATACCTCTGAGATTCTCGGGTTGTATCCAGATCTTTTTGCAACTGCCCTATGGACTCAGCTGCTATAAAGTACTCTCTGATTAGTACGGGAATGTCGAATAATTCGGCATATTGACATACTCACCGTGCGCCTCTCGGGTGAAGTTCTTCACTTGCTCAAGCTCGGCCTTCACGGTTTGCACCTGTGTTCGACTCACCTCGAGTTCCTCAGCCAACTTCTCATTTTTCTGCCTTGAAACCTACATTATAAATAAAACAATATTCAGATCCTTAACTCAGCTATCCCGACCAAATCAAAGCTCGGGGGCTACTGGATTAATATTTGTGTTCGGTTGTTAAAACCGATTACTCACCTCCAGGCTGGACGATAGCAGTTTAGCAGCTCCCTCAAGCCCAGCTCGGGCAGCTCCGATGTATGCGTCCATCAAACTTAGGGCACTAAACACTTGTTCGAAAAATGCTTGCTGGCGCAGGGCTTCCTTTCGCCGCCGATGATTCATCGCACTCTCTACCACGGAGTTAGTGACTGAGACGTCCCCGGAATCTTCAGGGGGCTGATCCGTCACAGGGGCCTCCGCGTCAAGTTCAGCCTGAGCAGAAGACCTTCACTCATGATGGTTGCCTAGTGTCTCGGCGACGTTCCCTGAAGAAGGTGGCTCTACTCGTCTCCTGAGTATTTCGACTCGAGATTTTGTGAGTATTTATTGCAATCATGACAATGGCCGAACTGAATGGTTAAATAAAGTACCTCTTGTTTGAGTGCACGGTCGAGGTGGTCCCCGCGGTTGGCTCACTACGAGGATTCCTGCTGTTGCTCGGTACGGGCCCTGCTACCGTAGACGACGTTCGACGCGCGGACCGACAACCCTTGGGAGTAGAGATCGGCACACTCGGTTTGGCAGGAGTCGCTCGCCCTTTACGGGAAGAGACCTTCTTTTTACCAGTGCTTGAAGAAGGAAGTGGTCCAGGGTGATCGGCTAGAAGAGCCACCTTGGAGCCGTCGAGGCTCTCCTGGTAAAAGACCCCGTCCTCGTATTCAATTGATAGCTCCGGATCGTCATGGAATCCGGGATCGTCGTCATGAGAATAACTCTCAGGTTGAGGTGCCGGACAGCTGACTGTCTTGACCCAATGCCTCCAACTCTGTTCGGACAGATTGAAAGTTTCGATCGGAAGGATTATACATAAATATCCGAACTCAGAAAACAAAGCCAACGGCTTACCCATTCGATGGGGTTAGGACTCGAATAGCCATCCTTGGCTGACAGTCGAGCGAAATCTTCTTTTTCTCCTTTCAAAAGATCAGCCAATATGACCGCCATTGCCGCCCGATTGGCAGGGCCCTGTCATTGGTGTCGGATTTCAGGCTCCGCAAAACCCTTAAGATTCGAACACAGGGGCGTGTGCGAATATCCCCTGCAGCCTCGCCCAACCTAGCTCGCTACTCGGTGGACCAAACAACGAACTCGCACGATGACGAGGAAGAAGATGAACATGGTAGTTTACCCAGGTTCGGGCCGCTGTGAAGCGTAACACCCTACTCCTGCTTTGGTGGATTGCCTCTCGCGGAGGTGTGGTGGATGAACTAGTACAGTGTTTTCGGAGCCTCGTGAGGGCGCCCCTGAGGTGTTCTTGGCCCTCTGTCGGCTTGGAGGTGGATGAGTGAATCCCTCGGTTTCTGATCCCCCTCTACGGTGCAGCCTAGCTTCTATATATAGCGCTGGCTCAGGTCCTCTTCCCTTATCACAATGGCGGGAAGGGATCCCACAACGGCCAATTTTTAAGGGGGACAGGAGTACGTGCCCGCCCTGCCCAAAGGCGGTCTTCGCCTGCAAAGTAGCTGTCGATGATGCAGAGGTGGGCTCGGCGATGACATCCGTCCTGCGGGGCTCATGGTCGTGGTCTTGTTGCACCGGAATGGAAACCTTTGGGGGGAGCTTTAGGAGCCCGCGTACGTCCTTGCTCCCTTTGCACCAAAGGGGAAACTGCGCCGCCTGGCGCGCTGGCGCCCGCCTGTCTTTCCTTGCGTCATCTTTGACTCCTAAGGCCGGGCCCTACATAGAGATCTCCGCCGCTCCGGAGGGGGCCTGGGGAGGCCCATCCCTTGCCGGTCTTGACGCCGCTCGTCCTCGCGAGCCTAGGGCCCTCGCGAGGGCCCTGTCTTGAGTGGGGCCACGCCTGGCTGTGTCTGGCTGATGAAGTGGGCCATGCCTTGGGCCGCAGGCAGGCAGGTCTGGGTACCCCCATTCCCAGAACGCCGACAGTAGCCCCCGGGCCCAAGGCGTGCTCGAGCTGGCTTCTGAGCGAAGCCTTGAGGGCGGCCCATAGCACCGTGGGCCCAAAATGCCTGCGGGCCAGGCTTCATATGCGGCAGTCCGAGGGGCCGTCGCCCCTTCTCCCCCGCACCGAACCGGCCATTGCCGGGTTTGTCGAGTCGTCCGGCACACGCCACCAAGCCACCTTCATCTCCCGTCCGTTTCGCCGTCTGTTCTCCCCTCTTCCACGGCTCTCGCCCTTTTCACCGGATCCCTGCGCGCGCGCCACCCCGCCCCCCTTGTTGTGGCTCCGAAGAAGGGAGAAGGCGGAAGCTTTTGGGTGCTGATGACCGCGTCGGCGCCTAAGCCCACGCTGGGCCGGTCATCGGTGGTGAACTTGGAGGGGTTGGAGAAGGTTCAGCTGGTGGTCGCCGCCGGCTCCATTGAGTGGGGGGCCACCAAGATTTGGCCAGGCTTGCGGCCTCGGAGCGAGCTGGATGCCCCCGCTGTCCCCCTTCATATCTACGCCCTTCTCTCGGGCGTACTGCCGCCATTCTCAAGATTCCTCTCCGCCGTGCTTTCGCATTACCGGATCCACGTGCTCCATCTTGACCCTGGTTCCCTTGTCCTCCTCTTGGCCTTCGTGTTCCTGTGTGAGGCCATTGTTGGTGTCTTCCCCTCCGTGGCCTTGTTGCGCCACTTCTTCTCCCTTGAGTTGGCTTCGGGAGAATAGTGCTCTGGGTGTGTGTCCTTGAGAACGGCAGACGCATCTGCCCGGTGGGCCCTCGACGCCGGACTCTCTCTGGAAGCAGAAGGGTTCCGGCCGCAATGGGTGTACGTCGGCGCTGCCGGGGCCGAAACTCTGTTCCAACTCCCGCTGACCCCCGCACTGTCGAATCGCGGGTGGAGGCACGAGGAGCATGCCGACCTGGGGCTCGCACGGGTCCTAGCCAGGATGGCGAGGCTAAAGCAGGCGGGCGTGACGATGGCGATGGTGGTGCGGGAGTTCACACGCCGACGAATTGCTCCTCCTCAGCGCCATTCCCGTCCGATGTGGGCCTTCACAGGCCCCCGTGATCCAATGAAGATCCAGGTCCCGCCTCTTTCCCCCGACGTGCTGCGCGAGCTTCTCCGTCGCCTGACTGGTGGTGAACCTGACGAGCTTCCCCGGGACGGCCTCCCCTTGTACAACTACAAGGACCGGGAAGCTCTCGTCGCGAAGATGCCGCGTTTCGATGAGTGGGGGTTCCTCCCTCCGGAGGAGGCGCGCCCTCAGGATGCCTCTTTCTTGGGGGCCCCGGCCTCCGAGAACTCGGGGGACGCCGCCCTCCCCGTGGCCGAGGTTGGTCGCCCTTCGTTGACCGCTCCTCCGGCTCCCACCTCGGGTCAGACCGAGGTCGGGCGTGACGCCCAGCCGATGATGAAGGTCGCCGTCTCCGCCTCTGAGTATCAATCGCCGGTCGTCGGTTCATCGTCCCCCGGCCCCCACGCCGGCCGGAAGAGGAAGGCGCCCAGTGGCGGCCCATCCTCGGCGCCGTGGGCGCCGGTGAAGAGGAAGTGGATCGTCGTAGATGAGTAAGTGCCTGCGCCCCCCTCGACTTTCTCTTCGGCGCCTTCCTTCTGAGCTTCTCTTTCGCAGGCTCCCCACCGGCAATGGAAGAGACGGGTCGGCGTCGCCCGCTCCTGCAGCTGCCGATCCTCTTGTGGTCTCCTCTCTTGTTGGCCGCGAGGTTTGGCCCACCGGGGCGCCCACACCCGAGCCTGTTCGGCTACCTGGTGGCCCCGAGCGCGAGCCCCCTGCGGTCTTCTTCGCCCACGGCCTGCAGCTCCCCAGAATGGGGCCACTTCCCCCGCCAGTGGCCTTCTCTGGGGTCGTGCCGCGCTGTGTCCTCGGGCCCCCTTTGCTTGGTGACGTGGGGCCCCAGGAGGCGCGGCCTTCTTCCGGAGTGTCTACGCGGGAGCCCCCAGTCCCTGGGCACACGTTTGGGCTAGGTGGCTCCTCGCGCACATCCCCCGTTCACCCTGGGAAAGGTGGGTGTCCTGGTTGGCCCCTCGAGCCCGCTGACGACCGGAGCGCCGCGCAGTGGGGTTTGCTCCACACCGCGGCGGACGCGCTAAGGCGCCTGGGGGTGGAGCTCACCAACAATGATGCCTGCTTGGAGGTGGAGCACCAGCGCCTTGCGCAGGGGTGGCATCAGCTTGAGGTCGCCGTGAACTTCGGCCGCCTGCAGCGTGAGCATGCCCGCACAAAGGCCGAGGAGTCCCTTGCCGCGGCGGTGGAGGCCCGCGAACGCGCTCTTGCCGAGGCTGAAGAAGCCGACTGCCGGCGCAGGGCCTCCGAGGAACGCCTCAGGGAGCTCCAGGCCTTCAACGCCGACCTTGAAGGGCAGATCCTGATGCGGAGGGCCACACTTGAGGGCCCGTCAACCGAGTTCATCTCCGCCAGCGCGAGCCCCCGAGCGCCTGTTGACTCATTGGTGTTGGAGGCGCTGGAGCAGAGCCTGGAGCAGGAGAGGCTGGAAGTGAGGGAGCGCTAGGCGTCGCTTGCCGAGGAGTCCCTTGCCTCCTGCGAGGCGAAGTTCCAAGAGGAGGTCGACAACAAGGTGGCAGAGGCTTGGCGTTCCCTTCTCCAGGACTACCGCACGAAGCTGAAGTTCCCGGAGTCCCGTTTCTGCAAGCGTCGTGACCACCTGAAAGGCGAGGTTGATGCCCTCAAGAAAAGGTTAAACCAGGAGGAGGGGCGCCGGCGAGCTGCGATGGACGCCCAGGCTGCCACTGAGGCCGAGCTAGCCTTTCTCTATAAACAAGTGAAAGGCACTGCTTCCCTGGTAGAAAAGGCTTCGGAAGAGGCGGGCCGTGCTCGCGGCCTCCAGAACGCGCGCTCCCAGATGTTCCGGTCCCTCGAGTGGAGGGCTACCCGGGCCTTGAGCGACATCTGTGGCGCGAGCGTCTCGTGTCCCTTGGTTCCAGACGATGCCGGGTACCTGGGCTTCTTTTCTAGGGTCGTGGAGTGCCTTGAGGAGGGCGCGGAGAAGATCCGTGTGCTTGCGGAGGAGAAGGGCCGCGACCTCCTCGAGCGGGCGGCCTCGAACGTCTTCAGCCACCTCCTTCGTCTCGACCCGCACTTCGATTTTGGAGCGGTGCTTGGTCCTGTACCTGAAGTGACCCATGCCGCCCTCGCCGAGTGGGTCAAGGACCATGTGGACGACCTGATAACGGAGCTTTCTTCCGACGAAGCCGAGGGTAGTGCCTGAGCAGGAAAACGCGAGGCCGTCGCCGGGCAGCGGTGACGAGAGTAGCGGCGACGGCGCCCCCCCCCTTGAGTAGCCTTCTTCTTCTCCTGATAGGATTATGCGTGCGGCCTAGTGGCGACTCTTATGTACTTTGGAAAATACCTTTGGATGCGTCCCCGAATAACGAGGTGTGTAGAGCCGCGCTTCATCTTGTCCGGGGTCGCTGCCAATCCGGTTGTCGCGCTTGCGGTAGCCTTCGGTGTCATGGGGGTTAGCCGTAGCGCCTGGGGAGGGGTCCGGACGTCCTGGGGGCTTCCCCTTCACGTGAATGAGGCGAATCGGGAGCCCTTTCGGCACTCTGTGTCTGCAGGCCCTAGTCCCACACATTTCCTGACCACCGTAGCATACGACCGGATCACCAGGATGCAACTACGAGGTCAGTCCTCGACACCCTCGATGCCGACCGGATCACCAAGGACGGTATCAAGGGGCGAGTGGCTTTGTGACTGGTAGAGCTCCTGAGGTTCGATGCTCAGGAGCCCCCTTTGACGCTCAAGCGGCTCTGCGTCGGCAAGTCCCAGTCCCGCACATTTCCCTACCACTGTTACGTACGATCGGATCACCTGGACGCACTTCACGAGGTGGGGCCTCAACACCCTTGATGCCGACTGGATCACCAAGGACGACATCAAGGGGCGAGTGGCTATGTGACCGGTAAGGCTCCTGAGGCTCAATGCTCAGGAGCCCCCCTTGACGCTCGAGCGATCTCCATTTCGTCCTGCTGGATACTGCCTCAGGAGGCCCTGGGGCCTCCCGAGACTCCACGCTGTGGTACCGTGCCACGGCCGGAGCCCCCGAGTAGGGGTCGACTGCCCAAAGTGCCAGTCCCGGAGGCGACAAGGCCTGGCTATCCAGCTCCGAGGCGCCTCGAGGAGGGCCAGAGTGCACGGCTTCTTGCAAAACGCCAATCTGGAAAGAGGGAACTCAAGATCGGTAAAATAAGATAACAAAGAGAGAAAAAGACCCCGCCCCTTTTTCTTTTTAAACATAGAGTTACGAAATCCTCGAACCTCCAACAGGCTCGAGCACAAAAAGGATTATCGAAGGTTGCAACTTGGAATACAAAAAAGAGCGAGAAAACGGTCGCGTCTGGCTTTTTAGTGTAGTCCTCGTCTTCGTCTTACCCCAGCGCTGAGCGTAGGTCATCCACGTTGCATGGGCATAGCCATTGGTGGGCAGTGTTGACTTCTCCGCCAGCGCGGAGCTGTGGCTGCCATGTTGCGTGGGAGGAACCCCTCCGCGTCCTCGGGGGGCTCCGGGCGTATACAGCCCACTCATTATTACGTGAGAGTGTCACGGGTTGGTGTCGGTCCCGGGGATGTATAGGGAGCTCCATGCCTCGCGGGCACGAAGCCCACTCCCAGCCCCCGGGTTTGTCGTGGCGAAGTAGGGTCTGCTCTGGGCGGGCCCTCGAGCGTAGGGGGAGCCCCTTGTGCTCTCCGACTGGAAGGCCCGCCCCAGAAGAAGGCCCTGGGCTCCCCGGGCGGTGCCCCAGCGCGCCTCGCTGGGGTCCCCGGGGTTCCCATGCTGGTACTCAGGGCCCTGCCCCCAGGTCGGGCGAGCCGGGCCTGGGGACATGGGCGAGTACATGATCACCCGCTGGTGATCGAACGAACCCGTCCCGGAGACATGGGCGTATGTTCCACCCTCCGTCTCCAAGTGAGCGTCGCATGCCCCGGAGACACGGGCGCATGTTCCACCCTTCGTCTCCAGGTTGGGATCGTCTGGCCTGGGGACATGAGCGTGTGTTCCACCCTCCGTCCCCAAGCTGGGGCCTCCCGGCCCGGGGACGAGGGCGCATGTTCTACCCTCCGTTCCCAGGCAAGTGACCCCCGGTCCCCAGACCCAGACGCCTGCTCAAGGCAGCTCCCTACCAGCGGGCGTGCCTCGCGAGGGTCCCCCCGTCGGGCACCCTCGTGGGGCCAGCCCCTGTAGGACCGAAAGTATGTCTAGAGGGGGGGTGATTAGACTACTTGACCAAATAAAAATTCTACCTTTTCCCAAATTTTAGAGTTGGCAGATTTTAACATTCATGTCAAGTCAAGTACACCCTACACATGCATGTCTAAGAGTATAGCAGTGGAGAGTAATAACAAGCATGAGTAGAAAGGAAGGGTAGAAGGATCAAACGCAATTGTAGACACGATGATTTTTCCCGTGGTTCCGATAGGTGGTGCTATCGTACATCCACGTTTATGGAGTCTTCAACCCACGGAGGGTAACGGTCGCGAGAGTCCACGGAGGGCTCCACCCATAAGGGTCCACGAAGTAGCAACCTTGACTATTCCATAACGGCTTCCGTCCACGAAGGACTAGCCTCACTAAGGGTAGATCTTCACGAAGTAGGCGATCTCCTTGCCCTTACAAACTTCTTGGTTCAACTCCACAACACGAAGTAGGAGGCTCCCAAGCGACACCTAACCAATCTAGGAGGCACCACCCTCCAAAAGGTAATAGGCTCGGCAATGATGATGAACTCCTTGCTCTTGTGCTTCAATATGATACACTCCTCAACACACAATCACTCTCTCACAGATTTGGCTTGGTGGAAGAGATGGGATTGGTGGAAAGCAACTTGGGGAGGCTAGAAATCAAGATCCATATGGTTGGAGTGGATGATCTTGACCTCAACACAAGGGTAGGTGGCTCTCTCTAAGAAAACTGGATGGGGCAAGTATGGAATAGTTCTGAGTGCTTCTCTTTCGAGTGGGTGGTGGTGAAGGGGTATATATAGGCATCCCCAAAAATCCAACCGTTACACACAAAATGACCAACTCGGTGACACCGATGTGTTAATCTCGGTGGTACCAAACTGATCAAAAGGTGGCAACTTTTGAATCTCGGTGAGACCAATATAGGAAACTCGGTTGCACCGATAAGGTGACCAACGGTCAGATTGCCCATTCTCGGTGACGCCGATCCAACAATCTCGGTGGGACCGATATTGTGAATTTGCGTAATAGAAAGTTGGCAACCTAAACTCGGTGGCACCGAAGCAGAATCGGTTGCACCGAAAGGCTAGGGTTTGGCTAATGTCTGTCTGAGTATGGGAATCGGTGGCACCGGGTGGAAAGTGTTGGTTGCACCGATTTTGGATATTTGACTTTGGACAGACTTTTGTGGAAGAGCTTGTGGGTGTTTTTGGTGACTATAACTTGTGCACGTATGAGCATTTTGTTCGCCAACAGTACCTTACCCCCTTTTAATAGTATTGGCTTTCCTATGGACTCAAAGTGATTTCTCACAAAGTAAAATGTAGAGTCCTCTTGCTTGAAGCTTTGCCAATCCATTTCCTTGCATCCTGGGGTATTTCCACAATCTCCACAATCCTTTTGCCAAACCTATCATTGAACTTTTCCTGAAATATACTTAGTGGAATCATTAGTACAATGACTTATATGTTGTTATTAATGACTTATATGTTGTTATTAATTACCAAAACCATCTTGAGTGCTTGTCCCCTTGGGAAGAGTATTTTCATACTTCTCCTTTTGAGGAACAAACTTGGGCTCGGGATATTGACCTTCTTCCCATTCAACTCCATTAGCATTGAAGTAGACAACACCATGGTTCTTTCGGTATCCTCCGTGCTTGCGTACAATTTCCTCAAATTGCTTACACCCGGCAAGACTCTTGTAGATACCTTTCTCTATAATTCCTTTCAATAAAGCATTTTCTTGCTCAAGTGTAACTTGGCTAAGAGAATCATCATTAGTGGAATCAATAGAACTACTAGAAGCAACATCATTGGGTTTAGCATTTTTATTGTTGCTACTAGATGAAGAACCTTTCTTGCCTTTGTTACTAGTTTGTTTCGATTTAACTTGAGGCATGAATGTAGACAAGAGTAGTCGTTTGGCTAGATAAGATGAAGTCTTCTTTTGGAGATCGTCATTGATAGCTTTAAGAAACTCACGCTCTTGCTCCAAGTTGAGCTTCTCGAAGCGTAGCTTCTCATGAGTTCTTACAAGCTCTCTATGATCTTCAAGAGTAGATTCATGAGCTAACTTAAGAGTGTTTACTTCTTTAGTTAGTTGTTCTATTTTCATCTTATCATCATCAATTGACTTATCTTGACTAGCATGAAAATTATCAAGTTCATTTTGACTAACATCACTAGTTTTATCAAAGAGCAAGTCATCATCACAAAGCAAATCATCTTCATCACTATTGAAATCAAGATACTCGGGGTGTGATACCTTGGGACCTTTAGCCATGAAGAAACTTTCACTCCCTTCGTTTGGTGAATCAAATAGATCATAGGAGTTGGTAGTCACTAGAGCAATTCCGGCAACACCATCATCTTGACTATAGTCGGAGTCAGAGTGATAGCTTCTCTCGGAGTTGTTGTCGGAGTCGGAGCCGGAAACCCATTCACCAACATGAGCTTGATGTTTTCTTCTTGTGTAGCTCTTGGTGTACTTGTCCTTCTTCTCTGAATCTCTACTTCTCCTTGAGGGTCTTCGTTCATAACGATCATCTCTACTCCTTCTCTCTCTTTGAGGTGATTCATTTTGAGCTTCGTCTTCGAGGTGACTCTTCTCTTCGTTTGTAGGGAGCCGTGCACTCATATCTTGATTTGGAGCTTCGTTCTTTGCCTCTATTCTTGTAGAACTTGTTGAATTTCTTGACCATGAGGCTTATCTCTTCATTGGTGACAAGGTTGTCGCTTGAAGTTGCGAGAGCATCACTTGTGGCTTTGTAAGCACCGCTAGACTTGTTGTGAAGCTCTTCTTTGTCTTTGAGTGTCATCTCATGAGCAACAATCCTTCCAATGACTTCCGTGGGCTTGAGAACTTTGTAGTTGGGCATCATTTAGATCAATGTGCACACGGTGTCGTATCTCTCATCCAAAGCTCTAAGTATCTTCTTGATGATGAATTTGTCGGTCATTTCTTCGCTTCCTAAGCCAGCAATCTCATTGGTGATGAGAGCTAGCCTAGAGTACATCTCTGCGACTCCTTCACCATCCTTCATCTTGAACTTGTCAAGCTGACTTTGAAGAACATCTAACTTGGATTCTCTCACGGACTCGGTTCCTTCGTGCATATCAACCAAAGTATCCCAAATCTCTTTTGCATTCTCAAGACGGCTAATTTTGTTGAATTCCTCGGGGCATAGGCAGTTGAAGAGAATGTCGCATGCTTGAGCGTTGTATTGCAACATCTTCAATTCTTCCGCGGTCGCTTCACGATCCGGTTCCTATCCATCACCAAAGAATTCACCTTGCAAGCCAACACGAACAACAGCCCAAACGGCGGGGTTATGACCAAGAATATGCATTTTCATTTTGTGCTTCCAACTAGCAAAATTAGTGCCATCAAAGTACGGACCTCTGCGGTGATAATTTCCCTCACTAGATGCCATACTCTCCTAGGTTGTAAGACCAATACAATGGAGACCAATGCTCTGATACCACTTGTAGGACCGAAAGTATGTCTAGAGGGGGAGTGATTAGACTACTTGACCAAATAAAAATTCTACCTTTTCCCAAATTTTAGAGTTGGCAGATTTTAACATTCATGGCAAGTCAAGTACACCTTACACATGCATGTCTAAGAGTATAGCAGCGGAAAGTAATAACAAGCATGAGTAGAAAGGAAGGGTAGAAGGATCAAACGCAATTGTAGACACGATGATTTTTCCCGTGGTTCCGATAGGTGGTGCTATCGTACATCCACGTTTATGGAGTCTTCAACCCACAGAGGGTAACGGTCGCGAGAGTCCACGGAGGGCTCCACCCATAAGGGTCCACGAAGTAGCAACCTTGACTATTCCATAACGGCTTCCTTCCACGAAGGACTAGCCTCACTAAGGGTAGATCTTCACGAAGTAGGCGATCTCCTTGCCCTTACAAACTTCTTGGTTCAACTCCACAACATCAAGTAGGAGGCTCCCAAGCGACACATAACCAATCTAGGAGGCACCACCCTCCAAAAGGTAATAGGCTCGGCAATGATGATGAACTCCTTGCTCTTGTGCTTCAAGATGATAGACTCCTCAACACACAATCACTCTCTCACAGATTTGGCTTGGTGGAAGAGATGGGATTGGTGGAAAGCAACTTGGGGAGGCTAGAAATCAAGATCCATATGGTTGGAGTGGATGATCTTGACCTCAACACAAGGGTAGGTGGCTCTCTCTCAGAAAACTGGATGGGGCAAGTTTGGAATAGTTCTGAGTGCTTCTCTTTCGAGTGGGTGGTGGTGAAGGGGTATATATAGGCATCCCAAAAAATCCAACCGTTACACACAAAATGACCAACTCGGTGACACTGATGTGTTAATCTCGGTGGTACCGAAGTGACCAAAAGGTGGAAACTTTTGAATCTCGGTGAGACCGATATAGGAAACTCGGTTGCACCGATAAGGTGACCAATGGTCAGATTGCCCATTCTCGGTGACGTCGATCCAACAATCTCGGTGGGACCGATATTGTGAATTTGCGTAACAGAAAGTTGGCAACCTAAACTCGGTGGCACCGAAGCAGAATCGGTTGCATAGAAAGGCTAGGGTTTGGCTCATGTCTGTCTGAGTATGGGAATCGGTGGCACCGGGTGGAAAGTGTTGGTTGCACCGATTTTGGATATTTGACTTTGGACAGACTTTTGTGGAAGAGCTTGTGGGTGTTTTTGGTGACTATCACTTGTGCACGTATGAGAATTTTGTTCACCAACAGTACCTTACCCCCTTTTAATAGTATTGGCTTTTCTATGGACTCAAAGTGATTTCTCACAAAGTAAAATGTAGAGTCCTCTTGCTTGAAGCTTTGCCAATCCATTTCCTTGCATCTTGGGGTATTTCCACCATCTCCACAATCCTTTTGCCAATCCTATCATTGAACTTTTCCTGAAATATACTTAGTGGAAACATTAGTTCAATGACTTATATGTTGTTATTAATTACCAAAACCACCAAGGGAGCAAATGTGCTTTCAGCCCCGCAAGCCGCCCCCGCGAGGTTGCACGTACCAGTCCGCGTGGGGGCTGCCCGCGAAGTCACGCGTGCGCCTCCTGTCGCCGTGGCAGCCGGTGCTGCTCCCTTCGTGGCCCGGGCACGCGTCAACACGGTCGTTGTAGAGTTGCACGGGGCCACGGGCGCCGGCGTAGTTGAGCCTCCGATCCTCCTCCCTGGTCCCGGTGAGCATGCCGATAGGCGCGAGGCGACGCCCCTCTTGCGTGGCCAGTACCTCCCATCGGTCTCTGCCGGCGCCTTCGGCCGGCTCCTGCGCCCCCGGTGGCTCGAACGAGGTCCCCGGTGAGTGCGGGATGCCGCGGACGTCCCGAACGCGCCCGCGTGGCCCGGGCGCCGTGCCCGCCGATCGTGCGAGTTCACGGGCACGAGCCTCGCTGAGATACACCTGGGTCTCGTCGGCGGCGGTGTCGCGCCCAGGGCGCGCCTGGCCTCGTCGATGCGGCGGTCGCGGGCAGCGTGCTGGCGCTGTAGCTCGTGCGCCACGAGGAGCGCGACATGTCTGTGCGTCGGGTCTTGGCAGACTCGAAAGAGTGGCGGCGCGGCCCGAACACGGGGAAGGGGCGGGGCGACTGGGGTGTGCCGTGTGGTTGGTGAAGGCGGCAGCCCCCAGCGCCCGTTGAGAGTCCGGCCGGTGACGGCGCCCGCTGACGGGGTGGCAGAACGACGCGGGGTGCCATGGCCCGCCGGCGCCGGCCGCGCCACGCGGGCAGCTCGCCGCTCAGCACGGGCTCGACGTCCTTTTGCCATGAGTGCGGCGAGCGGAGGTGAGGCGAGACCTGTGGAAGATTTCAACACGCCCCCTGCCTTGCGCGCCAAATGTCGGATTTCGGGCTCCGCAAAACCCTTAAGATTCGAACACAGGGGCGTGTGCGAAGATCCCCTGCAGCCTCGTCCAACCTAGCTCCCTTCTCGATGGACCAAACAACGAACTCGCATGATGACAAGGAAGAAGATAAACACGGTAGTTTACCTAGGTTCGGGCCACTGCGAAGCATAATACCCTACTCCTGCTTTGGTGGATTGCCTCTCGCGGAGGTGCGGTGGATGAACTAGTACAGTGTTTTCGGAGCCTCGTGAGGGCGCTCCTGAGGTGTTCTTGGCCCTCTGTCGGCTTGGAGGTGGATGAGTGAATCCCCCGGTTTCCGATCCCCCTCTACGGTGCAGCCTAGCTTCTATATATAGTGGTGGCTTGGGTCCTCTTCCCTTATCACAATGGCGGGAAGGGATCCCACAATAGCCAATTTTGAAGGGGGACAGGAGTACGTGCCCGCCCTGCCCAAAGGCGGTGTTCGCCTGCAAAGTAGCTGTCGATGATGCAGAGGTGGGCTCGGCGATGACATCCGTCCTGTGGGGCTCGTGGCCATGGTCTCGTTGCACCGAAATGGAAACCTTTGGGGGTGCTTTAGGAGCCCGCGTACGTCCTTGCTCCCTTTGCACCAAAGGGGAAACTGCGCCGCCTGGCGCGCTGGCGCCCGCCTGTCTTTCCTTGCGTCATCTTTGACTCCTGAGGCCGGGCCCTGCATAGATATCTCCACCGCTCCGGATGGGGCCTGGGGAGGCCCATCCCTTGCCGGTCTTGACGCCACTCCTCCTCGCGAGCCTAGGGCCCTCGCGAGGGCCTTGTCTTGAGTATGCCATGCCCTGGGCCGCAGGCAGGCAGGTCTGGGTACCCCCGTTCCCAGAACGCCGACAGTTGGGAACGGGTGGTGTCACTTGTTCTGTTGTAACGCCACAGGGGGTGTATCCTTTGCTGAAGGGGTTGAACGCATCGAGCAATGAGGGCTGCCACTACATCAATGATGGTTAGCTTACTATGAACAAGTAGCCTCACTTGGGCGGCTAGGCGTTTTACTTCGGCACTTTCCTCTTGGGATGGACTCTTCGGTCGCCAGTTGAACCTTTTCTTCAAAAGAGCGTCAGAGTACTCAGGTAGACCCCTCCAAGCTGGGTCGAACAGGGGAACGTCCTCGATATAGAACCATTCCGAGGTCCATTCTTCAGACTCTTTCTTCGGAGTCCCCACGGGATACCCCGTCCCGGCTATACGCCATACTTCGGCTCCACCCACTTCTCGAATTATCCCACCACGAGTACGGGGGACAAGGCAGAAGTACCTCCTCCACAAACCAAAATGGGCCTCGCAGCCCAAGAACATCTCGCAGAGGGCAACAGAGCCCGAAATGTGCAGGATGGATCCAGGGATGAGACGATGGAGTTGGATCCCGTAAAATTCCAATAGTCCCCTCAAGAAGGGATGAATGGGGAATCCTAGGCCTCGTAAGAGGAAGGACACGAAACATACCCGCTCTCCCTTGCATGGAATAGGGAAATTCTCTGTGAAGGCCTCGCCGTTCGAAGAAGTCAATCCGGCGCGGGTAAACGCCTGATCCGAGGCGGGAAGATAACCCTGGGTCTCAAGGTTGCGCAGCCGGAGGAGAGATACTGAAAAACTTGCCCGATCTCCAGGAAGGGGGCCGTGAGGGCACGAGGAGGAGCCAGGAATGCTCGCCATATTTTCAAGTTCTTTCGCTTGGGGATTTTTGAGGGTAAGGAAGAGGAAGGGGTTGTCTAAGCCACGATTGTAACAGTCCGGAACCGACGCTCCAGAAGATTCCCGTTTTATGTCCTTTCTCGTCGTGTGATTCGAGTGGTTGTTGCATTCATCATCACATCATTCGCATCATCTTGCATAGCATCGTCACGCGTTTTCGAAAACTTGCATCCGTTTGTAGTTGCCGGTTCATGCCGTTGACCGTTTGGAGACCAACCACACACGCACGCGTCTGCGGCATCAAAGAAATATTGTTTTTAAAAGTGCACGAAAAATATTCTCGGATTGGGTCGAAACTTGGCGTGCGGTCTTGTTATATTGTAGGTAGACCGCCTGCCAAGTTTCGTCGCAATCAGAGGTCGTATGATATCCGAACGGTCGACCGTAGTGGCACCGTCATCGGTTTATTCGTAGGACGTTTTCGGTTTATAAAACTCAATGTCGGGCCACTATCTTCCCTCTCATCTCAGCCCAACCACCTCCTCACAGCCCACACTAGCCCAGCTAACCCACATCTCCGATCTGACCATCGGATAATGATCGGAGGGCCCCGAAACCCCCCTAAGCACCCTCAAACCCAAACCCTGCCTATTTAAGGAGGTCTCCCCCTCCCAAAATGGCCTTCCCCAACCTCCAGCCTCGAAAACCGCGCCCTCCAGTCGCCACTCCTCGGAATCCGTGCACGTCATGCCCGTCGCCGGCTGCCGAACCTCCTGCCCGTCGCCCCCGGATCTGCCCCCCCCCCCCCGGGCCACGCCGGTGGTCCCCGCCGCAGCTGTCGCCGGTGCCGGCCTCCAAGGCGCCATGGCCGCCAGCCCCGTCAACCTCCAGATCGGGATGGAGAGATCCCGATCCGGCCGGCCCTGGACCCCATCGCCGCCAAACCAAACGAACCCGCTGCACCACAGCGTCCACTTTCGCCCTCGAGGTGGTGAATTTTTCTAAGTCCTAAAAAACTGCTAGTTTCATCATCATATTGCACTTTTGTGAGCCTTGTATCTCGGTAACCGTGCATCCAATGTCAAAGTATTATATATGAAAATTGTTCTACTCTTCGTGCTCTACATGTTAGTTCCATTTGCATGTGCATTAGAGTTCATTTACATGCTATAATCTCTGTTGCAAAAGTGCATATCGTCGTAATCTGAAATCTGTTATTTTATTCATAGTTCTGTGGATGATTGCATCGCATCCGTAGGCCTTTTGCATGTGGTGTCTTCATGAATATTTCCCTATGTGATGTCTACTTTCATGCCATGCCTCTGGTTGTTAGGTAGAATATCATTATCATATACATTTCTTGCTCTCAAGTGGCTATCATGTTAAAACTGAAATCTCTTAACGTTAAGTTCCATTTTGTGGTGCTCGTATTAAGAAATCCATGCCTCCTTCTAGTTGTGTCTTTGGAGTGTGTTGTAGTATGCCATTTCTACTTGTTGTTGATAGGTTTGCCATGTTGCCATTTGATTTGCTATTGATATAGGAGTCTTTTGTGGTTGCTCCCAAGGAGTCTTTTGTTAAGCATGTTGTTGCCTACCATGTTGTACCGTTTGTTGCCATGTATAGGATTTGCATCATAGTTATATTCATTGTCCAACATGTCAATCTGTTAAAAACTGCTGCTCATGTCTACCCTAATTTTCACTATGTCTGAGAATCTGTTTTCTTCATAATGCCATGTTGTGTTGATGCTAGCTAAGAGTCCATGCATAATTAGACCTTACCACCATGTAATGATTTATAGTACATCATGTCTACTACCATGCTGTAGATTTTCATGCCATAATATGCAATGTAGCATATAGATTTATCGCTGCCAATATGCCTTCGTGAAAATCTGCTATGCTAATACATGTTATTTTCACTAAGTCCTAGTCTGCTATATTTTGTTGCCATGTTGTGAGCTTCCTGCCATGTGATCCATGACTCTTTTGAGTATGATATGTGAAGATGAAATGAAGTGTGTGTTATATGCTACTGCCACGGGCTTAGTTTGTGTATTTTAGAATATTGTAACTTGTTTTTTTCATGTGTGCAATATGCTATGTTGCTGTTTTGGGCAGATTTCAAATGAAACTTGTGTTGGTTGTTGTGGTTGAACCGTAACTCCGTTTTGAGCATGTCCTATATGAAACTTGCTTAGAATCTCATGTAGTTTCATAATATCTTGCTGCATTCATTATTTGAAATGTTTATGGTTGTCATTTTCATGCATTTTGCATTCATGTCATGTTCATCTTGTGAAGGTCATATCTTTTAGACCGTAGCCCCGTTTGAGATGTTCCATATATGTAAATCGACTAGAATGACATGCAGAATTGCATGATATAATTTATTTTCCTGTTTAAGAAATATAAAACATGATTAGTTCAGATCTGGACCAATTTCGATATTAACATATGGGGTCGTTTTGGAAATGCTATACGTTGTTTCCGGCCTCATTTAAACTTGCCTAGATGTGTAGTTTACTTATGATTCACCTATTACCATGTTTAACAACATTTAATATTGTTGTGTACCTAAACGAGAGTGAACTAAATATTCGAATGTGGAGTTTCGTCAATATGCAACTTGTTGCATATTGAGCTTCACTTAATGTGTAGAAGTTGACTGTTGTGCTTGCCATGTCATGCATAACATGCATCATATTTGAAGTGCGTCATGTCTTGAATATGTCGTGGTGTATCGTGTGTTGATTGTTTGTTTCGGATTGCTTCTTCTCGAAAGTGTTCCGAAAGCGTTCGGAGTGTGAGGATTCGTTCGACTATGTCCCGTTCGTCTACTTCACGGATCGCCTGCTTCACCGATTCGTTCTTCTTCCAAGCGGGATCTCAGGCAAGATGATCATTTCCCTGGATACCATTACTATCATTGCCATGCTAGATGTCTCATTTCTATCGCTTGTCTCACTACCTACCACTTGTATGTCAAGCCTCCCAAATGCCATGATAAGCCTCTAACCCCTCCACATCCTAGCAAAACATTGTTTGGCTATGTTACCGCTTGCGCAGCCTTTCTTATAGCGTTGCTAGTTGCAGGTGCAATTGTTTCCATGTGCCAACATGGATGTTTTTGAGCTATCACAATATTATTGCTATTTAATTTAATGCACATATATACTTGGTAAAAGGTGGAAGGCTCGGCCTTTTGCTTGGTATTTTGGTCCACTTTTGCCGCCCTAGTTACTTGCGTACCGGTGTTATGTTCCATAATTGAGCGCTCCTAACATGCTCGGGGTTGTTATGGGGACCCCCTTGACTTTCGTTTTAGGATAAAACTTGTCTGGCAAGGCCCAACTTTGGTACTACATTTTCCCAACATAATAATACTGAACATCGTTACTAAAGCATAGGGCGTCATGAACCCGAGGAGTTAATTCAACATAATACAGGGGGGGCCAGTGCTGCTGGTGCTGGTCAAAAACAGAGCACTATGCGGGGCCACCCCGGGGCAACTCGGCTGATTTCTTTCAGGCCACTGTACGCGTCGCTTATCCGCCGTGTCCTGAGAACAAGATACGTGGCTCCTATCAGGATCGTCGACATGTCGGGAGGCCTTGCAGGATTTGTTGTACCTTTCTCGAACGTCTTGTGCGCGGGATTTCGACGACACTTCGGGCTATCTCGAAGTTGAGATTTTCCATCGGGATTCCGCAAATACTACGGGTGATTCCGCGGTTGAGGAATTCCAACGCGGCGTGTGGTTAGTTTGTGATGGATGAGTTGGAGCACCCCTGTAGGGTTAAATCTTTCGAAAAGCCATGCCCGCGGATAAGTGGCAACTTGGAAACTTTGTTTAACACCCGGTCATAGCAAACTTGAAGTAAACTCAAATAAAATACACCAATCGTGTACGTAACCGTGACTGTCTCTTCTCGTGAATTTCTGATCCGAGAGAGAACACGGTGGGGTTATGTTTGATCGTAAGTAGGTGTTTAGGATCTCTTAGAGATCATTACTAGTTCACGTCCGTTTATGCGACAATCATCCCCCTTTATTCTTGTACTCGTAAGTTAGCCACTCAAATAAATGCTTAGTGCTTGCTGCAGCCTCACCACTTAACCATACCTCACCCATTAAGCTTTAATAGTCTTGATACCCTTGGAAATGAGATTGCTGAGTCCCTGTGGCTCACAGATTACTACAACAACAGTTGCAGGTACAGGTAATGCGATGCTTTGATGTGAGAGCGATGCTTGTTTTATTTGGAGTTCTTCTTCTTCTTCATCGATCTAGGATGGGTTCCAGGCGGCAGCCTGGGATAGCATGGATGGATGTCATTTTATCGTTTGTTTTCGTCCGTAGTTGGGCCGTGCTCTTCTGAATGATGTGTGGATATAATGTTGTATTGATGTGATATTGATGTGATATTGATGTAGCTTGTGGCGAGTGTAAGCCAATTCCATATACTCATCTCTACTTTACATGTACTTGTAATGATATCCATTCTTGCGAAACGCCGAGATGCGCTTCTATCCCTGTCGAGGCCCTCGTGCCGAAAAAAGGATAGGATCGCATCTTGGGCGTTACAAGTTGGTATCAGAGCCAGGTTCGACCTAGGAGCCCCCTTGATTGATCGAACTTTGGCCGAGTCAAGTCTAGTAAAAAACTATTTTGAGTCTAGTTAGATCGGAGAGTAGGATTCTATTTACTCCTCTTCTATGCTCTGGTGAGGAATTACGACTTAGGAATTTTAATTCTACCCTCTTCTCACTCAAAAAAAATTTAGGATCACGCGGGTATTTTGGAACCTCTATGATATCAATGTGACAGGAACTCTGTTCTTGGTGCCTCCCGTACGTATGGATTGGACCCGGGGAGTTGAGCTCCAAGGGGTCCTTAACACATAGCCATCGTTCAGTTTCCTTAGTATCTCAGGATGCGGATGTTCGAAATTGCTTCAATACTAATCGTGGTGCGAAGAGTGTGGCGGCACCCAGTACTGGGGAGCGGGATCACATGTACTACCATCTTTAGTATCGTTGTGATTACGAGGGTCTGAGGTAGATGAGTTTCCGAGGTATCTCTGGTTATGTGTTGACGGATGTGATACACTGGTGGGTAGTATTATTGCTAGGAGTTGAGTGTTTTATTCAGTAATTGATCCATGTATCCGTTGGACCAGATTGCATAACCAGAAAGATTTCGGAAGTTCTCAGGTGGGAATTCAAGTAGTTTACCTAGGATTATCCTCCCAACAAATGCATAATGGGTTATGTATTTGTTTCCGGCTTAATTCTCAAGCCTCACCCTTTGTGTTGTTTTGGAGTATGGTAATTCGAGTTGCTTCGATGTCAGTGGTGATTTCATATCTTTCCTAACCGGTGTGTTTCTCATCAAGATATTTCATTCCCCTCCAATATTCGCAAGATCTATCCTCATATGCTTCTCCGGAGTTCGTCTCATCTGTCTCAAGTTGTCTTTGTTTTCCCCCGCCCTCCCGCCCTTTTTCTTCAACAATTAAACTCTCATCCAAGTGCCTTTCTTTTCATGAAATGCTTCTGCTATCTTTCTTCCGTATTGTATCCGGTGATTCGTTGTGAAGATGCTCAAGTGCTCAAGTTCATCATTTCTTAGTCTTCATCTTTGTTTTCTTTTCGGTGGATTCAATTCAAGTTTTCGGTGCTCATCATATCCTTTTCATTCTCTAAATGCTCTCCCATGTTGGAAGTTCTTATCCAAGCCTCTCTTGTTTAATCGCCTCTATCTATCCTGTCCGATGTGTCAAGATATCTCAGAAGACTTTCATTTCCATTCAGATCCCCTTAAATAATTCTGAGGTTCTCACCTCATCAAGTTTTCAATTTGTACCAGTGCAATATCTTTCTAAGCAGTCATTTCAACGGTGTTTCCTTCAGTGGGCCCATAACCCACAAGTTTTTCCCAGGATCTTACCTAGCTCTTTTAATCTTTCCGGAGATGTCCTCAAGTTCTTTTCAATATGACGTAAGAATGAATTCATCAGTCATATTCCTTCCCGAAGATCGCTTCTAAATCATTTTCATCGTTGGCTCAACCTTTCTTTATTCATTATACCGAATGGTCTCAGTAATTGTTGGTGGTGTTTCTCGCCATCATTCTTTGCCTTGCATACCAAGAAGAGTTTCTCTTAAATCTTTCTCCGTTCTTCCGAAGATTTGTCATCTCAGCTTCGTGCTATCCTCTCAAATTGTTTCGATCATGAGTAGTTCTTTCCATATCTATCCGGAGCATTTTAGAGTTATTCTCATTTCTCGATCCTCCGAAGGTCATCATTTCAGAAGATTTCTTCGTTCTCAGCTTTCAGCTTTCGTTCTCAAATTCTTCTCAATTGTTGTCTCTTCATTCGTCTCTCAATTATTCCGGTGTTTCATTGAAGACTTCTTTAAGTTCGTGCTCTATATCTCTCTCTCTTCTATCCTTTTCAAGAAGAATAAGTGGTGTGTGAAATCCGTTGTTTGTCATCAATTAAACTTGATGAAGGATAAGCATAACATAATTCTTATTCTTGTTTCAACAAGGTGATTTCAAGCATTCTTCCATAAGTTGTTCATGATATCAAATTCTCTATTCTAGTTGCTTATCTTTTCGTTTCCGGAGTTCCAAGTTTCTCTAGTATCTCTTCACGAAGCTTCATCTAAATCTCTGCAAGACCTCAATCTTGCTCATTTTGTATCCTTCAATTCTTTCTATCATGCTTTCATTTCAGAGTTCTTTCCGGAGGTTCTTCATGGTGGTTCATTAAGATTTCTTTCATTTTTCAAGCATTCTTCAAGATTTTGTTGGAGGTCCTCAAGTATTCTTATCTTGCATTTCAAAGTGCAATTCTTTCTTCCTTATCTTTTGAGATGGTACTATAGCATTCTTGTTTCATGAGGAGTCTCGAAGAGAATTTGTCAGGAATGAGATATGTAAATTTTCTTTGTTGGAGTTATCTTGGCATGGATTTCACCTAAAGCTTTTCCTAAGGATTATTGCTATCATGGTGTTTGTCAGCGATCCAAGTTTTGTCCTTCTCCTCTTGGTGAAAGAATTTTTGCATATCCTGTTGCTCCCAAGCAATCTTTGCTTTCGTTAGTAGTGGCCGGTTGTCACCTCATAATTTTGAGATGTTTTCCATAAGCCCACAACAAGTTCTCTTTTCGTTGTTGGATCTCCAACAACTCCGTTCAACCATTCTTTGTAAGGATGCTTTCAATTCATTTGTGGTAGAAGTTGTCATTTCCTTCTCCGTTCTTTTCTTTCAACGATCTAGTTTCTATTCTTTGTTCCGGAGGCGTGGTGATGTTGCTCCCTTCGAACCGCCATCTTGTTTTGTCAAGATCATGTTCATTCCGTGCTTATCTTTTAACCGGAGTATTGTGTTCTCTTTTCAAACTCTCCCATCTTATCAATTTTGCCTCTCTATCCTACAGAAGTGTTGTCAAAATTTCTTTTGAAATCTTGCTTGTTCCTCATGTCATCCTTCATCTCTTGGTGTCGCTCATTTGTCAAAGAGGCAACTAAGCTTTACCTCTTCCTTTCGTCTTCCTCTTCCCCTTCTCATTCTAAGATCTCGGGTCGAGATCTCTTGTAAGTGGAGGAGAGTTGTAACTGCACGGAACCGACGCTCCAGAAGATTCCCGTTTTATGTCCTTTCTCGTCGTGTGATTCGAGTGGTTGTTGCATTCATCACCGCATCATTCGCATCATCTTGCATAGCATCGTCACTTGTTTTCGAAAACTTGCATCCGTTTGTATTTGCCGGTTCTTGCCGTCGACCGTTTGGAGACCAACCACACACGCACGCGCCCGCGGCATCGAAGAAATATTGTTTTTAAAAGTGCGCAAAAAATATTCTCGGATTGGGTCGAAACTTGGCGTGCGGTCTTGTTATATTGTAGGTAGACCGCCTGCCAAGTTTCGTCGCAATCAGAGGTCGTATGGTACCCGAACGGTCGACCGTAGCGGCACCGTCATCGAATTATTCGTCCGACGTTTTCGGTTTATAAAACTCGATGCCGGACCACAATCTTCCCTCTCATCTCAGCCCAACCACCTCTTCACAGCCCACCCTAGCCCAGCTAACCCACATCTCCGATCTGACCATCGGATCGTGATCGGAGGGCCCCGAAACCCCCCTAAGCACCCTCAAACCCTAACACTGCCTATTTAAGGAGGTCTCCACCTCCCAAAATGGCCTTCCCCAACCTCCAGCCTCGAAAACCGCGCCCTCTAGCCGCCACTCCTCGGAATCCGTGCACGTCATGCCCGTCGCCGGCTGCCGAACCTCCTGCCCGTCACCCCCGGATCTGCCCCCCCCCCCGGGCCACGCCGGTGGTCCCCGCCGCAGCTGTCGCCGGTGCCGACCTCCAAGGCGCCATGGCCGCCAGCCCCGTCAACCTCCAGATCGGGATGGAGAGATCCCGATCCGGCCGGCCCTGGACCCCATCGCCGCCAAACCAAACGAACCCGCTGCACCACAGCGTCCACTTTCGCCCTCGAGGTGGTGAATTTTTCTAAGTCCTAAAAAACTGCTAGTTTCATCATCATATTGCACTTTTGTGAGCCTTGTATCTCGGTAACCGTGCATCCAATGTCAAAGTATTATATATGAAAATTGCTCTAATCTTCGTGCTCTACATGTTAGTTCCATTTGCATGTGCAATAGAGTTCATTTACATGCTATAATCTCTGTTGCAAAAGTGCATATCGTCGTAATCTGAAATCTGTTATTTTAGTCATTGTTCCGTGGATGATTGCATCGGATCCGTAGGCCTTTTGCATGTGGTGTCTTCATGAATATTGCCCTATGTGATGTCTACTTTCATGCCATGCCTCTGGTTGCTAGGTAGAATATCATTATCATATACATTTCTTGCTCTCAAGTGGCTATCACATTAAAACTGAAATCTGTTAACGTTAAGTTCCATTTTGCGGTGCTCGTATTAAGCAATCCATGCCTCCTTCTAGTTGTGTCTTTGGAGTGTGTGTTAGTATGGCATTTATACTTGTTGTTGATAGGTTTGCCATGCCATGAACCTTCTGCTTAGCTGTAGTTTTCATCATGAGAACAAGCATAATCAATGTTGCTGATTTGAGGTGCTGAAATATTTCTAAGTCTGAAGCTGTTATTTTGTTGCCATGTTGCCATGTGATTTGCTATTGATATAGGAGTCTTTTGTGGTTGCTCCCAAGGAGTCTTTTGTTAAGCATGTTCTTGCCTACCATGTTGTACCATTTGTTGCCATGTATAGGATTTGCATCATAGCTATATTCATTGTCCAACATGTCAATCTGTTAAAAACTGCTGCTCATGTCTACCCTAATTTTCACCAAGTCTGAGAATCTGTTTTCTTCATAATGCCATGTTATGTTGATGCTAGCTAAGATTCCATGCATAATTAGACCTTACCACCATGTAATGATTTGTAGTACATCATGTCTACTACCATGCTGTAGATTTTCATGCCATAATATGCCATGTAGCATATAGATTTATCGCTGCCAATATGCCTTCGTGAAAATCTGCTATGCTAATACCTGTTATTTTCACTAAGTCCTAGCCTGCTATATTTTGTTGCCATGTTGTGAGCTTCCTACCATGTGATCCATGACTCTTTTGAGTATGATATGTGAAGCTGAAATGAAGTGTGTGTTATATGCTACTGCCCCATGCTTAGCTTGTGCATTTTAGAACACTGTAACTTGTTGTTTTCATGTGTGCAATATGCTATGTTGCTGTTTTTGGGAAGATTTCAAATGAAACTTGTGTTGGTTGTTGTGGTTGAACCGTAACTCCGTTTTGAGCATGTCCTAGATGAAACTTGCTTAGAATCTCATGTAGTTTCATAATATCTTGCTGCATTCATGGTTTGAAATGTTTATGGTTGTCATTTTCATGCATTTTGCATTCATGTCATGTTCATCTTGTGAAGGTCATATCTTTTAGACCGTAGCTCCGTTTGAGATGTTCCATATATGTAAATTGACTAGACTGACGTGTAGAATTGCATGATATACTTTATTTTCCTGTTTAATAAATATAAAGCATGATTAGTTCAGATCTGGACCAATTTCGAAATTAACATATGGGGTCGTTCCGGAAATGCTATATGTTGTTTCCGGCCTCATTTAAACTTGCCTAGATGTGTAGTTTACTTATGCTTCACCTTTTGCCATGTTTAACAACATTTAATATTGTCGTGTACCTAAACGAGAGTGAACTAAATATTTGAATGTGGAGTTTCGTCAATATGCAACTCGTTGCATATTGAGCTTCACTTAATGTGTAGAAGTTGATTGTTGTGCTTGACATGTCATGCATAACATGCATCATATTTGAAGTGCATCATGTCTTGCATATGTCATGGTGGATCGTGTGTTGATTGCTTGTTCCGGATTGCCTCTTCTCGATAGAGTTCCGAAAGCGTTCGGAGTGTGAGGATTCGTTCGACTACGTCCCGTTCGTCTACTTCACGGATCGTCTGCTTCACGGATTCGTTCTTCTTCCAAGCGGGGTCTCGGGCAAGATGATCAATTCCCTGGATACCATTACTATCATTGCCATGCTAGATGTCTCATTTCTATCGCTTGTCTCGCTACCTACCACTTGTATGTCAAGCCTCCCAAATGCCATGACAAGCCTCTAACCCCTCCATATCCCAGCAAAACATTGTTTGGCTATGTTACCGCTTGTGCAGCCTTTCTTATAGCGTTGCTAGTTGCAGGTGCAATTGTTTCCATGTGCCAACATGGATGTTTTTGAGCTATCACAATATTATTGCTATTTAATTTAATGCACATATATACTTGGTAAAAGGTGGAAGGCTCGGCCTTTTTCTTGGTGTTTTGTTCCACTTTTGCCGCCCTAGTTACTTGTGTACCGGTGTTATGCTCCATAATTGAGCGCTCCTAACATGCTCGGGGTTGTTATCGGGACCCCCTTGACTTTCATTTTAGGATAAAACTTGTCTGGCAAGGCTCAACTTTGGTACTACATTTGCCCAACATAATAATACTAAACACCGTTACTAAAGCATAGGGCGTCATGAACCCGAGGAGTTAATTCAACAAAATAAAGGGGGGGCCAGTGCTGCTGGTGCTGGTCCAAAACAGAGCAATGTGCGGGGCCACCCCGGGGCAACTCGGGTGATTTCTATAAGGCCACTGTACGCGTCGCTTATCCGTCGTGTCCTGAGAACGAGATACGCGGCTCCTATCGGGATCGTCGACACGTCGGGAGGCCTTGTTGGATTTATTTTACCTTTCTCGACTGCCTTGTGCGCGGGATTTCGACGACACTTCGGGCTATCTCGAAGTTGAGATTTTCCATCGGGATTCCGCAAATACTACGGGTGATTCCGCGATTGAGGAATTCCGACGCGGCGTGGGGTTAGTTTGTGATGGATGAGTAGGAGCACCCCTGCAGGGTTAAATCTTTCGGAAAGCCGTGCCCGCGGATAAGTGGCAACTTGGAAACTTTGTTTAACACCCGGTCATAGCAAACTTGAAGTAAACTCAAATAAAATAGACCAACCATGTGCGTAACCGTGACTGTCTCTTCTCTTGAATTTCTGATCCGAGAGAGAACACGGTGGGGTTATGTTGATCGTAAGTAGGCGTTCAGGATCTCTTAGAGATCATTACTAGTTCACGTCCGTTTATGCGACAATCATCCCCCTTTATTCTTGTACTCGTAAGTTAGCCACTCAAATAAATTCTTAGTGCTTGCTGCAGCCTCACCACTTAACCATACCTCACCCATTAAGCTTTAATAGTCTTGATACCCTTGGAAATGAGATTGTTGAGTCCCTGTGGCTCACAGATTACTACAACAACAGTTGAAGGTACAGGTAATGCGATGCTTTGACGTGAGAGCGATGCTTGTTTGATTTGGAGTTCTTCTTCTTCATCATCGATCTAGGATGGGTTCCAGGCGGCAGCCTGGGATAGCAAGGATGGATGTCATTTTATCGTTTGTTTTCGTCCGTAGTCGGGCCCTGCTCTTCTGTATGATGTGTGGATATAATGTTGTATTGCTGTGATATTGATGTAGCTTGTGACGAGTGTAAGCCAATTCCATATACTCATCTCTTCTTTACATGTACTTGTAATGATATCCACTCTTGCGAAACGACGAGATGCGCTTCTATCCCTATCGAGGCCCTCGTGGCGAAATAAGGATAGGATCGCATCTTGGGCGTTACAACGATTCAGCCTGCTTAAATGGGCGGTTCCTCCCTTTCGCTTGCATAAAGGGTAGTCCTGTAAAAGGCTGCTGGGCCGCCCATCTCCCATTGGCGCACAGGGATCGAGGGGCGTCGTTAATTCTGGACGACGAAGTTAATGCTGTGGGCCCCGTGACGTCTCGACAATCGAGAGCTCACTAATGACCGGATTATTGTTTACCGAACAGAGAGAAGAACTCACCTCGCAAGCCGAACACTTTGGGAGCACAGGACCGTCCGGACTACATACCTCGGCATTGGAGGCTAGTTTGGGGGCTACTGAGGGAGTCCGGGGTTAAGGGGTCCTCGGACTACCGGCATATTCCTTATGGGCCGGACTCGTGGGCCACTCGTTGGAGGATCGGACTGACCGGATACCCCGTGACCAGGGGAAACTTCAGGAGCCGTCGTGTGCCCTTCAAGCTTAAGATGATAGAATAGGCATTTTTATTCCTTCGATCAGCAACCGACTATGTGTAACCCTAGGGACCCCTGGTATCTATATAAGCCAGAGGGTTTAGTTCGTAGAAGGCAGGTGAACTCATTTAGGGTTTAGTTACTTGATCTCGATGTAGATCGACTCTGTAATCTTCATACACATCAATACAAACAAGCAGGACGTAGGGTTTTACCTCCATAGGAGGGCCTGAACCTGGGTAAACATCGTCTCCGTCGCCCCCTGTTACCCATCGATTCTAGATCCACAGCTCGGGACCCCCAACCCGAGATCCGCCGGTTTTGACACCGACACCCTGCGTTGCTGGGACCCATCCCCCGAGGTGGGCTACACCATTGCTGGTATGCCAGGAGCGCGTTCTCGGCAAGGCTAGAGGGTGTAGGGCTCTTAGGGCTGGTAGGAGTCCCCGAGGTGAGATGCTCAGGGTGCCTCCCCTTGACGCACAAGGCGGCTCGTGCAAAAGGGAATCATACTTTCTCGAATGGGAAGCAAGAGGGGGGAGACCCCGGGGGGTGTCAGAACTTAGCTCTTTTGAGGTGGATGACCCAAGGAGAATCCTTCGTAGGGAATAGCTCATGAAGCGTGGGTCCTCGTTAGGCTCCCTGCCCGTCGCGGCCTGGAGTTCGCGAAGCGCCCCTAGGGGAGGCCCCGAGGCCTTCCGTACCCTGCGTCAAGGGCGCTGCCAAGTTTCTGTGAAGTACACAGCGGGGCTCACCTGCTGGGTCGCCTGTGCATGTTATGCGAGGAGACTATAGCACCAAGGACTTAGTGAGGTGACGTACACGGGAGCAGGCCCGCGAGCCAGAGCTCGGACACTTGGATTTTTGCAGCGCTGCTGGGACTGACCCGAGCACAGACACCGAGCCCAGCCCCCGCTCGCATAACAAACACAAGGGAGATCTCAGGCGTGTGCCCCTCGAGGTACTCTCTGCCGCACGCGGGCAAAAACTTTTGGTAAAAATGAACTTTGTTGATGCATGAAACATGTTCATTTCATGACGGAAAGGTACTCGCTGCCGTGCTGGACACAGGTCAGCTTGAGGTTAATGCAGCTGAAAAGCGCCCTCATTAAGTTTGGAGATGCTGCCGTGATGGACACAGGACAACTCGAGGTTAGTGCAGCTGAAAAGCGCCCTCATTTCATTTTGAGATGCTGACATGACGGACACGGGACAGCCTGAGATTGATGCAGCTGAAAAGTGCCCCCTTAGTGTGTGACAGAAACGCTGCCATGACGGACACGAGACAGCCTGGGGTTGATGCAGCTGAAAAGCGCCCTCATTGTCAAAACCCATGAGCGCGGAGCATGGGGCGTCCACGAGAGTGGGAAGAGGTTCTCACGTGCCGGGGGCAGCATGGGTAGAGAGAGCCCTGGAGCGTGTACAACTCTGTGTCACTCGTATCCATGAAAACAGACAGAACTTCCGGTGATGGTGGGTGTCCCATGTGTTTGGCACCGGAACAACCACCGCCGCCATTTTCGGTGCCGCACGGGGTTGGAGATTGGTTGAGGACCACTTCCACATGCCTTGTGACGCGGGACTCCAGACTCATGCGCATTAGCCTCTCAAAGGTGGCCGCAACCCCCTTCAAGCCGAAAGGCATGCACATGAGTGTAGATGGGGGGAGAGGCCTCGCGAGGCGAGCCTGGAGACGGGGGTGGGGTCGACGGTCCGCTTGAAGCCGCGGGCTTCGCGAGCACTTGTCGCATCCTGTAGCTCGCTGCCCTTCTGCTCCCTAGGCGGTCGAGGCCCTTCCCGGCGCCGGATGAATCGGGCGCGCCAGCGCGTGGTCGGAGGACGCTCGATCTCCCCCCTCTGTAGGACGAAATCGCCTGGTGTCGTCAATGTCGACACACCCAAGCTGGCCCGGAGGGGGACGCCGAGCGTGCCTTCCTATTTGGTAGAAGGAGCATCACTGGCGGCGAGGGAGGTGCTAGCTCCGCACCCATCTGGCAAGGCCTTTTTCGATTCGGCCTGCTCCTAAGGGAGCAGGGGCTCCCTCTTCGCGGGTGACTCCTCAGCAAGCCCGAGGATGCCTACGTCGGCAGGGTGCTTGGCAGAGGCGACCTTGTAGGCACGCCCGAGGGCGTGGAGTGCATCCAGCTCGCCGCAATGGATAGTAAGTGTACCGCTGCAGCCGGACTCCTTGACGGGCCACGGTCATGAAATTGAAGAGCGCCATGTAGCCCCCGGTGGTGTCAGCGCCTCCACCAGGGGTCGAGCGGTACTGGTGCCTGGCCGCGGCAACGTCGGGGAGACCGTAATCCTGACAGCTGCGCGCCCCCTCGAGAATCACGTGTGCGCTCGTGGGCACACGGCAGGCGGCCCTTGAGATTGTTGGGGAACGTAGTAATAATTCAAAATTTTCCTACGTGTCACCAAGATCAATCTAGGAGATGCTAGCAACGAGAGAGAGGGAGTGCATCTTCATACCCTTGAAGATCGCTAAGCGGAAGCATTACAAAGAACGCGGTTGATGGAGTCGTACTCGCGGCGATTCAAATCGCGGAAGATCCGATCCAAGCGCCGAACGGACGGCGCCTCCGCGTTCAACACACGTACAGCCCGGGGACGTCTCCTCCTTCTTGATACAGCAAGGGGGGAGGGGAAGTTGAGGGAGAGCTCCGGCAACACGACGGCGTGGTGGCGGTGGAGCTCGTGGTTCTCCGGCAGAGCTTCGCTAAGCGCTACGGAGGAGGAGGAGGAGGTGTAGGAAGGGGGGAGGGCTGCGCCAAGGGAAGGGGTGCGGCTGCCCTCCCACCCCTCCACTATTTATAGGGGGAAGGGGAGAGGGGGTCGGCCCCCTAGATCCATCTAGAGGGGGGGCGGCGGCCCCCTAGGGTTTCCAACCCTAGGCGCCTTGGGCCCTTGGGGGGCGGCGGCCCCCCTAGGGTTTCCAACCCTAGGCGCCTTGGGACCTTGGGGGGGGCGCACCAGCCCACTAAGGGGCTGGTTCCCACCCAACTACAGCCCATTAGGTCCTCCGGGGCAGGTGGACCCTCCCGGTGGACCCCTGGAACCCCTTCGGTAGTCCCGGTACAATACCGATAAACCCCAAAACCTTTCCGGTGACTGAAACTGGACTTCCCATATATAAATCTTCACTTCCGGACCATTCCGGAACTCCTCGTGACGTCCGGGATCTCATCCGGGACTCCAAACAACTTTCGGTAACCACATACAATTCCCATTACAACTCTAGCGTCACCGAACCTTTAGTGTGTAGACCGTACGGGTTCGGGAACCATGCAGTCATGACCGAGACACCTCTCCGGCCAATAACCAATAGCGGGATCTGGATACCCATATTGGCTCCCACATGTTCCACGATGATGTCATCGGATGAACCACGATGTCGGGGATTCAATTAATCCCGTATACAATTCCCTTTGTCCATCGGTATGTTACTTGCCCGAGATTCGATCGTCGGTATCCCTATACCTAGTTCAATCTCGTTACCGGCAAGTCTCTTTACTCGTTCTGTAACACATGATCCCGTGACTAACTCCTTAGTCACATTGAACTCATTATGATGATGTATTTCCGAGTGGGCCCAGAGATACCTCTCCGTCACACGGAGTGACAAATCCCAGTCTCGATTCGTGCCAACCCAACAGACACTTTCGGAGATACCTGTAGTGCACCTTTATAGTCACCCAGTTACGTTGTGACGTTTGATACACCCAAAGTATTCCTACGGTATCCGGGAGTTGCACAATCTCATGGTCTAAGGAAATGATACTTGACATTAGAAAAGCTCTAGCAGACGAACTACACGATCTTGTGCTATGCTTAGGATTGGGTCTTGTCCATCACATCATTCTCCTAATGATGTGATCCCGTTATCAATGACATCCAATGTCCATGGCCAGGAAACCATGACCATCTATTGATCAACGAGCTAGTCATCTAGAGGCTCACTAGGGACATGGTGTGGTCTATGTATTCACACATGTATAACGGTTTCCGGCTAATACAATTATAGCATGAACAATAGACAATTATCATGAACAAGGAAATATAATAATAACCATTTTATTATTGCCTCTAGGGCATATTTCCAACAGTCTCCCACTTGCACTAGAGTCAATAATCTAGTTACATTGTGATGAATCGAACACCCATAGAGTTCTGGTGCTGATCATGTTTCGCTCGTGAAAGAGGTTTAGTCAACGGATCTGCGACATTCAGATCCGTATGTACTTTACAAATATCTATATCTCCATCCTGAATGTAACCACGAATGGAGTTGAAGCGGCGCTTGATGTGCTTGGTCTTCTTGTGAAACCTGGTCTCCTTGGCAATGGCAATAGCTCCAGTGTTGTCACAGAAGAGAGTCATCGGGCCCGACGCATTGGGAATCACTCCTAGGTCGGTGATGAACTCCTTCATCCAGACTCCTTCCTGTGCTGCTTCCGAAGCAGCTATGTACTCCGCTTCACATGTAGAGGCCGCCACGACGCTTTGCTTGCAACTGCACCAGCTGACTGCCCCACCATTCAAAATATACACGTATCCGGTTTGTGACTTGGAGTCATCCGGATCCGTGTCGAAGCTAGCATCGACGTAACCCTTTACGACGAGCTCTTCGGCACCTCCATAAACGAGAAACATATCCTTAGTCCTTTACAGGTACTTAAGGATATTCTTGACCGCTGTCCAGTGTTCCAATCCGGGATCACTTTGGTACCTCCCTACCAAACTTATGGCAAGGTTCACACCAGGTCTGGTACACAGCATGGCATACATAATAGAGCCTATGGCTGAGGCATAGGGTATGACACTCATCTTTTCTCTATCTTCTGCCGAGGTCGGGCATTGAGCTATGCTCAATCTCACACCTTGCAATACAGGCAAGAACCCCTTCTTGGACTGATCCATATTGAACTTCTTCAATATCTTGTCAAGGTATGTGCTTTGTGAAAGACCAATGAGGCGTCTCGATCTATCTCTATAGATCTTGATGCCTAATATGTAAGCAGCTTCTCCAAGGTCCTTCATTGAAAAACACTTATTCAAGTAGGCCTTTATGCTTTCCAAAAGTTCTATATCATTTCCCATCAACAATATGTCATCCACATATAAAATGAGAAATGCTACAGAGCTCCCACTCACTTTCTTGTAAATACAGGCTTCTCCATAAGTCTGTATAAACCCAAACGCTTTGATCACCTCATCAAAGCTAATGTTCCAACTCCGAGATGCTTGCACCAGCCCATAGATGGAGCGTTGGAGCTTGCATACCTTGTCAGCATTCTTAGGATCGACAAAACCTTCCTGCTGCATCATATACAATTCTTCCTTAAGGAAACCGTTAAGGAATGCCGTTTTGACGTCCATTTGCCAGATCTCATAATCATAAAATGCGGCAACTGCTAACATGATTCGGACGTACTTCAACATCGCTACGGGTGAGAAGGTCTCATCGTAGTCAACTCCTTGAACTTGTCGATAACCCTTAGCGACAAGCCGAGCCTTATAGACGGTCACATTACCATCCGCGTCAGTCTTCTTCTTAAAGATCCATTTATTTTCTATGGCTTGCCGATCATCGGGCAAGTCCACCAAAGTCCATACTTTGTTCTCATACATGGATCCTATCTCGGATTTCATGGCTTCAAGCCATTTGTTGGAATCTGGGCCCGCCATGGCTTCTTCATAGTTCGAGGGTTCACCGTGGTCTAACAACATGATTTCCAGGACAGGGTTGCCGTACCACTCTGGTGCGGAACGTGTCCTCGTGGACCTACGAAGTTCAGTAGTAACTTGATCAGAAGTTTCATGATCATCATCATTAACTTCCTCTCTAGTCGGTGCAGGCACCACAGAAACATTCTTCTGCGCTGCGCTACTTCCCGGTTCGAGAGGGGGTACAATTACCTCATCAAGTTCTACTTTCCTCCCACTTACTTCTTTCGACAGAAACTCTTTCTCTAGAAAGGATCCATTCTTGGCAACAAAGATCTTGCCTTCGGATTTGAGGTAGAAGGTATACCCAATAGTTTCCTTAGGGTATCCTATGAAGACGCACTTTTCCGATTTGGGTTCTAGCTTTTCAGGTTGAAGTTTCTTGACATAAGCATCACATCCCCAAACTTTCAGAAATGACATCTTAGGTTTCTTCCCAAACCATAATTCATACGGTGTCGTCTCAACGGATTTAGACGGTGCCCTATTTAAAGTGAATGCGGCAGTCTCTAATGCATATCCCCAAAATGATAACGGTAAATCAGTAAGATACATCATAGATCGCACCATATCCAATAGAGTGCGATTACGACGTTCGGACACACCATTACGCTGAGGTGTGCCAGGCGGCGTGAGTTGTGAAACAATTCCACATTTCCTTAAGTGCGTGCCAAACTCGTGACTCAAATATTCTCCTCCACGATCAGATCGTAAAAACTTTATTTTCTTGTCACGTTGATTCTCTACCTTACTCTGAAATTCCTTGAACTTTTCAAAGGTCTCAGACTTGTGTTTCATCAAGTAGACATACCCATATCTGCTTAAGTCATCAGTGAGGGTGAGAACATAACGATAGCCACCGCGAGCCTCAACGCTCATCGGTCCACATACATCGGTATGTATTATTTCCAACAAGCTAGTTGCTCGCTCCATTGTTCCGGAGAACGGAGTCTTAGTCATCTTGCCCATGAGGCATGGTTCGCACGTGTCAAATGATTCATAATCAAGAGACTCCAAAAGTCCATCTGCATGGAGTTTCTTCATGCGTTTGACACCAATATGACCAAGGCGGCAGTGCCACAAGTATGTGGGACTATCATTATCAACCTTACATCGTTTGGCATTCACACTATGAATATGTGTAACATCACATTCGAGATTCAATAAAAATAAACCATTGACCAGCGGGGCATGACCATAAAACATATCTCTCATATAAATAGAACAACCATTATTCTCGGATTTAAATGAGTAGCCATCTCGCATCAAACGAGATCCAGATACAATGTTCATGCTCAAAGCTGGTACTAAATAACAATTATTGAGGTTTAAAACTAATCCCGAAGGTAGATGTAGAGGTAGTGTGCCGACGGCGATCACATCGACCTTGGAACCATTCCCGACGCGCATCGTCACCTCGTCCTTTGCCAGTGTCCGCTTATTCCGCAGCTCCTGTTTTGAGTTACAAATGAGAGCAACCGCACCGGTATCAAATACCCAGGAGCTACTACGAGCGCTGGTAAGGTACACATCAATAACATGTATATCATATATACCTTTGACGTTGCCGGCCTTCTTATCCGCTAAGTACTTGGGGCAGTTCCGCTTCCAGTGACCGGTTCCCTTGCAATAAAAGCACTCAGTCTCAGGCTTGGGTCCATTCTTGGGCTTCTTCCCGGCAACTGATTTACCGGGCACGGCAACTGCTTTGCCGTCCTTCTTGAAGTTCTTCTTACCCTTGCCTTTCTTGAAACTGGTGGTCTTATTCACCATCAACACTTGATGTTCCTTTTTGATCTCCACCTCCGCTGATTTCAGCATCGAATATAACTCAGGAATGGACTTCTCCATCCCTTGCATATTGAAGTTCATCACAAAGCTCTTGTAGCTAGGTGGAAGCGACTGGAGGATTCTGTCAATAATCGAGTCATCCGGAAGATTAACTCCCAGCTGAGACAAGCGGTTGTGCAACCCAGACATTTTGAGTATGTGCTCGCTGACAGAACTATTTTCCTCCATCTTACAACTGAAGAACTTGTCAGAGACTTCATATCTCTCGACCCGGGCATGAGCTTGGAAAACCATTCTCAGCTCTTGGAACATCTCATATGCTCCGTGTTGCTCAAAACGCTTTTAGAGCCCCGGTTCTAAGCTGTAAAGCATGCCGCACTGAACCAGGGAGTAATCATCACTACGCGACTGCCAGGCGTTCATAACGTCTTGAGTAGCTGGGAAAATGGGTGCGTCACCTAGCGGTGCATCAAGGACATATGCTTTCTTGGAAGCTATGAGGATGATCCTCAAGTTACGGACCCAGTCCGTATAGTTGCTTCCATCGTCTTTCAGCTTGGTTTTCTCTAGGAACGCGTTGAAGTCGAGGGCAACATTAGCGTGGGCATTGGATCTACAAGATAGATTGTAAAGACAATTTTAGACTAAGTTCATGATAATTAAGTTCATCTAATCAAATTATTTAATGAACTTCCACTCAGATAGACATCCCTCTAGTCATCTAAGTGATACATGATCCATATCGACTAGGCCGTGTCCGATCATCACGTGAGACGGACTAGTCATCAATGGTGAACATCTCCATGTTGATCGCATCTACTATACGACTCATGTTTGACCTTTCGGTCTCTCGTGTTCCGAGGCCATGTCTGTACATGCTAGGCTCGTCAAGTCAACCTAAGTGTTTCGCGTGTGTAAATCTGGCTTACACCCGTTGTATGCGAACGTTAGAATCTATCACACCCGATCATCACGTGGTGCTTCGAAACAACGATCCTTCGCAACGGTGCACACTTAGGGGGAACACATTTCTTGAAATTTTAGTGAGGGATCATCTTATTTATGCTACCGTCGTTCTAAGCAAATAAGATGTAAAAACATGATAAACATCACATGCAAATCATAAATTGACATGATATGGCCAATATCATCTTGCGCCTTTGATCTCCATCTTCGGGGCGCGGCATGATCACCATCGTCACCGGCACGACACCATGATCTCCATCATCATGATCTACATCATCGTGTCTTCATGAAGTTGTCTCGCCAACTATTACTTCTACTACTATGGCTAACGGTTAGCAATAAAGGAAAGTAATTACATGGCGTTTTTAATTGACATGCAGGTCATACAATAAATTAAGACATCTCCTATGGCTCCTGCCGGTTGTCATACCCATCGACATGCAAGTCGTGATTCCTATTACAAGAACATGATCAATCTCATACATCACATATATTTCATCACATCCTTTTGGCCATATCACATCACATAGCATACCCTGCAAAAACAAGTTAGACGTCCTCTAATTGTTGTTGCAAGTTTTACGTGGCTGCTATGGGTTTCTAGCAAGAACGTTTCTTACCTACGCAAAAGCCACAACGGTGATATGCCAATTGCTATTTACCCTTCATAAGGACCCTCTTCATCGAATCCGATCCGACTAAAGTGGGAGAGACAGACACCCGCTAGCCACCTTATGCAACAAGTGCATGTCAGGCGGTGGAACCAGTCTCACGTAAGCGTACGTGTAAAGTCGGTCCGGGCCGCTTCATCCCACAATGCCGCCGAATCAAGATAGGACTAGTAACGGCAAGCAAATTGTCCAAATCATCGCCCACAACTACTTGTGTTCTACTCGTGCATAGAATCTACGCATAGACCTAGCTCATGATGCCACTGTTGGGGAACGTAGTAATAATTCAAAATTTTCCTACGTGTCACCAAGATCAATCTAGGAGATGCTAGCAACGAGAGAGAGGGAGTGCATCTTCATACCCTTGAAGATCGCTAAGCGGAAGCGTTACAAAGAACGCGGTTGATGGAGTCGTACTCGCGGCGATTCAAATCGCGGAAGATCCGATCCAAGCGCCGAAAGGACGGCGCCTCCGCGTTCAACACACGTACAGCCCGGGGACGTCTCCTCCTTCTTGATCCAGCAAGGGGGGAGGGGAAGTTGAGGGAGAGCTCCGGAAACACGACGGCGTGGTGGCGGTGGAGCTCGTGGTTCTCCGGCAGAGCTTCGCTAAGCGCTACGGAGGAGGAGGAGGTGTAGGAAGGGGGGAGGGCTGCGCCAGGGGAAGGGGTGCGGCTGCCCTCCCACCCCTCCACTATTTATAGGGGGAAGGGGAGAGGGGGTCGGCCCCCTAGATCCATCTAGAGGGGGGGCGGCGGCCCCCCGGGATCCATCTAGAGGGGGGGCGGCGGCCCCCTAGGGTTTCCAACCCTAGGCGCCTTGGGCCCTTGGGGGGCGGCGGCCCCCCTATGGTTTCCAACCCTAGGCGCCTTGGGCCCTTGGGGGGTGGCGCACCAGCCCACTAAGGGGCTGGTTCCCACCCAACTACAGCCCATTAGGTCCTCCGGGGCAGGTGGACCCTCCCGGTGGACCCCTGGAACCCCTTCGGTAGTCCCGGTACAATACCGATAAACCCCGAAACCTTTCCGGTGACTAAAACTGGACTTCCCATATATAAATCTTCACTTCCGGACCATTCCGGAACTCCTCGTGACGTCCGGGATCTCATCCGGGACTCCAAACAACTTTCGGTAACCACATACAATTCCCATTACAACTCTAGCGTCACCGAACCTTTAGTGTGTAGACCGTACGGGTTCGGGAACCATGCAGTCATGACCGAGACACCTCTCCGGCCAATAACCAATAGCGGGATCTGGATACCCATATTGGCTCCCACATGTTCCACGATGATCTCATCGGATGAACCACGATGTCGGGGATTCAATTAATCCCGTATACAATTCCCTTTGTCCATCGGTATGTTACTTGCCCGAGATTCGATCGTCGGTATCCCTATACCTTGTTCAATCTCATTACCGGCAAGTCTCTTTACTCGTTCTGTAACACATGATCCCATGACTAACTCCTTAGTCACATTGAGCTCATTATGATGATGTATTTCCGAGTGGGCCCAGAGATACCTCTCCGTCACACGGAGTGACAAATCCCAGTCTCGATTCGTGTCAACCCAACAGACACTTTCGGAGATACCTGTAGTGCACCTTTATAGTCACCCAGTTACGTTGTGATGTTTGATACACCCAAAGTATTCCTACGGTATCCGGGAGTTGCACAATCTCATGGTCTAAGGAAATGATACTTGACATTAGAAAAGCTCTAGCAGACGAACTACACGATCTTGTGCTATGCTTAGGATTGGGTCTTGTCCATCACATCATTCTCCTAATGATGTGATCCCGTTATCAACGACATCCAATGTCCATGGCCAGGAAACCATGACCATCTATTGATCAACGAGCTAGTCATCTAGAGGCTCACTAGGAACATGGTGTGGTCTATGTATTCACACATGTATTACGGTTTCCGGCTAATACAATTATAGCATGAACAATAGACAATTATCATGAACAAGGAAATATAACAATAACCATTTTATTATTGCCTCTAGGGCATATTTCCAACAGAGCTATCGTCGGCACCGGCCGGCGCAGGCAAACCGTTGGATGGCTCCGGAGTGCGGGTCGTAGGAGTTGGAGGAGTGCTGCGCCCAGCCCGGTCAGCGCGCGACGGAGGAGCTGGCAGAGAGCGAGAGGGCGCCAGGCCATCGGGTGCGGCATCGACGAACTCGGTGATGTGTCCGAGATAGGCGTCATAGCCGTCCTCAGTGGGGCGGTAGCGCTACATCTCCCGCGCCATGAGCAGCGCGTCATACGGGGCGAGAGGGTTGCGGCGCGGCACCGAGGACGCGACGGCGGGGCGGCCACTCACACGCTAATTCACCAGCGGGTGGGTGGAGGAGGCCACCCTCTCCCCCATGGACTCGGGGGTGGCGTAGAGGCGTCACACAGGGGAACTCTGGGGACGGGGCCCGCGCAGGCCCTGGTGGCGACTCGGCGCGCAGCGCGCTGCCGTCAAGCGGCAGCTTCATCCATGTCGATGTTGGCGTCGAGGTCGAAGGTGTGAAGACAGCAAGTCCCCCTACCTGGCGCACCAAATGTTAGAGTCTGGGATCTACGTCCAAGAACGTCTCCGTGAATAAGATTCAAACACTAGGGGTTTTCTTAGCTACCAACGACTCGACGGTGAAGGCAAGAGGATCGACGACGAGCTCGCTGCTGCTCGCCGGACACGATAGTGACAAGCGAGCTACCCAGGGTCGGGCCACCGTTGTGGTGTAATACCCTACTACTGCTTTGTGTGTATTCTTCTCTGTGTGAGAGTTGTGCTTGAGGTACACGAACTATTGGGGAGAGGAAATGGCTCGATGTACATGAAGTCTTGGGGAGAGGAAATGGCTCGATCCCTTTACATGGAGGACATCCTTCCCCCTTTGTAGTGCCTTGGTCCTCTTCCCCCGAAAACAGAGGCGGGAAAGGGCAGCCATGGCGGCAACTCAAAGGGGGACAGGAACTCAGCCCTATCCTGAGAAAAGGTGATCTTCGCCAACTAAAGAAGTCTTCGTGACGCGCCTGTGGGCTCGGTGATTACCTCCGTCCTGCAGCACCGATCCGTTCTGATCTTCTTGCACCAAAGAGGAAACACTTTGGGACTTGCTTTGGGGAGGCGGGTTCCACTTCCTCCTTATCACCAGAGCAGAAACTGTCCTGCCTTCCCCCTCTGTCCCTGCCACGACGTCAGGGGAATCCCCATTGAAGAGGGGGGCGCAGCCTGCGGCTGGCCCCGTTGAATCACCTCGTGAAGCTCCCCTATGAGCGGCCCTCACGAGGTGTCTAAGCCTGCCATTGCCTCATGCAAGGGGTCCTGCCCCTCGCGAGACAAAACTCTTGGAGGAGGAAAGTGGGGGTCCGACCCACTTGGACCGGCCCCTCGTCACCTCTTTTCTCGGCAGGTAGACGGGGCGTGGTACCCCTGGTCCCACTGGACCGACAGACGTCCTCTACTTTGTCGTTACAAGTTTTACGTGGTTGCTATGGGAAACTAGCAAGAACCGTTCTTACCTATGCAAAGCAACAACGGTGACAATCAAATTGCCTTTCAACCTTATACAAGGACCGCCTTTGTCAAATCAGATTCAACTAAAGTGGGAGAGCTAGACACCCACCAGCCACCATATGCAATACAAGCTGGATGTCAGTCGGTCGACCCGGTCTCTTGTGCGAGGACAAGTCAAGTTGGTCCGGGCCACTTCATCCCCCAATACCATGGTGGGAACCCCGACTCATAAGTCGAAGTCACCGAATGCACGTGTACAATGATCCCAGGATCAATGCTCACTGAACACACAAAAACTGAATTACAAGAGACTTGCATCCATTTCATACCGTCTTACACAAATTATGACCATTATGGTCAATTCTTACATAGATAGGGCCCCGAAGGCCAATCAACAAGTAAAACTCGCAGCAAAAATCTTCGCCGATAATTTGGACCCATGCCATCTGCCTTAACCCTACCGGCATTCTGACTGGGAAGCTTCCTAATTCGCATGTTCGTCACCAAATAAATCTTCACCAAATTCCTGATCTCCCATGGTTGGCCAATTAAATAACCAGGGACAAGCCAATGAGTACTTTGGAATTTACTCGCAAGCAACCCATGTTTTGGAACAAGGTAATCATGTATGGTATAACACTAAGTAGGTACTTTTGCGGAAAGCTAGTTTTGAATGCAATATCATGTCCTAACATTTTGTAAAGCATGGATCATGAGGTTAAAGATTTCAACATAAACAGAGTTTGAAGAACTCAAGTTTCATCATTTTGACAGACCATCTGTCATAGCTCAACGTTTTCTTTTACACACCCAAGTTTTGTAAAACAGTGGACGTAGCCCAAGAGCGGTTATCCGATTGTCCCTGAGCATGGACACGACTGTTTGAATAGTTTGACACTATGCAAAGGTTGCACACTTTACCCACAAGTCTTGGGGAACCTTCGTGTCAATCGATGGCTCGCGGTACATGAAGTACCCAAGGTAAGCACCCGAACAATATATTTCCCTTGACAGCACTAAAGAAAGATTCCACTCATTGGTACACAGCCCCCATGATGTACATCACCTCGTATCATCCATGGGGGGACACAACGGTGTGCCCGGTGACTGTAAAAACAGCCATAGTCGTCCATTCAGGCACAACCCCTTATCGAGAGCGACCACGCCACTCCCACCACTAGTAATGCGGGCTCTCTGCTAGCATCGACCAACGTAATCAACAAAGCCCCGTCCCATAAGGGGTATTGTGGTCATGCATGTAAGCTTGGAGTAACGGTCACAACTTAAACCAATCCATTTTTGAAAACAACACACACAACTTGCCTCGGTACACCAGTTTTTTGTCAAGTGGTTACTAGCTCAACATCTCCCATTGGCATTAGTGGCACTCGTAAGGTTTTTCGAAAAGTATTTGGTAAAACACTTTGTTCCCATCTCAATGCATATCCCCTTCCCACTTGTGTAGCAACTACTTAGCATCCTATCAACGTCCCACCCAGACAACTTTAAACGGAAATAGAGTCATGAACAATGCAAGTATCAACGATAAATGCAATGGGGACAAACGTAGCAAGGTTGCTTCCCACCCATAGCATCATGATTTTTAATGCAATAAATAAAGTGCTATATTGACATGCATAAAAATGGTTTCATCAACATGGTCAAAGGGCTGCTTGCCTTGGCTTGGCATGAGTATTCTGGTCTTCAACTTCTTCTCCTTCCACTTCCTCGTCAACAACGCAATCTAACGCCCAAAAGTAACGAGAACCGAATAAGCAATAGCACAAAAAGAAAAATCAAAGTGCTCAGGAAAATTTCAACTCATTTTTACTAAATACCAGGGTGGAAACTAAAAATACCATAATTCTTGGTTTTGGATTTGGAGTAACAGAAACCAAGATTTGGATTTAACAAGTTGACTTTAAATGCCCAAATATAAGTTTAAATTTGGACACTGTAGAAAAGTGTGATGGACATGTATGAAAACTACACCATTAAATAGGTTTGAACTTTAGAAGAATATAGGAGTTGGAATCATGTTATTTGGATAAATATTTTGCCCTGAGGAATTTTTCAAAAATTACTGAAAATAGAAGAAGAGAAATAGACTGCTGGGCAACCGGGCTAGATCGACCGTAGCTGGGCCGGCCCAGAGGTGAGATAGCCCACCGCGGAGTGGTGCGCGCCCGCCGGCCGGGTTTGAACCCGGTAGACGGGGCCCTACGGTCAGCGAGAGGGAGGAGGGGAGAGAGAAAGGGGTGGATGACAGGCGGGCCCCGCCTATCATCACCAACCTTGCGAAAGGGAGGCAACGATGCTCACCAGCGATGTTACGGGGCTTGGCGGGAGAAATGGATGGCGGAAATGGACTCTGCGTCGAGCCGCAGGTCGAGTGGAGGTGGAGATGCATGCCGGGGTCATCGGGTTCGCTGACGACGAGGTTCCGCGGCGGAGGAGCTTTGGGAGGACCTTGCTCTGGTTCATTCTGATTGGGAAAAGCACGGGAAAGAGAGGGGAAGTGATCAGCGCACTGATGTGGTTCCAGATCGATGGGGAGAAACAGCGGGGTAGGCCCTCACAGTGCTAATGCCGGCGACCCGAGGCGGCAGTGCTTGGCTCAATCCTGGGTTAGGGGGCTTCGAAGGTGTCGGTAGTGTGGTTCACGATGATCTATGGGACCAGTGAGGCCCCTTTTCGGTTCAGCAGGGGCGTCGAGTGCACAAATAGCATCAGTCGGCCATGACTACGCGCAGGGTTTATACAGGTTCGGGCCGCTCGGGAGCGTAAAACCCTACGTCATGTCTGTGTGTTTTATATCTGGGTCCAAATACAAGGGAGCAGCCACCCGGCAAGGATGCTCGAGAGGTGCTGCTACACGTGCAAATGGACAGAGTGTCGACCTTTGTCAAGGTAGCCATGGGACTCCTTTTATAGTTCAAGGTGTTACCACAAGGGCTACGATGGTCTTTTGCTGGGTGTACAGTGTGCTCTTACAGCTATAGGGGCTATCGTCAGAGCGGTAGTGGGAAATACCTAACTCTGACGGACTAGGAAAAGCGCATTGAATGCACCGTGAGGTGGCACGCTGGTGACGGTTCTCAAAAAGGATCACCTCTCCTTCTGTGTCGTTCGCCCAGCTATTCTTCTGCCACGCCGCAGGACGGGTGGTGTTAAACCTGCCACAGGCCCGACTTGTAGCCACGTGCCCTGGCCAGCTCTGCTTGCCCGCCTGCCCGCTCGACACCTCAAGCAATGTAGACTGTCGTCCTTGGTGAGGTGGAGCGGCGGCCTGGTGGGTTGGAATCCTTGCCGGGGACGCTCGTGGATGGGCTATTTCACTTGGTGAAGGGCCTAAATGCCTTCCTCTGGTCTTGACTCCTGGTTTGCCTCGGAGGCTGGTATGAGCCCAGCAAGAAGTTGCCGGTCTGGGGCAACTGCCCGTGCACAAGTCTGGGTACTAGGGACCCCCAGTTCTTATTACATCGACAACAGCCCCCGGGCCTAGGCCATACACGCGCACGCCGTTGTTGGGCTAGGCCCAAAATAGTGCATCCCTGCAGTTATGATGACCTTTTACTGACCTTTCCCATGATGCGCATTTACCGTGGTAATGGCATTGGTGGAGAAGGGCGGTCGCCCAAGCGGCACGCTTGATAGTGAATGGTCACATTGGTGCGCGGGCGGCCAGCCCCTGGCCTCCCTCGGGGTAAGCAGCAGGAGAAACAATGCGTCGTCCGCCCGCCCCTCGCCATTCAATTGGTGTCTCTCCTCCTTCCGTCTTGACTACGTTCGGGCGACGCGTGGCGCGCGCGGACCTCGTCATTGGTCGGGGAGGGTGGTCGTTGAAGTCTCTGGTGTACGAGCGCGCGCTCGTTATGTTCTGCGAAGAGTCCCCCCTCTTCTTCCTCTTGCCCCGATAAATAGGGAGGGTTTGGAGAGGGTGCCACTCATCCGCGACTCTGAGTCCTTACTTAGCTACTTGGTACTTCTTCTCTCTTTCTCTCGCCATCGTTTCCAGCGCGTTCCCTCTGCAATGGCGAGGGGCCGCGGTTGCGCTCGAGGTCCTAGAAGCACCGGGAGGGGCAGCTCCCAGAGCCTGGTGCGAATTGTGGTGATCGCGGCAGAGGTCGGGTCCAGCTCCCGCAATCAGCCGACATCCAGTGCGGTTCCGCCAAACCATGGCACCGCGGGGTCGTGCCTTCCTCGCGGCTCCCTGTGGGGGCCCTCGCTGGGGTCGAGGTGCAAGAGTTCCTCGTGGAGGTCCCCCGGCGGCGCCGTAGCTGGCTGCGTCTCCCTGATCTTTTCGCGAGGACCATGGAGGATCGCCACCCTCGAGGCTTGTGGCTTCACGCGGACGGATGCCTTGATGGGCCTTCATGGCTGGTGGTCGACCTCTCCCCTGGAGGCGCCATGTTCTTGGTGCGAGGGTGGAGGTCGTTCGCCCGCTCCCGGGGGTTCGGCCCCGGGCATCTTCTTCACTTCGAGTTTGACGGATCCGCCACCCTCTCGGTGAAGTCCTTCGGGCCCCTGGGGGCCTCCCCGGAGTGCTGTGCGGGAGGTTCGAGGGGTAGCGACTCTGGGCACTCCGGTGGTAGTGAGGACGACGACGGCGTCCTCGGCGTCCAGATCGAGGGCGGTGACCTTGAGTAGCGCATGCACCGGCGTCTTCGAGGGATTCGGAGGGCGCATCGGCGCCCTGGAGGGATTCAGAAGGCAAGGCTCCGCTTGTGGGGCTTTATTTCCGGATTGATCACCACGTCGTAGTGGTCGATCTCCCTCCATACGGCGGCGGCGGCGTTAGAGGAAATCGTACTCTGACTTGACCTCGCTACCGCCGCTCTGAGCTCGGGGCTCACCTCTTGTATCCAGGGTGTACCCCATGATGTCCTGAAAGAAAATCAAAGAAAATGTTGGGCACTACTGATGTATCAAGGATTTGTCTTGTATGTTTGTGTGTCATTCCCTCTTTTCCTTCCCAGCTTTGCGAAAAACTGCGTTGCGATGCCTTTCCGATCTTTACGCTTGCCGGGGACCCTTGCCGACGTGGGTCATCTTATCGAGGGGCGCTTCTAAGGATAAATCCCGAGCACTCTCCCGTAGCGCCGCTTTCGGCAAGGTCCCTTTATCGTCCTCATCACGACTTTTCGGGGGGTTGGGCATGCTTCCAACCCCCGACGCGCAATGATTTTGATAAAGATCCTCCCGCGCGTAGGTCTTTCCTCAGGCCGCATTTTCGTGGCAGGGAAAGAGTAAGGGTTTCACTTATCTTCTTCTTGCCGAGAGATTGTCAATCTGAACGCTTCCACCCTTGCTGCCCCCTTCTTCCCCCGGGATGACTTGCACGTGGGGAGAACAATCCTACTTCCTTTTGAGAAAAAGAAAGAAAAGAAAATAGGGTGCGCTATTGGCTTTTAGCGGTTTCGATAACAACCTTATGCTGGCAATGAGCTACCGCAATAACCCGCATAGCGAAACATAATGCAAATATGTATCAAAGCAGGAAAAAGATTGCGGGATAACTAGTTTTACTGACTGCGCACAGGGTCATCACCTGGCTTTGTACAAAGGATTACACGCATTGCTGCAGGACTTGCACAAAAGTGGTTGCCGGGGAGACCGACAACCGCGCCTTACGGGTAGAACTTGCGAAGATGCTCGATATTCCACGAGTTCTGCACCGGGTGCCATCTACGGTCTCCAGGTGGACTGCTCCAGGCCTGGTGACTCGTACCACCCGGTAAGGGCCTTCCCACTTTGGCGTCAACTTGTTCGTCCCCTTCGCAGACTGAATCTGTCGAAGGACAAGGTCGCCTTCCTCAACAATCCTGGCGCGCACTTTGCGGCTATGGTAGCGGCGCAAGGCCTGCTGGTACCTAGCGGCGTGCAGTGCGCCCTGGAGACGATCTTCCTCGAGTAGCGTGGCATCGTCATGTCGTAGCCGCTCTTGCTTTCCTCATCAAAGTCCTGCACTCTCAGTGACCCGTACATGAGTTCCCTCGGTAGAACTGCCTCTGTCCCGTATACTAGGGCAAAGAGGGTTTCGCCGGTGGCTCGATTTGGCGTCATTCCGATCGACCAAGGAACCGTCGGCAGCTCGTCAATCCAGCGCCTTCCATGCTTGCGCAGCTTGTCGGAAGTCCTCGTCTTGAGACCCCGCAGCACTTCAGCATTTGCCCTCCCTACTTGCCCGTTGCTCCTAGGGTGAGGAATCGAGGCGAAGCAGATCCGGGAGACGATGTCTTGACAGTATTGCATAAAAGTGTTGCTGGTGAATTGTGTGCCGTTATCGGTGATGATCCTACTGGGGACCCCGAAATGGCAAACAATCCCTCTGAGGAACTTGACCGCCGCTTGCGCCGTTACCTTTCTTACTGGCTCAACCTCGGTCCACTTCGTGAACTTGTCGAGGGCGATGAACAAGAACTCGAAGCCCCCAGTAGCACAGGGGAGGGGGCCGACGATGTTGAGACCGCGGACCGAGAATGGCCAGGAGAACGACACGGTTTGAAGGGCTTGTGCTGGTTGGTGTATTTGCTTGGCGTGGTATTGGCATGCTTCGCACGTTGTTACCACCGCCAAGGCGTCTTGAAGGGTTGTGGGCCAGTAGAAGCCTTGCCGGAACGCCTTCCCAACAAGGGCTCTTGATCCTACGTGGGAGCCACAGGTCCCCTCGTGTATTTCTGCTAGCAGCTTTTGTCCTTCCTCCAGAGCGATGCACCTCAATTTCACCCCGTTCAGTCTCCTTCTGTACAGCTAGTTGTCCACAAAATGGTACATACTCGACTGTCGGGCTACTTTTTCGGCCTCTTCTTGCTCTTGGGGGAGGTCTCCGGACAATTTACTGCGCCCATGTCGGAGCCCTTGGCTCGACGACAAGGACTAAAGGTGTTTCTTCTGCTGCGGGAGCGCTAGATTTGACGGCGGGGACCACCTGTCCCGCCGGGGCTCGGCGCTCACCGTCAAGCATTTCGTCGCTTGCGACAACCTTCTTGGCGGCCACTAGCGGCTCAGCTGGGAAGTAGTCGATGGAGCTAATCTTTCTCTTCTTGGCTTGTCGCCCTGATGGTGTAACTGATGGCTGAGTGAGTCGGAGCACAAAGGTGCTTGGTTCCACATGCAACTTCTGAGCTGCCTGCTTCGACAGGTCGTTGGCAATGTCATTTTCTGTCCTGGGGACATGTTCCATCTGCAGACCGTCAAATCGTCCTTCCAAATTACTCACTTCATCAACATATGCTTCCATCAAGGGGCTCTGGTAATCCTTGTTGACTTGGCGCACGACCATGTCACACCATGTGTTTTGCCTCTCCTGACTAAGTTAACATAGCTCAAAAATAAGGATCAATTAAAACTTTTTTGTGTGCTTGTGATGCTTGACTTGATTGTTGATCGCTTGTTTGCTTGGTTGTGCTCTAATTCATAAATTCCTTCTACTCTCAAAACCCATCTCCTTGATCCAAAGCTTTTCCCAATGATCATGCCATGTGTATAGGACATAAAACTATTTTTATAAAATATTCTTTTGGCCAAAAAGCATTTATTCAAATTAGACTTTATAAAACCCCTGAATTGAGGTTTGTACTACAAGTTCTCAAATTAGGGAGAATATTTTGCCCCAAAGACTTTATTTGAAACCTACCATGTATATGACTTCCCAAAACCACCAAAAAATATTTTTAAAGATTATTTTCCTATTTTATTCAAAGGCTTTTTCTTAAGGCCAGAAATGGTCTTTTATAGGGAAAAATTATTTTTATGCTTTCAAAATATTTGAGAAAATTTAGGGAAACACAGTGGACATATATTTTCCATATATCAGAGTTTCAACACATGGTCATGTTTAAAATATTGGACAAAACCCTCCAAAACCCTTTCTGTTCATTTCAAGTATTTGAAATATTTCTATAAGAAATATTCACAAATAAATCCAGGAAAAATCCAGGAAGTCACACGTCCTATATGGGATGACCTTGCAAAGTTTCATCACAATCCCCATTGTTTTGGTTCACCAAAACATTCCAAAACCCTCTCTGTCCAGATCCAAATTTGAGCAACTTTGCATTGTCAAGTTTCTCCAACTGATCCCAAACTTTGTGGGCATGCTCTAATACCCAAATGATGACACTACACCAAGTGGTGAATCAAGGTGATTAGCTTAGCATGACTAGATCTACAAAAACCTGATTATGTTAATTTCTAGGGTTTACCAAGTTTGTATTATCAACTTTCTTCAAATGAGCTGAAAACTTGTGATCAGGACCAACTAGACTTACCATTTAACCCTGGTAAATCTCAAGGCCATAGGATTCCTCTGCCTAGCCCAACACAGCACAAACACCTTCAGCCATAAGCTTGTGGATAAGAAAAGTTGACCCAAAAAGATAACTCTTGCCTGCAACTTTTTACCATAGTATTCTCTAACCCCATTTTACCTCCAGTAACTTTTCTATGGCCTCTACTCAATCATTGGGGGGTAACTCCCTCACTTTCCCTCTCCTTTTTATCATGGCAGCACCTCTCCGCCCCTCTCCTTCCTTTCTGATCATGCAACTGCCCCCAAACTCTTCCACAACTTCATTTGCATTCTAGTGCATAAAACCAAACCCAAAAATGGCATGCTCATATGGAAAATATGAGCAATTCATCCTAACCTAGTTTATGGCAGCAAATATAGCTTTGTATTGGAAGTACCCTATATATTTATCTCCCTGAGCTGAAACTTTGTGGGCAACTTCTCCTTCCATGCCTAAGACCACCAGACAACCTTTTTCTTCATTTACTCTTCACTAACAACCACTGAGATACCTCCCCAGTTTACTGCTACAAACTTACCTGCAGTAGAAACCAACCTTACCCGGCACCATTTACCTTGAAACTTTACCAGTGCTCTCCTGCATGTGTGCCTCACACGCTAGACATGCATGGCCGACCAAAAGATCATCCTAGACATGCCTTGGCGTGGTGACCACGTCATTGGCATGGAAAAGTGGTGCTCTGCCGGGGATCTTGTCCTGTAGCTTGTATCCAACCTCGGCAGAGTGCCCCAGCACGCCAAGATTCCCCTCTTGACCTCCCACGCCCCTCCCCGACACTAGCATGGCTCCGAGACTACTTAAACGTGCGTGCTCACCGCGCCCGAGGGACTCTGGCGGCCACCCGAGCCCCCACTCTATCGCCCCTCTATTTCTACCCTCCCTGAGCTCCCTGTCGCGTGGGTAACACCCCCCTCTGTCCCATCAGCCTGCTGAGCTAGCCCTCTCCCCTTCTCATGACCTCCATCGGCATCTATGGTCGGCTGCCTCCCGATGGCCTCAGCTCCAAATTCAACCACCCCCGAGCTCCCCCCCCCCCTCATCGCTAGCCACTCCAGTGCCCCCTCCTAGTTGCCACCAAGCCCACCCAACGCCTCCATTCCTTCCTGGGGCATCGTGTGCTCGAGGCCGGTGAGGGTCGATGGCCTCTTCCATGGTCCTCCGCACCGGCACCGCTGCGGCCCTCCCCTGCAGGCGCGCAGCACAGGGATGGACGCGACGGGGCCTCCTGAGCCCGCCCACGTGCAGAGCCTCGCCGGAGGCGGTCGATGGAGCAGGCTCCGGCACGCGTTCTGCCACCCCTGCCTCTCCTCTACGTGAGCGGGAGGAGGGAGATGAGCCTGCCGGTTGGTCCCGCCTATCGACCAACCAAAGGGGCTGGGCCACTGATGGGTGGGCCCCGGCTCCTGCTAAGTGGAGGCGCCCTTGCGCGACCTGCCTCCCTACAAGGGAGGCACATCCGGAGGAATACGTCTTTGGCATCGCCCCAGCCGCCAGGCCGAGCCGCTGGGCCGACCAAGTTAATTATCCAGCGCCCTGTGCGCATTTTAGTAGTTAGGTACAGTATTTTCTTTTTCGTTTTCCAGATAGACTAGTTAATTCATATTAAATTCATTTCTACAGATTCCTAAAATCATGGCCTAACCAAAAATGTGCATTGCACATTTTTCCATATGATATTCTCCCCCCCCCCACACACACACTAATATTTTGGTCATTTCTTTTATTTTAAAGGCCACTTTACAAAATCCCTAGAACATCCATTTCAAGTCCAAATTTGATGATTCAAATTTCTAGCCACTCCAAAAATCTTGATCTATTTAACTAGCCATGGTCAACATTTTTCCCATGCATTATCTCTATTGTATCAAATAAATAGCTCCCTTTCCATTTATTTCATCTTAGGAAAGTCATAGGAAATTCATCCCAACTCCGAATCCAGTGAAACCACTTTCTAAATTCTTATAAAATCATGCCCTATTTGATGAGTGCATCCACTCATTTCTATAAAAATATTTTCTGTAGACTTTTCACAAGACCATTGATACCTCCATTTCCACCTTTCAAAAAGCCTTATTGATACAACTCCAATAGAGCCATTTTAGGTATTTTTCTTATGACGAGAGACACCCCAGAAAAATAAAACTACTATTTATAGAGCACTTTTATTTTCTGCTTGTTGTGTTGCTTATTATGGTTGTTTCCGATTATAGTTGACGAAGTAGACGGAGTGCTCGGAGTTGGACCAGAAGCGTGAGAAAACCTCGAAGACTTTGTTGAGCCAGGCAAGCAGCCCCTTGACCATGACTATGAAACCCTTTTATGCATGTCATATGGTACTTTATGTTGATGAGATGATCATGATGCTATGGTGACCATCTTTAGGGGTTGCCTCCATCACATACCTTCGTTGACACTTACATGACATGACTCTACCTTCTACTTAGAGTTATGTGGGTGGGAAGTAGATAGGATGCTCAGTAGTGCTATGCAAATGGGACGGGAATATGCATGGTGATGGAAACAAAAGTGTTTTTCAAAGACGTTTCGAAAACCCGTCGGGTGCCACTATTGCCCGAGGGAGATGTTGAGCTAGGTAACCACTTGATAAAGAAGTGGTGTACCGAGGCAAGTGAGTGTGTTGTTTTCGAAAACGGATTGGTTTAAGTTGCGACCGTTACTCCAACCTTACATGTACAACCACGATACCCATTTATGTGACGGGGCTTTTCTGATTACTTTACTCGATGATAGCAGAGAGCCTGCATTACTAGTGGCGGGAGTGACGTGGTCACTTTTGATACGGGGTCATGCCAGGTAGGGCGGCCGTGGGCTGTTTTCACAGACACCGGGCACACCGTTGTGTCCCTTCATGGATGGTACTATGTTGAGCAAGGCTCGTGTTTGTACATCATGAAGACGTGGGCCAACGAGTGGACTCTTTGTTTAGTGTCATTGTCGGATTCAGGTCTCCGCAGACCCAAGAAGGTTCGAATAGTAGGGTGCGCTCGCTCTCCGGCCCTACTCTACCTCGCAACCTAATGACGACTCTCCGGTGGTTTGAGCTAAGAAGATGAGCAAGAACACATAGAGTTTACCCAGGTTCGGGCCACCACGCGGTGTAAAACCCTACTCCTGCTTGGTGGATTGCTTGAGGAGGAAGAGGAGTACAAGGCTTGTTCTTGCCCAACCGAAGAGGTCTCTCTCCTCTATGGGGGCTGGTTTCCTCCTTATATTGGCCCCGGTCCTCTTCCCTCAAAAATATCAGGCGGGAAGGGTTGCCACAACGGCAATTTTGAAAGGGGACAAGGTTGCAGCTTATCCTGACAAAAAGTGGTCTTCGCCTGCTAAAGTTCCCCGTCGTGACGCGCTCATGGGCTCGGGGGTGACATCCGTCCCATCGAGCCCTTGGTCTTGGTCTCCTTGCACCGGAACGACAACCTTTGGGGAATGCTTTTGGGGGCCCGCGAGCTGGCGCCTCTCCTCTATCACCAAAGAGAGGATCCCCGGCGTCCGCGCTTGCTGGCGCTGCTGCTGGCACCGTTTGGCACGGCGCGCATCACCCATGTGCGGGTATGGAGTGGCAGGGCCCGGTCTGACAGCTCTAGGCTGACCCGCCTCCCGAGGGCGTCGCGGTTTGTTTCGCGGGAAGACCCCGCGAAATGCCTGGTGGCGATGTCGCCTTGTGCCTCGCGAGGCGGCGGCCTTCGCGAGAACCGGTTCCATGAGGCCTGCCGATGGGGCCACTCCGTGTTCAATACGATCCACGCGCCCTGGACCATAGGCAGACGGGCCTGGGCACCACAGTCCCAGAGGCCCGACAGTAGCCCCCGGGGCCGCGACGGGCTGAGTCTATCCAGCTGGGGGAAACGAGCGCGGCGTGGGCCCCAACCGCCTGTGGGCCAAGCCCGACGCGTGGCGCGCGGGGAGTTGTGGGGTGTCTCCACTCCCCTCAATGCCTCGATAACCGCCCCGCGCCGGCGTAAAGCCTGAGAACAGCGCCCAGCCATCATTACTCTTCCCCATTTTTCGCCCGCTCCCTGTGATTTACCGTCTGCAACTCGCCGAGCGATCATATTTCCCATCCTGCCACACTGCAATGGCGCTTCCCCGGAAGAGGAGTGGGGCGACAGGAGCAGCGGGAGAGCAGCCCACACCGGAGCCCGCCCTGGGTAGGTCCACGGTGCTCAATCCCGAGGGGATGGATAAGATCCTACCGATGATTGCGAACGCCTCCAACGAGTGGGGGGCGACCAAGATCTCACCGGCTTCGCTGCCTCTGGGTGAGCTGGGGGCCACCTCCGTTCCCCTTCATCTCCCCGGGCTCATCTGCGGTTTGCTTCCCCCGTTCTTAGACTTCTTCGATGCTGTCGTGTTTTTGTCAACCCGACAGATGTCCTCGTAACAGGACTTAGGTGTGAGGCCATCGCCGCTAGGTGGCGACTCGAAGGGGTTTGAACGAGAGAGAGAGAGAGAGAGAGAGAGAGAGAGTCGGGTTTACCCAGGTTCGGCCCCTCCTATGGAGGTAATAGCCTACATCCTGCTTTAAGTGTATTCGATGGATAGATGTAATGCCCAAGATGCGAATCTATCCTTATTTTGGCACGAAGGCCTCAACAGGGATAGAAGCGCATCTCGTCATTTCGCAAGAATGGATATCATTACAACTACATGTAAAGAAGAGATGAGTATATGGAATTGGCTTACACTCGCCACAAGCTACATCAATACAACAACATATCCAAACATCATACAGAAGAGCAGGGTCCGACTATGAACGAAAAAAAACGAAAAAATGACATCCATCCTTGCTATCCCAAGCTGCCGCCTGGAACCCATCCTATGATCGATGAAGGAGAAGAAGAACTCCAAATCAAACAAGCATCGCGCTCACGTCAAATCATCGCATTACCTATACCTGCAACTGTTGTTGTAGTAATCTGTCAGCCACAGGGACTCGGCAATCTCATTTCCAAGGGTATCAAGACTAGCAAAGCTTAATGGGTGTATGGTTAAGTGGTGAGGCTGCAGCAAGCACTACGCATTTATTTGTGTGGCTAACTTACGAGTACAAGAATAAGGGGGGATGATCGTCGCATAAACGGACGTGAACTAGTAATGATCTCTAAGAGATCCTGAACACCTACTTACGAACAAACATAACCCCACCATGTTCTCTCTCGTTTCAGAAATCATGAGAAGAGACAGTCACGATTACACACACGGTTGATGTATTTTATTTGAGTTTACTTAAAGTTTGCTATGACTGGGTGTTAAACAAAATTTCCAAGTTGCCACATAACCGCGGGCACGGCTTTCCAAAATGTTTAACCCTGCAGGGGTGCTCCAACTCACCCATCACAAACTAACCACACGCCGCGTTGGAATTCCTCAACCGCGGAATCACCCGTAGTATTTGCGGAATCCCGATGGAAAATCTCAACTTCGAGATAGCCCGAAGTGTCGTCGAAATCCCACGCACAAGACGTTCGAGAAAGGTAAAACAAATCCAGCAAGGCCGCCCGACGTGTCGACGAACCCGATAGGAGCCGCGTATCTCGTTCTCAGGACACGACCGGATGAGCAGTATGTACGGTGGCCGGATAGAGATGCCCCGAGTTGCCCCGAGTGGCCCCGCAAGTGGCTCTGTTTTGGACCAGCACCGGCAGCACTGGCCCCCCTGTATGATGTTGGATAACGAACCTCGGGTAGCGCTAACTCCCTATGCGTCAAGTTAATTATTAGAATTATTAGGTTGGGCAAATGTATTACCAAAGTTGGGCCTTGCCAGACAAGTTTTATCCTAAAACGAAAATCAAGAGGGTCCCCATAATAACCCCGAGCATGTTAGGAGCGCTCAATATGGAACATAACACCGGTACACAAGTAACTAGGGAGGCAAGAGTGGAACAAAACACCGAGCAAAAGGCCAAGCCTTCCACCCTTAACCAAGTATATATGTGCATTAAATTAAATAGCAATAATATTGTGATATAACAAAATGATATCCATGTTGCACATGGAAAGAGCTTGCACCTACAACTAGAAACGCTATAAGAAAGGCTGAGCAAGCGGTAACATAGCCAAGCAATGGTTTGCTGGGTTGTGGAGGGGTTAGAGGCTTATCATGGCATTTTAGGAGGCTTGACAAACAAGTGATAGGTAGCGAGACAAGCGATAGAAACGAGACATCTAGCATGTCAATGATAGTAATGGTATCCAGGGAAATGATCATCTTGCCTGAGATCCTGCTTGGAAGAAGAACGAATCCATGAAGAAGACGAGCCAACGTAGTTGCACGAATCCTCACACTCCGAACGCTTTTGGAACTCTATCGAGAAGAAGCAATCCGAAAACAACGATCAACACATGAACAACACCACAACATATGCATGACATGATGCGCAAACAAACAGGATGCGCAAACAAACATGATGCATGTCCGGTTTAATTATGCAAGGCATGGCAATCACAACAAACAAATACTACACATTAAGTGAAGCTCAATATGCACTTTCGAATTATTTAGTTCACTCTCGTTAGGTACACGACAATATTAAATGTTGTTAAACATGGCAAGAGGTGAAGCATGAACAACTACATCATCTACGCATTTTAAATGAGGCCGGAAGCAACATATAGCATTTCCGAAACAACCTCATATGCATATTATGAATTTGGTCCAGATCTGAACTAAACATATTTCATAGTTGTTAAACAGCAATATAAAGTGTGCCATGAGATTCTACACGTTTTTCTAGTCAAGTTACATATGTGGAACATTTTAATCGGAGCTACGGTTATTAAGATATGAAATATCCCGTTTTAATATGGCATTCATGCAAATAAATACAAACAGCAGGTTTAAACATTTTTATTATGCATGAAAGTGGGATATTATTAACCTACACAAAATTCTAAACATTGTACATGTTTAAATCATTTTAAACCGATGCACGGTTCTCAAGTTATTAGCATTTTGAAACAGGACATTAATGCAATTTTAGTGCAACATCAGTTTAAATGTTGTTATCGTGCATGAGGAGGATATTTTTGTAAGTTAGATGTATTTTTTTGAGAAATTATAAACATTTAATATGATATGGGCATTTTTCGCCATGACGGAAAGAAATGGTTTCCACGGCGAAGAAAATGAAAACGGTGCCACAGCAACGTTCCTGTGATCCGATAACTCATTGAGATGCCGGTGCAAAAGAATAATTGTGGGGGTGAGACGTGCAAAAACGTGACATTTTTGGAATTATGCAATACCCAGGATAATAGACAATTCGCTGAGATGAAAAAAAAACGTTCATGGGCTAAATCTGAAACACAGTGCAAACCAGTAGCGTATCAGGCCCATGTGTGTGTGTGACAACGTTTAATAAAAACAGATCAGAGGCAAAAACAATATTGGGCACCTCGGACTCGGTACCAGGCCCTCTTGGTTGTGGGTTCGCTGGGATGACCAGCTAGGCCAACGGTGGGACATTGGTACAATTCAGATATTTGCGCCAGATGTATCATACGCTCGTACGGAACTGACGAAAATGAATGACAAAACAGAGTGGCTGGCAGGTTAACAGAAATAACACACAGAAAAAATAGTGGCGCCTGGGATTCGAACTAGGGACCTATTCGATTACTACGCGCGGCAATGACCATCCCGGCTAACACGGTATTTATGAAAGAAAACAGTGGCATGACATAACTACATACGAACCAGAACGGATCTACGATTCAAATTGAAGCATATCGGCCATGGCGAGACGTGCTCACCGCGAGGCAACCAGAGAGGGCGACCAGCAACGCAGGCACGGGATCCGGATGACCCGAACGAGGGCGAAGCAGGGGACCTGAAGGCCTGATCTGAAGCGGTCATCGGCGTCCGGCGTGGTCAACGGCAAGCTCCAGCTTGAGGCGGCGATGACGGGAGGCTACAGGGAGGCGTTGGGCATGCCAGCTCCTGTCCACCCTGAGAGAGAGAGAGAGAGAGAGCTTAGAGAGAAGAGCTCGGGGTGACAAGAAGGAAACTGGGGGGAGGATGGAGAGGAAGGGCACGGTCCTCCTGCTCCAGTCCCCTCCTTCGGCTAGACGCGGGAGATCCTCCGGTGGCCAAGGCTTTCTCTTGTCCTGAGAAACAAGAGAGGGAGAGATGAGCACGGGCAGAAGAAGAAGAAGAAACGAAGGAGCAAAAGGAAGGGGAGCAACGGGCGCGGGGCAGGGTTCTGGCCTGGGCATCGGCGACGCGGGGCTCCGGCGGGGCCGTAGGCGCGAGCGCTCCTGTGGTTGCGCGGACGAAGGCTGCTACGGGCGGACGGACGCGTCCAGAGGCTCGGGGGAGCCGCAGTTGATTCGATTTGGAAACCCAGGAGGACCAGGTAGCGGCTGGGGCACTGATTGGATCGGGAAGATCCCGAGGTGCGTGGAGACCGGGTGGTTGGCTGACGGCGGAGAGGGACAAACTTCCTATATTTTAGGGTTGGACACAATTGGCTAGGGTTTGCACTGTTATTTATAGCAAGGGTCAATAGGAAGGGTTAACTATAGTCGTTAGATCACGATCGGACGGCTCCGATCGGAGGGAGGGGGTTAGGTTGGGCTAATGGGCTGTGTTAGAGGGGTTGGGCTGAGATGAGAGAGAGGTGGTGCGGCCCGGCACAATGTTTTTGAAACACTAAAACGTCCGCTAAATAACAGATGATGGCGACGCTACAGTTCAACGTTTGGGTATCATACGACCTCTGATTGCGATGAAATTTGGCAGGCGGTCTACCTACAACAAAACAAGACCGCATGCCAAGTTTCGACCCAATCCGAGAAAGTTTTAAACGCACTTTTAAAACAATATTTTATCGATGCCGCGGGCGCGTGCCTGTGTTGTTGGTGTCGAAACGATCGTCGAAGAGAACGGAGAGAACCGGTAACTACGAGCGGATGCAGTTTCTCAAAAACGAGTGACGATGCTATGCACATGAAGCGAATGATGATGTGATGAATGCGACAACCAAAAGAATCAGACGACGAGAAAGGAAATAAAAGGGGAATCTTCTGGAGCGTCGGTCTCGGGCTGTTACAACTCTCCTCCACTTACAAGAGATCTCGCCCCGAGATCTTAGAATGAGAAGGTGAAGAGGAAGAGGAAGAGGTAAAACTTAGTTGCTTCTTCAACAATGAGTGAAACCAAGAGAAGAAGGATGATATGAGAAACAAGCAAGAATTCAAAAGAAATTTCGGCAGCACTTCGGTAGGATAGAGGGGCAAAATTTGATAAGATGGGAGAACTTGAAAAGAGAACACAACACTCTGGTCAAATGGATAAGCAAAGAAGGAATAAGATCTTGACAAACCGAGATGATGGGATGAATAGAGCAACATCACAATGCCTCCAGAACAAAGAAAGAAGCTAGATCATTGGAGAGAAGGGAATGGAGAAGAAATGACAATTTCTACCACAATTGAATTTGGAAAGCATCCTAACAAGAGAGTGAACAAAGTTGTTGAAAATCAACAACAAAAAGAGAAAAACTTGTTGTGGGCTTATGAAAACGTCTCAACATTATGAGGTGACAACCCGCCACTAACGAAAACAAGGATCGCTTCGGAATAACAGGATATGCAAAATTCTTTCAACAAGAGGATACATTGAGAACTTGGATCATTGATGAGCACCATGATAGCAACAATCCTAAGGAAATGCTTTAGGTGAAATCCAATCCAAAAGAGCTCCAATGAAGAAATGATGGGTTGAAAAGATCTCATTAGAGAAGAAATTGGTGGACTTAAATATCTCATTCTTGAAACTAATTCTCTTCGAAACTCCTTACGAATCAAGAATGCTATAACACCACCCAAAAGATAAGGGAGAACGAATTGCACTTGGAAATGCAAGATGAATGATACTTGAGGTACTACCACAAGAATCTTGAAGAACACTTCGAGAAAAGAAAGAATCCTTGACGAACCACCATGAAGAACCTCTGTACACAAAAGAATGATCAAAAGAATTGAAGGTTGATAGAACAAGAGCTAAAGCCTTGCAAAGATTTAGATGAAGCTTCGCGATGAGAAACTTGAGAAAACTTGGAACTCCGGAGAAGAAAAGATTAACAACTTTGCATCGAGAATTTGATATCATGACCAACTCCGAAAGAAGGATTGGAATTAACTAATGAAACAAGAATAAGAATTATGTTATGCTTATCCTTCATCAAGTTATATTGATGACAAGCAACGGATTTCACATACTACTTATTCTTCTTGAAAGATTGAAGAGAGATAGCTAAAACTTAATGAAGTCTTGGATGAAGCACCGGTAAGAATTTGCAAATGAATGAGGATGGCATAAACGAATGAAGATACATGAGAACGACGAGATCACAACCCACCTAGCAAAACTAGATTGAGCCACCGGAATAATTGAGAGACGAACGAAGACAACCATTAAGAAGAATTTGAGAACGAAAGCTGAAAGCTGAGAACGGAGAAATCTTCTGAAATGATGGCCTTCGGAGGATCGAGAATGAAAACAACTCTGAAATGCTCCGGATAGATATGAAAAGAATTTCTCACAAATGAAAACAATTCGAGAGGATAGCATGACGCTGAGATGACGAATCTTCAAAAGAAAGGACACAGATTTGAGAGAAACTCTCCTTCGTTCTTCAACATAGAGAATGATGGCGAGAAACACCACCAAGAATTACTGAGACACTCCGGAAAAATGAATAAGGAAAGGTTGAGCCAACGATGAAAATTACTTCGAATCAATCTTGGAGAAGCAATATGACTGATGGAATTTATTCTTACGTCACATTTGAAAAGAACTTGAGATATCCGGAAAAGACTAGAAGAGCCAGGTAAGATCCTCGGGAAAAACCTGTGGGTTATGAGCCCACTCAAAAGAAACCACCATTGAAACAATTGCTTAGAAAGAGAGATTGCACCGGTACAAATTAAGAACTTGATGATGTGAGAGCCTTGAAATGATTGAAAGGATATCGAATGCAAACACGAAACTTCTGAGATATCTTCAGCACTCCGGATAGAATAGAGAGAAACGAATAAACAAGAGAGGCTTGGATAAGTATTTCCAACATGGGAAAACATTGAACGAATGAAAAGGATATGATGAACACCGAGAGGTTGAATTGAATCCACCGGGAAAGAAAAACAATAATGAAGAATGATGAACTTGAGCATCTTCACAACGAATCATCGGATACATCACGGAAGAGAAAATAGCGGAAGCATCACATGAATAGAAAAGACACTTGAATGAGAATTTAATCTTTTGAAGAAAAAGGGCGGGAGGGTGGGAAAAACAAAGACAACTTGAGACAGATGGGACGAACTCCGGAAAGAATATGAGGATTGATCTTGCAATATTGGAGAGGATTGAATTAACTTAAAGAGAAGCACTCCGGACGGAAAAGAATTGACATGACAATTTGATTGAGCAAAAAGATTAGCATTCCCATAGAATTATGAGAACATCGCTTAGAAACGATATGAATTCAACATTTGACATCGAAGCAACTCGAATTACTATATTCCAACAAAACAAAGGATGAGGCTTCTGAAACAAGCCGGAAACAAACACATAACAGAGATTCCGTCCGATATTTTCGTGGTAAGGCTCGCACGGGCTCGATCGTACATCGGATTGTCATATTGAAATGATGCCCGAATATGCTCCCTAGGCGTAGCGAACTACAAGGCTTGACAAAGCATACCGAGACTGTCCTCTGTAAAAAGACCGTGAACAAGCGAACCACTAGATGTTGAACCCCAACCTCACATCATGATCTGTTGGAAGATAGCCTAGGTAACTACTTGAATTCCCACCTAAGAACTTCCGAAATCTTTGGTTATGCAATCTGGTCCAAGGATACACGGAGTTTTTATCCATCACTCAACTCCTAGCAATAACACTACTCTCTAGTGTATCACATCCGTCAACACACAACCAGATGTCTCAGAAACTCATCTACCTCAGACCCTCGTAATCACAACGATACTAAAGATGGCAGTACATGTGATCCCGCTCCCTAGTACTGGGTGCCGCCACACTCTTCGCACCATGAATAGTATTGAAGCAATTTCGAACATCCGCGTCGTGAGATACTAAGGAAACTGAACGATAACGATGTGTCAAGAACCCCTTGGAGCTCAACTCCCCGGGTCCAATCCATACGTACGGGAGGCACCAAGAACAGAGTTCCGGTCACATTGACATCATATAGGTTCCAAAATACCCGCGTGATCCTAAAAAAATTTGAGTGAGAAGAGAGATAGAATTAAAATTCCTACGTCAGGATTCCTCACCAGAGCATAGAAGAGGAGTAAAAAGAATCCTACTCTCCGATATATACCTAGACTCAAAATAGTTTTTCACTAGACTCGACTCGGCCAAGTTCGATCAATCAAGGGGGCTCCTAGGTCGGTACAGGCTCTGATACAAACTTGTAACGCCCAAGATGCGATCCTATCCTTATTTTGGCACGAAGGCCTCGACAGGGATAGAAGCGCATCTCGTCGTTTCGCAAGAATGGATATCATTACAAGTACATGTAAAGAAGAGATGGGTATATGGAATTGGCTTACACTCGCCACAAGCTACATCAATATCACATCAATACAACAACATATCCAAACATAATACAGAAGAGCAGGGTCCAACTACGGACGAAAATAAACGATAAAATGACATCCATCCTTGCTATCCCAGGCTGCCGCCTGGAACCCATCCTATGATCGATGAAGGAGAAGAAGAACTCCAAATCAAACAAGCATCGCGCTCACATCAAATCATTGCATTACCTGTACCTGCAACTGTTGTTGTAGTAATCTGTGAGCCACATGGACTCAGCAGTCTCATTTCCAAGGGTATCAAGACTAGCAAAGCTTAATGGGTAAGGTATGGTTAAGTGGTGAGGTTCCAGCAAGCACTAAGCATTTATTTGAGTGGCTAACTTACGAGTACAAGAATAAGGGGGGATGGTCGTCGCATAAACGGACGTGAACTAGTAATGATCTCTAAGAGATCATGAACTCCTACTTACGAACAAACATAACCCCACCGTGTTCTCTCTCGGTTCAAAAATCACGAGAAGAGACAGTCACGGTTACACACACGGTTGATGTATTTTATTTGAGTTTACTTCAAGTTTGCTATGACCGGGTGTTAAACAAAATTTCCAAGTTGCCACATAACCGCGGGCACGGCTTTCCGAAAGATTTAACCCTGCAGGGGTGCTCCAATTCATCCATCACAAACTAACCACACGCCGCGTTGGAATTCCTCAACCTCGGAATCACCCGTAGTATTTGCGGAATCCCGATGGAAAATTTCAATTTCGAGATAGCCCGAAGTGTCGTCGAAATCCCGCGCACAAGACGTTCGAGAAAGGTAAAACAAATCCAGCAAGGCGGGTCCCCATAACAACCCCGAGCATGTTAGGAGCGCTCAATATGGAACATAACACCGGTACACAAGTAACTAGGGCGGCAAGAGTGGAACGAAACACCGAGCAAAAGGCCAAGCCTTCCACCCTTAACCAAGTATATATGTGCATTAAATTAAATAGCAATAATATTGTGATATAACAAAATGATATCCATGTTGCACATGGAAAGAGCTTGCACCTACAACTAGCAACGCTATAAGAAGGGCTGAGCAAGCGGTAACATAACCAAACAATGGTTTGCTGGGTTGTGGAGGGGTTAGAGGCTTGTCATGGCATTTTAGGAGGCTTGACAAACAAGTGGTAGGTAGCGAGACAAGCGATAGAAACGAGACATCTAGCATGGCAATGATAGTAATGGTATCCAGGGAAATGATCATCTTGCCTGAGATCCCGCTTGGAAGAAGAACGAATCCATGAAGAAGACGAGCCAACGTAGTCGCACGAATCCTCACACTCCGAACGCTTTTGGAACTCTATCGAGAAGAAGCAATCCAAAAACAACGAGCAACACATGAACAACACCACAACATATGCATGACATGATGCGCAAACAAACAGGATGCGCAAACAAACATGATGCATGTCCGGTTTAATTATGCAAGGCATGGCAATCACAACAAACAAATACTACACATTAAGTGAAGCTCAATATGCAACGAGTTGCATATTGAAGAAACTCAACTTTCGAATTATTTAGTTCACTCTCGTTAGGTACACGACAATATTAAATGTTGTTAAACATGGCAAGAGGTGAAGCATGAACAACTACATCATCTACGCATTTTAAATGAGGCCGGAAGCAACATATAGCATTTCCGAAACAACCTCATATGCATATTATGAATTTGGTCCAGATCTGAACTAAACATATTTTATAGTTGTTAAACATAAATATAAAGTATGCCATGAGATTCTACACGTTTTTCTAGTCAAGTTACATATGTGGAACATTTTAATCGGAGCTACGGTTATTAAGATATGAAATATCCCGTTTTAATATGGCATTCATGCAAATAAGTACAAACATCAGGTTTAAACATTTTTATTATGCATGAAAGTGGGATATTATTAACCTACACAAAATTCTAAACATTTTACATGTTTAAATCATTTTAAACCGATGCACGGTTTTCAAGTTATTAGCATTTTGAAACATGGCATTAATGCAATTTTAGTGCAACATCAGTTTAAATGTTGTTATCGTGCAGGAGGGGGACATTTTTTTAAGTTAGATGTATCTTTTTGAGAAATTATAAACATTTAATATGATATGGGCATTTGTCGCCATGACGGAAAGAAATGGTTGGCATGGCGAAGAAAATGAAAACGGTGCCACAGCAACGTTCCTGTGATCCGACAACTCATTGAGATGCCGGTGCAAAAGAATAATTGTGGGTGTGAGCGATGCAAAAACGTGACATTTTTGGAATTATGCAATACCCAGGATAATAGACAATTTGCAGAGATGGAAAAAAAACGTTTATGGGCTAAATCTGAAACACAGTGCAAACCAGCAACGTATCAGGACCATGTGCGTGTGTGACAACGTTTAATAAAAACAGATCAGAGGCAAAAAAAATATGGGGCACCTGGGACAAGATCCCAGGCCCTCTTGGATGTGGGTTCGCTGGGATGACCAGCTAGGCCAACGGTGGGACATTGATGCAATCCAGATATTTGCACAAGATGTATCATACGCTCGTGCTGAACTGACGAAAATGAATGACAAAACAGAGTGGCTGGCAGGTTAACACAAATAACACAGAAACAAAATAGTGGCGCCTGGGATTCGAACCAAGGACCTGTTCGATTACTACGCGCGGCAATGACCATTTCGGCTAACACGGTATTTGTGAAATAAAACAGTGGCATGACTTAACTACATATGAACCAGAACGGATCTACGAATCAAATTGAAGCCTTTCGCCCATGGCGAGACATGCTCACCGCGAGGCAACCAGAGGGGGTGACCAGCAACGCAGGCACGGGATCCGGATGACCCGAACGAGGGTGAAGCAGGGGACCTGAAGGCCTGATCCGAAGCGGTCATCGGCGTCCGGCGTGGTCAACGGCAAGCTCCAGCTTGAGGCGACGATGACGGGAGGCTACAGGAAGGCGTTGGGCATGGCAGCTCCAGTCCACAGCGAGAGAGAGAGAGAGCTTAGAGAGAAGAGCTTGGGGTGACAGGAAGGAAACTGAGGGGAGGATGGAGAGGAAGGGCACGGTCCTGCTGCTCCAGTCCCCTCCTTCGGCTGGACGCGGGAGATCCTCCGGTGGCAAGGCTTTCTCCTGTCCTGAGAAACAAGAGAGGGAGAGATGAGCATGGGCAGAAGAAGAAGAAATGAAGGAGCAAAAGGATGGGGAGCAGCGGGCGCGCGGCAGGGTTCTAGCCTGGGCATCGGCGACGCGGGTCTCCGACGGGGCCGTGGGCGCGAGTGCTCCTGTGGTTGCGCGGACGAAGGCTGCTACGGGCGGACGGACGCGTCCAGAGGCTCGGGGGAGCTCTGGTTGATTCGATTTGGAAACCCAGGAGGACCAGGTAGCGGTTGGGGCACTGATTGGATCGGGAAGATCCCGAGGTGCGTGGAGACCGGGTGGTTGGCTGGCCGCGGAGAGGGACAAACTTCCTAAATTTTAGGGTTGGACACAATTGGCTAGGGTTTGCACTGCTATTTACAGCAAATGTCAATAGGAAGGGTTAACTACGTTAGATACGATCGGATGGCTCCGATCGGCGGGAGGGGGTTAGGATGGGCTAATGGGCTGTGTTAGAGGGGTTGGGCTGAGATGAGAGAGAGGTGGTGCGGCCCGACACAAAGTTTTTGAAGCACTAAAACGTCTGCTAATTAACAGATGATGGCGACGCTACAGTTGAACGTTTGGGTATCAAACGACCTCTGATTGCGACAAAATGTGGCAGGCGGTCTACCTACAACAAAACAAGACCGCACGCCAAGTTTCGACCCAATCCAAGAAAGTTTTAAACACACTTTAAAAAAAAAAATTATCGATGCCGCGAGCGAGTGCTTGTGTGGTTGGTCTCGAAACGATCGTCAAAGAGAACGGAGAGAACCGTAACTACGTGCGGATGCAGTTTTTCAAAAACGAGTGACGATGCTATGCACATGATGCGAATGATGACGTGATGAATGTGACAACCAAAAGAATTAGACGACGAGAAAGGAAATAGAAGGGAAATCTTCTGGAGCGTCGGTCTCGGGCTATTACAATAAATCTCGATTACAAGGGTGCGGAATTAATAACCTAGCTATCGAGAGGTTGTAACTTAAGTCTTTCGGCCCTAGGGGCCTGCCTTTATATACAGGTCAAGCCCTAGGGTTTACAACAGAGTCCGGGCCATATAATGACCCGTGACCTACAATGTCTCTAACTTGCCTTGAATTTTAAGGAAACTCAGCTAGCGTCTTTAGCTTCGTGGGCCTTGAGCCGCCGTCTTTAGGTGTTGGGCCGTCGGGCGACTTGAGTTAGCCACCGCCTCGTTCATCTTCATCTTCATGGCACGGCCCATCTTAACCTTGTCATAAGTGTAACAGCCCGAGACCGACGCTCCAGAAGATTCCCCTTTCATTCTGTTGTCGTTGTGTGATTCGTTTGGTTGTTGCATTCATCATCGCATCATCTGCATAGCATCGGCACTCTGCCGCCATCATTTTTTTCAAAAACTTGCATCCGTTCATAGTCGAGGGTTATCTCCGTTCGTGTCGTCGACCGTTTCGAGGCCAAACACACACACGCGCCCGCGACGTCGTTTAAAAAAATGTTTTTAAAAGCGCGCGAGAAATATTCTCGTATTGGGTCGAAAGTTGGCGTGTGGCCTTTTTTATTGTAGGTAGACTGCCTGCCAAATTTCGTCGCAATCGAAGGTCATTTGATACCCGAAAGGTCGACCGTAGCGGCACCGTTATCGGTTAATTTGTCGCACGTTTCTCGGTGTTTAAGAAAAAACATGTCACGGGCTGCCATCCCCTCTCATCCCCACCTAGCCCATCTTCACAACCCACCTAGCCCAGCCTAGCCCCTCCTCCGATCGGAGTCATTGGATCGCGATCGGAGGGCTCTGAGACACCAAAACCCTCCTAACCTAGCCATCCCTGCTATAAATAGACCCCCTCTAGTCCTTTTTTGGACAACCCTAGACAAAGCCACCCCTAACCCACTCCCACCTCGCAGCCGCCGCACCCTTGCTTCGTTCTCCACGCCAGCAGCCCACCTCCGCCACTTGGCGCCACCGCAGTCGTTGTCTCAACCAACCGCAGCGCGCCACATCGCCCTCAGCCGCCCATGCAGTCAACCGCCACCTGCCACGCCACCTCCCCACAGACCCCACTCCACCGCGGTCCGCAGAGCCCGGACGAGGCCCGCCAGGCCCGAGCCGCCACCCATATCGCGCCGCTCCCCGCATCCAGCACCCGATCTGGATCGAGGGGAGGAGCCCCTCAAGCGCTCATAGCCCAGCCTCCCGCCGCTTCATGCGGCCGACCACCGGAGCTCCGATGAGCCCCGACGCCGGCGACCCCACGTCACGTTGGGCCGCGCCCTGATACGTCTCCAACGTATCGATAATTTATGAAGTATTCATGCCATATTTACCTATGTTTACAATACTTTTATATGGTTTTGATGCACTTTATATGATTTATTTAGAACTAACCCGGCTGACGCTGTTTTCAGCAGAATTACCGTGGTGTTGTTTTTGTCAGAAAATGAAAGTTCTTGGAATCGCCCGAAACTTTTTCTTGATTATTTCTAGACCAAATAAGCCATATTGGAGCGAAGAACCACCGGAGAAGAGCCATGAGGTGGGCACAACCCACCAGGGCACGCTAGAGGGCCCAGGCGTGCCTTGGTGTATCGTGCCCTCCTCGTGGCCCATCTTGGCGTGAAACCGACGCCCAAAAATCCTATAAATATAGAAACCATTAGAAATAACCCTAGACTCTCCGCTCCACCGCCGCAACTCTCTGTATCGACGAAAAACCAATCTGGAGACGTTCCAGTACCCTGTCGGAGAGGGGAATCCATCACCGGTGGCCATCTTCATCATCCCGGCGGAGGCCATGACGAGGAGGGAGTAGTCCACCCTCGGGGCTGAGGGTATGTACCAGTAGCTATGTGTTCAATCTCTCTCTCTCTCTCTCTCTCTCTCTATCTCTCGTGTTCTTGAGATGTCACGATCTTGATGTATCACGGGCTTTGTTAATATAGTCGGATCACATGATGTTATTCCCTTGCTATCACGTTGTGATGAATTGAATCTTTCCCTTTGAGATATCGTTATGTTGGATTGAATGTTTGATTTGAGAACACTTGATATATGTCTTGCATGTGGATACCCATGGTGACAATGGGGTGTTCTATTGATTTACTTGATATATGTTTTGGTACTCAACTTGCGGATTCCCGAGGTGACATTGGGGTAATCTATGCATAGGGGTTGATACACGTTCTTGTCCTACTTTCTCCGGTAGAAATCTTGGGGCACTTTTTGAGGTTCTTTGTGTTGTATTGAGTATTATGAATCTGAAATTGTTTGATGCGTATCGTATAATTAACTCATGGATACTTGTGGTGACATTGGAGTATCTAGGTGACATTAGAGTTGGTTGATGCGTATCATATGGTGTTATTCTAGTACGAACTCTTAGATAGATCGATCGGAAAGGATAACTTGATGTTATCTTAGTACGAACTCTTGGATAGATCGATCGGAAAGAATAACTTTAAGGTGGTTTCGTACCCTACAAACAATTTCTTCTTATGTTCTCCGCTAGATAAGAACTTTGGAGTGATTCTTCATTGCACGTTGAGGGATGGTTATGTGATCCAATTATATTAGCATTGTTGAGAGATTGCACTAGCGAAAGTACAAACCCTTGGCCTTGTTTTCAAGCATTGCAATACCGTTTGTGCTCACTTTTGTTACTTACTACCTTGCTGTTTTTATATTTTCAGATTACAAAAACCTTTATCTACCATCCATATTGCACTTGTATCACCATCTCTTCGCCGAACTAGTGCACCTATACAATTTTCCATTGTATTGGGTGTGTTGGGGACACAAGAGATTTCTTGTATTTGATTGCAGGGTTGTTTGAGAGAGACCATCTTCATCCTACACCTCCCATGGATTGATAAACCTTAGGTCATCCACTTGAGGGAAAATTGCTACTGTCCTACAAAACTCTGAGCTTGGAGGCCCAACAAAGTCTACAAGAATAAAGTTGCGTACTAGACATCAAGCTCTTTTCTGGCGCCGTTGCCGAGGAGGTGAGTGCTTGAAGGTATATCTTTAGATCTTGCAATTAAATCTTTTAGTTTCTTGTTTTATCACTAGTTTAGTTTTATAAAATAAAACTACAAAAAATGGAGTTTAGGTTGCATCATTTGTTTCGTCTTTATAATGTCTTTCATGAAAATAAGGATTCTGAAAATTGTGCTCAATTGGTAGAGGAAGAAATTATGAAAATACGCAATGAGAATTCCTTGAATGATGAGCATGATTACAATGTTGTTAGTATGAATTCTACGAATATCCAAAATACTAATGATGATTGCACTAGTCATGATACAAATGTTTCTTATAAGCATGTCAATTTTTATGGAGTGCATAAAGTTTGTGAAGATGTGCCTTATAGGGATTATAGATTTTGTAAGAAGCATAAACATGATAGAATCAATCTTTTGCTCAAAGTGATAGATGAATTTGCTACAAAATTATGTTCTCTTTGTCCTATTACTTGTTGTAAGGGCATTCTCTTGCTTTGGTGTTTTGGCGATGATGACAACTCACTATGATCTAACCGTGTGTCAAGTTATACAAGGATTGTATGTGGAACACAAGACGGTTAGGTGGACCTCCAAACGGAAAAGATTGAAGACGGGGTTCTCTACGTGTTTATTCTCTTTGGTTGTAGGGATCCCGTACTATTAAGAGGGAATCCACATTGGAAAGTCTTGGGTGAATTAGTTCTTTCGCACATCCATCTTCACCCAACTCACTTCTCCGCATCATAGAGAGAGAGGCCCCTCTTTCCTTAGTTGCTTGCCAGGTAATCCGCTGTCTCGACCTAATGCACAGCTCGCTCTAAGCTTCCGGTTCGACCACCACTCTAGGGGTGATACCCTGGGGGTGCTGCCACTAAGTGGTCCCCAGCGGTTGTACCGGTGCCCCCGGGCGGTAGTACCGCCAAAGGCTGGGTGACCCAGGGTGGCAGCTCTGGGCGGTTAGACCGGCCCAGCACCGGGGTACAACCGGACTTGGTTCTGTTGTGTACCGGTTGTTGGGCGGACCTGGACCGGTTGTACCGCTATAATCACATAGCCCGGTACAACCGGGGTCCCGAGCGGTTGTACCGCTTAGGACTTTGCCTGGTTCGGGGCTCAGGCCTGGCTGCTGCATCCGGGCCACCATTCTGTTGTGGTCCGGTGGTTGGGCGGTGGTTGGCCGGTTGTACCGGTTATACCGGTTGTACCGGTTGTACCGCCCACCACTCCGGTTGTACCGCTCCCATGCATATCTGGCTGTAACGGTTGGAAAAGGGGGGCCTATATAAGGAGGTGCTTCTTCCACCTCTCCCTTATCTCTTACCTCTCTCTTTCCACCATTGATGCCCCTTGAGCTTTCTTGCCCGATCTCTCTCTCTAGCCACCCAAACTTGTTGTCTTGCTAGGGATTGAAGGAGGAGATCTAGATCTACACTTCCACCAAAGGAAAATTGATTCCCCCATAGTTTCTTGTGTGGATTTTGTTACTCTTGGGTGTTTGAGCACCCTAGACGGAAGAGGTCACCTCGAAGCCATATTCCATTGTGGTGAAGCTTCGTGGTTTCATTAGGAGCCTCCAATTAAGTTGTGGAGAGAGCCCCAACCTTGTTTGTAAAGGTCCGGTTGCCGCCTTCAAGGGCACCACTAGTGGAATCATGGCATCTCGCATTGTGTGAGGGCATGAGGAGAATACGGTGGCCCTAGTGGCTTCTTGGGGAGCATTGTGCCTCCACACTGCTCCAACGGAGACGTACTTCCCCTTACCGGGAAGGAACTTCGGTAACACATCCTCGTCTCCATTGGTTCCACTTGTGGTTACTCCTTACCTTTACTTTGTGCAAGCTATTTATATTGTTTTTCTTCTTGCTTGTACGGTTATTATTGTTAGCATCATATAGGTTGCTCATCTAGTTGCATATCTAGCCAACCTATTTGTTGCTAAGCCTAAATTGTTAAAGAAAAGTTAAAAAGTGGTAGTTGCCTATTCACCCCCCCTCTAGTCAACCATATCGATCCTTTCAATTGGTATCAGAGTTACGTCTCTTTACTAAGGGTTTCACCACCCGGAGAGTATGGTTAACGACGGGGACCAGGCGGTTGATCTCCCCGAGGCCATGGGTGTGAGCACAGTCTCTCGTGAGGATTTAAATGAGGCCATGTCCTCGCTTAAATCCTCCATGACGACCGAGGTCAAATCCATGTTTAAAGAATTCCTTGACACTCTTAAACTTTCCACCCATGCGGTTCAAGTGGTTAATCCCACTAACTCGACATTGGATGTCAACTCCGGTAAGGAGGGGGCTAGTGCTGATAAGGATAATCGTTCTCAAGGAATTAATGGGTCGGGGATTTTTGCCTCAGTTCCCCCTCCCTTGGTCTATGGAGGACCGGTGCACCCACCTCATATAGTTAATCACGATCCTCCTCCTAAGCTTGTTAAAAATTATTTTGCTAATTGGGTTTTCTGTATCAAGTCTCATTTGGATCACACCTCAATTCAACTCATGCGAGTCATTGAAGAAGGATACTACCCTCGTGATCCACGCAACCTCACTCCAAGGGAAGAAGCGGATAAACAGCTAAATTCCTCCGCCTTGTTCATACTCCAAGCTGCTGTTCCTACTGAAGACCTACCTCACCTGCGTCCCTTCACTGTTGCTAAAGAGTGTTGGGAACACATTGTCTCCATGTACAAGGGCAGCTCAAGCATTCAACGGTCAAACTATGAAGTTGTCCTTGATCAATCAGATGAGTTTGTAATGGTAGAGGATGAGGAACCGCGTGAGCTCTATAGAAGGGTGACTGCCCTCGCCGTTGCCCTCAAAGATCATGGCAACAAGTATGTGGATGATACTTGGATCAAGCGTAAGTTTCTGAAGGCCATCATGCCCTACAACAAGGCCATGTCCGCTGTCATCCGTCAAAGACCGGACTTTCACACCTTGTCTTCTGGTGATGTGTTGGATGAATTTATTGCAATGAACATCTTGAACACGACAGTTGACAATGCTCTCGCTCGCGTGCAACGGTCAAAGAAATCATCCCCCAACCTTGCTTTGAAGGCCAATGTTTGTCAAGAGGAAGAAGAAGAAGAAGAAGAGGGTTGCGCCGAGGACACCAAATATGCTTATCATGAGCACATGGCTCTTGCGTCCAGGCAATTTTGGGGCAACAAGAGAAACACAAGGCCCAACTTCTCCAAAAACAACTCAAACGGGTCAAAGGGCAAGCAACGTGTGAGGACCTGCTACAACTGTGGTAATGTGAGTCACTTTGTGGTGGATTGTCCATACGAGAAGAGGGAAGACAATGGTGGCAAGCTCATCCGCAAAGATAAGGCCAAGTCTTTCCCCAACAAGACCAACTTCACCAAGAAGACTTCACACAAAGTGTTGGTGGCTCAAGAAGAGTATGCATCGGATGATGATGGTGATGACAGAGACACAAGTGGTGAAGGAATGGCAATGGCATCTGTGGCAATTGCATCCTCTACCCCAACAAAGGTGTCACTCTTCGACGCCCCCAATGAGAACCACATCGCTAGGTGCCTCATGGCAAAAGGTATCACCAAGGTAACCACCAACGCCAAAACCTCAAACATTAAGACTTCTGTTTCTTCCACTCCGTCTTTGTTAGATTGTGTGGATGAACTTGAGGAGGCGACAGAGGGTGAGAATGAGTTTGACAAGTTCTTGTGTAAACTCGAGGGAGAGTCCAAGAAGCACTTCGTTGCTCTCTTGGAACAACTTGGTGAGGCCAATGACACGATTGATTCTCAAGAAGAATTTCTTGAGGAGATGAGAGGCCATAGTTGTGATTATGCCGACGAGATAGCAGATCTTTCTATTGCTCTAGAGGAAGAGCGAGGTCTTCATTTGACTCTTAAGGAGTCACAAAATGATGACTTTGCTAAATTACGTAAAGATTATGATCATGCTAGTGTTCTTAACCGTGTTCTTAAATCTGAAAAGGTTGCACTTGGGGTTGACCATGCTCGACTCAAGGATGAGTTTGTCTCTCTTGACAATGCTCATAAGGCATTGAAGAGCGTTCATGCTTCTCTTAAAGAGCCGCATGATCAACTCCAAGTAAAACTCACTAAAGAAATTGCCACGTGTCCTCCCTTTGTCTTAATTGATAATGCATCTGCTACTAACCCGTGTTGTGAGCATGCACATCTTGTGGAGGAAAATGCTAAGCTAAAAGAGCAGCTTGAGAAAGGCCTTGTGACATGTATACAAGGTGAAAAGAATCTCAATGACCTTTTGAGCAATCAAAAGGAAGTGATTGCAAAGGAAGGAGTTGGGTTTGCACCCAAATCCAAGAAGAAGAAGAAGAAGAAGGCCACGCAGGTTCCTCCACTCAAGGAAACATTTGTCAAAGCAGGGAACATTACTCATGAGAAGAAGAAAGACAAGGTTGTGAATGATAGTGCCAAGAAGGGCAAGATCACTCCCTCCAACAGGGCCGGCGATTTTAACCCCTCCTATGTTTTGTGCCGTGCTAGTGATGGGCATGTTTATGCCAAATATGTTGGTTCTTCTTATGAGTATATTGAGTGGTCTATTTGGGTTCCTAAGACCCTTGTCACTAACATGAAAGGACCCATTCAAGAATGGGTACCTAAATCCAAGCATTGATCTATTGTAGGACTTTGCTTCCGGGGGAGTCTCATGGTTGTTCGATAGCGGAGCAACAAATCATATGACCGGAAGCAAGGACTTGGTGGTGGATGTTCGACCCGATGCATCCGTGGCCACCCAAGTCTCATTTCGAGATGATGCAATCTCAAAGGTATTGGGTCTTGGCAAGGTGGTTATCTCTCCGACCTTAACCATTGAGAGAGTCATGCTTGTTGAGACCCTTGCATACAATTTACTTTCTGTTCGTCAACTTGCAGTCATGGGTTTTAGTACGTTCTTTGGCATTGATACTGTGACCCTTTTGTGGAGCAAGACTCTTAAAGTAGCCTTTGTTGGGCATGTCGAAAACGGTCTCTATGTGATTAACTTCTCGAAGCGACCCACTAAGACCGCGACATGTCTAATGGCTAAAGTTGATGTGGGATGGCTTTGGCATCGCCGACTAGCCCATGTCAATATTAGATCTTTGCAAAGTCTCCTCAAAGGGGATCACATTCTTGGACTAACAAATGTGAGTTTTGCCAAAGATCGTGCTTGCAGTGCCTGTATCGAAGGAAAGCTACATGAAAAAGCTCATCGTCCAACTACTACAATCTACTCAAAGAGGACCCTAGAGCTCCTTCACATGGATCTCTTCGGGCCTCCATCTTTTGACAGCCTTGGAGGAAGAAGATATTGCTTGGTGATTGTGGATGATTACTAGAGATACACATGGGCATATTTCTTCAAGAGGAAGAGTGAGACCCAACAGACCGTCATCAACTTTGCGAATGAAGTCCAACGTCAACATGAAGCAAAGATTTTGATGATTAGAAGTGACAACGGCACTGAGTTCAAGAACTACACCCTAGATGAGTTTCTCAGTGATGAGGGGATAAAGCACCAATATTCCACACCCTACACCCCTCAACAAAACAGTGTTGCGGAGAGGAAGAACCAAAGTTGATGGATGCGGCAAGAACCATGATGGCAGAGTTTAAATCTCCGTACAACTTTTGGGCCGAAGCCATCAACACAGCGTGTCATGCATCAAATCGGCTATATCTCCGCAAAGGCTTGAACAAGACTCCTTATGAGATTCTTACCGGGAACAAGCCCAACCTCAAATACTTCTGGGTGTTCGGTTGTAAGTGTTTCATTCTCAAGAAAGGTGTCCGTTTGTCTAAATTTGATTCTAGAGCCCATGAGGGCATATTTGTTGGTTATGATGCAAACTCTCATGCTTACCGTGTCCTCAACAAGTCCACCGGACTCATTGAGGAGACGAGTAACGTAGAGTTTGATGAAAATAATGGCTCCCAAGTGGAGCAAAGTGGTCTTTGTGATATATGTGATGAAATTCCTCCCCAAGCCATAAGAAGAATGGGTGTGGGATACTTCCTACCCGTTGAGGAACCCCTTGTGGCTGAAGGAGAAGGACAATGTTCCACTCAAGTGGAACCATCACCGACGCATGACCCACACGCTTCCGAAGAACGCAGTGAAGGCCCTCAACCCCGTGATCAAGATCAAGGGCAAGATCAACTTGCTAGTGATGTTTCTACTTCACATGATGCTCAAGATCTTGTTCGCACCCCCATGCAAGCTCAAGATCAAGATGAAGCTCAGGACCAAGATCAACTTCAAGATCAAGGTCAAGCTAAAGATCAAGATCATGCTCAAGATCATGAGCAAGCCGGTGCTAGTACCAAAGCCCGTCAAGTTACCAAGCCTCAACTTTCCATGGAAGAAATTCTTGAAAGACGAGCTGCCACGATTGCTTCCAAGCTTCAGAAAAAGCAACACCTCCTAGAGAACGTCTACGGAAGCTTGAAAAGAGGGGTAACTACTCGTCGTCAATTAACAAACTTTTGTGCACATCATGCGTTTGTTTCTTGCTTTGAACCCCTCAAGGTACAAGATGCGCTCGAAGACGAGGATTGGCTTGAAGCCATGCATGATGAAATCAACAACTTTGAGCGCAACAAAGTGTGGCGATTGGTGCCAAGACCAAAAGAGAATCACAATGTCATTGGAACCAAATGGATCTTTAAGAACAAGCAAGATGCACATGGTATCATTATTCGCAACAAGGCAAGACTGGTGGCTCAAGGCTACTCCCAAGTCGAGGGTATCGACTACGGTGAAACCTTTGCCCCTGTTGCTCGCCTTGAATCTATTCGCATGTTGCTTGCATATGCTTCTCATCATAATTTCATATTATATCAAATGGATATGAAGAGTGCTTTTCTTAATGGTCCACTTAAGGAGTTGGTATATGTCAAGCAACCCCCAGGGTTTGAGGATCCCAAGTTCCCCAATCATGTGTATGTTCTCGATAAGGCACTCTATGGCCTTAAACAAGCCCCACGTGCATGGTATGAGCACCTTACCGAGATGTTGCAAGATCGTGGGTTTGAAATTGGGAAAATCGACCCCACTCTTTTTACTAAGAGGGTTAATGGGAACTTGTTCGTATGCCAACTATATGTAGATGACATTATCTTTGGTTCTTCTAACAAAGCTTTTAATGATGAGTTCGCCGCACTAATGACCAAAGAGTTTGAGATGTCTATGATGGGAGAGTTGAAGTTCTTCCTTGGATTCGAAGTCAAGCAACGAAGACAAGGAACCTTCATCAACCAAGCCAAATACACTCAAGACATGCTCAAGAGGTTCAAGATGGATGAGCTAAATCCTCCGAAGGCCAACACTCCGATGCCACTCAAATGCCAACTTGACAGTGATCCCAATGGTAAAGCTGTGGATCAGAAGGTATATCGCTCCATGATTGGATCTCTGCTTTACCTTTGTGCATCTAGGCCGGATATCATGTTGAGTGTGGGAATTTGCGCGCGATTTCAATCCCCACCTAAGGAGAGTCACTATGTGGCTGTCAAGCGAATCTTTCGATATTTGGCTCATACCCCAAACTTTGGCTTATGGTACCCCAAAGGTGCTTCATTTGATCTCATTGGATATACTGACTCGGATTGGGCGGGAGACCGTGTGGAAAGGAAGTCCACTTCCGGAGGTTGCCAATTTCTTGGCCGCTCTCTGGTAAGTTGGTCTTCCAAGAAACAAAACTGTGTTTCTCTCTCGTCCACCGAGGCCGAGTATGTAGCCGCCGCAGGCTGTTGTGCTCAGATTATTTGGATGAGGCAAACTTTAAAGGATTATGGGGTCAACTGTGACAAAGTGCCTCTTTACTGCGACAACGAAAGCACAATCAAGATCTCCAACAACCTGGTTCAACACTGCAAGACAAAGCCTATTGAGATTCGTCATCACTTCATCCGGGATCACATCAAGCGTGGAGACATAGATCTTATTCATCTATATACTAAGGAACAACTTGCGTATATATTCATGAAGCCACTGGATGAAACAAGATTTCGCGAGTTAAGGCATGAGCTAAATATCATTGATTCGAGCAACGTGGCTTGACTTAGTGCACACCACACCACACTCATCATCATGTCTTGTTTAGGTGTAGGCATGGACATAGGGGGGAGTCTAGTTCTCTCAATGAACTATCCCTCCTCCTATTATGCATAAATTAATCTAGTCTTTCACATTCGTCATTTTTGATGACTCCTGTGCTTCAAAGACGAGTTTTAGTCATGGGCCCAAGGTTCATATCTTCGCGGTGCCATACCAATTGACTCATACATAGGTGGCCTCGGCCACCGCCCCCTTTTGCTCTTATTTGAGTCTGTAATTTGTGTTCGTGATGCTTTGAGTCCTAGGTGTGGGCATTCTGCATGGCACTTTATTGGCGTTTTGTTTTCTTCCAACCATGGAGTTTTCCCCACCATACCCCTTCTTTTTTTTAAATTGTACGCTTTGATCTTCTGGTGGTGGTGCCTATGGCCAGGCGGTACAACCCGTGTGAGAAGCGGTTCTACCACTAATCCACCAAGTTGTCCCGTCCCAGCGGTACAACCGGGGGTGCCTGCGGTTCTACCGCTAATCCTCTGGCCCTGTACTTGGACCGGTACAACCGCTCCTCTGGAGCGGTACAACCGGTCGCGACCCGGTACTTATATCGGGAGGGCCGGGCCGAAGGGGTATTCAGTTATCCCCTTCGTGCCCGACTCCTCCCTGGTGCCCCTGTCGCCGGCCGCCGCCACCACCGCCCCGGAGTGCCTCCGGCGCCCCGGATCCGTTGCCTCCTCCCGGATCTGCTCCGTGGAGGCCCTTCCTCTCCCCGATCTTCTCCCATGGATGCCGGTAATGCCTAGTTCCTCCCCGTTCTTGGATTTTCTTTGAATCCACCATTGTTAGGGCATTGCTCGGTTCCCGCGTTTTCTAGTCAAAACTATTGACGGGATAAGATCATACATTATAATTTCAATTAGCTGTGAGGATTAGAGACCTCAAAGAGGGGTGCATTTCTCTAAATCCGGATCTACCGGTTTCCCAGCAGCGGTACAACCGCTCTAGCTAGCGGTACAACCGCTGGAGCGGTACAACCGCGAGGGCAACCGGTTCAACCGGCCTCCCTGATTCCTCCTCCCTGTTTCTTGTCTCTTATCTTCGCACCTAATTTATTCCTTCTTTTGCGTACAATCCTCTCATCTTTTCTGGGTTTCCACTCTATGTTTCTCGTGTGCTTGTCTGCAGGTGGTTCCAGCTCTCGTTCTGCTCCTCGAAAGAAGACCAAGAAACGTGCTCGCAGGTGCAGGATTGTCGAAGAGTCTGAGAATGAGGAAGTTGTGATCCCCACCAATCCCACTCGCCGTGAGAAGTCCCTGGCCGCCAAGCAGAAAACTGCCAAGCCCGTGCATTCCTGGAAGCAAGTTGATTGGGAGAGGGTCCGTCTTCAAAATCCGTATGAGGTTCCAGTTGCTCCCAGGTGGACCACCCCTCAGTTCCGAAATGAGTTGCAATTTCGGATCGTGCATGAGCTCTAGGACCATCACAAGAACAAGTATGCCAAGCAATGGACAATTGACATCGAGCACTGGAGGAACAACATGGATTACTTTGGCGAGGCTTTGGCATTGTGCGAAGAATTTGACCTGATCAAGCTCATGACTTTCAACTATGCCTTTGATGTGCAGCTCATTCACCAGTTCTATGCCACGGTCCACTTTGGCACTGATGCAGAGCGTCATCTTTCCTTCATGTGTCGTGATGAATTGTTCCAGGTTCCATGGCGCGCCTTCTGCAATGTCCTTGGCTATGATGATACTGGGCTCACTGGGAATGGTGGCATCCGTCCTCATGATTGGGCTACATCTATGGATAAGGACAAGTTAGCCCCCATGTACATTCCCGGGAGGGGGATTATGGGAGCCTCTAAGGACCTGCAGCAGGTCTATGATATTATTCACTGTGTGTTCCGAAATGTTCTTCTGCCCAAGGTTGGAAATCAAGATGAGATTCATGGGTACTTTGTTGATCTGCTCGTTGCCATGAAGACTAAAGGTGGCTCTGGAGCTACCTTTGATGTTTCCAAATGGATGTGGGAGGAGATGTACTCCACGGTCGTCTACCGGAAGGTGCCAAGCCCTCTTAGGCCTCCAAGCTCTCTGACAAGATTAAGAAGACCTTCTGCCTCCAGACTCATGTTCAGAAGAAGCTCTATGAAGCCCATGTCAACGAGAAGCATGCTCGACGCAGACAGATTCAGATTATGCGGGCTCTCCATCTTGAGGCCGCCAGTGGTTCTGAGAAGACCATCACTCCTGAGGCACAGTGGATCTATGAACATAGCACTTGGACTGATGATGAGATCCCGAACCAGCCTGCTGCCTCCTCCTCTGCTGCTGCCGCTGATGATGCTACTGATGATGATGATGGTGGGGATGGCTCTGGAGATGATGATTCCGAGGAGTATGATACCAACGAGGAGATCTACTGAGTTCCGGGGCGCTAGCATCACTCTTTTCCTTTTTGGTGTCTTGATGCCAAAGGGGGAGAAAGTACATTATAACGGGATTTGCATGGGTGTTGCATGCTTGTTTATTGGTCTCTTTGTTGCGTCTTCCAGTTGAACTCTTATTTGCTTTTTATCAGTTTGTGTGGAGACTATGTGTGTTTAAGTAGAGTCTGAGACTCATCGTACCCTTACTATTAAAGCTCTACTTATTATCTCGTTCATATTGCTCCTTATTGTTTTCATCTTATATTTGTCCCCATTGGTTGGTCTATAAAATCAAGGGGGAGCTTCAATTCTTGCACAGGTCTCATCTGTTGCACACATTGGCGGGGAGCTCCACTTTTATTTTATAGATCATCAATGCAAATCGTGTTGTTGTCATCATCCACCAAAAAGGGGGAGATTGTAAGGGCATTCTCTTGCCTTGGTGTTTTGGCGATGATGACAACTCACTATGATCTAACCGTGTGTCAAGTTATATAGGGATTGTATGTGGAACACAAGATGGTTAGGTGGACCCTCCAAACGGAAAAGATTGAAGACGGGGTTCTCTACGTGTTTATTCTCTTTGGTCGTAGGGATCCCGTACTATTAAGAGGGAATCCACATTGGAAAGTCTTGGGTGAATCAGTTCTTTCGCACATCCATCTTCACCCAACTCACTTCTCCGCATCATAGAGAGAGAGGCCCCTCTTTCCTTAGTTGCTTGCCAGGTAATCCGCTGTCTCGACCTAATGCACATCTCGCTCTAAGCTTCCGGTTCGACCACCACTCTAGGGGTGATACCCTGGGGGTGCTGCCACTAAGTGGTCCCCAGCGGTTGTACCGCTGCCCCCGGGCGGTAGTACCGCCAAAGGCTGGGTGACCCAGGGTGGCAGCTCTGGGCGGTTAGACCGGCCCAGCACCGGGGTACAACCGGACTTGGTTCTGTTGTGTACCGGTTGTTGGGCGGACTTGGACCGGTTGTACCGCTATAATCATATAGCCCGGTACAACCGGGGTCCTGAGCGGTTGTACCGCTTAGGACTTTGCCTGGTCCGGGGCTCAGACCTGGCTGCTGCATCCGGGCCACCATTCTGTTGTGGTCCGGTGGTTGGGCGGTGGTTGGCCGGTTGTACCGGTTATACCGGTTGTACCGCCCACCACTCCGGTTGTACCACTCCCATGCATATCCGGCTGTAACGGTTGGAAAAGGGGGGGGGGCTATATAAGGAGGTGCTTCTTCCACCTCTCCCTTATCTCTTACCTCTCTCTCTCCACCATTGATGCCCCTTGAGCTTTCTTGCCCGATCTCTCTCTCTGGCCACCCAAACTTGGTGTCTTGCTAGGGATTGAAGGAGGAGATCTAGATCTACACTTCCACCAAAGGAAAATTGATTCCCCCATAGTTTCTTGTGTGGATTTTGTTACTCTTGGGTGTTTGAGCACCCTAGACGGAAGAGGTCACCTCGAAGCCATATTCCATTGTGGTGAAGCTTCGTGGTTTCGTTGGGAGCCTCCAATTAAGTTGTGGAGAGAGCCCCAACCTTGTTTGTAAAGGTCCGGTTGCCGCCTTCAAGGGCACCACTAGTGGAATCACGGCATCTCGCATTGTGTGAGGGCGTGAGGAGAATACGGTGGCCCTAGTGGCTTCTTGGGGAGCATTGTGCCTCCACACCGCTCCAACGGAGACGTACTTCCCCTTACCGGGAAGAAACTTCGGTAACACATCCTCGTCTCCATTGGTTCCACTTGTGGTTACTCCTTACCCTTACTTTGTGCAAGCTATTTATATTGTTTTTCTTCTTGCTTGTACGGTTATTATTGTTAGCATCATATAGGTTGCTCATCTAGTTGCATATCTAGCCAACCTATTTGTTGCTAAGCCTAAATTGTTAAACAAAAGTTAAAAAGTGGTAGTTGCCTATTCACCCCCCCTCTAGTCAACCATATCGATCCTTTCACTTGTGAACTTTGCAATAAAGTTGTTCATCTTAATTTCCAATGCAAACTTTTGCATGATCAAATCATGTCCAAATATTGTAATGACTTGATCACCCTTGAACTTTATGATGAGCTTTCTCTATTTTTGGGGAGTGAAGAATTCACACATAAAAATAGTTGGTTTGAAGTATTCATTCTCACGGACGACATTGAAACTAATCTAAAAAATATCTATATGTTTTGCATGGTAAATTGCAATGAGAATGCTTATATTGCCAACTATAAAAAGATGGGAAAACCAATAGAATATAAAAGGAATACTAATGAAATGGTAAAGAATTCCACTTTCCCTCCTATTGTCTCTCATGATGTAATAGGTGATGAGGAGGAGCTCCCTATTCAACCAATCTCATCAATAAGAAGCTCGAAAAATTTAATTAAACCCACACATGATGTGGTGAAGAATAAGAAAAGAAGAAAGAGTAGAGGTAAAAAGGTTTCTCTTCCAAATGATGTTGCTCCTATTATTGTTGTGCCTCATGAGGATGAATCAAAAATAATTGTGGAAGATGATACACTTGATGATGATTTTGTTATGCCTATTGCTTGTTGCGATGACTATGATTGGGAAGAAAATGATACTTCTTATAATCTTGAAAATATTTTTGGCACCAACTTGGTAAATTATGATGATAATAATTGTTATGCTATTGGTGTTATTCCTACTATTAATGATGAGAGTGATTATGCTTATGATATGCCAAGCCACAAGCTTGGGGCTGCTATGTTTGATGAGAATGACATGTTTGAGAATTTATTTGCTGCAATTAATGTTTGTCCCAAGCTTGGGGATGTTATGCTTAATGAAGATGATCTTTTTAGTTCCCCTACTTTGAATGATCAAATTTGTTATGATGATTGCATGCCTCCAATTTATGATGATTGTGATATTTATGAAAGTGGGTTTGGGAGAGTTTCAAATTTAGATAATTATTATCCCACTATTTTGCAGGGTGTTGGATTTTATTATAATGATAAAAGTGGATTTGGAGAGGTCATGACTTTATTTAATAATGATTCCACTATTTCGGAAGAGGTTTCACTTGACTATGATGAGAACAAATTTGCTACTTATGATGATTATTGTGATGATACTTATGTTATAAAAAGTAGTGATAACTATTGTCATAATTTTGAATATTCTTTTACTAAACATTACTCTTTTAATGTGGAAACAATTTATAGTATTCGAGTTTCATTTGATGCTCCCACTATTATGAATGAGAAGACATTTGCTTATGTGGAGAGTAATGAAAATTCTATGCTTGTGCATCATGAAAAGAATGCTTTATGTGATAGTTATGTTGTGAAATTCCTTCATGATGCTACTGAAAATTATTATGAGGGAGGAACATATGCTTGTAGGAATTGCAATAATATCAAGTTTCCTCTCTATGTGTTCAAAGTTTTGAAGTCATGCTTGTTTTGCCTTCCTATGCTAGTTGATTCTTGCTCCCATAAATTGTTTGCTCACAAAATCCCTATGCATAGGAAGTGGGTTAGACTTTAATGTGCTTGTCATGAGATTCATGATGCTCTTTTGCATGTTTCAATTATTATTCCTATGTGAGCATCATTGAAATCATCATGCCTAGCTAAAAGGCATTCAAGAAAAGCGCTTGTTGGGAGACAACCCAACACTTTTACTTTATGTTTTTGTGTTCACATGATTTAGCTACTGTAGTAATCATGTTGTTGTCTTTTATTTCAATAAAGTGCCAAGTAAATCCTTTGGGATTACTCACAATATGAGTAGAATTGATGCTGAACCAAAACATAAACTTTTGACTCCAGTACATGAATTTTAATTTTTTACTGGAGCGTGATAATGATCTGAATTTTTTACACAATGTGTATATACAAATTCTTCAGGTTTTCCTAATTTTTCAGAATTTTTAGATACAGGTAATATGTCTATACTACAGATCTTCACAGACTGTTCTGTTTTTGACAGATTCTGTTTTGCATGCATAGTTTGCTTGTTTTAGTGTTCCCATAGCTTATATTCATTGATATAAATTACGGGAATGATAGAATAAAGTAGGTATCATGTGGGAACAATTATGAATCTTGTCTTGATAGTACCTAAGTGAATGATTTATCTTTATTACACTAACCCTTCTCAGAAAGTTCCGTTAAGTTTTGTGTGATTGAAGTTTTCAAGTTTTGGGTGAGACACCGATATGAGGAGAATAAGGAGTGAAAAGAACCTAAGCTTGGGGATGCCCAAGGCACCCACAAGGTAATATCCAAGGAAGACTCAAGCGGCTAAGCTTGGGGATGCCCCGGAAGGCATCCTCTTTTTCGTCTTCAACATTATCGGTATATCTTACTTAGAGCTATATTTTTATTGGTCACATAATATGTGCTTTGCTTGGATAATCATTATATTTTGTTATTTTATGTTAGGAGTTATTTATAATCTTGTTTTTCAATAAAAAGTTTCAAGAATTGCCTTAGGATGATTGCATTGCATGTTTGATGTGTGCTGTGTAAAAACAGAAACTTTCTCTGTAGTGTTTTAATTTTCATATTTTACAGGAACGTGAAAAGTTTTTGAAATTTTTACACAGTGTTTTAATATAAATTATTTAGCTTGTCCTAAATTTTCATAATTTGTAGAGATAGAGAAGTACACTGGTTTAATAGATTGCTACAGACTGTTCTGTTTGGACAGATTGCTGTCATAGTTTTGTTATCTACTTATCCTATAGTTTCCATAGCCTATATTGGTAGATATAAATTGTGGAAACAATAGTAAACAGTAGATGATGTTTGAAAATTATTGTGCAACTTGTCTTGGCAGTACATAAAGAGTTGATTTATTATTATGTGCACTAACCTATCTCACGAGTTCTTTTGAAGTTTTGTGTGGATGAAGTTGTTGAGGATAGGTGGAACCGGGATATGAGAGGATTGAACGAGATACAAAAGCTCAAGCTTGGGGATGCCGAAGGCACCCCAAGTAAATATTTCAAGAAGTCTCAAGCATCTAAGCTTGGGGATGCTACACATCCCGCCTCTCTTCGTCAACTATCGGTTAGCCTATGTTGAGCTTAAATTTTTATTCGTTCACATAACTTGTGCTATTCTTGGAGTGCTATTTTTATTTAGTTTGCTGTTTGAATAAAATACTTAGATCTGAAAATCTTTATTGAGAGAGAGAGTCCTCACATAGCTACTTAATTGTTTGACTACTCATTGATCTTCACTTATATCTTTTGAGAGTAGTTTGATGTTTACTCTTGTGCTTCACTTATATCTGGAGAGTAAATTGGGTATGAATTGAATATCATAAATCTGAAATTATCAATGTGCTTTATGCTTAGTAGTAGCTTCACATTTGGTTTAGAAAGTAAAATCTATTGAAGTTTGACAAACACAATATTGGTCATACAAGCAATTCGTGAATGATTAGTATAAGGAAGAGAACTTTCACATACAAATATATTATCTTGGACATCTTCTATGATTGTGAATACCCATTAATTATTTTCAAACTTGAGAAAATTAGTTGAAGTTGGACAAGGAAGACAACGTAATGAGTTATGGTTGTGTATATTTGCATAGAAGTTATATTGTTATGGATCCTCCAACATGTGGTGCTTGTTTAGAACCTTTTGCTAGCCAACACTTCGTACTAAGTAGAGATACTACTTGTGCATCCAAATCCTTGAGCCATGTTTCTTCCATAAGAGTCCACTATATCTACCTATATGCGGTATTACCCTGCCGTTCCAAGTAAATTTGCATGTGCCACCTCTAAAATTTCAAATGAGCATTTGTTTTGTGTGCGTGGACCGCTCATGGAGCGACAGGGGGCGGTCAGTATCTTCCATGTTAAGCAGGTTATTCTCATGATTAGTGTTTATTCACTCGTCCCTGCACGAGAGGGGCAGTAATAGGGATTCCCAGTCCCGAAATAAAAAATGCAAATAATTAAACAAAACTCCCCCAGGAATGTTGTTGGTATGGATGGTACCCGTGGATTCGGCTAGCCGTGGAGTGTGTTTGTTGGTGGAGGGGGTGTAAACCTTTACTTTTACCGCTCGGGAACAGCCGCTAATGTGTTTAACATGGAAGATATTGATAACTGTTGGTCGTAACATTGACAGGAAGGGTGCACCTCCCAAAATTATATTTATCTCTGTTTTAAACAATGAGCTCTGGCACATATGCAAATCCATGCTTCCTTCTGCGAAGGGACAATCTATTTACTTTCATGTTATTTACTTTTCATGTTGAGTCAACTTCTTTTTCCAACCTACTTCTATTAGTTGACAAGCATCATGTGGTGGGGAAAGATCTAGGCACATATGGCCAGTCAAATATATTTGATCATGACCTATTATTGTTGACAATTATCTCTATGATAAATTAGTTGGGAGGCGAAACATTAAAGCCCCTATCTTTCTATGTGTTCGATGGATGCCATTTGTTCAAAAAATGTGCTTTGAGTACTAGCAATCATAGAAGACTATATGATGATTGATTATGTGGAGCTCTTACTTAGACTTTGTTGAGAATAAGTTGAATTGCAATTGTTTGGTGACTAAGAACATAGGTTGTTAAGTTTCAAGAGAATTCATTGTTTGAACCGTAACATGTGAATTGGTTGCTACTCTATCATGATGAGTTTTATGAGAAAAAGTTGCTGGTTATGATGCTAGAAAATTGATTGAAATTATCAATGATCAAACTTATATATTATGCTAGCATTCACACTTCCTAAATTAGTTCTTTTATCATTTACCTACTCGAGGACGAGCAGGAATTAAGCTTGGGGATGCTGATACGTCTCCAACGTATCGATAATTTATGAAGTATTCATGCCATATTCACCTATGTTTACAATACTTTTATATGGTTTTGATGCACTTTATATGATTTATTTAGAACTAACCCGGACTGACGTTGTTTTCAGCAGAATTACCGTGGTGTTGTTTTTGTGCAGAAAATGAAAGTTCTCGGAATCGCCCGAAACATTTTGGTGATTTTTTCTGGACCAAATAAGAAATATTGGAGCTAAGAACCACCGGAGAAGAGCCACGAGGTGGGCACAACCCACCAGGGCGCGCTAGAGGGCCCAGGCGCGCCCTGGTGTATCGTGCCCTCCTTGTGGCCCATCATGGCGTGAATCCGACGCCCAAAAATCCTATAAATATAGAAACCATCAGAAATAACCCTAGACTCTCCGCTCCGCCGCCGCAACTCTCTGTATCGACGAAAAACCAATCTGGAGACATTCCAATACCTTGTCGGAGAGGGGAATCCATCTCCGGTGGCCATCTTCATCATCCCGGCGGAGGCCATGACGAGGAGGGAGTAGTCCACCCTCGGGACTGAGGGTATGTACCAGTAGCTATGTGTTCAATCTCTCTCTCTCGTGTTCTTGAGATGTCACGATCTTGATGTATCACGGGCTTTGTTAATATAGTCGGATCATATGATGTTATTCCCTTGCTACCACGTTGTGATGAATTGAATCTTTGCCTTTGAGATATCGTTATGTTGGATTGAATATTGGATTTGAGAACACTTGATATATGTCTTGCATGTGGATACCCGTGGTGACAATGGGGTGTTCTATTGATTCACTTGATATATGTTTTGGAACTCAACTTGCGGATTCCCGAGGTGACATTGGGGTAATCTATGCATAGGGTTTGATACACGTTCTTTTCCTACTTTCTCCAGTAGAAATCTTGGGGCGCTCTTTGAGGTTCTTTGTGTTGTATTGAGTATTATGAATCTGAAATTGTCTGATGCGTATTGTATAATTAACTCATGGATACTTTTGGTAACATTGGAGTATCTAGGTGACATTAGAGTTGGTTGATGCGTATCATATGGTGTTATTCTAGTACGAACTCTTAGATATATCGATCGGAAAGGATAACTTGATGTTATATTAGTACGAACTCTTGGATAGATCGATCTGAAAGAATAACTTTAAGGTGGTTTCGTACCCTACAAACAATTTCTTCTTATGTTTTCCGCTAGATAATAACTTTGGAGTGATTCTTCGTTGCACGTTGAGGGATGGTTATGTGATCCAATTATATTAGCATTGTTGAGAGATTGCACTAGCGAAAGTACGGAACCTAGGCCTTGTTTTCAAGCATTGCAATACCGTTTGTGCTGACTTTTGTTACTTACTACCTTGCTGTTTTTATATTATCAGATTACAAAAACCTTTATCTACCATCCATATTGCACTTGTATCACCATCTCTTTGTCGAACTAGTGCACCTATACAATTTGCCATTGTATTGGGTGTGTTGGGCACACAAGAGAATTCTTGTATTTGATTGCAGGGTTATTTGAGAGAGACCATCTTCATCGTACACCTCCCACGGATTGATAAACCTTAGGTCATCCACTTCAGGGAAAATTGCTACTGTCCTACAAAACTCTGCGCTTGGAGGCCCAACAAAGTCTACAAGAATAAAGTTGCATAGTAGACATCACGCCCTTCCTCTCCCCCATTCCCTTACTCACTCTACTCTCCTCTCTTCCCTAACCATCTCTCTCTTCCCGTGGACAGGGAGCCGCCATGGCAGCCCGAGGTGGTAACTTCGCCTTCTGCCGGTGACCCTCGCCGTCGCCATACCTGTGCCAGGAACGGGACCCCCGCGCCCAGATCCCCTCGTCCCCGTCCCCTTGAGCCGTCCGTGTCCTTCTTGCCGGAGATCGAGCGAGCCGCCGCCATCGATAGCAAGCACAAGATTCAGATCCCAGCGCCCTGGACAGCAACATCCACCGGGACCTCGCCGTCACTCGAACCCAACGAAGCGCCTGGACCATCCCATCCCGGTCTGCTTCGTCTCTACCCGTGCGCCTGCACAGCCCCGACCTAGACCGCATCAACCTTCGAACCAAACGCGAGGCTGGAACTCCGATATCCCGCTTCGTGTCGTCCCGCCGGCCCACGAGCTCTCTGGTGAGCGCCGCCTTGCTATCCCTCACCCAGTGTGCATTTTAGTTATATTGCGCCCTCTATGAACTGTTTGGCCAGTCAGGATTCGGCACATGTCTGTTTTTTTAGTCTCCGCGAATTTAGCTATTTATCCAAGATTTACAGAATTGCAAAAAAACCCATCTTCATGCATTTAATATCTCACAAACCGTGCATCGTATGTAAAAACTTTATACATGTAAAATGCTTAGAATTTCGTGTAGATTCACAATATCCAACTCTCACATGTGTTTAAAATGTTTAACTTGCTGTTTTCATTTAATTTGCATAAATGTCATGCTAAAATGATTCATTTCATAACTCATTAAACGTAGCTCCGATAAAAAAATGATCCAAATATGTAACTTGCCTAGAAAAATGTGTAGAATCTCATGACACACTTTATTTTGCTGTTTAATGAATATAAAATATGCTTAGTTCAGATCTGGACTGAATTCATAATTTGCATATGAGGTCTCTTCGAAAATACTATAAGTTGTTTCCGGCCTCATTTAAGATGCCTAGATAGTGTAGTTTCATTATGCTTAACCTCTTGCCATGTTTAATAACATTTAATATTGATGAGTACCTAAACGAGAGCGGACTAAATAATTTGAATGTGGAGTTTCGTCAATATGCAACTCGTTGCATATTGAACTTCACTTAATTTCTAGTGTTTGATCGTTGCATCTTGCCATGCCATGCCTTGCATAATTAAACCGGACATGCATCATGTTTGTTTGCGCATCATGTCATGCATAAGTTGTGGTGTTGATCATGTGTTGATTATTGTTTCTGGATAGCTTCTTCTCGATAGAGTTCTGAAAGCGTTCGGAGTGTGAGGATTCATTCGACTACATTGGGTCGTCTGCTTCATGTACTCGTTCTTCTTCCAAGCGGGATCTCAGGCAAGATGAACATTTCCCTGGATACCATTACTATCATTGCCATGCTAGATGTCTCGTTTCTATCGCTTGTCTCGCTACCTACCCCTTGTTTGTCAAGCCTCCCAAATGTTATGATAAGCCTGTAACCCTCCACATCCCAGCAAACCATTGTTTGGCTATGTTACCGCTTGCTCAGCCCTTCTTATTGCATTGCTAGTTGTAGGTGCAAGTTCTTTCCATGTGCAACATGGATATTTTTGATATATCACAATATTATTGCTATTTAATTTAATGCACATATATACTTGGTAAAAGTTGGAAGGCTTGGCCTTTTGCTCGGTGTTTTGTTCCACTTTTGCCGCCCTAGTTACTTGTGTGCCGGTGTTATGTTCCATATTGAGCGCTCCTAACATGCTCGGGGTTGTTATGGGGACCCCCTTGACTTTCGTTTTGGGATAAAACTCTTCTGACAAGGCCCAACATTGGTCCTACATTTGCGTAATAACTAATAAAATTGCATAGGGACTTTCCGGACCCCGTGGATAATTAATTAACAACCCGGGCCAGTGCTCCTCATGAGTGTTGGTCCAAAACAGAGCCACTTGCGGGGCCACCCGGGGCAACTCGGGGAATCTCTATCCGGCCACCGTATGTACTGCTCATCCGGTCATGTCCTGAGAGCGAGATACGCGGCTCCTATCGGGTTCTTCAACACGTCGGGCGGCCTTGCTGGATTTGTTTTACCTCTCTCGAACGTCTTGTGCGCGGGATTTCGAGGACACTTCGGGCTATCCCGAGGTTGAGATTTTCCATCGGAATTCCGCAAATACTACGGGTCATCCCGCGGTTGAGAAGTTCCAACGCAGCTTGTGGTTAGTTTGTGATGGATGAGTTGGAGCACCCCTGCAGGGTTAAATCTTTCATGAGAGCCGTGCCCGCGGTTATGTAGCAACTTGGAAAATTTGTTTAACACCCGGTCATAGAAAACTTAAAGTAAACCCAAATAAAATACACCAACTGTGTGCGTAACCGTGACCGTGTCTTCTCGTAAGGCCTGCTCCGAAAGAGAACATGGTGGGGTTATGTTTGACTCGTAAGTAGGTGTTCAAGATCACTTAGTGATCATTACTAGTTCACGTCTGTTTACACGACGATCATCCCCCCTTATTCTTGTACTCGTAAGTTAGCCACTCAAGTAAATGCTTAGTGCTTGCTGCAGCCTCACCACTTAACCATACCTCACCCATTAAGCTTTGCTGGTCTTGATACCCTTGGAAATGAGATTGCTGAGTCCCTGTGGCTCACAGATTACTACAACAACAGTTGCAGGTAGAGGTAATGCGATGCTATGACGTGAGCGCGATGCTTGTTTGATTTGAAGTTCTTCTTCATCATCATCGATCTAGGATGGGTTCCAGGACGGTAGCCTGGGATAGCAAGGATGATATCATTTTATCGTTTGTTTTCGTCCGTAGTCGGACCCTGCTCTTCTATATGATGGTTGTATATGTTATTGTATTGATGTGATCTTGATTTAGCTTGTGGCGAGTGTAAGCCAATTCCATATACTTATCTCTTCTTTACATGTACTTGTAATGATATCCATTCTTGCGAAATGATGAGATGCGCTTCTATCCCTATCTAGGTCATCCAGCCAAAATAAGGATAGGATCGCATCTTGGTCGTTACAAGTTGGTATCAGATCCTGTACCGACCTAGGAGCCCCCTTGATTGCTCGAACTTGGTCGAGTCGAGTCTAATTTTTTTTATTTTGAGTCTAGTTATATATCGGAGAGTAGGATTTTTTTACTCCTCTTCTATGCTCAGGTGAGGAATGCTGACGTAGGAATTTTAATTCTACCCTCTTCTCACTCAAATTTTTTTAGTATCACGCGGGTATTTTGGAACCTCTATGATGTCGATGTGACCGGAACTCTGTTCTTGGTGCCTCCCGTATGTATGGATTGGACCCGAGAAGTTCAGATCCAAGGGGTTCTTGACACATCGCTATCGTTCAGTTTCCTTAGTATCTTAGGACGCCGATGTTCGAAATTGCTTCAATACTATTTGTGGTGCGAAGAGTGTGGCAGCACCCAGTACTGGGGAGCGGGATCACATGTACTGCCATGTTTAGTATCGTTGTGATTATGAGGGTCTGAGGTAGATGAGTTTCCGAGGTTTCTCTGGTTATGTATTGACGGATGTGATACACTGGTGTGTAGTATTATTGCTAGGAGTTGAGTGTTTTATTCAGTAATTGATCCATGTATCCGTTGGACCAGATTGCATAACCAGAAAGATTTCAGGAGTTCTTAGGTGGGAATTCAAGTAGTTACCTAGGATTATCCTTCCAACAAATGCAAATGGGTTATGTATTTGTTTCCGACTTAATTCGAAAGCCTCATCCTTTATTTTGTTGGAGTATGGTAATTCGAGTTGCTTCGATGTCAAGTGGTGATTTCATACCTTTCCTAAGCATTGTTCTCATATTGGAGTGCTACTCCTTTTGTTCAACCGGAGTTCTCATGAATTCTTTCAACCGGTGTGCTTCTCTTCAAGATATATCAATCCTTCAAATATTTGCAAGATCAATCCTCCTATTTTCTTTCCGGAGTTCGTCTCATCTTTCCCAAGTTTTCTTTGTTTCGCCTGCCCTCCCACCCTTTTCTTCAAAAGATTAAATTCTCATTCAAGTGCCTTTTCTATTCATGTGATGCGTCCGCTATCTTCTCTTTCGTGATGTATCCGGCGATTCGTTGTGAAGATGCTCAAGCCCTCAAGTTCATCATTCTTCATTCTTGTTTCTTCCCCGGTGGATTCAATTCAACCTCTCCGTGTTCGTCATATCCTTTCATCTGTCCAATGCTTTCCCATGTTGGAAATTCTTCATCAAGCCTCTCTTGTTTATTCATCCCTCTCTCTTTTCCATTCGGAGTGGCCAAGATATCTCAGAAGATTCTTGTTTCCATTCAAATTCACTTAATTATTTCGAGGTTCTCACCTCATCAAATTTTCAATTGTTCCAGTGCAATCTCCTCTTCTAAGCAATCCATTCAACGGTGTTCTCTTTGAGTGGGCCATAACCCAGAGGTTTTCCCAGGATCGTACCTGACTCTTCTAATCTTTTCCGGAGATCTCAACTTGTTTTCAAATATGATGTAAGAATGAATTCCATCAGTCATATTCCTTTTTCCAAGATCGCTTCAAATTATTTCATCGTTGGCTCAACCTTTCTTTATTCATTGTTCCGGAGATCTCAGTAATTCATGATGTTGTTTCTCGTCATCATTCTCAGCATTGAGGACCGAAGGAATGTTTCTTTTAAATCTTTGTCCATTCTCTTGAAGGTTCTTTGTTTCAGCTTGTTGCTACCCTTCTAATTGTTTCGATCATGAGTAATTCTTTCCATATCTATCCGGAGCATTTTAGAGTTATTTTCATTTCTCGATCCTCCGAAGGCCATCATTTCAGAAGATTTCTTCGTTCTCAGCTTTCATCTTTCGTTCTTAAAATCTTCTCAATTGGTGTCTCTTCATTCGTCTCTTAATTATTTCGGTTCCTTGTTCAAGTTTCTACTAGGTAATCTTGATCTCTTCATTCTCATGTCTCCCCATTCGTTTGCAATTTTTACCGGTGTTTTCCTTGAACACTTCTTCAAGTTTGTGCTCTATCTCTCTCTTCAATCTTTTTTAAGAGGAATAAGTAGTATGTCAAATCTGTTGCTTGTCATCAATTTAACTTGATGAAGGATAAGCATAACATAATAATTATTATTGTTTCATCTAGTGATTTCAATCCTTCTTCCGGAGTTGTTCATCTTTTCTTTTTCGGAGTTCCAAGTTTTTCTCAAGTATCTCATCATGAAGCTTCATCTAAATAATTGCAAGGCCTCAAGCTTATTCTTTTCAATCTTCATTTCTTTTGATCATCCTTTTGTATATGGAGGCTCTACATGATGGTTCATCAAAGATTTCTTTCATTCTCAAAGTATTCTTCAAGATTCTTGCGGTAGTACCTCAAGTATTCTTTATCTTGCATTTCAGTGCAATTTATTCTCCTGCATCTTTTGAGATGGTGTTATAGAATTCTTGATTCGTCAGGAGTCTCGAAGAGAATTTGTTTCAAGAATGAGATATTTAAACCCATCATGTTCTTCCTTGGAGTTATCTTGGATTATATTTCACATAAAGCATTTCATAAGGGTTGTTGCTATCGTGGTGCTTATCATGATCCAAGTTTTCTCCTCCTATTGGTGTAAGAAGTTTGCATATTTTTTCTCCCAATCAATCAATTGTTTGGTTTTGTGGCCGGTTGTCACCTCATAATTTTGAGTTGTTTTCCATAAGCCCACATCAAGCCTTTTCTTTTAGTTGTTGATATTCTAACAACTCCATTCAATCTCTTCTTTCTAAAGATGCTTATTTATTCAATTGTGTTAAAAATTGTCATTTCTTCTCCATTCTCCTCTCTCCAATGATCTAGCTTCATTCTTTTGTTCCGGAGGCATTATGATGTTGCTCTATTCAATCTATCATCTTGTTTTGTCAAGATCATATTCCTTCTTTGCTTATTCATTTAACTGGAGTGTTGTGTCCTCTCTTCAGTTCTTTCTATCTTATCAAGTTTTGCCTCTCTTGTCCGCCGAAATGATGCCCAAATTTCTTTTGAATTCTTGCTTGTTTCTCATATCATCCTTGTTCTCTTGGTTTCACTCGTTTGTCAATGAAGCAACTAAGTTTTACCTATTCCTTCTTCTTCCTCTTCCCCTTCTCATTCTAAGATCTCGGGTCAAGATCTCTTGTAAGTGGAGGAGAGTTGTAACATCCCGAGACCGACGCTCCAGAAGATTCCCCTTTCATTCCATAGTCGCCGTGTGATTCGTTTGGTTGTTGCATTCATCATCGCATCATTCGCATCATCTGCATAGCATCGGCACTCTGCCGCCATCATTTTTTTCAAAAACTTGCATCCATTTGTAGTCGCCGGTTATCTTCGTTCGTGTCGTCGACCGTTCCGAGGCCAAACACACACACGCGCCCGCGACATCGTTTAAAAAAAATGTTTTTAAAAGCACGCTAAAAATATTCTCAGATTGGGTCGAAAGTTGGCGTGCAGTCTTGTTTTATTGTAGGTAGAACGCGTGCCAAATTTCGTCGCAATCTGAGGTCGTTTGATACCCGAACGGTCGACCGTAGCGGCACCGTCATCGGTTAATTTGTCGAATGTTTCTCGGTGTTTAAGAAAAAACTTGTCACGGGCTGCCATCCCCTCTCATCCCCACCTAGCCCATATCCACAGGCCACCTAGCCCAGCCTAGCCCTTCCTCCGATCGGAGTCGTTGGATCGCGATCGGAGGGCTCCGAGACGCCAAAATCCCCCTAACCTAGCCATCCCTGCTATAAATAAACCCCCTCTAGTCCATTTTTGGACAACCCTAGACAAAACCACCCCTAACCCACTCCCACCTCGCAGCTGCCGCACCCTTGCTTCGTTCTCCACGCTAGCAGCCCACCTCTACCACTTGGCGCCGCCGCAGTCGTTGTCTCGACCAACCGCAGTGCGCCACATCGTCCTGAGCCGCCCCCGCAGCCAACCGTCGCCTGCCACGCAGCCTCCCCACAGACCCCACTCCACCATGGCCCGCGGAGCCCGGACGAGGCCCGCTGGGCCCGAGCCACCGCCCGCATCGTGCCGCTCCCCGCATCCAGCACCCGATCTGGATCGAGGGGAGGAGCCCCCCGAGCGCTCATAGCCCAGCCTCCCGCCCCTTCATGCCGCCGGCCACCGGAGCTCCGGCGAGCCCCGACGCCGGCGACCCCAGGTCACATTGGGCCGCGCCCTTTCTCTCCCCCATTCCGTTACTCCCTCTACTCTCCTCTCTTCCCTAACCCTCTCTCTCTTCCCGTGGACAGGGAGCCGCCATGGCAGCCCGAGGTGGTAGCTCCGCCTACTGCCGGTGACCCTCGCCGTCGCCATACCTGCGCCAGGAACGGGACCCCCGTGCCCACATCCCCTCGTCCCCGTCCCCTTGAGCCGTCCGTGTCCTCCTCGCCGGAGATCAAGCGAGCCGCCGCTGTTCACAGCGAGCACAAGATTCAGATCCCAGCGCCCTGGGCAGCAACATCCACCGGGACCTCGCCGTCACTCAAACCAAACGGAGCGTCTGGACCATCCCATCCCACTCTACTTCGTCCCTACCCGCGCGCCTGCATAGCCCCAACCTGGACCGCATCAACCTCCGAACCAAACACGAGGCCCGAACTCCGATATCCCGCTTCGTGTCGTTCCGCCGGCCCACGGGCCCTCTGGTGAGTGCCGCCTTGCTATCCCTCGCCCAGTGTGCATTTTAGTTATATTGCACCCTCTATGATCTGTTTGGCCAGTCACGATTCGGCCCATGTTTGTTTTTTAGTCTCCGCGAATTTAGCTGTTTATCCAGGATTTAATGAATTGCAAAAAAAAACCATTTTCATGCATTTAATATCTCACAAACCGTGCATCGTATGTAAAACCTTTATACATGTAAAATGCTTAGAATTTCGTGTAGATTCATAACATCCAACTCTCACATATGTTTAAAATGTTTAACTTGCTGTTTTCAGTTAATTTGCATAAATCTCATTCTAAAATGATTCATTTCATAATTCATTAACCGTAGCTCCGATAAAAAAAATGATCCACATATGTAACTTGCCTAGAAAAACGTGTAGAATCTCATGGCACACTTTATTTTGCTCTTTAATGAATATAAAATATGCTTATTTCAGATCTGGACCGAATTCATAATTTGCATATGAGGTCTCTTCGGAAATACTATAAGTTGTTTCCAACCTCATTTAAGATTCCTAGATAGTGTAGTTTCATTATGCTTTACCTCTTGCCATGTTTAATAACATTTAATGTTGATGAGTACCTAAACGAGAGTGGACTAAATAATTTGAATGTTGAGTTTCGTCAATATGCAACTCATTTCGTATTGAACTTCACTTAATTTGTAGTGTTTGATCGTTGCATCTTGCCATGCCATGCCATGCATAATTAAACCGGACATGCATCATGTTTGTTTCCGCATCGTGTCATGCATAAGTTGTGGTGTTGATCATGTGTTGATTGTTGTTTCCGGATAGCTTCTTCTCAACAGAGTTCCGAAAGCGTTCGGAGTGTGAGGATTCGTTCGACTACGTTGGTTCGTCTGCTTCATGGACTCGTTCTTCTTCCAAGCGGGATCTCAGGCAAGATGAACATTTCCTTGGATACCATGACTATCATTGCCATGCTAGATGTCTCGTTTCTATCGCTTGTCTTGCTACCTACCGCTTGTATGTCAAGCCTCCCAAATGCCATGATAAGCCTCTAACCCTCCACATCCCAGCAAACCATTGTTTGGCTATGTTATTGCTTGCTTAGCCCTTCTTATAGCGTTGCTAGTTGCAGGTGCAAGTTCTTTCCATGTGCAACATGGATATTTTTGATATATCACAATATTATTGCTATTTAATTTAATGCACATATATATTTGGTAAAAGGTGGAAGGCTTGGCCTTTTGCTTGGTGTTTTGTTCCACTTTTGCCTCCCTAGTTACTTGTGTACCGGTGTTATGTTCCATATTGAGCGCTCCTAACAAGCTCGGGGTTGTTATGGTGACCCCCTTGACTTTCGTTTTGGGATAAAACTCTTCTAGCAAGGCTCAACATTGGTACTGCATTTGCCTAATAACTAATAAAATTGCATAGGGAATTTCCGGACCCTGTGGACAATGAATTAACAACCCGGGCCAGTGCTCCTCATGAGTGTTGGTCCAAAACAGAGCCACTTGCGGGGCCACCCGGGGTAACTCAGGGAATATCTATCCGGCTACCATACGTACTCATTCGGTCGTGTCCTGAGAACGAGATACGCGGCTCTTATCGGGTTCGTCGACACGTCGGGCGGCCTTGCGGGATTTGTTTTACCTTTCTCGAACGTCTTGTGCGCGGGATTTCGAGGACACTTCGGGCTATCTCAAGGTTGAGTTTTTCCATCGCAATTCGGCAAATACTACGGGTCATCCCGCGGTTGAGGAGTTCCAACGCAGCTTGTGGTTAGTTTGTGATGGATGAGATGGAGCACCCCTGCAGGGTTAAATCTTTCATGAGAGCCGTGCCCGCGGTTATGTGGCAACTTGGAAACTTTGTTTAACACCCGATCGTAGAAAACTTAAAGTAAACCAAAATAAAATACGCCAACTGTGTGCGTAACCATGACCGTCTCTTCTCCCGTGGCCTGCTCTGAAAGAGAACACGGTGGGGTTATGTTTGACTCGTAAGTAGGTGTTCAGGATCACTTAGTGATCATTACTAGTTCACGTTCGTTTATGCGACGATCATCCCCCCCTTATTGTTGTACTTGTAAGTTAGCCACTCAAATAAATGCTTAGTGCTTGCCGTAGCCTCACTACTTAACCATACCTCACCCATTAAGCTTTGCTGGTCTTGATACCCTTGGAAATGAGATTGCTGAGTCCCTGTGGCTCACAGATTACTTCAACAACAGTTGCAGGTACAGGTAATGCGATGCTACGACGTGAGTGCGATGCTTGTTTGATTTGAAGTTCTTCTTCTTCTTCATCGATCTAGGATGGGTTCCAGGCCGGCAGCTTGGGATAGCGAGGATGGATATCATTTTATCGTTATTTTTCATCCGTAGTCGGACCCTTCTCTTCTGTATGATGGTTGTATATGTTGTTGTATTGATGTGATCTTGATTTAGCTTGTGGCGAGTGTAAGCCAATTCCATATACTCATCTCTTCTTTACATGTAGTTGTAATGATATCCATTCTTGCGAAACGACGAGATGCGATTCTATCCCTATCGAGGTCCTCGAGCCAAAATAAGGATAGGATCACATCTTGGGCGTTACCATAAGACTGTTAATATGTTAACTTGGCCTAGTAGGGTGGGTTACATTGTGGAGTTATATCCTCGACATTAGGCCCCAGATTGATTTGAATCCATTCATGTCAATTTCTCTTTTCTTCCTTTGGTGACTTATTATTGAAACTTTGTACCTTCCCTGAATCTCATAACGCCGGCTTGTACTACTTCCACACTTGTCATTTCTCCAATGTTCCTTTATTGTGACGTTATCTATCATCAATCCGGAAAAACAATAATGACATCATGGCGAATCTGGTCATATGTGTTTATCCCGAAAATCGAGGCGTTTTTGTTTCCCGAAAATTACTGCATTCCCTCGATTGTCGCACCTGTCAGTTGCCTCTCCAAGCTCCTTCCATTTAAATATTTACCAAAGGGCCGCTGATTCTCTTTCCACCTTTGCTTCTTCGCTTCTTCTTGCTCCTCGAGCCTGAAGACCCCTCGTGCTGCCGACGATGTTTCTTCATCTCCTGCAACTACTCTCAAGGTCGTTGCGGCATTTCTTCCTCACTAGTCGAGCCTCCGCACGCTTCCACCGCCGCTGGTGATCACTCAAGTAAGTCTTTTTCTTCTAACCTAGATCCATTATAGTACTGTGGAGCTCTTGAGTTCTTCGGTAGGTTTTCTCCAGTTCATCACCATCGTTAATTGCGTAAGTAGATCCTGCGAGAGCAATCACCAAAGTAAACAGTAGAAATACCGATTCCGTTTCGTGTATGTTTATGCTTTAATCTTCCTCGGCATTAGATAAACTCTACTATCATTGCTTCACTGCTCTTCTGCTAGGGCTAGCAAATATTTTCCCTTTTTTGAACTATTCTTATATCCAAAATTGTTGCGACTCCGAGAGAAACTTGTTTGTTTATACTTAGCAAAACTTCAGAAATCGTTGGTCCTTAGTTCAAGTCGCCCTTACTCCTGCCGGCTCAATAATTGTAATCCGCCATGTGTTAAGCTACTGTATAAAGGCTCCTGGCTCTTTACAAGGCAGCCTTTCCATTGTTGATAATTATATCATTTTATTCGAACCATTTACCTAAGCCGCTCTCTTTTGCTTTATCCAGGCGACTCATTATGTCGGAGTCAAAAGCGTGCAACTGGGTGGCCACTCAAGTTTCTGATGTTCATTTGAAAGATTATGAGGAACATGGGTTTCTGCCGCCTCAGAAAGTGGTTGGTTGGCGAGGCGTCCTTGGAGAGGAAATCCCACACCCAGAAGAGGGTGAAGTGGTGATATTATTTGATCACCTTCAGAGGGTTTTTTCACCTCCAGGGTCAAAATTCTATCGAGACATCTTACACTTCTTCCATCTTCATCCTCAAGACCTGGGTCCTAACTCCATATCGAACCTTTGCCAGTTTCAAGTATTTTGCGAGGTGTATCTTTAGACAGAACCCACCGTCTCCCTCTTTAGGGAATTCTTCTATTTGAACCGGTAGACAGAGTGTGCGGACGGCCCCGGCTTAGAACTTGGCGGGGTTTCTATCCAGAGGCGGAAAGACGTCCTTTTCCTTGCTGCCACCTTACCAAGAAATCCCAAAGGGTGGAACAAGACTTGGTTTTATTGTCGGAATACCACCCCCGTTGACAAAAATCCTTTGCCGGATTATAGACCCAACCGCCTCCCCATGGATTTTGAGCTTCATGGTTGGGCTCACTCCCATGTTTATCCGAAGTTGAGGGCTCTGCTAGCCAACGGGCTGACTGGGTCGACTTAACCCGGTGTTGGGTATCTTGGAGGATTCTGTCGTAAAGTCTGCGGAATGATTTGATGTGTGTTTACTCTGGTGACTTAAATGACACCCAACGGTACAACAATTTTTCCTTGGAAGCCGACGAAATAAACCGGATTGGGAAGAAATTGTTGGGCGAGAACCTAGAGACTTGCAGCAAGGATGGGTCAAAACCTTTCTACGCACTTAACCCGGCTCCCCCGGTACAAAACTTTTAATATCCTAATCCGGCTTTTCGAACAAACTTTGAGCCTTTTGCCTGCTTATTCTGATTGCTTAATTTTGCAGGCTACATCTCCTTTCTAGGGTAGGAGACGCAGCAAGACCACGGCTAACAAGCCCAAAGCCGCCCCAAGTAAGAAAAAGAATAAGGCGGTTGTTGAACGGCCGTCTCACATGGGAGAAACAGCTGCCACTGATACTCGATCAGAGGTAAACTTGATATTTTGTTTGTATTTCATTGAATCTATCTGACGCCTCTTCTTCTTAGGGCGATGTTGAAACAAGCCGTGCAAGCGATGTTGAGGTAATTTCCATCTCTTCCGACTCAGAACATTTGCCCCCATTGAAAACAAGGCGGGTTGTTCGAAAGGTAGGTTTTTCTCACCCGGACGCTCATCTGGACCCTCACTTTGTTTTGAAGAAAACCCAGCACAAGTCTAGGCGTCAAACCCGAAGTGGGAGTGGTGAACTTGTTGAGGGCTTACATGATAAATCAGCCGCCCGGAAATGACCAGCCAAGGTATTTAATATTCCAATCTTCCAAAGAAGTTCTGACTTGATATGTTAATCTTTTGATTCCTATGCCTTGGTTTATCAGGAGTCGCCACCTTCATCAGATGACTCAACTGCGTCCAAACTGGCACCCTTTGTTATCAATCATGGGTAAATTCCTCATCATATTGCCTGTTAGAGTAGACCATTGTCTCTTCCCAAATTTCATACTATACTTTTTAACTTGGCAGGGCCAAAGCCAAGAAAAGGAAAACTGACGGGTCTTCTGTTGACCCTGAGGCCGCTGAGCCGGATATTCCTGATTCGCCGGCTCCTGAAGTTCATGTTGATCAACGTGAAGACCCTCAGGAGATCCACAATGATTTACCTCCTCCATCTGAACCAGCCAGCACTGATGTCGTGACTGTTGAAGCTACATCAATAGTTAACCTTAACCCGCCCAATCCTTCAGTAACCAACAAAGATGCCCCTGAGGTTGTTATTACTGGGACGGGTTATACCGCTCCTGTGATTTCCAGGGTGTTAACAAAGGTTATTGCCAAGGATGAAGCAGTACTACAAGAAAAAAGGAAGACCAAACTGGAGCTTCCAAATTATGAGAAGTTTAGTGTTGAAGATCTTCATGCTGCCTGTTTGGATCGCCTGGCTACGAGTCGTGAAATGGAAATCGGCCTTGTTAGACTCATGAAGAATAAATGCGAGGTATGTTCTCCTTTATAGGCTCACACCATATGTCCTTTTGTAGCCCCAATGCCCAGCTTTGTCTTTCTAAGGTAAGCCGGGTCTTGTGAATGCTGTGATTGACCAACCTGTAGCCCCCAAGGGCCGGCTCATCTCCTTGAGATGAGTCGGGTCTTTTAATAACTTGAAGAACTTCGACCTGTAGCCCCCAAGGGCCGGCTCATCTCCTTGAGATGAGTCGGGTCTTTTAATAACTTGAAGAACTTCGACCTGTAGCCCCCAAGGGCCGGCTCATCTCCTTGAGATGAGTCGGGTCTTTTAATAACTCGAAGAACTTCGACCTGTAGCCCCCAAGGGCCGGCTCATCTCCTTGAGATGAGTCGAGTCTTTTAATAACTTGAAGAACTTCGACCTGTAGCCCCCAAGGGACGGCTCGTCTCCTTGAGATGAGTCGGGTCTTTTTCACAACTTCAGTGTCAAAAGAACTAATATACATTAGCCCCCAAGTGCCGAATATATTGCTTGCAATTTGCTTGGGACTTGACATAGATTTATTTATGATGTAGGAAGCTTTGAAGACAGCCGAATCCAATGTAGCTAATTTGAAAAAAGACCTAGAGAAAGGGCAAACTTCCCAAGCAGAAGTTGAAGAAAAACTTCGCCTCTCGTTGACTGAGCTGGAAAACGCCAAGGCAGGTTTTTTGAAGGAGAAGAAATCCTTTGAAGATGAAAAGACGACTCTGCTGAAGCGTGCAGAGGATGCTGAGGGCCGGCTCAAACCCATCTTCGAGGAGCTGTCCGGGTTAAAGCGACATATTGCCCAGATGACCCAAGCTATTTTCGGTAAGTGTATATAACCTCTTGTCTCCTTGAGACATAGTTATAAAGCGCCCAGCGACTCATGTATTGACTTTATTTTGCAGGCCCCCGGAGTAGCAACTTTTATGATAATAGCCTGCTGATGCTCAAAGTTGTTTATTCCCTGACAGAGCAGCTCTATGCTGGGAGTCATCTTGCAATTAAGGCAACAATGGGGGATAAGCAGCCTTTAAAGTTTACTAAGAATGTGTTGGAGTGTCTTTCCACCATTCCTCAACACATTCCAAAGCTAAAGAGGCCAGCCACCCGATCTGGTGCAATATATGCACTGATCCGTGCTTTAGCTTATGGAGAGGAGCTTGACCCAGCTGAGTTGGCAAAAGGCTTCCCTAAGTTCAAGAATGATGGGTCAGAATTTTCTCAGGAGGATTATTCTGCCTGTGTCAAAGATCCTCAAGTATTATCTACTCAGCTGGTATCTGAGATGAAACTGAGGAATTATCAGGCGGCTTATGACGCCAACCATACCCGGATTCCTCCACCCGATTTAATATCAAAGAATCTGGCTCCTCAAAGGCGTGAGGACATTTTTGACTCTGAAGTTGACCCATCGTCTATATTTGATGACGAGGCTGTGTTCCAAGCCTTATCCCACTGCAACTGGAACGTGGATAACCTTCAGATTCAGGAACCAGAAAACCAAACGGTGGATAACCCGGGGGCATCTCATGCGCAAGATTAGCCGCCATTGACCCGGATGATATGATTGACGATTAGAGCTTTATCAATCATCCCAGTCAGCTTAAGCCCCCAAGTATGGGTGGAAAAACAATTCGTGGCTCCTTTGGGCTTGTAATAGGGATAGCCAAAAACCGTTATCGTGCCATCATGCATGTTTGCACCCTTGTTGGCGCAGGATACTTATGTTTCTGGGCTTGATCCCCTTTCTGCTATTTCACCGCCCTGTTATTCATATAACCCTTTTATTGACGAGCACTTTTGGTAAGTTAGAGCTGGGAAAAATGAGCCGGTAGAAAGTCTTGATCTTCTAGATTTTAACAATCTACTTCTCTTTCAACAATGTTGAAGATTATATGTCTTGTCAATTGGTCGCTTGTGCGAGCTCAATTGTTCAACCCGGTCTCTCAAGCGTAACCCGGTAATAACTTTTGAACCTAAAACTTGTTGTAATGAACAAAGCCAAATAAGGCAATATTGATAAGCCGGCTCAATGAGTCCTGGCAAAAACTGATATCCAAAACTTAAGGTCCTTTTTTAGCCTTTTAAACAATAACATAATTTTATGCTGGTCATGCAGCGAATAACCCGGTTATTTCATGTATAACCAGTAACGAAAGTAAGGCATGCCCAAAACATTTTATGTGATGAAATTTCAGCACATAGTACCCGTCGGGGCAAGGATGCACACAATCATCTATGGGACCAGAGGCCCCTTTGTGGTTCGGCAAGGGGGGTCATGTTGCACAAAGAGCGGAGACCATGAAGCAACACGACGATCGGGACACTGGCGTTTTTACCCAGGTTCGGGCCGCTATGAAGCATAAAACCCTACTCCTGCTTTTGGTGGATTGCTCAAGGGAACACGAAGAACACGCAATGCTCAATCCCGGCAAGGGTTGCCGTCGGGGAGAGCTACTACGTGAGTACAAGTGTCCAAAGGTTCGAATCTTGAGCTAGGTTGCCTTGGGCCTCATTTTATAGTGCATGGGGCAACCACAGTGGCAAAACAGTCTTTATCTGGTGATTAGATAGCTAACAGATCTATCATACCTAACTCTGGCATTTAGGACAAAATACCATGATTGCTAGACTCGGTGGCGCTCGGGGATACATCCCCGGCAAGCTCTTGCCACCGCTTAGCTGGCTGTTGCTTAGGGTCTTGACACGCTACTGGACGGGTGTCAACTCGGTATAATCTGTCTTCCGGTGCGTCACCACGTGCTCAGGGAGAGCCACTTAGCCACCTGAGGGTTTGACACCGGATCGACAAGTGACTGGCGTCGCGATGCGGTGGAGCGGTGGCTGGTCAGCTCGTGCCTGCCGGGTCTTCCTAAGATGTGCACGCCTCGGTCCCCGGCAGGCTCCGGGGACGTGGCTGGTGCACTTTGGGCCCCTCCTGGGCTGTTACGTTGGTCTTGCCGGCGTTTGCTTGGCCTTCTATAGTTGTTGCTGCCAGGGTTTCGTTCTTGAATGATTGCTTGGTGGTGTGGTAGCTTTTCCTGGAGGGATCAGGTCGTAAAGGCCGGAGGCTTATTGTCCGTCCACAAGTCAAGGGGAACGAACACCCCTGTTTGTGTACCCCGACATAAGCCCCCTGGCCTGAGCCATATGTGTCGCTGGGCATGCATGTTGGGTTAGGCCCGAAATAGTGCACGGACACGCGTCGAAGGGATGCTGTCCTCCCATCCCACGTCCACTCCGCGCAATTATCGCGGGTCGTGGGGTCGTGGAACAGTAGCCGTTGGAGAGTAAAAAACTGCTAGTAATAAAACGACAGTTTTCCGAGAAAATATCGAAGAGCCAGCCTCCGTGCGGGTCCCCCTAAATAAAAAGGGCAACGCACAGGGGTGCCGCTCATTCGCATCCTTTCCTGCGTCCTTCATCTTCCTCCTCAAGCCAAGAAAGAAACCGCTCCCGTCGCTACTTCCGGCCCACCGAGCGCCGGTAGATCATCCGCCACCCTTGAAAGCTCTAGGGATGGGGCGGAAGACGGCCTCCAACAATGGGAAGCAGACGGGTGCATCTGCGGACCTAGTGGTCGAGGAGAGGAAGAAGAAAGCGGAAGAGCTGGAGAGGTGGCTACAGGGAGATGTGGTTATTTCCCCGTCGAGCTTGGATGGCAACACCTTGATAAATAGGTACGCCTATATGTGGAGGAGGGCGACGAAGGGGCATGGAGCACCCGAGGTCCTGCCGGACAGCCCCGAGGAGAAGAAGCCATCAGATTCGTACCGCTTCTTCTGCGCGTACATCTACTGCGGCCTCTCTCCTCCCTTCTCTGATTTCTTCTATGCCATGATGGCGGCGTATGGATTCCACCTTCTAGACTTCACGCCCAATGCAATGGCGTGCATGGCAATTTTTTCCCATCTGTGCGAGAACTTCGTCGGAGTCGCCCCCAGTGTGGACTTGTTCTGGCACTTCTTCCTTCCTCGGATTGAGGACAGATCCCACTGCTCGGGGAATATAAGCTGGATCCCCCGGGGCAGGATGGATGACTGGGATTACCTTCCTAGACAACAGCGTGGGAAGTGGGAAGAATGGAGGGGCGACTGGTGCTGGATCAAGGACGACAAGGCCCCTGCATTCTGCTTGGCGGGGACTGGATGTGCCACATGCGGCAGCGACTGGGGGAAGCTGGGCCTCACCGACGGCAAGCTCCGCCTGGCACTGAACATGATCGTCCGCCTTAAAGCTGCCAGGCTGACCATTGAGCATGTTGGGGTTGACTTCCTCCGTCGTCGCATTGCACCGTTGTAGAAGAGGGACAGGCTTGCATGGGAGTTCAACGGTCCTGCCGACTGGATGCGACTGTACCCAGGCCCTGTCAACAACCTGACAGTTTATGGCCATGGTTGGCTGTGCGATCAGCTGTTCGGTCGCCTTGGGCCGTTTCATTTGCCGGCAGGAGTCGTCCCCTTGCACCGCAACTCTGCCCGGAGCCAGATCCTGCAATGGATGCCTGATTGCGACGCCTCCGGGGTTAAGCCTGATTGGGAGCTACCCGCCCTGGTGAGCGAGATGGAGTGGGTCTCCAGCCTGGAGGAAAGAGCTTCCAAGCCGGAGGATAACCTGACCGCGCCCACCAGGGCGGCGGAGAGGGCCTTCATCGCCGCTCAAATTGCGGAAGACAAAGATGTCAGAGCCACTAAGGGAGCAGCCTCCGGGGAAGAGGAGGAGGAGGAGAGTGGAGACGACGACTCTTGCGAAGAGGAGAGCAGAATTCTTGCTCAGGGGGAGGCTATCGGGTTGGAGTCTGCCGGGGCTAAGGGCTCCCAGGCAACATCGACAGGAACCCAGGAGGGGACCGAAGCGGGGGAGGCGAAAGAGCCGGAGGTGGAGGAAGAGGGGCTCAAAATGGGCCCTCAAGCTCCAGAACCAGGGCGCCGCCTCCGTCAACGCGCCAACCGAGGATCAACGGCCCCTGCATCTTCGCGGGGCCCCTCGAAGGAGAAGAAGACGACCTCCAAAGGAGGCAGGCGCGAGGTAGCATGCCGCCAATCCTCCTGCCTTTCTTAAGCCAAAGCTTCTCCTGTCAAGCAACGGAGGGTCATAGGGGCGGACCCCAGCCCCCCGTCAAGCCCAACTTCTCCGCCAGGCTCGCCCTTGCCGGAAGTCCTGATCCCTTCGCCAAGCCCCGCCCCCACAACTCTGAAAAGGGGCAGATCAACTCCGCCGCCTGCGTCGTACGAGCTGGGCTCCATGCTCATCGCCTCAGAGTAAGTCATTGATCACGATCTTTGCCGAAGTCTTTATCCTTGATTGATTTTTGTATGGCTGATTCCGACAGGGATGAGGACGAGGAGACCCTTGTGCATAGGACCAAACGGGCCAAATTCGTGGCAGGGCTGGATTCCACGGCAGGCATGAGCCCGGTAGGAGACGTGGAGGAGAACCCCGCGCCTTGCCCTCGATCTAGCCCTCTTCGTGAAATCCAAGTGCGGGCCTCGTCCATCGAAAGGGATGAGGAAGGACGTCTCCCTTCACCCGACAGGGAGACGGGAGAAAAATATCAGGGAGAGGCTCACCAGGAGGAAACTCTCCTTCAAGATTTCTCGTCAACTGTCGCCCGCGAGGAAGATTCGCCAGCAAGGGTCTCCACCGAAGAGCTTGCTCGTGCAAAGGTCATTGCCGAAGGGACGGCGACAGACCGCACGCCGGCAACTGATGTTGCCGGGGAAGGGGAGGTCCTTCCGTAGCAACCTCCATCGGGTATCCCACTTGCCGAAATTTTTGCTTTCCTTGTATTCTCCCTTTTACGTGCCTTATTGATTTCTGATTTCCATACTTCTATTTTATTGCTCTAATCCGCAGCTCCGCTTCTTGAAGAGCCTGAGTTGTTGGAAGAGGTGGTTGACATTGGGAAGGATGTTGCCGTGGAGGCGATGAAGATTGCTGCCGCGGAAGAACACGGGCAGGCTACCGGGGACGCCCAGGGGTCCTCAGAAGGGATGGAGCTAAACCCTGGCAGCGCGCCTGGCCTGGACATAATGGTTGAGGAGAACACTCCCCTTCAGTCCATGGGGCCTTCCTCGCCTAGCTACCCCCTGGCATCGGCTCTGCTATCTCCCCAGAGCCACCTGGCGTTGGTCACTGCTCAGCTGGGTCCCTCATTTTCTGGCTCACCCCTTTCAGCGAGCGCAGACCTTGCCGAGGAAATTAACAGGATCCTGGCGCCGCTGTCCCAGAAGATCGAAGGAGCTGATGGCACTACTGATGGCGCCAATGATCTGGCTTTCCTGGAATCCATAGCAGCAGGGCTCAAGGACGTGCAGAGCAGGTACAGCCTCAAGTCGCGGGCGGTTAAGGAGCAGCGTCACTCGGCCGATCTCGTGGACCGGCAGCTGAGGAACAAAGGGAGCGAGCTGCGGGACTGGTACAATCGGCAGGTCCATTATGTTAGGAGGCAGCATGAGATGCTATCCATGGCCAACGAGGATGTTGCCGCCTGGAAGGCTCGACTGGCAGAGTGCGAAGCACTTCTGGACACCAGAGAGGAGAGCATCTCTTCCCGGGAAGGGGCCCTCGAGGCTACTCCCCGTGACAAGGATAAGGAGCTGGAGCCCCGCGTCCGGCAGCATACCAAGGAGCTGGAGGACAGCCATAAGACCACTCTTGACGCACTTTCCCTTGAGTCCGCTGCCCAACTAAAGAAGGTGGCTAACGAGCTAGCTGCTGCGTCTGCCGCCAAGGCCAAACCCGAAGTTCAAATGACCAAGCTGACAGAGGATCTCGACATGAGCACCAATGGGATCGAGGCCCTCAAGGATGAGGCACGAAAAGCAGAAGCTACTCTGGGAGAGGCGCAATCACAGCTTTCCTCCAAGAGCCAATGTCACAACTTGTGTTGTATCACTTTGCTATGATTGGATTTACAAAATTTGGAACCAATTAAAACTTTTTCAGTACATGAGCTTGTTTGAATTGTTACTTGTTTGCTTGTTTGGTTGTTTGTGTATGGCACTCCTAGGTTCTACTCCTCTCCATATTCATATTCCTTGATCCAAACTTCTTGCCCAATGATCATGCCATGTGAATAGTACCCAAAACTATTTTTATCAAATATTATTTTGGCCAAAAAGGATTTATTCAAATTAGGTTTTCAAAAGCCCCTGAATTGAGGTTTGTACTACAAGTCCTCAAATTGGGTGGATCCTTTTTCCCCAATGACTTTATTTGGAACCTACTATATATATGACTTCCCAAAACCACCAAATATTAATTTTAAAGATTATTTTGCTATTTTATTTAAAGGCTTTTTCTTCAGGTCAGAAATGGTTTTTCATAGGGAAAAATTATTTAAATGCTTTAAAAATATTTGAGAAAATTTTGGGAAACTCAGTGGACATATATTTTCCATATATATGAGTTTCAACACATGGTCATGTTCAAAGTCATGGGCAAAACCCCTCAAAACCCTTTCTGCTTTAATCAAGCTTTTGAAATACTTCTATAAGAAATATTCTCAATAAATTCCAGGAAAATTCCAGCAAGACACACATGCAATAAGTGATGATCTTGCAAAGTTTCATCTCAATCCCCCTTTATTTGCTTTACCAAAATATTCCAAAACCATTCCTGTCCAGAGCCAAATTTGAGCAACTTTACATTATGTAGTTTCTTCCCTTGACCCCAAACTTTGTGGGCATGTGCTAAACCCCAAATAATGATACTACACCAGGTCGTGGATTTGTGGGAAGTGAAATGCATACCTAGATCTACAGAAATCTGATTCTGTTGATTTCTAGGGTTTTACAAAGTTACATTGAGAACTTTCTTCAATCAAGCTCAAACTTGGTGATCAACCCTAATTCTAACCACCATTTGACCCTATCAAATCTTGTGGCAAGCAAAACCCATTTGCTTTCCCTAATCCACATCAAACACCTTCTGCCAGAATGGTAAAACCTTTGTTTGACCCCCTTATACTGTTCTCCTTGAGTTCAAATTTTTACCACAGCTTGCTAGCATTGCACTTCACCTCCAGTAAAACTTGCTTGGCCACAGCTCCATGATTGGGGGGGGTGAAAACCTCCATTTTCACTTCGGGATAGCATGGACAGCATCCATTTTTACCTCCCCCCTCCTTTCACCTCTACTCCCTGTGGCCCCTCTAGCCCCTAGAGCATCTCCAGGTACCCCAAATGCTAGTGGACAAGCTCAGGCACGCCCAGAGCGCATGGACACGCCACTGGCATGCAATAAGCGCGCTCTGGAGCGCGCTACAGTGTGACGCCGCACTGTAGCAGGAGCATCCCGAGGCTCCCGACCGCATTGGGACGGGGGGGGGGGGGGGAGAGCTGTCCCCCGTGTCCCCCTCGACGTCCGCGTCTCTCCAAACGGTCGGCCCCCTCCTCCCTCTCTCTCTAGCAGCCTCCCGCACGCGCGCCCGGCGCCGCCCAGCTCGGCCAACCATGGGACTCACACGCGCGGGCACCCCGCCTCTCCTTCTTCCCTCCCCTGGCCCTGGACCGCATCCAGACGGACCCCAGGCGCACCCCCCGCTCGCTCCCGTGCCTTCTGGCCTCGGCCAGAACCGCGCTTGCGCACCACCTTGCTGTGGACCGCCGTGCCCCTATAAATGGCCCCTCCCGGACCTCTCTCTCCCCTCTGCTGACTTCCCTCACCCCTCAATCGCCCCCCTACTCCACCCAATCCTCCCCAGAGCCGCCCGAGCTCGAGATCAAGCTCGAGCTCCGCCGCATCAGGTCACTGGAGTTCGCGCGGTAGGAAGCCCCTCCGCCTCCATTATCTCTCGATCTAGACCCCCTGGAGCTCTCTGATGCGATTCCCCTTCCTCCTCATTCGTTTTGCAGCGCGAGACGGCCCCGGCGATCACCTCTCGAATCCCCTCCGCCGCGGCCTCCTCGCTGCCGGCGACTCCGGCCACCCCCGCCGCTCCTTCGACCTCCAGAAGAACGACGGCTCGACCTCGAGCTCATTCCCGCACTTGCCTCTCCTCACCATCGCCGGTAGCCTCGCCGGTGAGCTCCTCCCCCCTCGGTCCCGAGGTGGGAGAAGGTCCTGTCGGCCTCCTCCTCACCTCTCCCTCTCTCCCTATGCGGCCGACGTCAGGGGCCCGCCTGTCGGGTTTGAACCCGGACGGCGTGCGCGCCCCGGCTCGCCCAGGCCTGGCTTGGCCTCGGGCCGGCCCAACTGGGTCTGTTCTGGCCCAGTTGGCTCTGAGGCCTTTTTCTTTTTCTTGTTACTCTAGTTTTCCAAAAATTCCAACGAATTAAATAAAACACCAATGCCAAATAGTTTTCCACCATAATTCCTGTAATATTCTGTAGAATTTAACAGTGCCACTTGTGTAATTTTGTGAAAATGTTTTATGTATTGATTCTATTTAAAACCTAGTTTTAAATATTTTATTGCCTCTGTATAAATAGTTTTCAAAATGTTTTTCACAACAAAACCTTAGACAAACATTTTTAGAATAGTTTGTAGTATTTATCAGAGTAGGGTAACATTTTATAAGTAAAGGTTGTTCTCTGTTTTTGTGTGATGCTTATATTTACCGTTATTTATCGCGGCGATAGATTGCGTTGTTGACGAAGGAGTTGGACCCGAAGACTTTGAAGACCCCGAAGACTTTGTTGAGCCAGGCAAGCAGCCCTTTGACCATGCTAAGGACCCATATAGAAAATGATTTCAAAGACTTTTTGAAAACCCCGTCGGGTGCCACTAATGCACGAGGGAGATGATGTTGAGCTAGGTAACCACTTGATAAAGAAGTGGTGTACCGGAGCAAGTGAGTGTGTGTGGTTTTCGAAAACAGATTGGTGTAAGTTGCGACCGTTATTCCAACCTTACATGTACAACCACGATACCCCTTATGGGACGGGGCTTTGTTGAATACCTTGGTGGGTACTAGCATAGACCCGCATTACTAGTGGCGGGAGTGATGTGGTCACTCTCGATACGGGGTCGTGCCTGATAGGGCGACCATGCGCTGTCTTTACAGGCACCGGGCACACCGTTGCATGCCCTCATGGATGATACGGGTGGTGTATATCGTGAGGAATGGCACCAACGAGTGGACTCTTTGTTTAGTATCGCTAGGAGAAAAGCAATGTTTGGGTACTTACCTCGGGTATGAACAATACCGCGAGTCGTGGCTTGACACGGAAGTTTCCCAAGTCTTGTGGGTAAAGTATGCAACCTCTGCAGAGTGTGAAACTATTCGAATAGCCGTGTCCACGGTCAAGGACACTTGGATGACCGCTCTTGTGCTACGTTCAATGTTTATTAAATTTGGTGTGTGTGTGTGTGTGTGTGTGTGTTAGAGACGAGGGTGATACTTTAGCTAAGTCCGATGACTTGGCATGATGATGAACATGAGAAGTTCAACCCTTGCTTATGATGATAAATGAGACTTGTTCACATAAATACCTGTCAACAGCTGATGCATGCTTATTCAAGTTACTTGATCATATCATTGCACTCAAAATTAGATTTATGCAAAACTTACCTACTTAGTGCTATATCATGCATTGTTGTACCTTGTTCCAAAACTTGGGTTGCTTGCGAGTACATTCAAAGTACTCATTGGCTTGCCACTGGTTATTTAATTGTCCAGGCATGGAAGAGCAGGAATATGGCGAAGAGTTCGTTGGTAACGAACATGCGAACTAGGACGCTTCCCAGTCAGAATGCCTATAGGTTTAAGGCAGATGGCATGGGTTCACGCTTCCGATCAAGATTTCCGCTGCTAGTTGTGTTTGTTATGTGGCCTTCATGGCCCTATCTATGTAAGACTTGACCTTCATGGTCTTTATTTGTGTAAGACGCTAAATGTGGATGTAAGACTCTTGTTATTCAGCTTCTGTGTGTTCAGTGAGCATTGATCTCTGGGATCACTGTACACGTGCATTCAGTGACCACGACTTATGAGTCGGGGTCCCCACAGAACTGGTATCAGAGCCATCCTTACTGTAGGAAGCCTTAGTTAGCATGGACGTTAGTTAGGATGAAACCGTTTTCAAAACTACACCTAGCACCTATACTTAGGAGTTTCTGCACTTATTACCTCTTCTATCCTTCACACAGCACTCTACTGACTCTCCTCCCTTCAAACCTTTGTAGATGGCCGTCGTACCCGAAGCCTTCCTGACATCCGGCTTTCCGCAACTCCTTGAGGATAGCCTGGAGAAGTGTTAGTTTTGCCTACCACCCGTCTTCCTCTACCACGAGCACTTTGTCGGTGCCGTCACGAAGGAGTACCACGTGGATGTGGTCGTGAAGGCGAACGACTCCCCGACTAGTTAGTTCTTTGAAGGACCACAGATGGAGACCGTAGCACTTGCAGTCGAGACAGCTGCACGCAAGGCACTCCTACACCTCCGAGATATCATTCCAGAGATGGCTGACGAGCCAGCTACTCGCTACCTACCCTTCAGAAAGGATGATCTTGGCAAGAGTTGGACGTTGATTCCATCCAAGGAGGATGGCACACCACTCAGGTTCCAGACCTACTTCAGCCTCTCCACCGATAGTCTGGTTCACAACCTGATTAAGGAGTCCGTGAAGCTCCGCGAGGAACTTCATCACACCCGAGGGCTACTTCGTCAAGCCAAGACGAAGCCAGACAGGATCAAGAAGGATGGAGCCCCTGAGGGACGACCAGCTATCGCTTACCGAGGAGGAGTACCCCCAGCTAGAGATGCGCCCACACATCGTCGTCACATGAGTGCGAAGGAGTACCGTGAGCTCTTCACTGACACACCGACGAAGCGTCGTCGGGATGGACCTCCTCATTCTACGACCCCTTCGACCGGAAACGATGCCCGTTCGGATGATGAACAGGAGGAAGACCCAGAGGAGCGTGGCTACGAGACCGAGCACTCCACCACCTGAGTCCGAGAACCCCTAGGGTAGGATCAGTCATGTACCCCTCATGCGAAGTTGATTCTGTGTAATGGTTCATATGAAACCATGTGTGCTTGTTGTTTGCTTTTGTTGTTTTTTTCCGATACAGGCCGCGCTTTTGCCTTAGGCAACGTGTAAGCGACTCCATCGTCTATCTTATCTTAATATATTTATTGGTCTTTCGACCTTCGTTTTACCACACTTGCACTATACCAACCCCCTTAGGCGCGCTTTCTCCATTATTGCTTTTACTCTCGTCTATCCCAGTTATTTGACTTGGCTGCTCCAAACAGGATGGTGACTGCAACCCGCAATAGCTTCTTCACCAACCCTGAAGCCGGCAACTCCAGCCAGCAACAGGGAGCTGGTGGGACTGCTCAGGCTGGAGGACACCAGGAGCAGCCACAAGGCGACATTCCCCCGCCACCACCTCCACCCGAGAACATGAGCATAGCTCAGTTTCTCCAAGTTCTCCGGGAGGAACACCAAGCCAACACTGCTGCTATCCAACAGATGGCTCAAGTCCTTGTGAACAACCAGCAGCAAGGCAGGAACGACAATGGCCGCTCCACTCTGTCTGAGTTCATGAGGAATTCGCCCCCGACCTTCACCGAGACTGCTGGACCACTGGATGCCGATGACTGGATCCGCAGCATCGAGGACCTCCTTGCACTGGTCAATTGCAATGAGGATCGTGAGAAGGTGCTGTATGCTTCTCACTGCCTCAGAGGTACCGCCAGAGCTTGGTCGGATGGATTCAAGGTCATGCAAGGTGATCGTCTGATTACCTGGGATAACTTCAAGGAAGGATTCCACACCGCCCACATTCCTTCTGGGATGATGGCTATCAAGAAGAGAGAATTCCGAGCGCTAAAGCAAGGAAGTGGCTCTGTCAAGGAGTACATGCAGAAGTTCAACCTGCTGTCAAGGTATGCACCAGAAGATGTCAACACGGAGGCTGCTAAGATGGAACGCTTCATGGAAGGACTTCAGCAGACCCTGCAGTATCAGCTCATAGTCTGCGACTGTCGGACCTTCTTCGACCTGGTGAACAAGGCCCTCATGCTGGAGGACAAGCGCCGTGCCATAGACGACACTCGCAAGCGCAAGATGATCAGCAAGGGTAGTTCCAGCAACTAGAAGCCTCGCCCCAGCCAAGCCAACCTATCAGCCGCAGCAAGCTAGACCTCCCGCACCTCGTCCGAGCTACCCGCCTCAGCAGTATGGCAATCCCAGGCCAGCCTACAACAACGCCAATAACAACAACACCGGAAGGAACAACAACAACAACTATGGTCAAGTCACTTGCTTTGGGTGTGGTCAGCCTGGACACATCTCTAAGCAGTGCCCCAACAAGAAGCCAGATGCACCGCGCCCCAATGCGCCAAACCAAGGTCAAGGCCGTGGAGCACCACCAAGGAACCCAGTTCCCCACAACCAGCCCAACAATGGCAAGGGTCGTGTGAATCACGTCACCGCTGAGGAAGCCCAGGAAGACCTGGACGTCATACTAGGTACGTTCCTCGTCAACTCAACCCCAGCAACCGTACTGTTTGATTGTGGAGCTTCACATTCTTTTGTCACTCAAAAGTTTGCACTAGAGAGTGGTATGAAGCCTACACCCCTGGGTAGTCATATGTTGATACAAACCCCGGGTTCGGTTATGAAGTCCAAGATAGGATGTAAAGGAGTTGAGATTATCATCAATGGGGTAGACTTCCTAGCAGACCTTATAGTTCTGGATTCACCACGCTTGGACGTCATCCTTGGCATGAATTGGTTGACCAAGAACCAAGGCTACTTGGACTGTGCCAAGAGGATCGTTACCATAACCAATAGCCAAGGAGTAGAAGTCAAGTATGTTCCCAACCCTGCCTCCACTCGAACCCCTTAGGTTAATTGTCTGTCGGGAATTGAGTTGGATCAAGTGCCAGTGGTATGCGAATACCCCGATGTTTTTCCTGATGAGCTGCCCGGAATGCCTCCTGACCGCGACATTGAGTTCATCATTGAGCTAATGCCCGGAGCAGGACCCATCTATAAGAAGTCCTATAGAATGGGATCCAAAGAATTGGCCGAACTGAAGAAGCAACTGGCGGAGCAGCTCAGAAAAGGATTCATTCGCCCTAGTGCCTCTCCTTGGGGATCACCTGATCTATTTGTGTCAAAGAGGGATGGGACTATCCGACTCTATGTCGATTACCGTTCTCTCAATGAGGTCACAATAAAGAACAAGTACCTACTCCCCAAGATTGAAGACCTGTTCGATCAGCTGAATGGAGCTAAGGTGTTTTCCAAGATCGATCTCAGGTCTGGGTACTACCAGTTGAAGATCAGGCCCCAGGACATTCCAAAAACGGCGTTTGTAACCCGGTATGGCCTGTATGAATACACGGTCATGTCATTTGTGTTGACCAATGCCCCTGCCTACTTCATGTACCTCATGAACAAAGTCTTCATGGAGTATTTGGACAAGTTTGTGGTCGTCTTCATCGACGACATACTCGTCTTTTCCAAGTCAGAAGAAGAGCATGAGCAACACTTGAGAATGGTCCTAGACAAGCTTCGAGAGCACCAGCTTTATGCCAAATTCAGCAAGTGTGAATTCTGGCTGCATGAAGTTGGATTCTTGGGTCATGTGTTGACTGCAAAAGGATTGTCAGTGGATCCTGCCAAGATTGAAGCCGTGACTGAATGGCAATCCGCAACCAATGTGAAGGAAGTCAGAAGCTTCCTCGGACTCGCGGGATATTACCGCAAGTTCGTCGAAGGATTTTCGAGCATTGCCCGACCCATGACTCAGCTTTTGAAGAAGGACAAGAAGTTTGAATGGACGCCGAAGTGCGAAGAAAGCTTCCAAGAGCTCAAGAAGAGATTGACAACAGCCCCAGTTTTGGCCACCCCCGATATTCACAAATAGTTTGTGATATATTGTGATGCATCGAGAACCGGGCTTGGAGGTGTTCTAATGCAAGAAGGCAGAGTCGTAGCATATCTATCCAGACAGCTACGTCCTCATGAAGAGAACTACGCTACCCATGGTCTTGAGTTGGCAGCCGTAGTTCATGCCTTGAAGACATGGTGACATTTCCTTCTAGGGAAGCGATGTGAGATATACACAGACCACAAGAGTTTGAAGTATATTTTCACCCAAAGAGAATTGAACATGAGGCAACGAAGATGGTTGGAGTTGATCAAGGACTATGACCTCAGTGTTCAATACCACCCTAGAAAGGCTAACGTGGTAGCTGATGCCTTAAGCAGAAAGGCTTGTTCCTTGAATGCTATGATTATGGAAAGGCTACCCGCCCTGTATGTAGAGCTTGAAAGCTTCGGCTTCGAACTAGTTGCACCTGGATTCCTAGCCAGCCTCGAAGCAAAGCCTACCTTAATGGATGATATTAAGGAAGCCCAGAAGGGACACGAGAGCATCGAAGGCATCGAGAGGAAGATCAAGGCAGGAAAGGCCCTAGGATTCTCAGTGGATGAGCAAGGAGTCGTATGGTTTGGGAAGCGCATCTGTGTACCCAACAAGGAAGAACTCAAGAACTTGATCTTGTAAGAAGCTCAAGACACTCCATACTCCATCCATCCTGGAGGAACCAAGATGTACCAAGACCTCAAAACAAGATTCTGGTGGCATGGCATGAAATGGGAGATAGGCACCTTTGTTGCTAAGTGTGACATATGCCAGAGAGTCAAAGCTGAGCATCAGCGACCCGCTAGACTATTGCAACCTCTCAAAGTGCCTGAATGGAAGTGGGACAAAGTCGGGATGAACTTCATCACCGGACTACCAAGGTCAAACAAGGGACATGATTTTATCTGGGTCATTGTCGATCACCTGACCAAGGTAGCCCACTTCATTCCCGTCAAGACGACCTACAATGGGAACCAACTGGCCAACCTCTACATCAACCGGATCGTGAGCCTCCACGGAATTCCTAAGGAGATCGTGTGAGACCGAGGTACCCAATTTACCTCGAGATTTTGGAATAGATTCCGAGAAGCCCTGGGAACCAAGCTTTCCTTCAGCACTACTTTTCACCCCCAGACCGGTGGACAGACGGAACGAGTAAACTAGATACTCAAGGATATGCTCCGTGCCTGTGTATTGGCGTATGGAGCCAAGTGGGAAGATTGCTTACCATTCGCCGAGTTCTCCTACAACAACAGCTACCAGTCGAGTCTTTAGATGGCACCATTTGAGGTATTGTACGGACGCAAGTGCCGCACTCCCCTCAATTGGTCGGAAATCAGAGAAGGACTAGTCTTTGGCCCAGACATCCTCTGCGAAGCAGAAGAGCAAGTTCAACTCATCCAAGAGCGTCTCAAGACCGCCAAGACCCGACAAAAGAGCTACGCTGATTCCCACCGTCGAGACATGAGTTTCCGTGTTGGAGACCATGTTTATCTCCAAGTCACGCCTCTCAAAGGAACCAAGTGTTTTCACGTCAAGGGGAAGCTTGCACCAAGATACATCGGCCCCTTCAAGATCACTGACAGACGAGGAGAAGTTGCTTACCAGCTAGAGCTACCTTCCGAGCTATCAGACGTGCACAACGTGTTCCACGTGTCACAACTCCGGATGTGTCACCAAGTCCCCAACCGCCCCGACCTCTACAAGGACATCGACCATCAAGCCATCGACCTTCAGCCAGACCTCACTTATCGTAAGAGGCCAGTTCATATTTTGGATGAAGTGGAGCGTTGCACCCGAAGCCGCACCATCAAGTACTTCAAGGTTCAATGGAGCAACCACACTGAAGCTGAAGCAACATGGGAGCGTGAAGACTATCTTAGATCTGAGTTCCCCTATCTTTTTAGTGCTTAGCCGAGGAATCTCGGGGACGAGATTCTTGTAAGGGGGGTAGGTTTGCCACAACCTGTGTTGTATCACTTTGCTATGATTGGATTTACAAAATTTAGAACCAATTAAAACTTTTTCAGTACATGAGCTTGTTTGAATTGTTACTTGTTTGCTTGTTTGGTTGTTTGTGTATGGCACTCTTAGGTTCTACTCCTCTCCATATTCATCTTCCTTGATCCAAACTTCTTGCCCAATGATCATGCCATGTGAATAGTACCCAAAACTATTTTTATCAAATATTATTTTGGCCAAAAAGGATTTATTCAAATTAGGTTTTCAAAAGCCCCTGAATTGAGGTTTGTACTACAAGACCTCAAATTGGGTGGATCCTTTTTCCCCAATGACTTTATTTGGAACCTAATATATATATGACTTCCCAAAACCACGAAATATTAATTTTAAAGATTATTTTGCTATTTTATTTAAAGGCTTTTTCTTAAGGCCAGAAATGGTTTTTCATATGGAAAAATTATTTAAATGCTTTAAAAATATTTGAGAAAATTTAGGGAAACTCAGTGGACATATATTTTCCATATATATGAGTTTCAACACATGGTCATGTTCAAAGTCATGGGCAAAACCCCTCAAAACCCTTTCTGCTTAAATCAAGCTTTTGAAATATTTCTATACGAAATATTCTCAATAAATTCCAGGAAAATTCCAGCAAGACACGCATGCAATAAGTGATGATCTTGCAAAGTTTCATCTCAATCCCACTTTATTTGCTTCACCAAAATATTCCAAAACCATTCCTGTCCAGAGCCAAATTTGAGCAACTTTACATTGTGTAGTTTCTTCCCTTGACCCCAAACTTTGTGGGCATGTGGTAAACCCCAAATAATGATACTACACCAAGTGGTGGATTTGTGGGAAGTGAAATGCATGCCTAGAGCTACAGAAATCTGATTCTGTTGATTTCTACGGTTTTACAAAGTTACATTGAGAACTTTCTTCAATCAAGCTCAAACTTGGTGATCAACCCTAATTCTAACCACCATTTGACCCTATAAAAGCTTGTGGCAAGCAAAGCCCATTTGCTTTCCCTAATCCACATCAAACACCTTCTGCCAAAATGGTAAAACCTTTGTTTGACCCCCTTATACTGTTCTCCTTGAGTTCAAATTTTTACCACAGATTGCTAGCATTGCAATTCACCTCCAGTAAAACTTGCTTGGCCACAACTCCATGATTGGGTGGTGAAAACCTCCATTTTCACTTCTGGACAGCATGGACAGCATCCATTTTTACCTCCCCCCTCCTTTCACCTCTTCTCCCTATGGCCACTCTAGCCCCTAGAGAATCTCGAGGTACCCCAAGTGCTAGTGGACAAGCTCGGGCACGCCCAGAGCGCGTGGACATGCCACTGGCATGCAATACGCTCGCTCTGGAGTGCGCTACAGTGCACCGCCGCACTGTAGCAGGAGCATCCCGAGGCTCCCGACCGCATTGGGATGGGGGGAGCTGTCCCCCGTGTCCCCCTCGACGTCCGCGTCCCTCCAAACGGTCGCCCCCCTCCTCCCTCTCTCTCCAGCAGCCTCCCGCACACGCGCCCGGAGCCGCCCAGCTCGGCCAACCATGGGACTCACACGCACGGGCACCCCCGCTCTCCTTCTTCCCTCCCCTGGCCCTGGACCGCATCCAGAAGGACCCCAGGCACACCCCCACTCGCTCCCGTGCCTTCTGGCCTCGGCTAGAACCGCGCCGGCGCACCACCTTCCTGTGGACCGCCGCACCCCTATAAATGGCCCCTCCCGGACCTCTCTCTCCCCTCTGCTGACTTCCCTCACCCCTCAATCGCCCCCTGCTCCACCCACTCCTCCCCAGAGCCGCCTGAGGTCGAGATCGAGCTCGAGCTCCGCCGCATCGGGTCACCGGAGTTCGCACGGTAGGAAGCCCCTCCGCCTCCATTCTCTCTCGATCTGGACCCCATGGAGCTCTCTGATGCGATTCCCCTTCCTCCTCGTTCGTTTTGCAGTGCGAGACGGCCCCGGCGATCACCTCCCGAATCCCCTCCGCCGCGGCCTCCTCACCGCCGGCGACTCCGGCCACCCCCGCCGCTCCTTCGACCTCCAGAAGAATGGCGGCTCGACCACGAGCTCATTCCCGCACTCGCCTCTCCTCACCGTCGCCGGTAGCCTCGCCGGTTAGCTCCTCCCCCTCGGTCCCGAGGTGGGAGAAGGTCCTGACAGGGGGACCCCACCTGTCGGCCTCCTCCTCACCTCTCCCTCTCTCCCTGTGCGGCTGACGCTAGGGGCCCGCCTGTCGGGTTTGAACCCGGACGGCACGCGCGCCCCGGCTCGCCCAGGCCTGGCTTGGCCTCAGGCCGGCCCAACTGGGTTTGTTCTGGCCCAGTTGGCTCTGAGGCCTTTTTCTTTTTCTTTTTACTCCAGTTTTCCAAAAATTCCAGTGAATTAAATAAAACTCCAATGCCAAATATTTTTCCACCATAATTCCTGTAATATTCTGTAGAATTTAACAGTGCCACTTGTGTAATTTTGTGAAAATGTTTTATGAATTGATTCTATTTAAAACCTAGGTTTAAATATTTTATGGCCTCTGTATAAATAGTTTTCAAAATGTTTTTCACAACAAAACCTTAGACAAACATTTTTAGAATAGTTTGTAGTATTTATCAGAGTAGGGTAACATTTTATAAGTAAAGATTGTGCTCTGTTTTTGTGTGATGCTTATTTTAAACGTTATTTATCACGACGATAGATTGCGTTGTTGACGAAGGAGTTGGACCCGAAGACTTTGAAGACCCCGAAGACTTTGTTGAGCTAGGCAAGCAGCCCTTTGACCATGCTAAGAACCCTTTTTCATTGCATGGCATATAGCACTTATTTCCATGATGTTGATCATGTTGGTGTGGTGACCACTTTGGTGGGATGCCTCCGATACTTTCTTGTTGATACTTGCAACGTACATGACCCTACCTCCTTATGAGGGTTGTGTGGGTGGGTGTAGATAGGATGCTTAGTAGATGCTACGCAAGTGTGATCGGGGATATGCATGGTGACGGAAACAAAATGATTTCAAAGACTTTTCGAAAACCCCGTCGGGTGCCACTAATGCCCGAGGGAGATGATGTTGATCTAGGTAACCACTTGATAAAGAAGTGGTGTACCGGAGCAAGTGAGTGTGTATGGTTTTCGAAAACGGATTGGTGTAAGTTGCGACCGTTATTCCAACCTTACATGTACAACCACGATACCCCTTATGGGACGGGGCTTTGTTGAATACATTGGTGGGTACTAGCATAGAGCCCACATTACTAGTGGAGGGAGTGACGTGGTCACTATCGATACGGGGTCGTGCCTGATAGGGAGACCATGCGCTGTCTTTACAGGCACGGGGCACACCGTTGCGTGCCCTCATGGATGATACGGTGATGTATATCGTGAGGAATGGCACCAACGAGTGGACTCTTTGTTTAGTATCGCTAGGAGAAAAGCAATGTTCAAGTACTTACCTCGGGTATGAACAATACCGCGAGTCGTGGCTTGACACGGAAGTTTCCCGAGTCTTGTGGGTAAAGTGTGCAACCTCTGCAGAGTGTAAAACTATTCGAATAGCCGTGTCCACGGTCAAGGACAGTTGGATGACCGCTCTTGTGCTACGTCCAATGTTTATTAAATTTGGTATGTGTGTGTTAGAGACGAGGGTGATACTTGAGCTAAGTCCGATGACTTGGCATGATGATGAACATGAGAAGTTCAACCCCTGCTTATGATGATAAATGAGACTTGTTCACATAAATACCTGTCAAGAGCTGATGCATGCTTATTCAAGTTACTTGATCATATCATTGCACTCAAAATTAGCTTTCTGCAAAACTTACCTACTTAGTGCTATATCATGCATTGTTGTACCTTGTTCCAAAACTTGGGTTGCTTGCGAGTACATTCAAAGTACTCATTGGCTTGCCACTGGTTATTTAATTGGCCAGGAATGGAAAAGCAGGAATATGGCGAAGAGTTCGTTGGTAACGAACATGCGAACTAGGACGCTTCCCAGTCAGAATGCCTATAGGTTTAAGGCAGATGGCATGGGTTCACGTTTCCGATCAAAATTTCCGCTGCTAGTTGTGTTTGTTATGTGGCCTTCATGGCCCTATCTATGTAAGACTTGACCTTCATGGTCTTTATTTGTGTAAGACGCTAAATGTGGATATAAGACTCTTGTTATTCAGCTTATGTGTGTTCAGTGAGCATTGATCTCTGGGATCACTGTACACGTGCATTCGGTGATCATGGCTTATGAGTTGGGGTCCCCATAGCCAAGGTCTTGATCCCGCCAACGACACCATTTCTGACATGAAATCTAGGTTGCTTCCTTGGAGAGCGACCTTGAATCTGCCGCGGCTCACGAGAAACTGCTGCTGACAGTGTGAACCACGCGAAGACCCTCCAGAAGGATGTTGAAGAAAAGCTGGAGAACTTAGTTGAGCAGCGCGACCTCTGGATCAAGAGGATGGTTGATATCGCCGAGCGCCTCACTGCCCATATTGCAAAGATGGACATGAAGAGATAGGCCTTCACCGTCGGTAGACACGAGGCCCCAAGCGTCAAGCTGACACTCTTCTTCAACGGCCTGATCGAGGGGTTGAAGACGTACGAGGAAGATAGGGCCGCCTGCTTCGCCAATGAATCCCGGAAGCTGGCATGCGACACCCTCTTCCTGGTCTTGAGCAACCTCGCCTTCTTCTACCCGGAGCTTGACCTCTCCGATGGTTTTTAGAAGCTGCCGTAGGGCGCCAACACCTCTGTTGCCGTGAAGAAGGCCGGTCCCCTCACTGACAGGATCCTCACAGTTTCAAGGACCCAGGGGAGCCACCGGAATTAACTTTGAGCTTTCCTTGTTGTCACGCTGTCATGTACTTAAGACACAGTAGGTATCTCGTATTAGGGCATGCACTTTCTTTATTTTAATGTTTGCCGAACTGATTGTTTTTATGCAAATGTATGCTATCCCCTTCGTCTCTCCACTGGCGTTTGTATGGTTATTTTTCTTGCGCGTTCCGGTTACCCGCCAACAACCTGTTGCCGCGATTGCTTTGAGGAACGGTTCCTTAGCATTCTGCTGGCAAGGGCACGCTGCCGGCGAGGTTTCCCTTGGCGGTGTTGATGCTGCCGTGTATTTCGTTGAGCAGGCTCGAAACAGAACACGGGCGCAAGCAAACACGGTAAGGTTCCGTCATACGCAAGATTCATCATACGAAACCTGTGGTTTGACGAAGGGGTATGCAAATGTAAATTCTAATGGAAGTTGATAATCATGTCAACTTAGCTTTTTTCATGGCTTTTCTTTCCCCCTGGAGCGTGCTTGTCCGCGTTCATAGCCCCTCCCTTCGTCCATTGGCGCCTCTCCTCTTCATGCACCCTGGCGCGCGCATGAGCGCGTACCCACTGTTGCCCTGGGAGGAAGGGAACGCGGGGAGAGGAGAAATGGAAAAACTTGGAGATCCGTTAATTATGAGTACAATCCGCGACGCGAGTCTGCCAGGTTAATGTAAATGTTCATAACTGACGGGAACGGAGGAGAAAACATGAATGGCTGAGCCCTCCCTCCTTTCCTTCGCGCCCAATGGCCCCGCGGTGACCTACGCGGTGGACGCATAGGCAGGCGGGACCTTGCCATGGTTCGCTTGCCGGGGGCGTCGACCAGTGGATTCGCTCTAACACTCGGTTCGGGATTTATCCTTGGCGGGACAAATGCAAGACCGAACCTCATGCGAGCTTATCGACGCTGATGGTACCGCCGCCGTGCAGAACTGATCACAAGCGGGCAAGGAGAGGGGAGAAGGGCATAGCCAAATACCTCTTTCTTTCCTTGGCCTACCGGATCACGCCGCACTCCCCTAGGGTCGGGCAGGCCCATTCCTTTCCGGCGTTCCCTGCTCCGGTCTTGGCCGTGGGGAACGCGGCGGTGGTGCCGTCTGTACCCGTCGCCCCGCCCACGATGCCCTTCTCGTTCGCCGCTGTAGTAGCACGCACGGCGTTCACGGCTGCATGCGAGATGGCCTTCGAGGTGGGTGGATGCGCGATCGCGCCGGCCATCTTCTTGGGAGCCATGGATGAAGAAGACGATGATGAAGATCGACTCGCTGTTCAAGTACTCAGGTTCGCGCAAGTGACGCACCCTACCTGGCGCGCCAAAGATGTCGGGGCATGGATGCACACGATCACCTACAGGACTAGAGGCCCCTTTGTGGTTCGGCAAGGGGGGTCATGTTGCACAAAGAGCGGAGACCATGAAGCAACATGACGATAAGGACACTGGAGTTTTTACCCAGGTTCAGGCCGCTGTGAAGCGTAAAACCCTACTCCTGCTTTTGGTGGATTGATCAGAGGAACACGAAGAACACGCAACGCTCAATCCCGGCAAGGGTTGCCGTCGGGGAGAGCTCCTATGTGAGTACAAGTGTCCAAAGGTCCGAATCTTGAGCTAGGTTGCCTTGGGCCTCCTTTTATAGTGCAAGGGGCAACCATAGTGGCAAAACAGTCCTTATCTGGTGATTAGATAGCTAACAGAGCTATCATACCTAACTCTGACATTTAGGACAAAATACCATGATTGCTAGACTAGGTGGCGCTCGGGGATGCATCCCCGGCAAGCTCTTGCCATCGCTTAGCTGGCTGTTGCTTAGGGTCTTGACACACTACTGGACGGGTGTCAACTGGGTATAATCTGTCTTCCGGTGCGTCGCCACGTGCTCAGTGAGAGCCACTTAACCGCCTGAGGGCTCGAGACCACATCGACAAGTGACTGGCGTCGCGATGCAGTGGAGTGGTGGCTGGTCAGCTCGCGCCTGCCGGGGGGATGGCTTGCCGGGTCTTCCTGAGATGTGCGCGCCTCGGTCCCCGGCAGGCTCCGGGGACGTGGCTGGTGCGCTTTGGGCCCCTCCTGGGCTATTACTTTGGTCTTGCTGGCGTTTGCTTGGCCTTCTATAGGTTGTTGCTTCCGGGGTTTGGTTCTTGAATGATTGCTCGGTGGTGTGGTAGCTTTTCTCGGAGGGCTCAGGTCATAAAGGCCGGAGGCTTATTGTCCGTGCACAAGTGAGGGGAAACGAACACCCCTATTTGTGTACCCCGACAGTACAGTTTTAGGGACCGGCTTTCGAAGTTTAGAAATATACGACATCCCCTTTTGAAAGTAGCTTTGAAGGTTTTAACCGCACGATCCCGGTTAGTTTAACCGAGATGCTGGTCAGCAAAGAAGGCTTTATAAGAAAGCAGAAAATATCTTGTGATATATTCTGACTTGAAAATCAGTTTTCCGCATAAGCACGATGTGAGGACGATGCGAAGGATGTAATAACACATGCTCATAATGTTAAGATAATCCGTAGGCTTTCGAGGCTCGACAGGGAAGACCGGCTTTCGAGGCTCGATAGGGAAGACCGGCTTTCGAGGCTCGAGTCTTGCTTCAATGAAGCGGGTATGATAACCCATGGTTTATCCTAGCTTTCTGTATGCCGGCTCTCTAATGACTCAAGCCGATGTTTTAACCTTAACAAGTTCAGGGTCCAAAAAAGGATTGACTTGTCAAGAGTACACGGGGTCATTTGATCGGAGTCGCATCAAGCATACAGGCAGGTTTAACCATATATGGCGGTATTTTTGCCGAGTCAAGTGGGTGAGAAAGCTAAGCCCGATGGGCTAGAAGCCCCCAAATGCCCTTTGTATGGTGGTGTTATTGTGCCGGGTCACAAGGGTGAGAAAGCTAAACTCAAAGAGTTGGAAGCCCCCAGGTGCCCTTTGTTTCAAAAAATAAAGTCTCAAACTCAATTTGTAGGTTGAACTGACAAAATATGTCAGCTTTATTCATACTCGAAACATAAAGAAGTATATACAGAATTCTGCAAGGGGGAAGAAATTACAAAAAAGAGTCGGCGGAGCTAAGTATAATGAGGCCACTAGCGTTCCAGGGCCGGCTTCTTTCCCTCTCGGAGACATAAAATTTCTTCTTTGAGACCCTCCAGAGCATGAATTTTATTCTGGGATTCAGGTGCTAGTGATACTGACCATTATTCAACTGCTTGGGATGACTTTGGAATCCTCCTTGGTTATTATGCTGATTGCCCTGACCAGGATGCTGCCCATTGCCATGATTTCCCTGATGTTGAAAACCAGCCCCCGGGCCACCTTTTTTTTGAAGGAAAACTGTAAGGGAAGCCCCGCGTAGCTATTTTTTTTTTGAAATAATAAGAACCCAAATTCGCGTCCATGAGGACTTGAACCTGGGTGGCTGGGTTGTACATCCACTCCACTAGCCAAGTGAGTCAGGGCACTCCACCTTGTGACCCGCCAGGTCCGTGTTGACCCGGGTGTCCTCCACCATTACCTCCTGGATTATTTTGGAAAGCCTGGCTACAGAATTCTTGCATGATATAACAATTCTCCCATGAGTGGCTAGCCGGCTTATCTTGAGTGTTGTGCTTAGGGAAAGGTGCTTTAAGCGCCTCCTCATAATTGCGAGGTTTATTCCCATTATAAGCTCCTCCGGGTCGACCGCTGCGGCGCTGATTCTTGAAGCCTGTGTTAGTATTGGCCACAAAGTCTGACCCGCCATCAGGCTGCTTCGCCTTATTATTTTGAGCCCCCTGGTTACCACCGTGGCCATGCTGGCCTTTCCCTCCTTCAGCCTTTTTTCCTTTGGTGGTCTTATCCTCGTCCGAGCCGGGGTCTTTCGTGCTATCTGACTCGGCATATCTGGTGAGGACATCCATTAAGTCTCCCATGTCTTGCACTTTTTGCTTGTGCCGTCCGAGCTTCTGAACCAAAGGCTGGAAGTGACAGTTCTTTTCCAATATTAGGACTGCTTGAGCAGACGTGATATTGTCTGATGAGTGGATAATTTCCGCGACCCGGCGAGTCCAATGTTGGGCCGACTCATCCACTCGTTGAACGCAATGTTGTAGATCTACTATCGTCATAGGCTTCTTGCAGGTTCCTTGGAAATTCTTGATGAATCGCTCTTTTAGCTTGGCCCATGTGTTGATGGAGTTAGGTGGCAAGTTTTTCAACCACGTCCGAGCAGGTCCTTCCAACATCATGGTTAAGTACTTGGCACATACAGCATCACTGACATCCAGCATATCCATCGCCAACTCATAACTTTCGATCCAGGATGCCGGCTCAAGATCTGTCGTGTAGTTTGGCACCTTACGAGGCCCTTTGAAGTCTTTGGGCATGCGCTCGGCGCGGAGTGCCGGGGATAAGCATGGTATACCAATCATCCTACTGTTGGACCCAGCCCCCAAACTCGCCAGTTGAGGGTGAAGCTGCTGAATCTCCCATGTTGCTGCTTCCGCTCTGCCTGTCGTGCGCCTCTCGCAGCATCATCAACTGCCTGGGAGTCTAACGGCATGGGATGGGTTGGGGAGACCTGAGGTTGTTGCCTTCTCCCACTACTGGAAACAACCGGGGACTCCACATGACGGCCCTTGCTGGCATAGGGGGTGGAATTCATCTAATCCCGGCTGTATGAATACTGTGCCTGTTGTACCACAGCTGTTTTCAGCATCTCGATAGCGTTTCTAGCCTGAACTTCAACGGGGGAGTTTCCGTTAATATGCAGTGCTTCCAAATTTCGGGTTGCTGCCAGCATGTTGTCAACAGGATTGGTAAAGTGGCCCCGCGGAGTCTGGAATCGTCGAGGCGTGGAGTGAGCCGGCGGGGGTTGAGCCGGTTCCACTTGCTGATTCCCGGGTTGTTGAACAGTTCCTAGTGTCTGTTGCGGGGTATTAAAAAGTTGTTGTGACTCAAGGTTCGGAGGGAGCCCACGATGGCGTCTTCTCTCATAAACTGCCTGTGATGCCTCCCTCTGAACTCCAAACCGCCAGGCCTCAGCCAAAGCGTTCCATCGGTTGATGTATGCGAGCTTGTAACTCCGCCATTCGCGTGTTTTCAGCATCAATTTCCTTCTGTACCTCGATTATCTGACTACGCAATTTGGTTAGCTCCACATTGCGTTCTTCCTAATTTTCTGCAGTAACTGGGGTGTCCACGAGTTTTGCCATCTCGGCCATGAGATCGGTCATGGCTTGGGCCGGCATTTTAGCCGTCCCACCAGAACCTCCAGCAGCGGCCAGATCTGGAACCGTCGTAGCCCTGCCATGTAGACGGTGACTTGGCGTGGCGACTCGTCGTATTCCCCAGGAGCCTCGGTTTCCAATGAGCCCCCAAGACCGCCATCATAAAGAGGACAGATCGACTCGGTGTCCCTGTGGATGACCCGCCATCTGAGTTTGCGAGGACGTCGCCGTTGGAGGCCGGCTCATCCGAAAGGATGATTACTTGCGTGAAGCCGACGAAGACATGACGAAAACCGCCATGGCGTCGACTGGCTTGGGCGCTCCAAGCCAGCTCGTTGATGTTGATGTTGATGTCCGACTCGGAGGTCTCTAAACCGATCTCTCCCACGGGACCTCAAAGCCCACGTCCGATCCGGTCAATTTTGATTCCCCAAGCCGGTTCGTCGACGAAGATCTGGTCGTGGCGGCTCTTGATCATCTGATTAACCGCAAACTTCCCAAATCCTGGTTGGATTCCCTTCGAAAACTCAACTCCACCGGGCGAGGGCCCCATGGTGGGCGCCAACTGTCGTGGTTTTGTCAACCGGGCAGATGTCCTCGTAACAGGACTAAGGTGTGAGGCCATCGCCGCTAGGTGGCGACTCGAAGGGGTTTGAACAAGAGAGAGAGAGAGTCAGGTTTACCCAGGTTCGGCCCCTCCTACGTCCTGCTTTGTGTGTATTCAATGGATAGATCTCGATTACAAGGGTGCGGAATCACTAACCTAGCCATCGAGAGGTTGTAATTTAAGTCTTTCGGCCATAGGGGCCTGCCTTTATATACTGGTCAAGCCCTAGGGTTTACAACAGAGTCCGGGCCATATCATGACCCGTGACCTACAATCTCTCTAACTTGCCGTGCATTTTAAGGAAACTCAGCCGGCATCTTTAGCTTCGTGGGCCTTGAGCCGCCGTCTTCAGGTGTTGGGCCGTCGGGCGACTCGATTCAGACACCGCCTCGTTCGTCTTCATCTTCATGGCACGGCCCATCTTAACCTGGTCATAAGACTGTTAATATGTTAACCCGGCCTAGTAGGGCGGGTTACACCATGGAGTTATATCCCCGACAGATGTCGCGCTTTTGCACTACTAGATCCGTGCGCTGCACCTCGACCCAAAGTCCATTCTTCTTCTCTCGTGCTTCGCATTCCTGTGCGAGGCCTTCCTGGGCGTTTTCCCTTCAGTAGCGCTGCTCCGACACTTCTTCTCCCTCCAACTATCCGCACCCAACCAATGCTCTGGGTGCGTGACGCTCCAGGCCATGAGCGAGACGGCAGCTGGATGCTGTTGGATTTCGGGCTCCGCAAAACCCAAAGAAGTTCGAACACAGGGGCGTGTGCGAAGCTTCCCTACAACCTCGCCCTACGTAGCTCGCTACTCGATGGTTACCACGGCGAACTCGCACGATGACGAGGAAGAAGATGCACATGGTGATTTACGCAGGTTCGGGCCGCTGCGAAGCGTAATACCCTACTCCTGCTTTGGTGGATTGCCTCTCGAGGAGGTGTGGTGAATGAACTAGTACAGTGGTGAGGAGCCTCGCAAGGGCGCTCGAGTGGTGTTCTTGGCTCTCTGTCCTGTTGGGTGTTGTCTTCTCTCTCCCTCCTGTTCGTCCCCCTTCTACGGTGGAACCTAGCCTCTATATATAGCGGTGGCCCGAGTCCTCTTCCCTTATCGCAATGGCGGGAAGGGATCCCACAACGGCCAAATTTGAAGGGGGACAGGAGTACATCCCCGCCCTGTCCAAAGGTGGTCTTCGCCTGCAAAGTAGCTGCCGATGATGCAGAGGTGGGCTCGGTAATGACATCCGTCCTGCTGGGCTCGTGGTAGTGGTCTTGTTGCACTGGAATGGAAACCTTTGGGGGGCACTTTGGGAACCCGCGTACGTCCTTGCTCCCTTTGCACCAAAGGGGAAACTGCTCCGCCTGGCTTGTTGGCGCCCGCCTGTCCTTCCTTGCGTCATCCTTGACTCCTGAGGCCGGGTTCTGCATAGAGATCTCCGCCGCTCCGGAGGGGGCGTGAGGAGGCCGATCCTTCACCGGTCTTGGTGTTGTTCTTCCTCGCGAGCTCAGGGCCCTCGCGAGGGCCTTGTCTTGGGTGCGGTCTCGCCAGGCCGCGCCTGGCTGACGAGGTGGGCCATGCCGTGGGCCGCAGGCAGGTAGGTCTGGGTACATCCGTTCCCAGAACGCCGACAGTAGCCCCCGGGCCCAAGGCGCGCCCGAGTTGGCTTCTAGGCGAAGCCGTCGAAGGTTCCGATCGCCTGCGGGCCAGGCTGGACGCGTGGCAGACTCTAAGAGGCCATCGCCTCCTCTTCTTCACGCCAGCTTGGTCATTGCCAGGTTTGTCAAATTCCCTGGCACACGCCACCAAGCCGTCTTTGTTCCCCATCGATCTCGCCGTCTGTTTTCCCCTCTTCCGCGGATCTCGCCCTTTCTGCCAAATCCCTGCATGCGCACCGCCCCGCCCCCTCGCCATGGCCCCCAAGAAGGGAGAGGGCGAGGGCTTGATGGCGCCGATGACCACGTCGGCGCCTAAGCCCGCGCTGGGCCGGTCATCGGTGGTGAACCTGGAGGGGTTGGAGAAGGTTCAGCTGGTGGTAGCCGCTAGCTCCAACGAATGGGGGGCAACCAAGATCTGGCCAGGCTCACGGCCTCGGAGCGAGCTTGAGGCCCCCGTCATTCCCCTTCATATTCATGCCCTTCTCTCGGGCTTGCTGCCGCCTTCTCGGGCTTCCTCTCCGCCATGCTTTCGCATTATCGGATCCACGTGCTCCACTTTGACCCCGGCTCCCTTGTCCTCCTCTCGGCCTTCGCATTCCTGTGCGAGGCCTCCATTGGTGTCTTTCCCTCCATGGCCCTGTTGTGCCACTTTTTCTCCCTCGAGTTGGTCTCGGGGGAACAGTGCTCTGGGTGCGTGTCCCTGAGAGTAGTGGACGCATCGGCCGTGGGGGCCCTCGATGCCGGACTCTCTTTGGAGGCCGAAGGGTTCCGGCGGCAGTGGGTGTATGTCAATGTCGCTGAGGCCGGCCCCCTGTTTCAACCCCCGCTGGTGCCCGCAGTGCCGAATCACGGGTGGAGGCATGAGGGGCTTGCCGACCCGCGGCTTGCGCCGGTCCTAGCCAGGCTGGCGAGGCTGAAGAAGGCGGGCGTGACGATGGCGATGGTGGTGCGGGAGTTCACACACCGACGAATTGCTCCCCTTCAGCGCCATTCCCGCCCGATGTGGGCCTTCACAGGTCCTCACGATCCCATGAGGACCCAGGTCCTGTCTCTTTCTCCTGACGTGCTGCGCGAGCTGCTCCGCCACCTGACCGGCGGTGAACCCAACGAGCTCCCCCGGGGCGGCCTCCCCTTGTACAACTACAAGGACCGGGAAGCCCTTGTCCTGAAGATTCCGGGTTTCGATGAGTGGGGGTTCCTTCCTCCAGAGGGGGCGCGTCCTCAGGATGCCCCCTTCTCGGGGTCCCTGATCCCCGGGAACCCTGAGGCCACTGCCCTTCCCGTGGCCGAGGTGGGGCGCCCTTCGCCGCCCGCTTCTCCGGTTCCCGCTTTGGGTCAGCCCGGGGTCGAGGGTGACGCCCCGTCGATGATGAAGGTCACCGTCTACGCCGCTGAGTGCCAGGTGCCGGTCGTCGGTTCATCGTCCCCTAGCCTCCGCGCCGGCCGGAAGAGGAAGGCGCCCAGTGGCGGCCGCTCCTCGGCGCCGTGGGCGCCGATGAAGAGGAAGTGGATCGCCGTGGATGAGTAAGTGCCTGCGTCCCCTCAACCTTTCCTTCGGCGCCCTCCTTCTGAGCTTCTGTTTCGCAAGCTTCCCACCGGTGAAGGAGGAACCGAGTCGACGCCGCCCACTTCTGCGGCCGCCGAGCTTCCTGCGGCCTCGTCTTCCGTCGACCGTGGGGTTCTGGTCGCCAGAGCGCCCGTACCCGAGCCCGCTCGGCCGTCATGAGGCCTCGAGCGTGAGCCCCCTGCGATCTTCTTCGCCCGTGGTCTCCAGCTCCCTAGGATTTGGCGCGGCCCCCGCTGGCGGCCTTCTCTAGAGGCGTGCCGCGCCGTGTCCTTGGGCCACCTTCGCTCGATGATGTGGGGCCCCAGGAGGCGCGTCCTTCTTCTGGAGCGGTTATGCGGGAGCCCCCAGCCCCTGGGCACGCTTCCGGGCTGGGCGGTCCCTCGCATACCTCCCCCGTCCATCCTGGGGAAGGTGGAGACCCTGGCTGGGCCCTTGAGCTCGCAAGTGACCGGAGCGCCGTGCGGTGGAGTTTGCTCCAAACCACGGCGGAAGCGCTAGGACGCCTGGGGGTGGAGCTTGCCAACAGTGACGCCCGCTTGGAGATGGAGCGTGAGTGCCTTGCGCAGGAATGGCATCGTCTTGAAGTCGTCGTGAATTTCGGCCGCCTGCAGCGCGAGCGCGCCCGTGCAAAGGCTGAGGGGTCCCTTGCCGCGGCGGTGGAGGCCCGCGAGTGCGCCTTTGCTGAGGCTCGGGAAGCCGACTGCCGGCGCAGGGCCTCCAAGGACCGCCTCGAGGAGCTTCAAGCCTTCAACGCCGCCCTTGAAAGGCAGATCCAGGCGCGGAGGTCCACACTTGATGGCCCGGCAATCGAGTTCCTCCCCACCGGCACGAGCCCCCGCGTGCCCGTGGATGCGTTGCCGATGGAGGCACTGGAGCAGAGCCTCGAGCAGGAGAGGCTGGAGGTGAGGGAGCGCGAGGTGTCGCTTGCCGAGGAGTCCCTTGCCTCCCGCGAGGCGAGGATCCAAGAGGAGGTCGACAACAAGGTGGCAGAGGCTTGGCATTCCCTTCTCCAGGACTATCACGCGAAGCTAAAGCTCCAGGAGTCCCGTTATTGCAAGTGACGTGACCACCTGAAGGGCGAGGTTGATGTCCTCAAGAAAAGGTTAGACCAAGAGGAGCGACGACGGCGAGTCGCGATGGACGCCCAGGCTGCTGCCGAGGCCGAGCTAGCTTTTCTCTATAAACAAGTGAAGGGTGTTGCTTCCCTGGCGGAGAAGTCTTCGGACGAGGCGGACCGTGTTCGCGGCCTCCAGTACATGTGCTCCCAGATGTTCCAGTCCCTCGAGGGGAGGGCCAACCGGGCCTTGAGCGACATCTACGGTGCGAGCGTCTCGAGCCCCTTGGTTCCAGACGACACTGGGTACCTGGGCTTCTTTTCCAGGGTCGTGGATTGCCTTGAGGGGGGTGCAGAGAAGATCCGCGTGCTTGTGGAGGAGAAGTGCCGTGACCTCCTCGCGCGGGCGGCCTCGAACGTCTTCCGCCACCTCCTTCGCCTCGACCCGCACTTCGATTTCGGGGCGGTGCTTGGTCCCGTGCCTGAAGTAACTCGCGCTGCCCTCGCCGAGCGGGTCAAGGACCATGTCGAAGACCTGATAGCGGAGCTTTCTTCTGACGAAGCCGAGGGCGATGCTGGAGCCGGGAAGCACGAGGCCGCCGGTGGCGGTGATGATGAGAGTGGCGGCGACTGCATGTCCCCTTGAGCGGCCTTCTTGTTTTCCTGGCAGGGTTATGCATGTGGCCTAGTGGTAACTCTAATGTATTTTGGAAAATACCCTTGAATGTGCTCCCGAATGATGAGGTGTGTTGCGCCGCGCTTCCTCTTGCCCGGGGTCGCTGCCAATCCGATTGACACGCTCGCGGTAGCCTTCCGTGTCAGGGAGGTTTAGCAGTGGTGCTTGGGGGGGTCCGGACGTCCTGAGGGTTTCTCCTTCTTATGAGTGAGGCAGGTTGGGAGCCCTTTTGGCACTCTGCGTCTGCAGGCCCCAGTCCCGCACATTTCCCAACCACCGTAATGTACGACCGGATCACCAGGACGCAACTACGAGGTGAGACCTCGACACCCTTGATGCCGACCGGATCACCAGGACGACATCGAGGGGCGAGTGGCTATATGACCGGTAAGGCTCCTGAGGCGCGCTGCTCAGAAGCCCCCTTTAATGCTCAAGCAGCTCTACGTCGGCAGGTCCCAGTCCCGTGCATTTCCCGACCACCATAATGTACGACCGGATCACCAGGACACAACTACGAGGTGAGGCCTCGACACCCTTGATGCCGACCGGATCGCCAGGACGACATCAAGAGGCGAGTGGCTATATGACCGGTAAGGCTCCTGAGGCACGTTGCTCAGGAGCCCCCTTTGACGCCCGAGCGGCTCCCAAAATTTTTTGTTTCCTGCCCCGGGAGGTGCGAGCCCCCAGGGGCTCTTGATATGACGCGTTGGTCCGTAGGCGGAGCCTCCCAGCGAGCGAAAAATGGCACGTGCCTGCTGACCCTCTCAAGAGCGCCACGAGAAGACCCGGGCGCCAAGGCCTTGGCGAGGTGCATCCACTGTCCCTCTAGCCCCTGCTCGCGGGGCGCAAGGGGGAGGGTAGCAGGCGAGTGCTTGCCCCGAAGAAAGTGAGGCGCAAAACAAGGATTGTTATCAACGAGAGCGACACCCCTTCCCTACAGAAGAAAAATGCAAGAACACCGAATTCCATTCCAAAAGTCGGCAAGTTCGAGTACAAGAAGGATTCTCAAAGGCGGCAACTTCGAATACAAAAAGGAGCGAGAAACGGCCGCGTCCGGCTCTTAGGGTAGTCTTCGTCTTCGTCTTCCCCCAGCGCTGAGCATAGGGCATCCACGTTGCGTGGGCATAGCCATTGGAGGGCAGTGTTGTCCACCAGCGCGGAGCATGGGGCTTCCACATTGCGTGGGAAGGAACCCCTCCACGTCCTCGGGGGGCTCCTGGCGTATACAGCCCACTCATTATTACGTGAGAGTGTCACGGGTTGGTCCTGGGGGTGTACAGGGAGCTCCATGCCCCGCGGACAAGAAGCCCACTCCCAGTCCCCAGGCTCGGCGTGGCGAAGTAGGGTCGGCTCCGGACAAGCCCTCGAGCGTAGGGGGAGCCCCTCGCGCTCTCCGATGGGAAGGCCCGCCCCGAAAAAGGGCCTTGGGCACCCCAGAGCCCATGGCCGGGTGCCGTCGTCGTGGTGATGGCGCAACCCCCTGCGCCGCGGGTCGGGTCCAGTGGTGTCCCTCCATTGCGTGCGAGGCCGGCACCCCGGGCGGTGCCCCAGTGCTTCGCTGGGGTGCCCGGGGTCCCCACGCAGGTACTCGAGGCCTTGCCCCCAGGCTGGGCGAACTGGGCCTGGGGACATGGGCGAGTACATGATTGCCCGCTGGTGATCGAACGAAACCCGACCCGAAGACATGGGCGTATGTTCCACCCTCCATCTCCAAGCGGGCGTCGCGCGCCCCGGAGACATGGGCGTGTGTTCCACCCTCCATCTCTAGGTTGGGATCATCTGGCCTGAAGAAATGGGCGTGTGTTCCACCCTCCGTCTCCAAGCTGGGGCCATCCGACCCGGGGACGTGGGCGCACGTTCCACCCTCCGTTCCCAGACAAGTGACCCCCGGTCCCCAGACCCAGATGCCTGCTCAAGGCAGCTCCCTAACAGCGGGTGCGCCTCGTGAAGCTGCCTACGCCAGGCATCCTCGCGAGGCCAATCCCGCAAGCCGCCCTTGCGAGGCTGCGCATACCAGCCCGTGCGAGAGCCGCTCGCAAAGTCGCGTACGCGCCTCCTGTCGCCTTGGTAGCCGGCGTTGCTTCCTTCGCGGCCCGGGCGCTCGTCAACATGGTTGTTGTAGAGTTGCTCGAGCCCCTAGGCGCCGGCGCAGTCGAGCCTCTGGTCCTCCTCCCTGGTTCCGGTGGGCGTGCTGATGGGCACAAGGCGACGCCCCTCAAGCGTGGCCAGCACCTCCCACCGGTTTCTGCCGGCGCCCACGGTCAGCTCCTGTGCCCCCGGCGACACGGGCCAGGCCCCCGGCGACCGCGGGTCGCCGCGGACGTCCCCAGTGCGCCCGTGCGGCCCAGGCGCTGTGCCAGCTAGTTGAGCGAGTTCATGGGCACGAGCCTCACTGAGATACACCCGGGTCTCGCCGGCGGTGGTGACGCGCCTGGGTGCACGCCTGGCCCAGTCGTTGCGGTGATCGCGCGCGGCGTGTTGGCGCTGTAGCTTGTGTGCCACGAGGAGCGCGAGATGTCTGTGCGTCGGGTCATGGCAGACCCGGAAGGGCGGCGGCGCGGCCCAGATGCGGGGAAGGGCCGGGGCGGCAAGGGCATGCCGTGTGGTTGGTGAAGGCGGTAGCCCCCGGCGCCTGTTGAGGGCCCGGCCGGTGATGGCGCCCGCCGACGGGGAGGCAGAACGACGCGGAGTGCCGAGGCCATGCGGGCAGCCTGCCGCTCAGCACGGGCTCGATGTCCTTTTGCCATGAGTGCGGAGAGCGGAGGCGAGGCGAGGCTTTGAGGAAGACTTCGACACGCCCCCTACCTGGCATGCCAAAAGTCGGATTTCGGGCTCCGCAAAACCCAAAGAAGTTCGAACATAGGGGTGTGTGCGAAGCTTCCCTGCAACCTCTCCCTACGTAGCTCGCTACTCGATGGTTACCACGGCGAACTCGCACAATGATGAGGAAGAAGATGCACACGATGATTTACCCAGGTTCGGGCCGCTGCGAAGCGTAATACCCTACTCCTGCTTTGGTGGATTGCCTCTCGAGGAGGTGTGGTGAATGAACTAGTACAGTGGTGAGGAGCCTCGCAAGGGCGCTCGAGTGGTGTTCTTGGCTCTCTGCCCTGTTGGGTGTTGTCTTCTCTCTCCCTCCTATTCGTCCCCCTTCTACGGGGGAACCTAGCCTCTATATATAGCGGTGGCCCGAGTCCTCTTCCCTTATCGCAATGGCGGGAAGGGATCCCACAACGGCCAAATTTGAAGGGGGACAGGAGTACATCCCCGCCCTGTCCAAGGGTGGTCTTCACCTGCAAAGTAGCCACCGATGATGCAGAGGTGGGCTCGGTAATGACATCCGTCCTGCTGGGCTCGTGGTCGTGGTCTTGTTGCACTGGAATGGAAACCTTTGGGGGGGGGGCGCTTTGGGAACCCGCGTACGTCCTTGCTTCCTTTGCACCAAAGGGGAAACTGCTCCGCCTGGCGCGCTGGTGCCCGCCTGTCCTTCCTTGTGTCATCCTTGACTCCTAAGGCCGGGTTCTGCATAGAGATCTCCACCGCTCCGGAGGGTGCCCGAGGAGGACGATCCTTCACCGGTCTTGGTGTTGTTCTTCCTCGTGAGCTCAGGGCCCTCGTGAGGGCCTTGTCTTGGGTGCGGTCTCGCCAGGCCGTGCCTGGCTGACGAGGTGGGCCATGCCGTGGGCCGCAGGCAGGCAGGTCTGGGTACCCCCGTTCCCTGAACGCCGACAGATGCATTGACATGGAGATCAATGCCGACGCGGGGGGCTTCAGGCGGCAGTGGGTATATGTGGACGCCGGCCGGCACAGCCCCCTGCTGCTGGTTCCGTCGTCCCCAGCGGTACTGATCCCGCAATGGGGGCACGAAAGTCTTGACGGGCCAGGGTTGCCGCTAATGATGAAGAGGCTGGCCTCCTAGAGGGCTGCCGGAGTGACCGCGGCGCTGGTCGTGAGGGAATTCCTCCGGCGAAGGATTCCCCCCTTCAGCGCCATTCCCGCCTGATGTGGGCCTTCTCCGGCCCAAGGGATCCCCTGTGGCTTCACCCGGACCGCCTGCCGCCCCATGTGTTGGATAGGATGCTCCTGATCTTGACCGGCGAAGAAGCCGGCGGTCTCCCTCGGGAGGGGCGCCCCTTGTACAGGTACAGGAACCGGGAGGACTTTGTCCATTCCATGACCCTCTTCGATCAATGGGGGCTTCTTCAGGAGCGCGGCGTGGGACCCGGGTGCGATCCCGCCCTGGTGGTCCTCGAGCCTCATCTTCTGGCGGGCCTGGAGTCCTTGGCCGAGGCAACGGGGCATGGTGAGCGTCCACCTCCGAAGGTCCGTTGCCAACTCTTCCCAATGCCTAAGGGCGCCAATGGTGCCGCTCCGCCCGAGGGCAGTGCCGGTGCGCTACCAAGAGTGTTGAGGAAGAGGAAATGGGCCGCCACGTATGATTAAGCGCCACGCCTCGGCTTCGCTTGCTTCGACACTTCGGGCGTGCCTGACCCCTTGTCTCTTGTAGGTTCCCGGCAAGGGAGAAGGTCAAGGAGCCCCCGTGCCCGGCGGGCGGATCTCCATCGCCGGTCGGGTTCGGGGGGGTGGTACGAGGCACGTGCCCCATCAGAGCCTGGGGACCGCGCCTAGGCGTGAAGTGGTTCCTCTTTCGCTGGTCAGGGGCGTGGGGCATGCGGTGCTGGCTCGCCCCACACCTTGCAGGGGGAGCCCACCTTACGGAGTCTTGGCGGCGGTCCGTCCGGAGGCGGTTCCCGCGGGCGATTCTCCGGCCTTCGGGATGCCTGGCACCGCGGCTCGGGCTGAGCCGGCGAGGGCCGAAACATTTGCCGGAACTACCGCCCAGCCAGGCGCCGGATGCGGCTTTGATGGGGTATCTACCCCAAGTGGGACCCAAGTCCACGGCGCACATCGCCCTGCCTGTACGGGGAGAAGTGAGCATCGCCAAGCCCCCAGTCTCCCACGGACGGTGGAACCTCTGGAGCGTCGGCGATGGATGAGGACGCGGCTCCTTGCCCGGACTTGGCCCGGGCGCTCATGAACTCCCAGACCTCAGTTCGGCGCGATCTCCTGCAGAGCACGGCTAGCCTGCTGGGGGAACTTGGTGCGGAGCTTCGAGGTGCCGATGAGCGCTTTGCCGAGGAGCAGCTGCATTTGGCTCGCGGGTGGAACCAGCTTGATGTCTACATCAAGCTAGGCCGTCGTCAGCACGAGGCGGAATGCTTAGAGGTCGAAAGGTCCGTCACGGAGGCAAGGGAAGCACACGACCATGCCCTCCAGAGGGCCGAGGAGGCGAACGGACGTCGCGAGGCGGCCGAAGCTCGGGAGCGAGAACTTCAAGCCTTGAATGCCACCCTGGCACGGCTGCTTCAGGAACAGGGGGGCGCTCCTCCTTCGTGCGACGACGGGCTGGCGGCCGGGGCGGGAGAGGCGCATGAGCTCGCCCTGTGTGAGGCGGACCTTCGGGCCTTCGAACAACAACTTGCCCTGATATCATCAGAGCAGAGTCTGCAGCGCGAGAGGCTGGAGGCGCTTGACTGCGATGTCACCGCTGCTCTGGCTACCCGCCAACAACGCATGGAGGAGGTTCAAGGGGAGGCCGACGCAAGTGTCGACCGAGTCCGCAAGGACTATCACAATAAACTTAAGCAGCAAGAGAGCTGCTTCAAGATCCGGTGCGCAGAGCTGCTGCGCGAGGCTGAAGGTGTTAGGAAAAAACTTACCCGGGCAGAGGCACAGCGGGAGGCCGCACTCAAGGCCCAGGCTACCGCCGCGGCCGTGCTGGCGTCGCTTCAGGAACAGGTGAAAGGCGTTGCATCTCTTGTGGAGCGGGTGGCGGAGGAGGCGAACCAGGCACGGGGTCGGCAGCACCAGCGCTCGAAGATGTTCCAGGATCTCGAGCGGCGAGCTCGCCGGGCTCTAGGGTCCATATGCGGGGGAGACGTCCCCAGCCCCCTTGCGCCCGATGATGCCGGCTATCTTGATTTCTTCACCAAGGTCGTGGAGCGACTCGAAGTGGGTGCCTCACAGGTGGGCGAACTGGTTGAAGGGGAGAGCAGCAATCTTCTGTCAAGGGCACTGACGCCCGTCTTCAGTCACCTCCTTCGCGCCAATCCCAGTTTTGACTTCAAGACCGTGATGGCCCCACTTCCTGACTCGATCCGTGGCACCCTGGGAGAAGCAGTGGAAGATTACGTGAGCGCGTAGTTCACCCTTGGTGCCCCAAGGGCTGGGGAGGGTCTGAGGGATGCGAAGGCAGCAACGTCGGCGCAAGCGACACGTCTCCTTAGGCCCCAACCCTTTTAATCCTTCTGCTGCCAAAGCCAGTTTGTAACTCTGCCAGGGCGTGAAGCCGCTATTTTGTTCTGGAACTTATGCTCCTGTGACTGGCGCTCGTTCTTCATGTGGCTTCTTCTGGCGTTACCTTTACGCCTCGGGATACGGAGATGTGATGCTTGCACGAGGTCGTCGCCAGCAGCCTAGGTTGTGCTACCCGGGACTACCGGCCTCGTGATATGGTGCACCCTCATCGGCTTACTCATGTGTGTCGCGCGAGAAAATCAGACGCGAGAGGCCCTGGCGAGGTGGCACGTGTGGGGAGGGGGGAACCGTTACCCGGAACCCGCGTTGGGGTTCTGGTGCCATGGGGACGGCCTCAGATGTAGGCACCGTGCCTCAGCCCCCACTCGCGCGTCGCCCAAGACGGAGACGATGAGCGCGTGCAGTTTTGAAAAAGGAAAACCAACAAAACTCAACAGAAATCCGAAAAACCAAATTCTTTATTAAAACAGGGGGTAAACTCGTTTACAAGCAAGAAGAGGTGCGGCTGCCGTGTCCTGCACGTTGGGCATTTTTTGGTCTTCCCCCAAGCGCGATGCTTGGGGCTTCCACTTGGGCGTGGGGATGGTTGTTCTGCCAGCGCGATGCATGGGGCTTCCACTAGGGCATGGGCATAGTCACGGTTTGGCAGTAATTCCGCCAGCGCGGAGCATGGGGCTTCCACTAGGGCATGGGCGGGAGCCCCCCGAGGCCATAGCCCGGTCAGTCGAGAGGCTCCGGGGCGTATATAGCCCCACTCATTCTTATGTGAGAGTGTCACGAGTAGAATTTCTGAAGATGTTGGATGTTCCAAGTGTTTGGCACTGGAATCCCACCCTCCATCTCCAGGCGGACGGCGCCCGGCCTGGAGACATGGGCATCCTTGAACGGTCCCTCCCACATGGGAGAGAGCTTGTGGAGGCCCTCCCTGGAGAGGACCCGTCGCAAGACAAGGTCCCCCAAGTCGAGGGTGCGGGGGCGGATGTTGCGGCTGTGGTAGCGCCGCAAGGCCTGCTGGAACCTTGCGGCGCCGAGGGCGGCCTGTCGGCGGGCCTCCTCAAGGAGCAAAAGGTCGGCTTTCCGGGAGTCATTCGGACGCGCCTCGTCGAATGCTAAGACCCGTGGGGACCCATGCTTAAGCTCCGAGGGAAGAACCGCCTCAGCCCCGTAGACGAGGAAGAAGGGGGTTTCGCCGGTGGGCTTAGTCGCTGTGGTGTGGATAGACCACATCACACACTGCAGCTCATTTAGCCACCCCCTCCCACATGCCTCAAGCTTCTTCCTGAAGCTCCTGGTCTCGAGGACCTCAAGGATCTCGGCATTGGCGTGCTCGGCCTGACCGTTGCTACGCGGATGCGCCACGGAGGCGTAGCATATCTGCGTACCAAGGTTAGCGCAATAAGATTTGAAAAGGCCGCTCATGAACTTAGAGCCATTGTCAGTAATGATGCGGTTGGGGATGCCAAACCGGCATACGATGCCCTTGATGAACCTGACGGATGAAGCGACCGGGATGGTGCGGAAAGGGTTCGACCTCCGCCCACTTGGTGAACTTGTCGATAGCGACGTAGAGGTAGCGATACCCGCCGGCCGCATGGGGAAAAGGGCCTAAAATGTCTAGCCCCCACACCACGAAGGTCCAAGAGAGCGGGATCGTCTGCAACCCCTGTGTGGGCTGGTGGATCTGCTTGGCGTGGAATTGGCAGGCCTCAGAGGATCGAACCAAATCGACAGCATCGCGAAGTGCTGTAGGCCAATAAAATCTGTTGGGAACACCTTACCAGCGAGGGTGCGCGATGAAGAGTGATGCCCGCAATCTCCCCCATGGATGTCGGCAAGCAGCTCGCGTCCTTGCTATTCCGAGATGCAACGGAGCGAGATGTCGTTGGGCCGCCTCCGGTACAGCTCGTCGTCTCGCAGGCAACACGCGGAGGCTTGGTGGGCGACGCGCTCTACTTCCGCATCTTCCATGGGGAGGTCGCCGCGAAGCAGGTAGGCATTGAGGTCGATGGTCCAATCGCCCTCTTGAGGTTCCAGCACCAGAAGCAGACGATCTCCCGAGGACGGGCCGCAGTCCGGCGCCCCTGTCGACGGCGCGGGCAGCAATTCCTCTTCCGGGGGCGCGGTGCTGACGACAGGCGGCGCAACCGTTGGCCTGAGGAGTCTTTCCTCGAAAACGCCGGGGCACTGGGGCTCGCGGCGGGACGCCCATTTGGTGATGTCGTCGGCCTCCAGATTTGCACCTCTCGGGATGCGGACCAGCTCTAGGCCGAGGAAGCGCTTCTCAAGCTTGCACACTTCTTCCAAGTATGTCGCCATGTGCTAAACCTTCGGCTTGTACTTTTTGCTGGAGAAGTTGACAAGGAGCTGGGAGTCGCCCTTGACGATGAGGTGCTTGATCCCGAGGGCGGAGGCGGCCTTGAGGCCGGCGATGAGGCCCTCGTACTCCGCGATGTTGTTGGAGACCTTCTCGTTATGCCCGAAGCGTAGCTGGACCGCATAACGCAACTTGTCACCCTATGGTGAGGTGAGGACGATGCCAGCCCCCGCACCCATCATGGAGAAAGCACCGTCGAAGCACAGGGCCCAACCGCGGGGTGCTTCAATCCCAGGGAGGAGGGATTCGCCCTGGCGAGGCTCCTCCTCGCCCGAGGCGGTCCATTCTGCCACGAAGTCCGCTAGAGCTACACCCTTTACGACCCTCATGGTGCAAAACTCGAGCTCGAAGGCTTGCAGCTCGATGTTCCATTCGGCAACCCTGCCCGCGGCGTTGAAGCTTCGGAGGATCTTCTCCAAGGGGTACGCGGAGACGACCTTTATGGGGTGCCCTTGGAAATAATGGCACAGCTTCCTGGAGGCCATGCGGAGTGCGAGGAGGAGCTTCTGCTGCATGGGGTAGCGCTCGCGTGCATCCCTCAGCACCGTGCTGACGTAGTATACTGGGCGCTCAACATGGCGCGTGACGGTGGTGTCTACATTGTCATCGCCGGCAGGCTCGAGGGGCAGGACCGAAGAGGCTCCCGAAGGCGCGGCGTCCGGGGCCTCGGGGGCTTCCAGAAGCATGGCGCCTGGGGCCTCCGGTGGCGGTGAGTCCTCCCGATGGAGGGCGGGGCCCTCCTGTAGTGCACCTTTGACTGGCACCGTCATGGCATGGGCGACCTCCGGCGACACTTTCGGCGCAGGCTTCTTCCTGACATGGGCTGGCTCCTCCCGCTCCACCACAAGGGCAGCTCTAGCTGTCTGCGGGGTGGCCACCAGGTATAGCAGCAGACGCTCGCGTGGGCGCAGCACGACCATAATAGGAGGGCTTGTAAGGTATTGCTTGAGGTCCGCGAAGGCCACGTCCGCCTCGGGAACGGCCCTGACCTTTTCATCAGCTTGAAGAACGATAGCACCCGCTCGCCGAACTTGGAGATGAACCGCCCGAGGGAGGCTAGGCACCCTGCGAGCTTTTGTATTTCCTTGAGGGTCCGGGGGAGGTGCATCTGCTCGATGGCCTTGACTTTTTCGGGATTCTCCTTGATCCCCCGATGAGACGTGAGGAAGCCAAGCAACTTGCCGGAGGGGACCCCGAAAACGCACTTGTCGGGGTTGAGCTTCAGGTTGATTTTGCGTAGGTTGGCAAAAGTTTCTTTCAAGTCTTCAACGTGTGTCTTGGCCTCACGCGTATTGACCACAATGTCGTCGACATAGGCCTCCACGTTTCTCCCCAGCTGGGGCCCCAGCGCGATGTGCATCAATCGCTGGAAAGTGGCCCCGGCGCTCCTTAGGCCGAACGGCATGCTTACGTAGCAGAACACCCCGTTAGGAGAAATTAAGGCCGTCTACTCTTCGTCCTCCACGGCCATCTTGATCTGATGGTAGCCCGAGAAGTCGTTCAACAAGCACAGTAGGTCATAGCAGGTGGTAGAATCTACGATCTGGTCGATGCACGGAAGCGGGAAGGGGTCCTGGGGGCAGGCCTTGTTGAGGCTGGTGAAGTCGACACACATCCGCTCCTTGCCGCCCTTCTTGGGGACAATGACGGGGTTGGCAAGCCCCTACGGGTGGCGCACCTCGCGGATGACCCTCGCCTCTTGTAGCTTTTGCACTTTTTGAACAATAAAGTGTTGCTTTTCCGACCCCTGGCGCCGCGCTTTCTGCTTGACGGGGCGTGCATTGGGGCACACCGCCAGATGGTGCTCGATCACCTCCCTCATAAATTCGGTTAGATCGGTTTCCTTCCATTCTAACACGTCCGCGTTTGCCCTGAGGAAGGTGACGAGCGCCTCCTCCTGCTCAGGGGCGAGACCGGCGCCGATGGTGAAGGTGTGGCTGGAGTCGCTGCCGTCGAATGGCACTTTCTTAGTCTCAGCTCGGCTCTGAGAGAACAGCAGCCTCTTTCCGACCGGCGCTACCTCGTGGGGCAATGCCTCGCCCTCATCGTTCGGTCGCGCGGCCGCGGTGGCCACAGTAGCCGCGGAAGCCTTGTACGCACGCCCGAGGCAGCCGACCGCATCCTTCTCGTCGCACTTGATTGTCAGGACACCGGCGCACCCGGGCATCTCGATGATGTTGTAACTCGGGTGGGTTGCCGCCATGAACTTGGCGAGCATCGGGTACCCCAAGACGGCGTTGTACGGGAGGTCGATGTGCGCCACGTCAAAGTCGATGAGCTCCATGCGATAGTTGTCGCGCATGCCGAAGGTGACGGGTAGGCGTATCTGCCCGATGGGGTCCGTGGTCCCGCCGACCACACCGGAGAAGGGCCTCGTGGGATTCAGCTGGTCGTAAGTCACCTGAAGAGCCTCGAAGGTTGCGACGGAGATAATGTTGAGCCCCGCGCCCCCGTCGATGAGAGTCTTGGTAACCGCGATGTTGCTGGCGGTGGGAGTGCACACCAAGGGGAGGGCGCCCGCAGTAGCCGCAGATCGCGGGTGGTCTCCCACGTTGAAGGTAATGCCACGTGTGGTCCAGCTAGGCGATGGTGTGGACCCACGCTCTTCGCGGGCGGCGCCTGCCTTGTGGAAGGAGGGCTTGAAGTGAAGGTCAGCGGCCAGTGCCTGAGCCCCGTCGAGGATGCATGCCACCGCGCGTCTCTCCCGGCGCGCCCGGGTGTCCCTGTTGGGCATAAGCAAGCCGCCTCGGGGCTCGGCTAAGCCGACACACCGAGGAAAGCATGTCGTGGCTCCCTCTCGCGATGCTGGAAGGCGGGGCGAACGGGAGGGCGCGCGGGCTCACCTGCCCGCGGGGACCGGGTCGCCGACCGTCGTGCCGGCGTTGGTGAAGCGGCGCCAAATGCCTCGGCCCACCGGGGTGGCCTGGGCGCCCTGGTCCGCCCTGCGCTCAGTGCGCACACGGCGAGCGTCGGCCATGGGGTTGGTGAAGCCGGAGCCAAAACGGAGCTGGAGAACGTCGGCGCACCCCTACCTGGCGTGCCAAATGTCGGATTCGGGGCTCCGCAAACCCAAGAAGGTTCGAACACTGCGGTGCGCTCGCTCTCCGGCCCTACTCTACCTCGCAACCTAATGACGACTCTCCGGTGGTTTGAGCTAAGAAGATGAGCAAGAACACACAGAGTTTACCCAGGTTCGGGCCACCTCGCGGTGTAAAACCCTTCTCCTTGCTTGGTGGATTGCTTGAGGAGGAAGAGGAGTACAAGGCTTGTTTTTGACCAACTCTCTCCTCTGTGGGGGCTGGTTTCCTCCTTATATTGGCCCCGGTCCTCTTCCCCCCCCCCCCCAAAAATATCAGGCGGGAAGGGTTGCCACAATGGCCATTTTGAAAGGGGACAAGGTTGCAGCTTATCCTGACAAAAGGTGGTCTTGTCCTGCTAAAGTTCCCCGTCGTGATGCGCTCGTGGGCTCAGGGGTGACATCCGTCCCACCGAGCCCTTGGTCTTGGTCTCCTTGCACCGAAACGGCAACCTTTGGGGGATGCTTTTGGGGGCCCGCGAGCTGGCGCCTCTCCTCTATCACCAAAGAGGGGATCCCCGCCGTCCGCGCTTGCTGGCACTGCTGCTGGCACCGTTTGACATGGCGCGTGTCACCCATGTGCGGGTATGGAGTGGCGGGGCCCGCCCTAATAGCTCTAGGCTGACCCGCCTCCCAAGGGCGCCGTGGTCCGTTTCACGCGGAGACCCCGCGAAATGCCTGGTGGCGATGCCGCCTTGTGCCTAGCCAGGCGGCGGCCTTCCGAGAACCGGTTCCATGAGGCCTGCCGGTGGGGCCACTCCGTGTTCAATACGATCCGCGCGCCCTGGACCGCAGGCAGACGGGCCTGGGCACCCCTAGTCCCAGAGTCCCAACAGTCGTCAAGGGAAAGGCATTGTTCGGGTGCTTACCTCGGGTATGTAATATACCGCGAGTCATGGATGACACGGAAGTTCCCCGAGTCTTGTGGGTAAAGTGTGTAACCTCTGCAGAGTGTAAAACTATTCGAATAGTCGTGTCCACGTTCAAGGATAGTTGGATGACCGCTCTTGGGCTACGTCCATGGTCTCCAAACTTGGTGTGTGTGTGTGTAAGTGGGAAAGATGATACTTGAGCTAAGTTGGACGACTTGGTATAATGACTAAACATGAGATGTTCTCTCCCTGCTTATGATGATATATGTAACTTGTTCATATGGATATCTGCAACCTATTGATGCATGCTTTTACTAGTTGATTGAACATGTCATTGCTCTCAAACTAGCTTTCCGCAAAATTACCTTTTAGTGCCATATCATGCTCTGTTGAACCTTATTCCAAACCTGGGTTGCTTGTGAGTACATTCAAAGTACTCATTGGCTTGCCACTGGTTAGTTTATTGACCAGGCATGAAAGAACAAGAAATAATGAAGAATACCTTGGTGACAATCATGCGATCTATGACGCTTCCTAGTCAGAATGCCCGTAGGGTTAAGGCAGATGGCATGGGTCCACGCCATTGTTGAAGATTTCCGCTGCGAGTTTATGAAGACTTGGTCATAAAGGCCATATTTGAGCAAAACGGTATGTAATGGATGTAAGACTCTTGTTATTCAGTTTATGTGTGTTCGGTGAGCATTGACCTCTGGGATCACTATGCACGTTCATTCGGTGATCACGACTTATGAGTCAGGGTCCCCACAGAGCTGGTATTAGAGCCATCCTGACTGTAGGAAGCCCTTAGTTAGCATGGACGTTAGTTAGGACAAAATTGTTTCCCAGAACCTTCAAATCACTTGCAAAGACTATCATATTTCTTACCTCTTCTAAGCTTTCAAAAAACTTAAGGATTGTGCCTCAGCACTTCCACCTTTTTCTCTTGGCTCTCCTCATCTGCTTTTCAAAACCATGCAAACGATTGTTAGTACCCTTGTGCCCCTGACCACTGGATTCCTTGTAATCCTCATTCGTAACCTGGGAGGAATCCACCATGCCAGACATTCACACAAGTTTGATAACATCACGACAAGACAATACCAACAGGAGATACCTTCTCGGGAAATGAAGGCATCAAGACTAGGAAGATGCTGACACCCTCGACACTGCCCCAGGATGATGCAACCTTGGCCTACAATGCTCAAGGCATAAGACATGCAATGTCATGGTATGCATCGCTAATAGAGCAACCTTGTCCATACCGTTGTTGTATCGGCAACCGCCGGTGGATGAGAACCTCACCAATTGGTCTGGCTCACAATAGTGAGCAGGAAAAACAGTTCTCTTCATCCCCCGCTCTCGGTGTCGATATTGTCATCAACATGACCGAAAAGTTGGGACTCTATCATGCCTTGTTGATATCATTGCATAAAGGATTGCCCACTTGGAACTCTCGAAGCCTTGGAGGACAAGAAGGCATTGGCACGATTAAGAAGACAACAGGAGACCGAGTAAGTGGCAACCACGAGGAATCACCTTCACCTCGTCAGTTTACCAGATGAGAAGATGTCAAAGATTCTCCAGGCCCCAACCAGGATCGTTTCAACGAACAATAACAGGAAACATAGTGACACTTGAAGGAGACCCAGAAGACTAGGCGGACTCCTCTTCAAGACACGAAGCAAGCACGACTATTGAGTCCGAGAACCCCTAGGGTAGGATGAGTCGTGTATCCCCTATGCGAAGTCGAGTCTGTGTGACGGTTCGAATGGAACCTTGTTGGGTGTTTCTTGTTTTATCTGTTTGAGTTTTGGTATAAGACGCACTTTTGCCCTAGGCGACAAGTATGCAGCTACATCACCTACCTTATCCTAATGTTTGTGTTTGGCCATTTCAGCACTTGTTTGATTGCACTTGCACTATACCACCCCCTTAGACACTCCCTTCTATGCTACTTTTCCTCTCCCCCATCTCGTCAACTGAAGCCCGGCAAGACAAGATGCACCAAGGATCCACCTCGACAGACAACTAGCACTAAAGACTTTGACTACAATGTACTCAACCAGACGCAATCCCGTAGAGTTATGCTTTTCCCTCAAGATTGGAAACCCCTCCCTAGACCTCACGAGCTCCCCCAGCTCAAGCCTCTGATCACTTGTTTAATACACTGATTTGCCAGAGCACCTGTTGAGCTTCAATAACCCCTACTTAGCACTGGGTTCATTAGGAAGCTAGTGATCATAGTGAACAAACACATTTCATCCATAAGCTAGCACCAGAGCCTTGATGCCAAAGGAAAGATCATTCTAAGGATATGTGATTAGTGGGCAAATGATTTGATGTGGTTATCATAGATATCTTGAGGAGACAACTGAGATCACTTGGTGGATCACGAGGCTTTCAAGGTGAAAGGTGAACTTGGTGGACCAAGTTAATAGAGTAGCATGACCTACTTCTCCCTTGAGTAAATTGGATTTGGTAGGACGATTGGGATCACAAGTTGAAATTCTTGGTGGTATCATAATTTAATTCTGTCAAATAGTAGTCATGGATTGATGATGTTACAAAGGTGACTCGGGAGAACTAGTAGGAATTCTCATAGGACTTGAGATTTGGATTTAATAGGTGACCCTAACAAAGTGTTGATGTTAAGTAAGTCTAAATGGTTTGGAGTAATTTGGATTTAGTCCAATGATCTTGATCATGCTACCATGTTTTTTGGTGGATGATAAGTAGAAGAAATTGGATGGTGTTCGTGGATCGGTTAAATTGGATTCGTAGGAAGGAAACAAGATCTTGTATTGCTATATTACGAGTTTCCTTAGCATAGTAATGCAGTACCTTAGACCTTGGAGAGGCTAGTAGATCACTTGGATTTGTAGAGTCACAATCAAGCTTCGCAGCTTGTAAGCTTTCCCGAGGATTTTTATATAGGGATATATGTGAGTCAGCTAGAGTATGCATACACGATCTTGGTTTAGTCCTTCTCTCAAACCTTGGAGTTAAATAGCATGAGTGATGTTGGAGTTGAATTATATGAGATGATACCCTCAATGATATAGGATGATTTTGCTTGGAGTAATAGGTAAGACTATTGGCATCTATAACTGTGCGCAAGGATAAGATGATAGTGTTGGGTTCTACCGTAGGTGCATCGCATGCAAATTAAAATTTTCCTACGCGCAGAACAACCAAGAACATGCTACGGAGATGGATCACAGATCGTTACCACTAGACGCGTAGTGCCGTGCAGCGGAAGTAGAGTTGGGGCAGCGCGTCCACGAGGTCCGTCTCCTCCTCGTCCGATCTCCCTCGAACAGCCGGTCCGATCTCCCTCGAACTATCGGTCGCCGGATCCCACGTACAGGTCCACCGGAGCGGCGCAAGTGCACCACCTCTAATGGTATCCGCGCGTGCACGAGGAACACCATGTGGCGGACTACTAGGTCCGATCACACAGTTTGGGAGCGAGTGGAGGTGGCTAGTTATACCACATGCAAAGCCCTAATGACGGCGCCAAAGCGTTCAACCAGATGGGTGTGCCGCACCTCCATTATATATAGGCATCCAGCGCAGGCTCAACTCTTGGGCCTCGCACGGATCCTAAAGCCCACGTGTTCCTTCCCTTAAGTGTGCGACCCCATAGGTTCTCATTCACTTGGTCGCGAGTCAGATCACATCGACTCGACTAGTCGGTACCGGCTTCTAGAAAAGCATGTCGAATCCAAGTGTCTGATGAAGCTGGTTAGGCAAACCTCTACATCACACTTATGTTCCCTTTGCCACACGATATATGTTGTCGTGCACAAGGTGACATGGTCATCCTTGTTGCAGCACGACCTCTTTCTCGTTCCGGTGAATCCGACCAACATTTCGGATTATCTCATAATCCTCATCGCATGGCCATGCTTATCCATGTCGGATCACCCGAGGGGCCCAGAGTATATCTCTCCTCATCGGAGGGGCAAATCCCATCTTGCTCGACCACGTCTCGCAGCATGGGTCTGGACAAGCCCGAAACCTACCTTTATAACTACCCTATCACGGAGTAGCGTTTGGTCGGCCCAAAGCAAGTCTGTCACCATCCCGAGTACATGCGCAAGCTTAGGTCTTAGGACACAGAACGTATGTTGTACTAGAGACTCACAGATGACCTATCGTTGCGTCTCATTGTTGGGTCTGTCCAACTCAGACCTTATCTCGACTCGGATCCGACTATGTCGAATCTGACCAGATCTTTCTGAGTCCATATTATCTGGCTAGCATCCAATGCTACATGGTCAGTGAGACCGGACCATCCACCGTGTCATATGCTATTCTAACTGGTTGTGCGTCCACACAACCCTTTCGACTAGGGACCATTTAGGACAGTCATCATACAATGCATAGTCTCACAAACAAGTCACGTACTTGTTAATACACATCATTGATAATGTCCAAGGACTATCTTTATTCATAAACACATAGGAAATATCATCATACATGATTTCCTCTAGGGCATATCTCCAACAGTCTCCCACTTGCACTAGAGTCAATCAAATAGACATCGAATGCCCATAGCTCTAACGTGCCCCTCATGCTTGGGTTGTGGCAGCGGATTAGTCAACGGATCTGCAACATTTTCATCTGTATGAATCTTGCATAAATTAGTATCACCATTCTTTACGAGCTTTCGTATCAGGTGATACTTTCTGCCCATGTGCATGGTCTTGTGGTGTTGTCTAGGCTCCTTCGCCTGTGCGATGGCACCTGCATTGTCGCAATACATGTCCAACGGTTTTGCCCAGCCCAGGAACACACCAAGATCCTCCAGGAACTTCCGAATCCAAACACCTTCCTTTGCGGCTTCACAAGCCGCAATGTATTCGGCCTCTGTTGTGGAGTCGGCCACCGTATCTTGCTTGGAACTCGTCCAGCTCACTGCTCCTCCATTCATGACATACACGAATCCAGTTTGCGATCGACAATCATCCATCTCGGTTTGGAAACTAGCATCACCATAACCCTTTACGCAGAGCTCCTCCTCACCTCCATAAACTAGGAACATCTCTTTAGTCCTTCTCAGGTACTTTAGGATAGTTTTCACCGCTGCCAAGTGACTCTCACCAAGGTCAGCCTGGTATCTACTCCCTCCGTCCCAAAATAAGTGTCTCAAGATTAGTACAATTTTGTATTAAAGTTAGTACAAAATTGAGACACTCATTTTAGGACGGAGGGAGTACTTGTTAAGATTGTTGCATAGGCAACATCAGGTCGAGTACATAGCATGGCATACATGATGGATCCTATTGCCGAAGCATAGGTAATCCTACTCATCCGGTTTCGCTCATCAGAAGTCGTAGGACTCTGAGTCTTGCTTAGCCTTATACCATGTGAGATGGGCAGGAACCCTTTCTTGGCCTCACTCATGTTGAACCGCTTCAACACTTTGTCTATGTATATATGTGCCCTGGCTTAAGCCGAGCAGCCTCTTCGATCTATCTCGATAAATCTTGATGCCTGAAATGTATACTGCTTCTCCAAGGTCTTTCATCGAAAACTTGCCATTCAATGATTCCTTGACTGAGTTCAGCATTGAAACATTATTTCCGATCAACAGTATGTCATCCACATACAGGATGAAAAATACTACCGAGCTCCCACTAGACTTCTTGTATAAACAATAGTCCTCTTCATTCTTGATGAAACCAAGGTCAACGATGACTTCATCAAAACGAATGTTCCAACTCCGAGCTGCTTGCTTCAATCCATAAATGGATCTCTTGAGCTTGCATATTTTACTAGCATTATTTGGATCAACAAAACCTTCAGGCTGTATCATGTATACATCCTCCTTTAAATTTCCATGAAGGAAAGTCGTTTTGACATCCATCTGCCATATCTCATAATCGAAATATGCAACTATAGCTAGTATGATCCTCATCGACTTTAGAATCGCTACCAGCGATTAGGTCTCATCGTAGTCAATTCCTTGAACTTGTCCATAACCTTTAGCGACAAGCCGAGCTTTGTGGATCTGAACATTTCCATCCACATCGGTTTTCTTCTTAAAGACCCATTTACAACCAATGGCAATTACGCCAGGTGGCGGATCAACCAAGTCCCAGACTTGATTATCATCCATGGAATTTAACTCGGATCTCATGGCCTCCAGCCATGCCTCGGAATCTGGGCTCACCATCGCTTCTGCATACGTGGCCGGCTCGTCGCTTTCTAGCAGCAACACGTCGCGCACTCTACGCAATCTTTCCAACCTCCGTGGCTCCGGTGCCGACTCCACTACTGGTTCCTTCACCGACTCCGGTATGATCTCATAACCAGCCGAGTTGTCCCCGAGTGGCTCTCAAATTTCTTCGAGTCGCACCGTTCTCCCACTGGCTTCCCGACTGAGAAACTCTTTCTCTAGGAAAACCCCGTTCCGAGCAACAAATACTTTGTTCTCTTCTCGGTTGTAGAAGCTGTATCCCAAGGTTTCCCTCGGATATCCCACGAATATGCATTTATCCGACTTAGGTGTAAGCTTGTCCGACATGAGTCGCTTGACAAAAGCTTCACAACCCCAAATCTTTAGACAAGACAAACTAGGACTCTTCCGAGTCCACATCCCATGTGGTGTCTTGTCTACGGATTTTGATGGTACCCTGTTTAGTGTGAAAGCTGCAATTTCTAGAGCATATCCCCAGAATGACAAGGGTAAATCCGATTTGCTCATCATTGATCGGACCATGTCCAACAAGGTTCGATTTCTCCGTTCTGACACGCCGTTTCTCTGCGGCGTACCCAGAGGTGTGAGCTAAGGTACTATACCTCGGCTTTTCAGATGATCATCAAACTCCTGGCTCATGTATTCACCTCCATGATCTAATCGCAAAAGCTTTATCGTCTTGCTGTGCTGATTTTTAACCTCGTTTTGAAACTCTTTGAACTTTTCAAAAGTTTTCGACTTGTACCTCATCAAATAGATATATCCATATCTACTCAAGTCATCGATAAAAGTCACGAAGTACGGATAGCCACCTCTGGCCGTTGTGCTCATTGGACCACACACATCACTATGTATAAGCTCCAACAGCTCGAACGCCATTTCGCAACTCTTTGCAAAAGGAGACTTGGTCATCTTGCCGAGCAAGCATGATTCGCATGTCTCAAACGACCCGAAGTCGGACGAAGTTAGGAGTCCATCATCATGGAGCTTGTTCATGCATTTTAGACTAATATATCCAAGCCGACAATGCCAGAAATAAGTCGGATTTATCTCATTAGGCCTATGCCTCTTGATATTCATGTTATATACTAGTTCCATTTCTAGATTTAAAATAAATAGCCCATCCACAATTGGTGCATAGCCGTGGAACATTCCATTCAAATAAAATGAAAAACCATTGTCCTTGAAACTGAATTCATAACCCTGACTCATCAAGCATGAGGCAGAAATAATGTTCCGACTAAATGAGGGAATGTAATAACAATTATTCAATTCCAAAATAAATCCAGAAGGAAGCTTGAGCTGCATAGTGCCAACCTCCAACGCATCAACTCTTGCTTTGTTGCCGACCCTGGTGTCAATCTCCCCTTGTGCCACACGCCTAGTTCTTATCAGCCCCTGCATCGAGTTGCAAATATGAACAACCGATCTGGTATCAAATACCCAAGAGCTACTAGGTATGTCAGCAAGGTAAATGTCTATAACATATGTAACAAGTGTACCTTTGCCTGAAGAAGCATTTCCGGCCTTCTTGCCATGCTTGGCAAGCCACTTGCTACAGTTCCTCTTCCAATGACCAGGTTCCTTGCAATGAAAGAAAATGGTCTTTGAGTTCGGTCCCGGCTTCAGCGCAGCGGCGGAGACAACCTTCTTCGTGCCCTTTTCCTTACCCTTTTTCATGGACCAACTCTTCTTGAACTTAGCCGAGTTCTGCACCATCAACACTTGATGTGTGCCTTTCTTAATATCTTGCTCTACCAACTTAAGCATCCCATGCAATTCAGTGAGCTTCTTATCCGTGCCGTGCATATGATAGTTCGAGACGAACGTTCCATAGCTAGGTGGAAGAGAACCCAGAATTGCATCCGTGGACAGCTCGTCCCCAAGTGGGAAGCCTAACCGATCCAAAGCTTGCACGTACCCGATCATCTTGATCACATGCGGGCTCAGTGGATCACCCTCTTTCAGCTTACAAACCGTCAAGGATTGCCAGACGTTGAACCTTTCAGTCCTAGCCTGCACCTGAAACATGCTCTTGAGACTATCGATCATATCAAAAGCATCAACGTTTTTGAAATCCTGTTGCAAATCGGGCTCCATACAAGACAGCATCAGACTGCTGATCTCGTTTTATTCATCAACAAGTTTCTGGTGGGCATTCTTGGCTGTGGCATTAGCATTCTCGGCAGGTTCCTCTAGAAGTGGATTCTGTAGAACATGTTCCTTTTTATCGTGCTTGAGAACAATTCTCAAATTTCTATACCAGGTGGTAAAGTTTGTTCCATTTAGTTTATCCTTTTCTAGAATTGATTTCAATGCAAAGTTGGGTTGAGCAGGTGGTGTCATTGATCTACAATAGAAAATATGCAATCACTAAGCAATGTGTTTATGTAGAGTAATTCAAGACTTAAACAGAACTACTCCCACTGAAGTCAGCATTCCTCCGCAAACTCTCAGTGATTCAGGACCCGTCTAGCGCAAGCGAGTAGTGAACTTTAGCATCACTGCTAGCCAACTTGCCTATTCGGTAAGCAACTCCTTGCTAATCGTATATCTATATGACTCCTGTCGGTCGGGTAGGTATCTCATACCCCAGCTCCCGACCTTCTTTGCCACAAGGCCGAAAACAGTTTTGATAGCCTTGTCAAGTTAACCTGATGCAGTGCATGTCCGTGTCCGACACGAACCCTCTAGTTCAAGGACACCTAGTGGCACCTCAATTTTATGACCCCACCACTAGACGTACTTGACGTGCGAAGGTGCAAAATCCGGAATGACAATGTTCTTGATATTAACGACGGATCTTTCTACCATTTTCACATGCATAGAAACAAGAAGCAATATCAATCACATATAAACATAAATATGTGGAATAGTATGGCTCCTTCATGGACGTCCTTCTAGGTCGGCTCCAACTGCGATGACCAGTTCAGAACTCCATCTTGTCCGTCACACCGGGACGCCTAGCCACGAACTTGATCTCTGACCACCAACTACTACAACTAGTAATGAATTTACAGAGAATCACAAGTCAACACGCAGGTCATTATACAATATAATGACAGCACTTTGGCTCCTACCAGCTGACAATCATGACACGCAGGTCATCTTATATTACACACATGCATCACATACATATGAGCCATACTATTCACATCAAACCTGCAAAACAAACTTATGCATAGAATCGCATTCTACCGGTTTGAGTGATTGTGTACGAAATACAAGGCTTTCAGAAATCACAGATCTAATTTGTACTCCGATCACGCCGAATTTTCTGATCTGACCGATCTTATCAATCATCACGAACCCTATTTGGATTTACGTTTCACTTTTAACCCTGATGGCGGATAATGACCGAGAGGGGTAGGTTGTGCCACGACCTCGTCGATTCCGATTGACAGAAAACATAGCCTCAATGATCCCCACGTGCAGTTGATCTCATAAACCGTGCACATAGCCGATCTCACAAATGATGACAGATCTCATCTGCCACCTCCAGATATCATATATGCATCCGATCTGAATCCAAATCCTATAACAGAGGCTCTGATACCATTGTTGGGTTCTACCGTAGGTGCATCGCATCCAAATTAAAACTTTCCTACGCGCAGAACAACCAAGAACATGCTACGGAGATGGATCACAAATCGTTACCACTAGACGCGCAGTGCCGCGCAGCGGAAGTAGAGTTGGGGCAGCGCGTCCATGAGGTCCGTCTCCTCCTCGTCCAACCTCCCTCGAATAGCCGGTCCGATCTCCCTCGAACTGCCGTTCTGATCTCCCTTGAACTGTCGGTCACCGGATCCCACATACAGGTCCGCCGGAGCGGCGCAAGTGCACCGCCTCTAATGTTATCCGTGTGTGCAGGAGGAACATCGTGCGGCGGACTGCTAGGTCCGATCACACAGTTCGGCGGTGAGTTGCGGTGGCTAGTTGCAACACATGCAAAGCCCTAATGACGGCGCCGAAGCGTTCAACCAGATGGGTGTGCCACACCTCCACTATATATAGGCATCCAGCACGGGCTCAACTCTTGGGCCTCACACGGATCCTAAATTCCACGTGTTCCTTCCCTTAAGCGCCTGACCCCTTAGGTTCTCATTCACTTGGTCGTGAGTCAGATCACATCCGACTAGACTAGTCGGTAGCGGCTTCAAGCAAAGTGTGCCGACTCCAAGTGTCCGATGAAGCTGGTTAGGCGAACCTGTACATCACACTTATGTTCCCTTTGCCACACGATATATGTTGTCGTGCACAAGGTGGCATGGTCATCCTTGTTGCAGCACAACCTCTTTCTCATTCCGGTGAATCCGACCAACATTTCAGAATATCTCATAATCCTCATCGCATGGCCATGCTTATCCAAGTCGGATCACCCGAGGGGCTGAGAGTATATCTCTCCTCATCGGAGGGGCAAATCCCATCTTGCTCGTGTTGGAAATATGCCCTAGAGGCAATAATAAAGTGGTTATTATTATATTTCCTTGTTCATGATAATCGTTTATTATCCATGCTATAATTGTATTGATTGGAAACTCAATTGCATGTGTGGATAAATAGACAACACTATGTCCCTAGTATGCCTATAGTAGACTAGCTCGTTGATCAATGATGGTCAAGGTTTCCTAGCCATAGACATGAGGTGTCATTTGATGAGGGGATCACATCATTAGGAGAATGATGTGATGGACAAGACCCAAACTATGAACGTAGCATATGATCGTGTCAGTTTATTGCTATTGTTTTCTGCATGTCAAGTATCTATTCCTATAACCATGAGGTCATGTAACTCACTGGCACCGGAGGAATACCTTGTGTGTATCAAATGTCGCAACGTAACTGGGTGACTATAAAGATGCTCTATAGGTATCTCCGAAGGTGTCTGTTGAGCTGGCATGGATCGAGACTGGGATTTGTTACTCCGTGTGACGGAGAGGTATCTCAGGGCCCACTCGGTAATACAACATCACAATAAGCCTTGCAAGCAAAGTGACTAAAGAGTTAGCCATGGGATCTTGTATTACGGAACGAGTAAAGAGACTTGTCGATAACGAGATTCAAGTAGGTATAGAGATACCGACGATCGAATCTCGGGCAAGTAACATACCGAAGAACAAAGGGAACAGCATACGGGATTAACTGAATCCTTGACATAGAGGTTCAACCGATAAAGATATTCATAGAATATGTAGGAACCAATATGGGCATCCAGGTCCCGCTATTGGTTATTGACCGTAGAGGTGTCTCGGTCATGTCTACATAGTTCTCGAACCCGCAGGGTCTGCACACTTAACGTTCGATGACGTTTCGGTAGTATTGAGATATATGTGTTGCTGACCGAAGGTTGTTCGGAGTCCCGGATGAGATCCCAGATGTCACGAGGAGCTCCGAAATGGTCTGGAGGTAAAGATTTATATATAGGAAAGTGGTATTTGGGTTCCGGAAAAGTTTCGGGTACTTCCGGTAGTGTACCGGGAGTGACGAATGGGTTCCGGCGGTCCACCGGGTGGGGCCCACCCACCCCGGGGGCCACATGGGCCCAAGAGGTGGCGCACCAGCCCCTAATGGGATGGGGAACTGACCCCATAAGGGACCGTATGCCCAATAGGAAAAAAGGTGGAGATAGGAAGGAATAGGACTCCTTCCTAATATGAATCCGCTTCCTAGTAGGAAGTGGATTGGACTCCTCCTTGCCCTGGTTCGGCCGACCCCTAGGGGAAATCCTAGGGAGACTGCCTCCTCCCCCCTACCTCCTATATATACTAGAGGAATAGAGCCCCCAAAGACACACGGCCACGTGCTAGTTCTCTATTCTCTAGTTCCTCCACCAAATAGATTCGGGTAGTGCTTAGGCGAAGCCCTGCCGGGATAACTCCACCATCACCACCACCACGCCGTCGTGCTGCTAGAGATATCATCCACCTCTTCGCCCCCTCTTGCTGGATCAAGAAGGCAGAGATCGTCATCGAGCTTTACGTGTGCTGAACGCGGAGGTGCCGTCCGTTCGGCGCTAAATCGAGACGGATTGCGATTTGGATAGCGAAGACGTTCGACTACATCAACCGCGTTTCTTAACGCTTACCGCTTAGCGATCTACAAGGGTACGTATATCCACTCTCCCTCTCGTAGATGCTCATCACCCTGGATAGATCTTGCGTGTGCGTAGGAAATTTTTTGTTCCCCATGCAACGTTTCCCAACAGTGGCATCATGAGCTAGGTCTATGTGTAGATGAGATCACGAGTAGAACACAAAGGAGTTTGTGGGCGTTGATGCTCAGATTGCTTCCTCCCTTGGTCTTTTCTTGATTCAGTGGTATTGTGGGATGAAGCGGCCCGGACCAACCTTACTCGTACGCTTACGAGAGACCAGTTCCATCAACTGACATGTGACTTTGTTGCATAAAGATGGCTGGCGGGTGTCTGTCTCTCCCACTTTAGTTGGATCGGATTCGACAAAGGCGGTCCTTGAGAAGGTTGAATAGCAATTTGTGTATCACCGTTGTGGTTTTTGCGTAGGTAAGAATCGTTCTTGCTAGATACCCGTAGCAGCCACGTAAAACATGCAACAACAATTAGAGGACGTCTAACTTGTTTTTGCAGGGTATGTTGTGATGTGATATGACCAATTACATGATGAGATATATGTGATGTATGAGATGATCATATTTTGTATAGAATATCACGACTTGCATGTCGATGAGTACGGAAACCGGCAGGAGCCATAGGGTTGTCATTAATTTATTTTTGCCGTTTTTGCTTTACTTTATCGCTATGAGTTAGCAATAGTCGTGGAAGCAACAGTTGGCGCAACAACCTCATGGCGACACGTTGATGGAGATCAAGATGATGGAGATCATGGTGTCATGCCGGTGACGATGGAGATCATGTCGGTGCTTTGGAGATGGAGATCAAAAGCACAAGTTCATGGCCATATCATGTCACTTATGATTTCCATGTGATGTTAATCCTTTTATGCATCTTATTTTGCTTAGGACAACGGTAGCATTATAAGGTGATCCCTCACTAAAATTTTAAGATAAAATTGTGTTCTCCCCGAGTGTGCACTGTTGCGAAAGTTCGTCGTTTCGAGACACCACGTGATGATCGAGTGTGATAGACTCTACGTTCACATACAATGGGTGCAAGCCATTGTTGCACGTGCGGAACACTCGGGTTAAACTTGACGAGCCTAGCATGTACAGACATGGCCTCGGAACACAAGAGACCGAAAGGTCGAACATGAGTCATATAGTAGGTATGATCAACATGAAGATGTTCACCATTGAAACCACCTCATCTCACGTGATGATCGGACTTCGGTTGGTGAATTTGGATCATGTGACACTCGAATGACCAGAGGGATGTCAATTTGAGTGGGAGTTTTTAAGTAATATGATTAACTAAACTCATTATCTTGAACAATAGTCTGAGTTGTCTTTGCAAAGAAATTATGTTGTAGATCAATGCCTCGCGCAGTAGCACCCCTGAATTTCAATGCGTTCCTAGAGAAAGCTAAGTTGAAAGATGATGGAAGTAACTTTGTAGACTGGGCCCGTAATCTGAGGATTATCCTCACAGCTTCCCAAAAGGCTTATGTCCTTGATGCACCGCTTGGTGAACCACCTGCTCTAGTAGAGGTTGCAGACGTTGCGAACGCCTGGCAGACACGTTCTGATGATTACTCAATAGTTCAATGTGCAATGTTGTATGGCTTAGAACCGGGACTTCAAAGACGTTTTGAACGCCATGGAGCATATGAGATGTTCCAGGAGTTGAAGTTTATCTTTGAGAAGAATGCCCGGATCGAGAGGTATGAGACCTCCGATAAGTTCTATGCTTGCAAGATGGAGGAGAACGGGTCTGTCAGTGAACACATACTCAAAATGTCTGGGTATTCCAACCGTCTGGCTGAATTGGGGATGCCCCGTCCGCCAGAGGCGATCACTGACAGAGTTCTTCAATCACTCCCACCTAGCTACAAGAGCTTCGTGTTGAACTATAACATGCACGACATGAACAAGTCAGTCGCCGAGCTGTTTGCGATGCTAAAAATCGCTGAGTCTTAGATTCAGAAGGAGCATCAAGTGTTGATGGTCAATAAAACCACTAGTTTCAAGAAGAATGGCAAGGGCAAGAAGGGTAACTTCCAAAAGAGTGGCAAAGCAGTTGCCCCTCCCGTGAAAAAACCCAAGGTTGGACCCAAGCCAGAAACTGAGTGCTTTCATTACAAGGGAACTGGTCACTGGAAGCGGAACTGCCCCAAGTATCTGGCTGACAAGAAGGCGGCCAACACCAAACAAGGTATATATGATATACATGTTATTGATGTGTACCTTACCAACTCTCGTTGTAGTAGCTGGGTATTTGATACCGGTTCGGTTGCTCACATTTGCAACTCAAAGCAGGAACTACGGAATAGACGGAGGCTGGCAAAGGACGAAGTGACGATGCGCGTGGGAAATGGTTCCAAGGTTGATGTGATCGCCGTCGGCACGCTCGCTCTTCGATTACCATCGGGATTAGTGATGAACCTGAATAATTGTTATTTAGTGCCTGCGTTAAGCATGAACATTATATCTAGATCTTGTTTATTGCGAGACGGTTACTCATTTAAATCAGAGAATAATGGTTGTTCTATTTATATGAGTAATATCTTTTATGTTCATGCACCCATTGTGAGGGGTTTATTCTTATTGAATCTCGATAGTAATGATACACATGTTCATAACATTGATGCCAAAAGATGTAGAGTTGATAATGATAGCACCACTTTCTTGTGGCACTGCCGCTTAGGTCATATTGGTGTAAAACGCATGAAGAAGCTCCATGCTGATGGACTTTTGGAGTCACTTGATTTTGAATCACTTGACACATGTGAACCATGCCTCATGGGCAAGATGACTAAGACCTCGTTCTCTGGAACAATGGAACGGGCAAGTGACTTGTTGGAAATCATACATACTGATGTGTGCGGTCCGATGAGCATTGAGGCGCGCGGTGGATATCGTTATTTTCTCACCTTCACCGATGACTTAAGTAGATATGGGTATATTTACTTAATGACACACAAATCTGAAACATTTGAAAAGTTCAAGCAATTTCAGAGTGAAGTTGAGAATCATCATAACAAGAAGATTATATTCCTACGATCTGATCGAGGAGGAGAATATCTGAGTTATGAGTTTGGCACTCACTTAAGACAATGTGGAATTGTTTCACAATTGACACCGCCTGGAACACCACAACGTAATGGTGTCCGAACGTCGTAATCAAACCTTATTAGATATGGTTCGTTCTATGATGTCTCTTGCCGATTTGCCACTATCATTTTGGGGTTATGCATTAGAGACAGCTGCATTCACTTTAAATAGGGCACCATCGAAATCCGTTGAGACGACGCCATATGAACTGTGGTTTGGCAAGAAGCCAAAGTTGTCGTTTCTTAAAGTTTGGGGATGTGATGCTTATGTCAAAAAGCTTCAGTGTGAAAAGCTGGAACCCAAAGCGGAGAAATGCGTCTTCATAGGATACCCAAAAGAGACAGTTGGGTATACCTTCTATCTCTGATGTGAAGGCAAAATGTTTGTCGCTAAAAATGGAACATTTCTTGAGAAAGAGTTTCTCTCGAAAGAATTAAGTGGGAGGAAAATAGAACTTGATGAGGTTGTTGAACCTTTACTTCAACCAGAGAGTAGCGCAGCGCAGAAAGATGTTTCTGTAGAGCCTACATCGGTTGAAGAGGAAGTTAATGATGATGATCATGAAGCTTCGGATCAAGTTGCTATCGAACCTCGTAGGTCGACAAGGGCACGTACTGCTCCTGAGTGGTACGGTAACCCTATCTTAGAGGTCATGTTGTTGGACAACGATGAACCTACGAGCTATGGAGAAGCGATGATGGGCCCGGATTCCGAGAAATGGTTAGAGGACATGAAATCCGATATGGGATCCATGCATGAAAACAAAGTATGGGCTTTGGAAGTATTACCTGAAGGGCGAAAGGCCATTCAGAATAAATGGATCTTTAAGAAGAAGACGGACACGGATGGTAATGTCACCATCTATAAAGCTCGACTTGTGGCAAAGGGTTTTTCACAAGTTCAAGGAGTTGACTACGATGAGACCTTCTCACCCGTAGCGATGCTTAAGTCCGTCAGAATCATGTTAGCAATAGCTGCATTTTTCGATTATGAAATTTGGCAGATGGATGTCAAAAATGCGTTCCTTAACGGTTTCCTTAAGGAAGAGTTGTATATGATGCAACCAGAAGGTTTTGGCGATCCAGAGAATGCTGACAAAGTTTGCAAGCTCTAGCGATCCATTTATGTACTGGTGCAAGCATCTCGGAGTTGGAATCTTTGGTTTGATGAGGTGATCAAAGCATTTGGGTTTATACAAGTTTACGGAGAAGCTTGTATTTACAAGAAAGTGAGTGGGAGCTCTATAGCTTTTCTAATATTATATGTGGATGACATATTGTAGATTGGAAACAATATATAAATGTTGGAAAGCGTGAAGGAATATTTGAACAAGAGTTTTTCAATGAAGGACCTAGGAGAAGCTACTTTCATATTAGGCATCAAGATCTATAGACATGGATTGAGACACTTGATAGGACTTTCACAGAGCACATACCTTGACAAAGTTTCGAAGAAGTTCAAAATGGATCAGTCCAAGAAGGGTTTCTTGCCTGTATTGCAAGGTGTGAAGTTGAGTAAGACTCAATGCCCAGTGACTGCAGAAGATAGAGAAAAGATGAGTGTCGTCCCCTATGCTTCAGCCATAGGCTCTATCATGTATGCAATGCTGTGCACAAGACCCAATGTCAGCCTTGCCATAAGTATGACCGGAAGGTTTCAAAGTGATCCAGGATTGGAACACTGGACGGCGGTCAAGAATATCCTTAAGTACCTAAAAAGGACTAAGGATATGTTTCTCGTTTATGGAGGTAATCAAGAGCTCGTGGTAAAGGGTTACGTCGATGCAAGCTTTGACACTGATCCGGATGACTCTAAGTCTCAAACCAGATACATATTTATTCTCAATTGGGGTGCGGTAAGCTGGTGCAGTTCCAAGCAGAGCGTGGTAGCTAATTCTACATGTGAAGCGGAGTACATCGCTGCCTCGGAGGCGGCGAAGGAAGGTGTCTGGATGAAGGAGTTCATGACAGATCTTGGAGTAGTGCCCAGTGCACTAAACCCAATGACTCTATTCTGTGACAACACTGGTGCCATTGCTCTGGCCAAGGAACCAAGGTTTCACAAGAGGACCAGACACATAAAGCGACACTTCAATTCCATCCGCGATTACATCAAGGAGGAGGACATAAATATTTGCAAAGTGCACACGGATCTGAATGTCGCAGACCCGTTGCCTAAACCTCTTCCAAGGGCTAAACATGATCAACACCAGAACTGTATGGGTGCTAGATTCATTACAATGTAAATCACATAGTGATGTGAACTAGATTATTGACTCTAGTGCAAGTGGGAGACTGTTGGAAATATGCCCTAGAGGCAATAATAAAGTGGTTATTATTATATTTCCTTGTTCATGATAATCGTTTATTATCCATGCTATAATTGTATTGATTGGAAACTCAATTGCATGTGTGGATACAGAGACAACACTGTGTCCCTAGTATGCCTCTAGTAGACTAGCTCGTTGATCAAAGATGGTCAAGGTTTCCTAGCCATAGACATGAGATGTCATTTGATAATGGGATCACATCATTAGGAGAATGATGTGATGGACAAGACCCAAACTATGAACGTAGCATATGATCGTGTCAGTTTATTGCTATAGTTTTCTGCATGTCAAGTATCTGTTCCTATAACCATGAGGTCATGTAACTCACTGACACCGGAGGAATACCTTGTGTGTATCAATCATCGCAACGTAACTGGGTGACTATAAAGATGCTCTACAGGTATCTCCGAAGGTGTTTGTTGAGCTGGCATGGATCGAGACTGGGATTTGTTACTCCGTGTGACGGAGAGGTATCTCAGGGCCCACTCGGTAATACAACATCACAATAAGCCTTGCAAGCAAAGTGACTAAAGAGTTAGCCATGGGATCTTGTATTACGGAACAAGTAAAGAGACTTGCCGATAATGAGATTGAACTAGGTATAGAGATACCGACGATCGAATCTCGGGCAAGTAACATACCGAAGAACAAAGGGAACAGCATACGGGATTAACTGAATCCTTGACATAGAGGTTCAACCGATAAAGATATTCGTAGAATATGTAGGAACCAATATGGGCATCCAGGTCCCGCTATTGGTTATTGACCGTAGAGTTGTCTCGGTCATGTCTACATAGTTCTCGAACCCGCAGGATCTGTACACTTAACGTTCGGTGACATTTCGGTAGTATTGAGATATATGTGTTTGTGACCGAAGGTTGTTCGGAGTCCCGTATGAGATCCCGGACATCACGAGGAGCTCCGGAATGGTCCGGAGGTAAAGATTTATATATAGGAAAGTGGTATTTGGGTTCCAGAAAAGTTTCGGGTATTTCCGGTAGTGTACCGAGAGTGACGAATGGGTTCCGGGGGTCCACCGGGTGGGGCCCACCCACCCCAGGGGCCACATGGGCCCAAGAGGTGGCGCACCAGCCCCTAATGGGATGGGGAACCAACCCCATAAGGGCCCATATTCCCAAGAGGAAAAAAGGTGGAGATAGGAAGGAATAGGACTCCTTCCTAATATGAATCCACTTCCTAGTAGGAAGTGGACTGGACTCCTCCTTGCCCTGGTTCGGCCGACCCTTAGGGGAAACCCTAGGGAGGCTGCCTCCTCCCCCCTCCCTCCTATATATACTAGAGGAATAGAGCCCCCAAAGACACACGGCCACGTGCTAGTTCTCTATTCTCTAGTTCCTCCACCAAATAGATTCCGGTAGTGCTTAGGCGAAGCCCTGCTGGGATAACTCCACCATCACCACCACCACGCCATCGTGCTGCTGGAGATCTCATCCACCTCTCCGCCCCCTCTTTCTGGATCAAGAAGGCGGAGATCGTCATCGAGCTATACGTGTGCTGAACGCAGAGGTGCCGTCCGTTCAGCGCTAGATCGGGACGGATTGCGATTTGGATCGCGAAGACGTTCGACTACATCAACCGCATTTCTTAACGCTTCCCGCTTAGCGATCTACAAGGGTACGTAGATCCACTCTCCCTCTCATAGATGCTCATCACCATGTATAGATCTTGCGTGTGCGTAGGAAATTTTTTGTTTCCTATGCAACGTTCCCCAACAGCACGGGTCTGGACACGCCCGAAACCTACCTTTATAACTACTCTGTCACAGAGTAGCGTTTGGTCGGCCCAAAGCAGGTCTGTCACCATCCCGAGTACATGTGCTAGCTCAGGTCTTTGGACACAGAACGTATGTTGTACTAGAGACTCACAGATGACCTATCGCTGCGTCTCATCGTTGGGTCTGTCCAACTCAGACCTTATCTCGACTCGGATCCGACTACGTCGAATCCGACTACGTCGAATCCGACCAGATCTTTCTGAGTCCATATTATCCGGCTAGCTTCCAATGCTACATGGTCAGTGAGACCGGACCATCCATCGTGTCATATGCTTGTCTAACTGGTTGTGCTTCCACATCGCCATTTCGACTAGGGACCATTTAGGACAGTCATCATACAATGCATAGTCTCACAAACAAGTCACGTACTTGTTAATACACATCATTGATAATGTCCAAGGACTATATTTATTCATAAACACATAGGAAATATCATCATACATGATTGCCTCTAGGGCATATCTCCAACAGTTAGATGTTCACTCACATCCTAAGCTCCTTGAAACCACGAACGCGGTCGGAATATTACCATATTCTCAGGCTCTAAGTCAAAAGACTATGCTCGATACTCCACCCCGGCCACCACCAGTCACGTTCACATGGAAGGTGGACACGAAGATATGTATTAAGTTGGATCACAAACCCCTGGACAAGTGACCATCCGGAATAAATGACCGCTTCTCTCACATATTCCACGAACAATGTGTTTGTGTGATACTTGGGGGAAATATGTTGTTGTCCTCACGGACGACATACTTCTTTACCCAATGAGAGGAAGGAACACCTTAGTCCTATTTGGATAAGCCCCAGAAGCACCAACTGCCTTGCCTCTCAAAGTGTAAGGTTATACCTTAAAGAAGTTGGACTCCTCGAAGCACCCTCCCTGCAGCAGAAGACAGTCTTACCCAAGTAAGATGAAGAACCAATGTGGTTGGAAGCCACGACGACGATGAAGAAGAAGCAAGAGAAGTCAACCACCACTCCTCCGCCGGCTACATCAGCTAGACTATATCAAGAAGCACCAACGTTCAAGCACGATGAAGCCCTTGGACATCAAGAGAAATTAGAGAGCCCCCTGTTTTAAGTAGTCACCTATCAGTTCCTGACTAGGAAGGAACCGAGGAGTTGATAGCACCCCCTCACTCCACCACTTTCCGGTGTACAATGACATGGCGTCCCTACTCTCTTCAGATGCCTGTAACAGAGTGGAACGACTGTCATGACTTTGTTGCTAGCACCTTTTTGGTCCAATCAAGGACGTGATCCTGACTGGATCATGGCGAAACACCTGTCAGAGGTGGTTCACCCCACTCACCAAAACCTTGAGCCTTCTATTCTAACACGAGACATCTAGATGTCACCAACCAACATGGGAAAACCCATGACCAGCACGTAGACATACTACCTTGCCCCGTATCCCGACTTTGGAAAACACACGCAAGCCAGACCTCTGCTCGAACCCCGTTCATCGGGCCCTTAACTCCAAGTCAGACCTAGCATACGGCAGGAACCCAATTCACCTCTCAGACAAAGTTAAGCGATGCACTTGAAGCCGTATCATCAAGCACTTCAAGGAATAGTGGAGCAACCACACCAAAGCGTAAGCAACATGGAACGTGAAGACTACCTCGCCTCTGAATTCTCACACCTTTTCTACGCCTAGCCTAGGAATCTTGAGGACGAGATTCTTGTAAGGGGGGTAGGTCTGTCACACCCTGTGTTTTGCCTCTCCTGACTAAGGTAACATAGCTCAAAAATTAGGACCCATTAAAACTTTTTGTGTGCTTGTGATGCTTGACTTGATTGTTGATTGCTTGTTTGCCTGCTTGTGCTCTAATTCATAAATTCTTTCTACTCTCAAAACCCATCTCCTAGATCCAAAGCTTTGCCCAATGATCATGCCATGTGTATAGGACATAAAACTATTTTTATAAAATATTCTTTTGGCCAAAAAGCATTTATTCAAATTAGACTTTATAAAACCCCTGAATTGAGGTTTGTACTACAAGTGCTGAAATTAGGGAGAATATTTTGCCCCAAAGAATTTGTTTGAAACCTACCATATATATGACTTCCCAAAACCACCAAATATTATTTTTAAAGATTATTTTCCTATTTTATTCAAAGGCTTTTTCTTAAGGCCAGAAATGGTCTTTTATAGGGAAAAATTATTTTTATGCTTTCAAAATATTTGACAAAATTTAGGGAAACTCAGTGGACATATATTTTCCATATATCAGAGTTTCAACACATGGTCATGTTCGAAATATTGGACAAAACCCTCCAAAACCCTTTCTGTTCATTTCAAGTATTTGAAATATTTCTATAAGAAATATTCTCAAATAAATCCAGGAAAATTTCAGCAAGTAACACATGCTATATGTGATGATATTGCAAAGTTTCATCTCAATCCCCAATGTTTTGGTTCACCAAAACATTCCAAAACCCTCTCTGTCCAGATCCAAATTTGAGCAACTTTGCATTGTCAAGTTTCTCCAACTGATCCCAAACTTTGTGGGGATGCTCTAATAACCAAATGATGACACTACACCAAATGGTGAATCAAGGATATTAGCTTAGCATGACTAGATCTACAAAAACCTGATTCTATTGATTTCTATGGTTTACCAAGTTTGTATTATCAACTTTCTTCAAATGAGCTGAAAACTTGTGATCAGGACCAACTAAACTTACCATTTAACCCTGGTAAATCTCAAGGCCATAGGATTCCTCTGCCTAGCCCAAACACAGCACAAACACCTTTAGCCATAAGCTTGTGGACAAGAAAAGTTGACCCAAGAAGATTCCTACTGCCTCCAACTTTTTACCACAGTATTCTCTAACCCCATTTTACCTCCAGTAACTTTGCTATGGCCTCTACTCAATAATTGGGGGGTAACTCCCTCACTTTCCCTCTCCTTTCTACCATGGCAACACCTCTCCCCCGTCTCCTTCCTTTCTGATCATGCAACTGCCCCCAAACTCTTCCACAACTTCATTTGCATCCTAGTGCGTAAAACCAAACCCAAAAATGGCATGCTCATATGGAAAATATGAGCAATTCATCCAAACCTAGTTTATGGCAGAAAATATAGCTTTGTACTGGAAGTACCCTGTACATTTATCTCCCTGAGGTGAAACTTTGTGGGCATCTTCTCCTTTCATGCCTAAGACCACCAGACAACCTTTTTCTTCATTTATTCTTCACTAAGAACCCCTGAGATAGCTCAACAGTTTGCTGCTACAAACTTACCTGCAGTAGAAACCAACCTTACCCAGCTGCATTTACCTTGAAACTTCACCAGTGCTCTCCTGCATGTGTGCCTCACACGCTAGACATGGATGGCCGACCAAAAGATCATCCTAGACATGCCTTGGCGTGGTCACCACGTCATTGGCATGCAAAAGTGGTGCTCTGCCGGGGATCTTGTCCTGTAGCTTGTGTCCAACCTTGGCAGAGTGCCCCAGCACGCCAGGATTCCCCTCTCGACCTCCCATGCCCCTCCCCGACACTAGCATGGCTCCAAGACTACTCGAACGCGCATGCTTGATGTCTACTACACAACTTGTTCTTCTAGACTCGTGTTGGGCCTCCAAGCGCAGAGTTTTGTAGGACAGTAGAAAATTTCCCTCAAGTGGATGACCTAAGGTTTATCAATCCATGGGAGGCATAGGATGAAGATGGTCTCTCTGAAACAACCCTGCAACCAAATAATAAAAAGTCTCTTGTGTCCCCAACACACTAAATACAATGGTAAATTGTATAGGTGCACTAGTTCGGCAAAGAGATGGTGATACAAGTGTAGTAATGATAGTAGATATTTATTTTTGTAATAGTAACAATAAAAAAATAGCAAGGTAGCAAGTAACAAAAGTGAGCACAAACGGTATTGCAATGCTTGAAAACAAGGCCTAGGGTCCGTACTTTCGCTAGTGCAATCTCTCAACAATGCGAATATAATTGGATCACATAACCATCCCTCAATGTGCAATGAAGAATCACTCCGAAGTTCTTATCTAGCGGAGAACATACGAAGAAATTGTTTGTAGGGTATGAAACCACCTTAAAGTTATCCTTTCCGATCGATCTATCCAAGAGTTCGTACTAAAATAACACCATATGATACGCATCAACCAACTCTAATGTCACCTAGATACTCCAATGTCATCACAAGTATCCATGAGTTAATTATACGATATGCATCAAACAATTTTAGATTCATAAAACTCAATCCAACACAAAGAACCTCAAAGAGTGCCCCAAGATTTCTACCGAATAAGTAGGACGAAAACGTGCATCAACCCCTATGCATAGATTACCCCAATGTCACCTCGGGAATCCGCGAGTTGAGTGCCAAGACATAGATCAAGTGCTCTCAAATCCATAAAAGTATTCAATTTGGTAATAACGAAATATCAAAGGAAAAACTCAATTCATCACAACAAGATAGAGAGGGGAAAACACCATATGATCCAACTATATTAACAAAGCCTGCGATACATGCATCAAAATTGTGCCAAATCAAGAACACGAAAGAGAGAGAGAGAGAGAGATTAAACACATAGCTACTGCTACAAACACTCAGCCCCGAGGGTGGACTACTCCCTCCTCATCATGGAAACCATAGGGATGATGAAGATGGCCTCCGGTGATGATTTCCCCCTCCGGCAGGGTGCCGGAACGGGGTCTAGATTGGTTTTTCGTGGCTACAGAGGCTTGCGGCGGCGGAACTTCTGATCTAGGGTTATTTATGGGGGTTTCTGAATATATAGGATTTTTAGGCGTCGGTTTCACGCGAAGATGGGCCACGAGGGGCCCACAAGACACCAGGGCGCGCCGGAGGGGGCTGGCGCGCCCTGGTGGGTTGTGGCCACCTCGTGTCTCTTCTGGCCCTCCCACGAAGCTTCTAGTGCCTCTTTTATTCCAAAAAAATTGTCAAAAAGTTTCATTGCATTTGGAGAAATTTTATTTCTGCACAAAAAACAACACCACGGTAGTTCTGCTGAAAACAACGTCAGTCCAGGTTAGTTCCTTGCAAATCATACCAAAACCATATAAAATTGTTGTAAATATGGCATGAATACTTCATAAATTATAGATACGTTGGAGACGTATCAGCATCCCCAAGCTTAATTCCTACTCGTCCTCGAGTAGGTTAATGATAAAAGAAAATAATTTATGAAGTGTGAATGCTAGCATAGTGCATAAGTTTGATCAATGATAATTTCAACCACTTTTCCTAGCATCATAACAGCAAATCTTTCTCATAAAACTCATCATGATAAAGTAGCAACCGATTCACATGTTATGGTTTAAACAATGAATTCTCTTGAAACTTAACAACATATGTTCTTAGTCACCAAACAATTGCAATTCAACTTATTCTCAACAAAGTCTAAGTAAGAGCTCCACATACTCAATCATCATTTAGTATTCTATGATTGCTAGTACTCAAAGCATATTTTTAGAACAAATGGCATCCATCGAGCACAGAGAAAGATAGGGGCTTAATGTTTCGCCTCCCAACTCATTTATCATAGAGATAATTGTCAACAATAATGAGTCACGATCAAATATATTTGACTGACCATATGTGCCTAGATCTTTCCCCACCACATGATGCTTGCCAACTAGAGAATAATTGAGGTTGAAATGAGAATGCATACTATTGACTCTTGCATAAAAGTAAATACTGAAAGGAAAAAGATAGGCCCTTCGCAGAGGGAAGCAGAGGTTGTCATGCGCTTTTTGGTTTTGTATGCACAATTCCTTAATGCAAAAGAACGTCACGTTATATTGCCCCTTATGAAAGCAACCTTTATTATGCAGTCCGTCTCTTTTATTACTTTGCCATCACAAGTTCTTACAACGCTCAATTTACTCTTACACAAAATGATCAAACACATTTAGAAGCAATTTTTATTGCCTTTTTGCACCGATGACAACTTACTTGAAGGATCTTATTCAATCCATAGGTAGGTATGGTGGACACTCATGGCAAGAAATTGGGTTAAGGGTTTTTGGATTCACAAGTAGTATCTCTACTTAGTACAAATTTTTGGCTAGTAAAAGATCCTAAGCAAACACCACATGTTGGAGGATCCATAACAATATAACTTCTATACAAATATACACAACCATAACTCATTACGTTGTCTTCCTTTTCCAACTTCAACTAATTTGCTGAAGTTTGAAAATAATTAATGGGTATTCACAATCATAGAAGATGTCCAAGATAATATATTTGTATGTGAAAGTTCTCTTCCTTATACTAATCATTCATGAATTGCTTGTATGAACAATATTGTGATTGTCAATCTTCAAAAGATTTCACTTTCTAAACCCAATGTGAAGCTACTACTAGGCATGATATGAACATATAATTTTAACTTCATGGTATTCAATTCATTCAACAATTTACTCATGGGATATATGTAACACCCAAGATGCGATTCTATCCTTATTTTGGCTCATGGGCCTCGACAGGGATAGAAGCGCATCTCGTCATTTCGCAAGAATGGATATCATTACAAGTACATGTAAAGAAGAGATGAGTATAAGGAATTGGCTTACACTCGCCACAAGCTACATCAAGATCACATCAATACAACAACATATTCAAACATCATACATAAGAGCAAGGTCCGACTACGGACGAAATCAAACGATAAAATGACATCCATCCTTGCTATCCCAGGCTGCCGGCCTGGAAACCATCCTATGATCGATGAAGAAGAAGAAGAACTCCAAATCAAACAAGCATCATGCTCACGTCAAATCATCGCATTACCTATACCTGCAACTGTTGCTCTAGTAATCTGTGAGCCACAAGAACTCAACAATCTCATTTCCAAGGGTACCAAGACTAGCAAAGCTTAATGGGTAAGGTATGGTTAAGTGGTGAGGCTGCAGCAAGCACTAAGCATCTATTTGAGGGGCTAACTTACGAGTACAAGAATAAGGGGGGTGGTCGTCGCATAAACGGACGTGAACTAGTAATAATCACTAAGTGATCCTGAACACCTACTTACGGTCAAACATAACCCCACCGTGTTCTCTCTCGGTTCAGAAATTCACGAGAAGAGACAGTCACAGTTATGCACACGGTTGGTGTATTTTATTTGAGTTTACTTTAAGTTTTCTATGACCGGATGTTAAACAAATTATTCCAAGTTGCCACATAACCGCGGGCACGGCTCTCATGACAGATTTAACCCTACAGGGGTGCTCCAACTCATCCATCAAAAACTAACCACAAGCTGTGTTGGAACTCCTCAATCGAGGGATGACCCCTAGTATTTGCGGAATTCCGATGGAAAATCTCAACCTCGATATAGCCCGAAGTGTCCTCGAAATCCCGGGCACAAGACATTCGAGAAAGGTAAAACAAATCCAGCAAGGCCGCCAGACGTGTCGACGAACCCGATAGGAGCCACGTATCTCGTTCTCAGGACACGAACGGATTGGCTAAGTTTCCGGCTGGCACACCCGATGGTGGCCCTGGCTACTGCCATTTTGGACCAACACTCTTGAGGAGCACTGGCCCGGGTTGTTGATTAATTATCCACGGGGTCCGTAAAGTCCCTATGCAAGTTTTATTAGGTTGGACAATGGTAAAACCAAAGTTAGGCCTTGCCATAAGAGTTTTATCCCAAAAGGAAAGTCAAGGGGGTCCCCATAACAACCCCGAGCATGTTAGGAGCGCTCAATATGGAACATAACACCGATACACAAGTAACTAGGGCGGCAAAAGTGGAACAAAACACCGAGCAAAAGGCCAAGCCTTCCACCTTTTACCAAGTATATATGTGCATTAAATTAAATAGCAATAATATTGTGATATCTCAAAAACATCCATGTTGGCACATGGAACCAATTTGCATCTGCAACTAGCAACGCTATAAGAAGGGCTGAGCAAGCGGTAACATAGCCAAACAATGGTTTGCTGGGATGTGGAGGGTTAGAGGCTTTTCATGGCATTTTGGAAGGCTTGACAAACAAGTGGTAGGTAGTGAGACATAGAGATAGAAACAAGACAACTAGCATGGCAATGATAGTAGTGGTATCCAGGGAAATGGTCATCTTGCCTGAGATCCTGCATGGAAGAAGCTCGAATCCGTGAAGTAGACGAATGGGACGTAGTCGAACGCATCCTCACACTCTGAAACGCTTTGGAACTCTATCGAGAAGAAGCAATCCGGAAACCACAATCAACACACGATAAACACCACATCACATGCATGACATGATGCGCAAACAAATATGATGCATGTCCGGCTTAATTATGCAAGACATGGCATGGCAAGATGCAAAAATCAAACACTAAAAATTAAGTGAAGTTCAATATGCAACGAGTTGCAAATTGACGAAACTCCACATTCGAATCATTTAGTTCACTCTCGTTTATTTAAACGGGAAGTTTAAATGTTGTTAAACATGGCAAGAGATAACTTTAAATGGAGAAGGAGAACATACATATAACCAAATAGTAACTCTCCATATTAATAGAAATACGGTTAATGTTGTTTAACTAACAATCATTTTAAATGATGTTCATCATGGCAAGAGGTGAAGCATACACAACTACATCATCTAGGCATTTTAAATGAGGCCAAAAGCAACATATAGCACTTCCGAAACGACCTCATATGCAAATTATGAATTTGGTACAGATCTGTCCTAACACAACTTTATATTTATTAAACATGAAAAAAAAGAGGACCATGTCATTCTACACATTTTTTCTAGTCAAGTTACATATGTAAATCATTTTAAACGGAGCTACGGTTATGAAATAAATCATTTTAACATGACATTTATGCAAATTAATTCAAATGGATGAAAGTTGGATATTGTGAATCTACACGAAATTGTGAATCTACACGAAATTCTGAACATTTTTCATATATAAACTATTTTAATCCGATGAAGGGTCATTTAGTTATTGGCATTTTAAAAACATGACATTTTATAATTATGCAATGCAATGAATAAACGTTAGATTACATTGAATAGAAAAACATATATATACGGTCTAAATGTAGTGCACTGGGCAAGTGGTGTGTGTGTGTGCACAGAACAAAAGAAAAAACATGGCAAAAAAAATGGGGTGCCTGGGACTCGAACCCAGGACCTCCTCGTTGGGGTCAAACACACTAACCAGCTGGGCTACGAAGAGAATACGAGTAAAGATGGATGGTTACTCAATATGAATCTGGATAACAAGCCAACCTTAACCAATAACATAATAAAACGGATAATAGCCTGCTCGTTGGGGTCAAACACACTAACCAGCTGGGCTACGAAGAGAATACGAGTAAAGATGGATGGTTACTCAATATGAATCTGGATAACAAGCCAACCTTAACCAATAACATAATAAAACGGATAATAGAGGCGCAGAGGATTCGAACCCCAGACCCCTTGGTTCAGTGCACGCGGTGATTACCAACTCGTCTAGCACAGAATTTGTGATAGAAAAACAATGGCACGACTAAAGAACATATGCGCCAGAACAGATCTAGGAAAAGCAGCAGCCTTTCGGCCATGGCAAGAGCTTCTCACCGCGACGAACGGGACGATGGCGTCCGGTAGCGCGACCGGGAAGTGGCGGATCCGATAGACCCGGAGGCAGCAGACCCATTCCCGGTGGCGGCGAGCTTGGCCCCTGCTGGACGAGTGGCGAGGTCCGCGGGCGCCATGGCGTTCGTCTCCTGACCAACAGAGAGAGAGAGAGACTAGGTGCGTGAGATGGGAGAGAGAGAGAGAGAACTGAGAGAGAAGGAGGGAGCACGGGGCAACGCGACCTGATCTTTGGCGAGGCCACCGGCGCGAGGGAGGCCGGAGAGTCTTCGGTCTACTGCTGCTGGACGTCGACGTCGTGCCTGACGCACGGGACGGACGCGGGGAGCTAGCTCCTACTGTCACGGGGCTGCAGAGAGGTGGAGCAACGCGCGAGAGGAGCCCGTGGTTGTTCGCGTGCAGATCGAGGACGGAGGAGAGGAGGTCGGGGTTGAGGCGAGGAAGGCCAGCGAGGCGGGTCTCCGTTCTGCTCCTGACATGGACGAAACAAACAAGAGAGGGACAGGGATTAGAGGAGGAAGGAGAGGGAAGTAGAAGAAAAGAGAGAGAGAGAGGGAGAAGGACGTGGGCACGGCAGGGAGCTCAGCTTGCTCCGGTGCTCACCTTGGCCTGATCTCGTCATCTGTGTCGGCGCGGGGTAGGAGGTGGCCGCGGCTGCAGGGACGGCTTGCGCTGGTTGGAGCGGAACTGAAAACAAGGTGAAGGCTCTGGTTGGTCGGGAGGAGATCTCGAGGGAGAGAGTGGCGGCGGCGCTACGGGAATTGAGGGAGTTGGTCTAGGGTTTGACCACATTTGCTAGGGGTTGATCTATATATAGGAAAATGAGACTAGCTTTGGACCCTCCGATTTCGATCGGACGGTCGAAAAGGAATAGGTTAGGGAGTCCAAATGAAAAATCGATGATGGTTTGGGGTATTACGGGGTTGATCCGGGCCCAACGGTCACGACCGTATGTTTCGGGTTCGGGGAAGTTCTCGGACACACGCGCGGGGTCTATGCAATGTGCAGAGGGGCTAGGCATGAGAAGAGAGGAAAGACGCGGGCAACCCGGCAACAGGTTTTGAATACCGAAAAACTTCCGACGATTTGACCGGCTATAGTGCTGCTATAGGTTTAACGGTTCGGGTATCAAACGACCTCCGAATGCAATGAAATTTGGCAGGCGGTGTACCTACAATAAAACAAGACCGCGCGCCTAGTTTCGACCCAATTCGAGGATATTTTCGCGCTCTTTTAAAAACATTTTTTAACGATGCCACGGGCGCATGCGTGTGTGGGTTTGGTCTCAAAACAGTCAACGACACGAACAGACAGAACCGGCAACTACGAACGGATGCAAGTTTTGAAATATGACGACAACAAAGTGCTGACGCTATGCAGATGATGCGAATGATGCGATGATGAATGCGACAACCAAACGAATAACGCGATGATCACGAGAATAACTGGAAGGCATCTGATGCGTCTGTCTCGGGCTGTTACAACTCTCCTCCACTAACAAGAGATCTCAACCCGAGATCTTAGAATGAGAAGAGGAAGAGGAAGAGAGAAGGAAGAGGTAAAACTTAGTTGCTTTTTGACAAACGTGTGGAACCAATGAATCTTGAAGATTGCAAAGAGATGCAAGAGCACAAGGGAAAGAAAGAGTTGAAACCACTCTGCTCGAAACGAGATAGACAAGGAACGATAGAGAAATAATTTGGGCAGCACTTTGACATAAAAGAGAGGCAAAACTTGATAGGATGAAAAGATCTTGAAGAGAGGTCACAACACTCCGATTAATTGAATAAGCAAGGAAAGAACATGATCTTGATAAAACATGATGTTGGATGAAGAGAGCAACATCACAATGCCTCCGGAACAAAAGAATAGAAGCTAGATCAATGGAGGGAAAGAACGGAGAATAAAATGATAACTTCCATCACAATTGAATTTGGAAAGCATCTTTACAAAGGAGGATTGAACGGAGTTGTTGGAAAATCAACAACGAAAAGAATAAGCTTGTGTGGGTGATGTCTACTACGCAACTTTAGTCTTGTAGATTTTGTGGGAAAGTAGCAATTTTCCCTCAAGTGGATGACCTAAGGTTTATCAATCCGTGGGAGGTGTAGGATGAAGATGGTCTCTCTCAAACAACCCTGCAATCAAATACAAGAAATCTCTTGTGTCCCCAACACACCCAATACAATGGCAAATTGTATAGGTGCACTAGTTCGGCGAAAAGATGGTGATACAAGCGCAATGTGGATGATAGATATAGGTTTTTGTAATCTGAAAATATAAAAAAAGCAAGGTAGCAAGTAACAAAAGTGAGCACAAACAATATTGCAATGCTTGAAAACACGGCCTAGGGTCCGTACTTTTGCTAGTGCAATCTCTCAACAATGCTAATATAATTGGATCACATAACCATCCCTCAACGTGCAACGAAGAATCACTCCAAAATTCTTATCTGGACGAGAACATAAGAAGAAATTGTTTGTAGGGTACGAAACCACCTTAAAGTTATCCTTTCCGATCGATTTATTCAAGAGTTCATACTAAGATGACATCAAGTTATCATTTCCGTTCGATCTATCTAAGAGTTCGTACTAGAATAACACCATATGATACGCATCAACCAACTCTAATGTCACCTAGATACTCCAATGTCACCACAAGTATACATGAGTTAATTTTACGATACGCATCAAATAATTTCAGATTCATAATACTAAATCCAACACAAAGAACCTCAAAGAGTGCCCCGAGATTTCTACCGGAGAAAGTAGGACAAGAACGTGTATCAACCCCTATGCATAGATTACCCCAATGTCACCGCGGGAATCCGCAAGTTGAGTACCAAAACATATATCAAGTGAATCAATAGAACACCCCATTGTCACCACAGGTATCCACATGCAAGACATATATCAAGTGTTCTCAAATCCAATATTCAATCTAACATAACGATATCTCAAAGGGAAAGATTAAATTCATCACAACGTGATAGCAAGGGAATAACATCATGTGATCCGACTATATTAATAATGCCCGTGATACATCAAGATCATGACATCTAAAGAACACGAGAGAGAGGGAGAGAGATTGAACACATAGCTACTGGTACATACCCTCAGCCCCAAGGCTGGACTACTCCCTCCTCGTCATGGCCTCCGCCGGGATGATGAAGATGGCCGCCGGAGATGGATTCCCCTCTCCGACAGGGTACTGGAACGTCTCCAGATTGGTTTTTCATCAATACAGAGAGTTGCGGCGGCGGAGCGGAGAGTCTAGGGTTATTTCTGATGATTTCTATATTTATAGGATTTTTGGGCGTCGGTTTCACGCCAAGATGGGCCACGAGGAGGGCACGATACACCAGGGCGCGCCTGGGCCCTCTAGCGCGCCCTGGTGGGTTGTGCCCACCTCGGGGCTCTTCGCTCCAATATTGCTTATTTCGTCCAGAAAAAATCACCAAAAAGTTTCGGGCGATTCTGAGAACTTTCATTTTCTGCACAAAAACAACACCACGGTAATTCTGCTGAAAACAGCGTCAGTCCGGGTTAGTTCTAAATAAATCATATAAAGTGCATCAAAACCATAAAAGTATTGTAAACATGGATGAATATGGCATGAATACTTCATAAATTATCTATACGTTGGAGACGTATTAGTGGGCTTATGGAAAACACCTTAAAATTATGACGTGACAACCCGCCCCAAACGAAAACAATTGATTGGTTGGGAGCAACAAGATATGTAAAACTTCTTTCAACAAGAGGATACATTAAGAACTTGGATCTTGACAAGCACCATGATAGCAACAATCCTTAGGAAATCCTTTAGGTGAAATTCAATCCAAGATAGCTCCAATGAAGAAGATGATGGGTTTAATTATCTCATTCTTGATAACTTCTCTTTGAGACTCCTCATCAATCAAGAGTGCTATAATACCATCTCAAAAGATAGAGAGAATGAATTGCACTTCAGAATACAAGACGAATGATGCTTGAGCCTCTCCAACAGGAATCTTGAAGAACACTTTGAGAAGGAATTAAATCCTTGAAGAGACACCATGAAGAAACTCCGTATGCAAAAGAATGATCAAGAGAAATGAAGGCTGGAAAGAATAAGATTATAACCTTGCAAAGATTTATATGAAGCTTCGCTATGAGATACTTGAGAAAACTTGGAACTCCGGAAAAGAAAAGATGAGAACACTTGAAATCCAGAATTTGATATGAAGCACAACTCCGGAAGAAGGATTGAAATCACTTGATGAAACAAGAATAAGAATTATGTTGAGCTTATCCTTCATCTAGTTAAATTGATGACAAGCAACGGATTGGCATACCACTTATTCTTCTTCAAAAGACTGGGGTATATCATGAACATGAAGAATTCTTGAACGAACCACCGGTTAGAATTTGTAAATGAATGGGGATACATGAATGAATGAGAAATATAAGAATGAAGAGATCACAATCCGTCTAAGAAATCTTAATGAGCCACCGGTAAGAAAAGAGACAGGAACGAAGAAACAACAATTGTGAAGAATTTGAGAATGAAAGCTGAATGCTGAGAACGAAGAAATCTTCTGAAATGATGACCTTCGGAGGATCGAGAATGAAAACAAATCTGAATCCTCCGGATAGATATGGAACGAATTACTCATGATCAAAAACAATTTACGAGGATAGCATGAAGCTTGAACTAGGAATCTTCAAGAGAATGAGCAAAGATTTAAGAGAAACTCTTCTTCGGTCTTGCAGATTGAGAAAGATGAGAGGAACACTACCAAAATTGTTGAGACACTCCGGAAGAACAAAGAAAAAAATGTTGAGCCAACTATGATGATTCGGAAACGATCTTAGAGAGGGAATATGACTGATGGAATTCATACTTACATCACATTTGAAAAGAACTTGAGGTCTCCGGAAAAGATTAGAAGAACCAGGTAAGAAACCTTGGAAAAAAACTATGGGTTATGGGCCCACTCAAAAGAAAACATCGTTGAAAAGATTGCTTAGAAGGACAGATTGCACCGGTATGAATGAAAACTTGATGAGGTGAGAACCTCGAAATAATTTAAGGGGATTTTGAATAGAAACACAATCTTCTGAGAAATTTGAGAACTCCGAATAAGAATAGAGAGATATGATAACAAGATATACTTGGACAAGAATTTCCAACACGGGAACACATTTAGCGAATGAAAACGATATGTTGACCAGGGCGAGGTTGAATCGAATCCACCGGAGAAGAAAACAAGAACAAGGAATGATGAACTTAGCACCTGAGCATCTTCAGAAAGAATCACCGTTACAATATGAAAGAAAAGAAAGTGGAAGCATCACCTTGATAGAAAAGGCACTAGGATGATAATTTAATCATTGAAGAAAAAAGGCGGGAGGGCGGGAAAAAAACAAAGACAACTTAGAACGAATGAAATAACACCGGAAGAAATATGAGGATTGATATTGCAAATATTGGAGAGGATTGAATTACTTGATGAGAAGAACACTGGGTCGAAAAGACTTGACAAGACAACTCTGTTCGATCAAAAGGATTAGCACTCCCATAAAAATATGAGAACACAGCTTAGGAAAGATATGAAATCACCACTTGACATCGAAGCAACACGAATTACCATACTCCAACAAAACAAAGGATAAAGCTTGCAAACTTAAGCCAGAAACAAATATATGACAGATATTTCGCTCGATATTTTCATGGTAAGGCTCACACGGGCTCGATCTTACGGTAGCCATCATGTACAAGGCAGTTCACACGACATACGAAGCGTCCCCGAATCATAGCAAGCTACAAGGATTCTTTAAGACACAACGAGAACCGCTGTAAGAAAGATCGTCAACAAGCGAACCACTAGATGTCGAACCCCAACCTCACATCATCATTTGTTGGAAGATAAACCTAGATAACTACTTGAATTCCCACCTGAGAACTTCCAAAATCTTTGGTTATGCAATCGGGTCCATGGATACACGGAGTTTTTATCCATCACTCAACTCCTAGCAGTAATACTACTCTCCAATGTATCACATCCATCAACACATAACCAGAGGCCTCGTAAATTCATCTACCTCAGACCCTCGTAATCACAACGATACTAATCATGGCAGTACATATGATCCCGCTCCCCAGTACTGGGTGCCGCCACACTCTTCGCACCACGAATAGTATTGAAGCAATTTCGAACATCCGCATCCTGAGATACTAAGGAAACTGAACGATAATGATGTGTCAAGAATCCCCTGGAGCTCAACTCCCCGGGTCCAATCCATACAGTCGGGAGGCACCAAGAACAGAATTCCGGTCACATCGACATCATAGAGGTTCACAAATACCCACGTGATCCTAAAAAATTTGAGTGAGAAGAGGGGAAGAATTAAAATTCCTATGTCAGGATTCCTCATCAGAGCATAGAAGAGGATAAAAAATAATCCTACTCTCCGATATATAACTAGAGTCAAAATAGTTTTTCACTAGATTCGACTCGGCCAAGTTCGATCAATCAAGGGGGTTCCTAGGTCGGTACTGCTCTGATACCAACTTGTAACGCCCAAGATGCGATCCTATCCTTATTTTGGCTCGTGGGCCTCGACAGGGATAGAAGCGCATCTCGTCGTTTCGCAAGAATGGATATCATTACAAGTACATGTAAAGAAGAGATGAGTATATGGAATTGGCTTACACTCGCCACAAGCTACATTAAGATCACATCAATACAACAACATATTCAAACATCATACATAAGAGCAGGGTCCGACTACGGACGAAATCAAACGATAAAATGACATCCATCCTTGCTACCCCAGGCTGCCGGCCTGGAAACCATCCTATGATCGATGAAGAAGAAGAAGAACTCCAAATCAAACAAGCATCATGCTCACGTCAAATCATCGCATTACCTGTACCTGCAACTTTTGCTCTAGTAATCTGTGAGCCACAGGAACTCAGCAATCTCATTTCCAAGGGTACCAAGACTAGCAAAGCTTAATGGGTAAGGTATGGTTAAGTGGTGAGGCTGCAGCAAGCACTAAGCATCTATTTGAGTGGCTAACTTACGAGTACAAGAATAAGGGGGGTGGTCGTCGCATAAACGGACGTGAACTAGTAATGATCACTAAGTGATCCTGAACACCTACTTACGGTGAAACATGACCCCACCGTGTTCTCTCTCGGTTCAGAAATTCACGAGAAGAGACAGTCACGGTTGTCGTGGGAATGAACCTGACAATAATACTTGGGGTGCGAAAGGGGGGGCGAAGCCTAGCTATGGCGCAGATGTTTCACTCGGATGTGTACGAGTTCAGGCCCCACTCAGAAGTGGTAAGAGCCCTACGTCTCGAGCCCCGAGGCCTTGTGTTTGTTTATGGGGAGTATGGATTATAAGAGGTTGGAACCCTTGCTCTGGCGCCCGGGGGTGGCTTATATAGAGTGCGCCATCACCGGCAGAGCACCATCATTAGCGCTATAAATTCTAATCAATGTAACGTTACAGGAACGGCTGATTAAGTGCTGCGTTACTGGTAACACAGATCAATGACGCAATGGGCGTCTCTTCAAGTCCCACGGGCGTTGTGTCACCTGAGTCACCTGAGCTTCCATCTGACCGAATGACCGTCGATGACCGAGTGACTTGAAGCGTCCGAGTGGATCTTCATATGCATCCGAATGCATCTTTGACCCAGAGACTTTAATGATAATGTAAGACCATAGGTGGGTCTTAGATGTCAGTCCCGCGACCCTACCCATAGTAGGCATCCTCATCAGTAGCCCCCGAATCCATGAGGTTTTAGTGGTCGAGTGATCGACACTCGGAAGCGTCGACGGCGCCTCAGAGGCATCCAAGTAAAGATCTGGTCGTTTCTCACTCGGCTTCAAACCATGATGGATTCAGGATTAACTATTTTCAACTAAACTGCTTAGCTCGATGGTGCAGTAGTGTCATATGAAATCGAAGCGTTTCCCAGAAGAAACGATCCGAATGTCCAGCTATTCCATCCGAGTGTTTAGCTGAAAATGTGTTGAACACTCGGTTTGTAAGAGCGAAGCAACGAATCTTCGGAGTGCGGAGCTCATCCCATTTAAGGTACGAAGAAACCTTTGCGCGTTCGAAATCGCGAAAGATGCACGCGGGTGCGCGGTAGAACGGTCACGTCGCGAAAATTGGCGGTAGTGGGCACGACGCCTCGATGACTGTGCCGAAATTTTCGCCACGTGTCCCTGAGGCTCTGAATAGTGGATCCACGGATCTCGCTCCGTTTGCATATTGACGGCCAGAGATCTCACCCGATTTTCGATATAAAAGGCGAGGACACTGTGGGGGGCGGAACATATCTCACCCTTTGCCCCTACTTCGTCTTCTCCGTCGCTCGCACGCGATTCTTCCATCGTGCACCTGTCGTAGACTAGTTCCGAGCTCGCCGGAGAGGATGCGTGCGGCGACCGCGAAGGCTGAGCGGACGAAGAAGAGTTCGCGTGGCTCCTCCTCAAGTGTCGGGGCACCGGCAGGATGGACCCAAGGCGAATGGTTGCCATCGCGGGTCACCAAGGCCCGGCTGCTCGAGCTGGAGAGCCAGGGACTCCTGTCCGAGGGGAGCTAGCGGTTGCCGGGGGCGGTCGAGGATGAGCCTTCGCCGAAAGGGGACGAGCACGTGCTCCTGGTAACTTACCTCGAGAGAGGTTTCTCCCTTCCACCTCATCCATTATTCCGTAGATTCTTAGATTTCTTCGGCGCTCAGCTCCATCACATTCCCCCCAATGATGTTGTTTATTTGGCCGCGTTCATTTCTCTTTGTGAAAATTTCTTGGGCTGTCATCCCCATTGGGGTTTGTTCAAGCATCTCTTCACTTGCCGAGTGATGACTGTAAAAAAGCCCACTCGGTCAAAGGATAAGACGAATGTGGCCCAGTTTTGTTGGGGTCTGGGAATCTAGCTGCGGGGAAAAGTTTGCTTCCCGCAGATTAAGTTTCCAGATTCGGTGAAGGGCTGGCAGGAAAACTGGTTTTACTGCCAGGATATTCCAGTCGGTGAAGGTCAGTCGGGACTTCCTCCGTATACGTCTGAACGCATTTGGCCAGTCCCTAGGCCGACTGTGACCAAGGATGAGAAGACAGAAGTGGATATCCTGGTGATAGCCCTGGTGGCTTTGGTGCAGAAGGGCATCAACGGCCTCGATTTACTGGGGGTTTTCCTCCAGAGGAGGATTCAACCACTGCAAGCCAGGGCCCATCCCATGTGGGAGTATATTGGGCCGAGTGACACTACTCGAACACACCCAGAGGAGCTCAAGGCAGACATGGTGGAAGCCAAGATCAAGGCGATCACCCCAGCGCATGACAACCCCAGAGGGAGCAGGCTGGTGGCTCCACCCTAATCAGAGAATCTACCAAATGAGGTAATCTTCGAAGTTCCCTTATCCGAGTGATATTTATGCACTTATTGCAATCGACCCGACTGATCTGTTCTTCATTCGGCAGGCTTTCACGCAGATGAACAGCCAAATGCCAATTGTGGACAGAGGCCCGGTTGATGTAGCAAGCGACACCGATCATCCAGAGGACTCGGCAGAGGCAGGGGAATATGAAGAAGACGACGATGATGACGATGAAGAGGAAGAAGAAGGCTCAAACGGCAGCGACGAGGTGGAGTCGTTGCGCTCGGATGAGCGAGTGCCTGAAGTTCATTCCAAGGCGCGTCAGGACTCAGGAGTCCGTGGTGGCGGTCCCAAGGGGTCAAAAGCCGTCAAGCCGATTGGTTCCGTCCTTCCGACTCGCAGCTCAAAGCGAGGGCGTGGAGAACTTGTCTCATCGCCTGAGAAGGTGGCGAAATAGGCCAAAGTCACCATGGCCAAGCCTCGGAAGGCAGTCCCTGTCCCGAAGATTAAGATGGCCATTCCCGTGGCCTCAGCGTAAGTATCTCTTCTTCGACAATTGTTGTCTAAATTCAACCGAGTGATGTAATAATCTGAGTGTTTCCTTTGCAATGCTGACACTTCAACTGCTTCGCCTGATCCCAACACTCTGGACAAGGAGCGGGCCAACGTAAATGTTGTGTCTTCAAAAGGTAAGCTTCGGATTCACTCAGGCGCGTGTCGTGGTTTACTTTCTGCTCATTTCCGAGTGCTTTCGAACACTTGCAGCCCCACGTGAAGTGATCGATATCGATGCGGACGACAAGGTTGAACTGCCAGACCCTTCCGTCAACGCGGACGTTGTGATGCGGGAATCATCGCCTGCCGATGCCTTGGTGTTAGCACGAGGGGCCAGCTCAGGAGCCGGAGCCGCACTCGGAACTGATACGTCATCCCCATTGCCAACTCCTCCCGTTACCAACGTCTTCGCGCTACACCACATCCCAGAGGATCAGGTAAGAGCAAGCAAAGAAGCGTTGATCCAGCTGGAGGTGAAGAGCGAACGACTGAAGACGGCGTATGATGCGAGTGAGGCGTTGCAGAAGAATGTCTGAGTAAGTACTCTCGTAAGTACCTTCCTCTGTCGGAAATTTTGGCCCATGTGTCTATTTATTTATGCTTTGGTCCCGAGTAGATTTGCATCTGAGCACACCTGCTGGGTGTTTTTGGGTTCCAGTGGGGGCGCGCTGAGCGCACCCACTGGGTGTAGTCCCCGAGACTGCCGTCGACTGAAGCAGTCGGTGGGAGTTTAAGAGTCCGAATGAATTTGGTGTATGATCCTTTGTTTGACTTAAAGAAAATGCCTCGTATTTGATCTTCCAGTGGGGGCACGCTGAGCGCACCCACTGGGTGTAGTCCCCGAGACTACCGTCGACTGAAGCAGTCGGCGGGAGTCTTAGAGTCCGAGTCAAAATTTTGACTAACATTTTTCCTTTAATTCCTGTTTGCAGGCTGTTTGTGAGCTCAGGAGCCACTACAAAGCTTTGGAGAAGGAGGTGCAGGACCTACGCATCAACCTTGAAGCCGAGAAAACCAAGAATGCCCGACTGGAGCAGGAGAAAAAGGCAATCGAAGGTACGTTCATCTTGTCCGACTGCTGCAATAACTGCCCTCCCTCCTTGTCCGGCTGAGTCCACTTCATCAGATCTTCGTGGCAAAAATCATAAACTTGTCGAGAGGCTGAAGAATTCTATTTCTTTAGAAACCGTGAAGACGGCCCTCAAGAAGAAAGACACAGATCTGGTAGCTGCCCAGAAGGAGGCTAGCCGAAAGACCAAGGAGGCCTAAGAGAAGTTGAAGGCAGTCGGGAAGCTGGAGGAAGAGAAGAAAACTCTGGAGGTTGCTGCGAAGAAGTCCAGGGAGGAGCTCACTGAGTTGAAGAAGTCATATGCCGAGTGGGAGACCAAGCTCAAGCACATCTCTGTGAATCAAACCGAGCTGGAGCAGTTTGTTGAAGAATACGGTGACTCTGTGAGCGAAAAGCTCAAAGGTAAGCGTTCCCGAGTGATCTCCGTGCAACTTTGTTTGGCTGAATGAGTTTTGCTCACTTCTGACTCTTTTCTTCATTCAAGGAAATTCAGATTTCTGCGATGATGTTGCTGAGGAGACTGACAAGATCGAGAAGGAGCTGGATGTAACAGCCCGAGACCGACGCTCTAGAAGATTCCTGTTTTATTCCCTTGTCGTCGTGTGATTCATTTGTTTGTTACATGCATCATCGCATCATTCGCATCATCCGCATTGCATCGGCACTTCGTTGTCATTGTTTTCAAAACATGCATCCTTTAGTAGTTGTCGGCTCTCCCTGTCGACCGTTTCGAGACCAACAACACAAGCACGCGCCCGCAGCACCAGTTAAATAATGTTTTTAAAAGCGTGCGAAAAATATTCTCGGATTGGGTCGAAAGTTGGCATGCGGTCTTGTTTTATTATAGGTAGACCGCCTGCCAAGTTTCGTCGCAATCGGAGGTTGTTTGATACACGAACGGTCGACCGTAGCGGCACCGTCATTGCTTTTAAGACCGGACATTTTTCGGTTTATAATAAAACATGTCACAGACCACCAAACCCCTCTCTTCTCTCAGCCCAACCCCTCTAACACAGCCCACTAGCCCACCATAAACTAACCCTAGCCCCTCCGCTTCCGGACCGTCCGATCAACATCATACGGTCCGAAAATGGACTAAAACCCCCTAACCCTAACCCCCTGCCTATTTAAGCAGGTCTCCCCTGTCCAAAAATAGCCCTCCTAGCTCCTCCTCGAAACCCACGCTGCCCAACCAGCTCCCGCCGCCAGCCGCAGCCTCCACCACCTTAGTTTCCGCGCCGGACCACTCCACCATCGCCACTTGGCGCCGCTGCGGCCACCTCGCAGCCAACCAGTGCGCGACACGTCGCCCCCCTGCAGCCCCAGCCACCGCAGGCCCGCGCGACCCGATTCTGGCCAGCCCGGGCCCGGATCCATCGCCGTCCGAGCGCTCGCTCGCCCCTGTGCCCCCGCTTGTCCCGTGCACTCCCGCTCTGCCCGAGGTCGCCTCGCCTCGTAGCTGGCCGGTGAGCCGCCGGAGCGAACCACCGCCGCCGGCGACCCCGACCCAGGCGAGTCCCCTGCGCCCCGCTTCTCTCCTCCCCCATTCTGCTCTCTTTCTCCCTCTCCTCACCTGATCTCTCTCTCCCTTCTCTGCCAGGAAGCCATGGAGGGGAGCTTCAATGGCCGCCGCCCCGTGCCCGATCGATGCCGTCGTCGCCTGAATCCGATGCGGACCGACCGGATCCGGCCATCCCCGTCGTTCCCCCTCGTTGGATCCCGCCTGAAGAGCTGTCGCTATGCCGGAGTTCGCCGCCATTGTCGCTGCCTTCGTGCGAACGAGCGAGGAAGATGCCCTTGTCCCGCTCGCGTTGACCCCGCTTGGGCCACGCACGTCGCCAGCAAGGGCCGCCTCCCGTGACAGTGAGGCCCACCTCACGCCAGAGCCAGGCCGCGCCAAGCCAGGCCCAATGACCAGCTCACCCAGCTACTCTTGCATCTGCGCAACCGGGCCGAAGCCCATTAGGTGTGTGTGTTCCCTGCTGCTGTCTTTCGTCATGGGCGAGTCTTTGTTACCCCGCGCTCAATTGTCCAGGACCCCTTATACAGCGCCCCACGCGACGAATTGCTATCGTGTGCACATTTTTTTCCTTCTGTACGAATTTAGCAATTTCCAGTGAATTAACAGATTTACAGAAAAACCCCTAAACTCATGCATCTAATAACTTTTCAACCGTACATTGGATTAAAATGTTTTATATATGTAATATGTCCAGAATTTCGTGTAGTTTCACAATATCCAACTCTCACATGTGTTTAAAATGTTTAAACTTGCTGTTTGTTTAAATTTGCATAATTGTCATGCTAAAACGGGTTATTTCATAACTAAATAACCGTATCTCCGTTTAAAATGTTCCACATATGTAACTTGACTAGAAAATTGTGTAGAATCTCATGGCACACTTTATATTGCTGTTTAACAAATATAAAATATGCTTAGTTCAGATTTGTACTAAACTTAAAATATGCATATGGGGTCGTTTCATAAATGCTATATGTTGCTTCCGGCCTCATTTAAAATGCCTAGATGATATAGTTGTTCATGCTTCACCTCTTGCCATGTTGATCAACACTTAAAATGTTTGTTTAGTGAAAACAACATGAACCTCATTTCTCGTAATATGGAGAGTTAATATCTTGTTATGTTCTCCTTCTCCATTTAAAATTGCTTTGATTCCATCTTCACCTTATGCCATGACAACCCATGTTAAACAACATTTAATATTGATGAGTACCTAAACGACAGTGAACTAAATAATTCAAATGTGGAGTTTCGTCAAAATGTACCTCGTTGCATATTGAACTTCACTTAATTTGTAGTGTTTGATTGTTGTGCATGCCATGCCATGCATAATTAAAACCGGACATGCATCATATTTGTGTGCGCATCATGTCATCCATATGTTGTGGTGTTTATCGTTTGTTGATTGTTTCTTTCCGGTTTTGCTTCTTCTCGATAGAGTTCCGAAAGCGTTCGGAGTGTGAGGATTCGTTCGACTACGTTGGCTTGTCTTCTTCATGGACTCGATCTTCTTCCAAGCGGGATCTCAGGAAAGATGACCATTTCCCTGGATACCATTGTCTCGTTACCTACCACTTGTTTGTCAATCCTCCCAAATGCCATGATAAGCCTCTAACCCCTCCACATCTTAGCAAACCATTGTTTGGCTATGTTACCGCTTGCTCAGCCCTTCTTATAGCGTTGCTAGTTGCAGGTGCAAATTGTTTCCAGGTGCCAACATGGATATCCTTTTGTTATATCACAATATTATTGCTATTTAATTTAATGCACATATATACTTGGTAAAGGGTGGAAGGCTTGGCCTTTTGCTCGGTGTTTTGTTCCACTCTTTCCGCCCTAGTTACTTGTGAACCGGTGTTATGTTCCATATTCAGCGCTCCTAACATGCTCGGGGTTGTTATGGGGACCCCCTTGATTTTCGTTTTAGGATAAAACTTGTCTGGAAGGCCCAACTTTGGTACTACATTTGCCCAACATAATAATTCTAATAATTAATTTGACGCATAGGGAGTTAGCGCTACCCGAGGTTCGTTATCCAACATAATAGAGGGGGGCCAGTGCTGCTGGTGCTGGTCCAAAACAGAGCCACTTGCGGGGCCACCCGGGGCAACTCGGGGGATATCTATCCGGCCATCGTATGTAGTGCTCATCCGGTCGTGTCCTGAGAACGAGATACGCGGCTCCTATTGGGTTCGTCGACACGTTGGGCGGCCTTGCTAGATTTGTTTTACCTTTCTCGAACGTCTTGTGCGCGGGATTTTGACGACACATCAGGTTATCTCGAGGTTGAGATTTTCCATCGGGATTCCGCGAATACTACGGGTGATTCCGTGGTTGAGGAATTCCAACGCAGCTTGTGGTTAGTTTGTGATGGATGAGTTGGAGCACCCCTGCAGGGTTAAATCTTTCGGAAAGTCGTGCCCGCGGTTACGTGGCAACTTGGAAACTTTGTTTAACACCCGGTCATAGCAAACTTGAAGTAAACTCAAATAAAATACACCAACCGTGTGCGTAACCATGACTGTCTCTTCTCGTGATTTCTGTAATGAGAGAGAACACGGTGGGGTTTTGTTTGTTCGTAAGTAGGTGTTTAGGATTTCTTAGAGATCATTACTAGTTCACGTCCGTTTATGCGACGATCATCCCCCTTTATTCTTGTTCTCGTAAGTTAGCCACTCAAATAAATGCTTAGTGCTTGCTGCAGCCTCACCACTTAACCATACCATACCCATTAAGCTTTGATAGTCTTGATACCCTTGGAAATGAGATTGTTGAGTCCCCGTGGCTCACAGATTACTACAACAACAGTTGCAGGTACAGGTAATGCGATGCTTTGACGTGAGAGCGATGCTTGTTTTATTTGGAGTTCTTCTTCTTCATCGATCTAGGATGGGTTCCAGGGCGGCAGCCTGGGATAGCAAGGATGGATGTCATTTTATCGTTTGATTTCGTCCGTAGTCGGACCCTGCTCTTCTGTATGATGATTGTATATGTTGTTGTATTGATGTGATCTTGATTTAGCTTGTGGCGAGTGTAAGCCAATTCCATATACTCATCTCTTCTTTACATGTACTTGTAATGATATCCATTCTTGCGAAATGACGAGATGCACTTCCATCCCTGTCGAGGCCCTCGTGCCAAAATAAGGATAGGATCGCATCTTGGGCGCTACAAGTTGGTATCAGAGCCTATACCGACCTAGGAGCCCCCTTGATTGATCAAACATGGCTGGTGGAGGCCGACATGCTCTCCATCAAGATCTACGGGCGCTCGGGTGCTCGTCTTGGCTACTACGAAGAGAGCTCGAGTGGTGACGAAAGCTCCTCCTCGAGCGATACCGACGAGGAGGACAGTGTCGGTGAAGACGGTGACAGTGAGATCCAGGTCGTCAAGTCGGAGTACGGCGACCTGGGCTCCAGCTGATTGTCGGCCGCACCATCACCGTCATCGTGCTCCTCCTCCCCCTCCCGGTAGAGCGATTTGCTGGGGGTTCCTGACCTGGGCGCTGCCTCTTCTTCTCAGCTGGACCACGGCAGGCTCATGGCCTTCGGCTTCGTCTTCCCTGCCATTGGTTCCGCCGAGCCGTTCCCCGTCAGCCTCGACGGGGTCAGGCTGGGCTTCTGCCTAGGTCCTTCCTTCGCTCTTTTTTTTGTAACTCGCTCCTAGGGGAGAAAGCCAAATAAAGATTTATTAGGTAGGAGTTCTTTGATGTATCTTGATCCATTTTGTATCAGTAAACGAATGAATGAATGTTATTTTGTTCCCCTGAGTACTATTCTTTTCTCTCTTTGTTTCTATTGTGTCAATGTGTTTGCTCTCGCCGCATGGGACCGCCTGCCGGGTGGCTTTTAACCGCGAGCGCCGAAAAGGGGAACGAGCCCCCGGCAGCAGGCTGGCGTTGTTCCCCGGCAGGGGTCCTTTTCAGTATCGGCGCGGCCCCTCAGAGCTGATAAGTACCAGAAACTGAGGACAACTCGTCCCGACAAAGGTTTCTACCATGTGAGGGAGCTCCATCGAACACGTTCGAACAGAGGGTAAAGGTTCCCCTTAGGGAGTATAAAACTTGGGATACGCGATTAGGCTTATCTCTTTTTAGGCTGTATCCCTTTCTAGAGTACGCTGGGTCATCATCCTTGTTCCTTCGCCCCTCCTTCTATGTTTTACCTGGTGACAAAACACGCAGGGCAAGAGGCCCCCACTCTTTGAGGAGAGAGTGCGGTAACAAGGATTATAGGCTCAATGAGTACTCTAGCAAATCTTTAGAAAACAAGTGATGACATTGTAATCATAAAAGATGCATAATGAACATGCAATGCAATGATATTATGCCATGCCTAGTTTTATTTCTATTGCTCAGAGTCTGCGCCTGGCTTTGTACAAAGGGTTACATGCAACTTCGGCAAGGCTTGTACAAAAGGTGGCTGCCGGGGACTACGCCTGGCAGCCGCACCTTATGGGTAGAACTTACGAAGACACTCAATATTCCATGAGTTAAGCACTTGGGTGCCATCTTCCGTCTCTAGTCCGACTGCGCCAAGTTTTGTGACTCGTGCTACCCGGTAAGGGCCTTCCCACTTTGGCGTCAACTTGTTGGTACCTTTGGCAGACTAAACGCGCCTAAGGACAAGGTCGCCTTCCTCAAGGCTCCGGGCATGTACCCTACGGCTATGATAGCGGCGGAGGGCTTGCTGGTATCGTGCAACACGTAGAGTAGCCTAGAGACGATCTTCCTCGAGGAGCATGGCATCGTCATGCCATAGCTGCTCTTGCTCTACTTCGTGGTAGGCAAGTACTCAAGGTGACCCATATATGAGTTCCGTGGGGAGTACTGCTTCCACCCCGTATACCAGGGAGAAGGGAGTCTGGCCGGTAGCTCGATTCGGGGTCGTTCTGAGGGACTAAAGAACCACCAGCTGCTCATCTATCCAGCGCTTGCCGCTCTTCTGCAGTCTATCGAAAGTCCTTGTCTTGAGACCTCGCAGCACTTCAGCATTCATCCTCTTGACTTGCCCGTTGCTCCTTGGATGGGCAACAGAGGCGAAGGAGACCTTGCTCCCAAGGTTTTGGATATATTGCATGAAGGCGCGGATCGTGAACTGGGTGCCGTTGTCGGTGATCACTCTGTTGGGTACTCCAAAACGGCACACCAGTCCTTTCATGAACTTGATAGCTGACTGCGCGGTCACCTTCTGTACCGGCTCCACCTCAGTCCACTTTGTGAACTTGTCGGTTGCCACAAACAATAACTCAAAGCCCCCGACGGCGCGAGGGAAGGGGCCCAAAATATCAAGCCCCCAGACAGAGAAGGGCCGGGACAAAGGGATCGTCTGGAGAGCTTGCGCTGGCTGATGGATGTTCTAAGAATGGAACTGACAGGCTTCACGCTTGGTGACCAATTCTGTTGCATCTTGGAGGGCAGTGGGCCAGTAGAAACCCTGCCGGAAGGCTTTCCCAGCAAGGGCTCTGGATCCAATGTGCGAGCCACATACACCTCCGTGAATCTCCGCCAACAGCCTTAGTCCGTCCTCTCGGCAAATGCACCTCAATTTAACGCCGTTGGGTCTTCTTCTGTACAGTGTGTCATTGACAAACCGATACATACTTGACCGACGGGCTACTTTTTTAGCCTCTTCTTTCTCTTCGGGGAGTTCTCCTATTTGAAGGAAACAGACTATGCGTTGTGCCCAAGTTGGAGCCTCAGGCTCGACAACTAGGACTAAAGGCATCTCCTCGTCCGTGGGAGTGCTTGTCTCGTCCATGAGAACTCGGGGTTCAGCAGGAGGGAGCTGCTCAACATGCGGAGCATGATTGGCTTCGACAACTCCTCTACCAGTGGCTTCGGGAAGCTCTGCCGGGAAATGCTTGCCGGAGTTCAACTTTCTTCTTTTCCTGGCCATTGTTGATGGAGATACTGAAGGTTGAGTGAAACGAAGGATAAAGGTTCCTGGTTCCACAGGGAGCTTTTGTGCAGCGCACTTTGATAGATGATCAGCGATGGTGCTTTTCGCACGGGGTACATGCTCTGCTTGCAATCCATCAAAGCGCTCCTCCAGTTTCCTCACTTCTTCCACGTATGCCTCCATCAACGGGCTCTGATAGTCTTTGTTGACCTGTTTCACCACGAGTTGTGAGTCCCCTTGGATGACCAGTCTCTTAATTCCTAGCTCCACCGCGATTCTGAGCCCGGCAAGGAGCCTTTCGTATTCAGTGGTGTTGTTGGTAGCCTCCTCCCAGGGGAAGTGCATCTGAACCACATACTTGAGGTGTTCTCCGGTGGGGGCGACGAGGAGCACACCTGCTCCGGCACCCTGGAGTGAGAAAGCACCGTCGAAGTACATGATCCAGTCCTTAGGCGCTTCTTTGCCGGGGAGGATTGTTTCTGGAATTTCTTCATCTGGCGTAGGCGTCCATTCCGCAATGAACTCTGCTAATGCCCAACTCTAGACTGTGCATGTGCTCTCATACTTCAAACCAAAACTTGATAGCTCAAGGGCCCACTCAACTATCCTGCCAGTGGCTTCAAAGTTCCTTAATATGCACTGCAGCAGGAAGCGAGTGACGAGTTTGATCTCATGGGCTTGGAAGTAGTGGCGCAGCTTCCTCGAGGCCATGATGAGGCCTAAGATCAACTTTTGCACTCCAGAGTACATTGACCTAGCCCCTGTAATAAGGAGCTGACGAAGTAAACTGGCCGCTGCACCACTTTCTTCTTTGCCACTTTCTTGGAACTGCCTTCACCAGCTTGCTGAGGTTCCTCCAGGTCTGCATTGGGTCCTGCCGCGGATGCTTCGGTTTCGTCCCCGGCAGCGTCGGCCACAGCGGGTGCATCCTCATCTACTTCTCGCTACGCCACCAGCGCTGCACTAACCACTTGATTCGTTGCCGCCAAGTATAGCAACAACGGTTCTTGTGGTTTAGGAACGACCAAAGTGGGAGCGGAAGAAAGATAATTTTTCAGATCTTGCAGTGCTGCTTCCACTTCCGGGGTCCATTTCACCGAGCCTGCCTTCTTCAAGATCTTAAAAATGGCAGGGCGCATTCGGCGGATTTGGAGATGAACGTACTTAGCGCGGCAACGCATCCGGTCAAACGCCTGATGTCCTTGATGGTCTTGGGTGCCTGTATCTGCTCAATTGCCTTGATCTTGTCGGGATTTGCTTCTATCCCCCGCTGAGATACAAAGAATCCAAGTAGCTTGCTGGATGGGACGCCAAATACACATTTTTCAGGGTTGAGCTTCAGGTTGATCTTGCGCAGGTTTGCAAAAGTCTCTTGTAAGTCTTGTATGATAGTCGCTTCATCCTTAGTCTTGACAAATATATCGTCCATGTAGGCTTTTACATTCTTGTGCAACTATGGTCCAAATCCAGTCTGCATGGCTCTGGCAAAGGTAGAACCAGTGCTCTTTAACCCCGAAGGGCATCCATACAAAGCAGTACGTGCCGCACGGAGTTATGAATGCGGTCTTTTCCTCATGTTCCCTAGTCATGAAGATCTGGTGGTATCCGGAGTAAGTGTCCAAGAAGGAAAGCAGGTCACACCCGGAAGTGGAATCAACAATCTGGTCGATGCGCGACAAGGGAAAGGGGTTCTTCGGGCATGCTTTGTTCAGGTCAGTCAAATCTATGCAAAGCCTCCATTTCCCATTCGCCTTGCGCATCACCACCGGGTTGGCTAACCAAGTTGGGTGCAACACTCCTCTGACCAAACCAGTTGCTTCAAGTTTCTTGATCTCTTCGGCAATGAACTGCAGCCGTTCCAAGGCTGGCTTCTTAACCTTTTGCTTGACGGGCCTGGCGTGGGCGCAGACATCCAGGTGGTGCTCGATTACCTCCCTAGGAACACCGGGGATGTTAGATGGTTGCCAGGCAAACACATCGACATTCGCCCGCAGGAAGGCAACAAGCGTGCTTTCCTATTTGTCAGTAAGGGTGGCGCGGATGGTGAACATGCCACCAGTGCCATCCTGCCCTGCCGGGATCTTCTTCGTCTCAGGATGGGTGACCTTGTCTTTCTTGCTAGTGGAACTCTCCGGCAGATCCTCGACGGGTGCAGCGCACTCAGAAGTGGCATGCTTCCCGGAGTCCTTGCCATTGTCTCTGCTAGACTTCTTTTCTTTCCTTGATTCCTTGGCGGGAGTCGGCGCTTCCACGGCTTCAGCTGCTACCGCATCTGGATACATCTTATCCACGCATATGACCGCGTCTTTCTTGTCGGAAGGGACAGAGATGATTCCAATGGGTCCTGGCATCTTCAAAGTGTTATAAGCATAGTGGGATGCTGCCATGAATTTTGCCAGGGCTGGGCGACCAGGAATTCCGTTGTAAGGCAGGGGAAGCTCAACCACATCGAACACCACTTTTTCGGTCCTGTAGTTTAATTCCCCGCCAAACGTCACAGGCAAAGTGATCTTCCCCTTGGGTCGGCTCCTGCCGGGGTTAACTCCTTGGAAAGTACCCGTAGCCTTGAGCTCCTCGTCAGGGATTTCAGCCTCTCGATCACCTTTGGGGAGATCAAGTTCAATCGTGCCCCGCCGTCAACTAACATCTTGGTGACTTTGAGGTTGCGGATCGTTGGACAAGCCAACAATGGCAAACACCCGACCGCGATAGTGCGATCTGGGTGATCCTCTTCATCAAAGATGATAGGCGTGCGGGACCATCTGAGTGGCTTTTTGGACTTGGTGGCAGGTTCCACAGCGTTGACCTCACGCGCCCACTGCTTGAGCTGCCAGTGAGAGGAGTGCAAAGATGCACCCCCGTCAACAAACATGGCTTCGGTTGCCTTCTGGAACTCTCGGTCACTGGAATCCTCCTCGTCATCCTCATCCTCACTCATATCCTCTGTTTCTTTCTTCTCACGGCCTCTGACTGGCCTCTCTTTCAGCTGCGGGGTCTTGGCGCGGCGGCCTCCTCTGCAGCCACGGCCCTTCCCGGCAACAACGTCTTGGCCCTTCTCCTTGTCACGCTTCTCGTACTCCGCCTTCTGCTTCTCGACAAGCTGCTCAACTTGGCGGCACTCTTGAAGATCATGGCCCGTGGTCGGTCTTCCCAGTTTTCTCTGCTGCTGCGGCCTCCCGGCAATCAGCGCACGCGGCAGCTTCCTTGCCAGGGGTCTCGGCCTTGGCCTTCTTGCCGGCAGCAATATTACCAGAGCCCTCCACAGCCAATACTGCCTTTCCCTTGCGCTTATTGTTGCGCTTTCGGTTCCTCCCCTTCGAGCCGGGGGCATCGTCGTCGTCTTCCGAATCGCCTTCGACACCAGCCTCCTCTCTAGGGAGTCGCCTTCCTTCTTCAGCACGGGCACACTTGTCCGCCATTGTGTACTGCTCATTGACAGTCTTGGGGAGTTTCACATTCATCTTGGCGCACATCCTCTTGTTGCGCACGTTCGAATGGAATGCGGCAATCACGGCTGCGGCGTGTATTTCTGGGATGTTGCGGTGCACTCGACTGAATCTCTGAACGTACTTCCGCAAGGTTTCTCCTTCCTTCTGCGGCAAGACTTGCAGGTCGCTGGGCTGTCTTGGCTCCTGATGGCCGCCCGTGAAGGCACCGACGAACTCGTTGCACAGATCAGCCCAGGATGAGATGGAGTTTTCCGGTAGGTGCATCAGCCATGATCTCACATTTGGCTTGAGTGCCAAAGGGAAATAGTTGGCGAGCACTTTTTCATCTCTCCCCCCAGCAGCCTGAACCGCTATCGTATAGATGCCCAGGAACTCCGCCGGGTTTAGCTTCCCGTCATACTTCTCCGTCAAATCTGGTTTGAAAGCTCGAGCCGATGGCCAGCGGACCTGCCGTAACTCGCGAGTGAAGGCGGGGCACCCAACCTCATAAGGCAGGTACTCGCCAGCACTGGGCGCGAGGTCGCCAATACTTTGGCTATTGCGCTTGTCGGACTGACGGTGTGCTTCTCGACGGCGCTTGATGGTGATGCATGCGTCTTCCTTCTGCCGATCCTCCAGGACACGCCGCTGGTCCCGGCGTTCGCTTGGGCCGGACGAGGCCATGGATGCCTCGTCGAACTCGTCAGCACGGGAAGCTCGCCACGGCTGTTCCTGGGGTTGCTGTCGCGGAGGGGACTGTACTGTTGGCCTGGTCCCCTCAACGCGATCGCCGGCCAGGGCCGCCGCAGCCGTATGCACGTGCCGTGATGGCTTCGCATGCTGAGACTTATTGGCTTCGATGAAAGATATCAAGCTCTGGATGGTAGCTCTCCACTCATCCATTCTGTCGGCTGCCGGCGGGAAGTTAAGCAGAAGCTGGTCTCGTGCCATCGCTTCCGACGCCGTGTCCGGCATGGCGAATGAGGCGGACCGCGATGTAGCCCATCTCCTGGTGGAACTAAGAGGGGCTTCGCCGCATTCTTGATGCCGTGCGCCGCTCGCCGGGGCGGTCTGACGTGGGGGAGGCCGAGCCCGCGGATTCGCGGCTCCGCTCGGTGCTCCGTCTTGTTCTGGTCAAGGAATGCGTCCAGTTGCCGCGCTGGTAACAGGCACGGACGGGGGGTCGTCGCTTGCTCCGGAGGGTGCGCCGCCATGACGACCATGGCCATTCGCATGGCGGGGACGCGGTGATCGGTCTTCCCTTCCGTTCACGGTTCTAGGAGCGCGTTCGCCGGAGTGTTGTTGCTGTCGCTCCTCCCCCGCGTTCCCGGCTCCAACCTTGGCCGTGGGGGACACGACGGCGGCTCCGCCTGTGCCCGCCGCGTCGCCCATGATGCCTCCCCCTCTCGCAGCCGCCGCGATCCCACTGTGCCCGCGGCTGCATGCGAGGGAGCCTTCGAAGTGGAGGGATGTGTGGTCGCGCTAGGCTTCTTCTTGGGAGCCATGGATGAATAAGATGATGATGAAGATCGACCCGCCGTTCACGAGCTCGGGTTCGCGTAAACGATGCATGCCCCCTACCTGGCGCGCCAAAGATGTCGGGGCACGGATGCTCGCGATCACCTATGGGACCAGAGGCCCCTTGTGGTTCGGCAGGGGGGTCACTTTGCACGAAGAGCGAAGACCATGAGACAGCACGACGATCAGGTCGCTGGCATTTTTACACAGGTTCGGGCTGCTGTGAAGCGTAAAACCCTACTCCTGCTTTTTGGTGGATTGATCAAGGGAACAAGACGAACACGCAGCGCCCAACTCCCGGAAAGGGTTGCTGTCGGGGTGAGCTACTACGCGAGTACAAGTGTCCAAAGTTCCGAATCTTGAGCTAGGTAGCCTCGGGCCTCCTTTTATAGTGCAAGGGCAACCACAATGGCAAAACAGTCATTATCTATTGATTAGATAGCTTAGCAGAGCTATCATTCCTAACTCTGGCATTTAGGACAAAATACCATGATTACTAGACTAGGTGGCGCTCGGGGGTGCATTCCCGGCAAACTCTTGCCATCGCCTAGCTAGCCGTTGCTTAAGGTCTTGACACGATGCTGGACGGGTGTCAAGTGGGTATAATCTGCCTTCTGGTGCGTCGCCACGTGCTTAGCGAGAGCCACTTAGCCGTTTGAGGGCTCGACATCACATCGATAAGTGACTGGCGTAGCGATGCGGGGGAGCGGTGGCTGGTTGGCTCGAGCCTACCGGGGGATGGCTTGCCGGGTCTTCCTGAGATGTGCACGCATCGGTCCACGGCAGGCTCCGAGGACGCGACTGGCACACTTTGGGCCCCTCCTGGGCCGTTGTGCTGGTGCTGCCGACGTTTGATTGGTTTCCGGCAGGTCGTTACTGCCGGGCGTCGATTCTTGAATGTTTGCTTGGCGGCGCCGTAGCCTTCCCAACGGGTTTTGCTGCTACCGCCTGTGCATAAGTTAGGGGCACTAGGTACCCCTGTTCTAGTGCACCGACATTATGTTATTGTCATGAGTAAATATGAGACCTAATTGTTATCATTGACATGGTTAGTTTATGATCTTTGCTGATAACCTGAAACATTGAGTTAAACATATATATGACAACGAGAACAGAAGAGTTTGTAAAAGTTTTCTTTATCACTTTTAGTTTACCAACTGAATTGATCGAGGACAAGAAATGACTTAAGCTTTGTTGGGGATATACTGGGTTCCCTTCGAGAAGATCCACGTCTTCATCGGAAAGATCGGTGCGGCAAGACCCGAGCCGGACATCTGCACCGACAGCGTCAAGCCGGCTCGGTGCGCTCAACCCGGTCGGCGTCAAGCCGGTCGGCGCCATGTCTTCGTCGGCTTTACTCAAGGACTCAATCGCGCAGATGGAGCAGAGGTCAACGGAGACACTCCCGTCAAATCTGCTGGCGAGTCTTCCATGGGGGACACCGAGTCGATCTGTCCACTTTTCGACTCGGGGGCCACTCAGGGGACGAGGGCACCAGGGAATCCCATGAGTCGCCGCGACAAGTCACCATTTTCATGGACGGAATGGCGGCGGCTTATGTCACAGCAATTGCTGTAGCGACTACCGGAGCTGTCCCAGTTTCCAAAACGACCGGGTCGAGCAAATCCCCGGCACAAGCCATGGCTGATCTGATGGCGGAGATGACGAAGCTACTAGAGATGCCAATAACCGTGGAAAATCAGGAGGAGCGCAATGCGACGCTAACCACACTACACGGGCAGATGGCTAAGATCCAAGAGGAGATCGACGCCAAGAACGCTAGCATGGTGGAATTACGGGCTCAAATCCATGATGAAACAAAGCGCTTGAAAGCAGAAACTTGGAGGTTAGGCCTTCGTCAAAACGCCTCCGATGCGGTCAATCAGAGGAGAAATGAGAGCCGTCTTCTCCTGAATCTGGAACCTCAATGTTTGTTTGTCATGCCCTAGCCCACTCCGGAGGCTGGCCAGCCACACGAGCCGCTGGCTCAATCATCACCTCGACGGTTCCAGACTCCGCCGGGTCACTATTCAAACCCCGTGGATAATATATTGGCAGCACCTCGCAACTTAGAGGCACTTCCCATCCAAGGTAATTCCCCGATCGAGGTGGAGGCCAAAAACACCATTGAGCTGCTGAAAACCGCTGTGACCCAGCAGGCGCAGTACTCTTACAGCCGTAACCGGATGCACTCGATGCCATACGCGAGCCGTTGCAAGAGCCGACATGTAGAATCACTGGAGGTTTCCAGCAATGTCTACAGGCAGCGTGCCAAAAACTCCCCCGTACGGCCTGTTTTGTCAGATGCACAGGCGGTGGTCTACGCGGCCCGAGCCATGCGACAAGCGGAGGTTGAGGCAGCGGCTGCAAGGGCGGGTCAACACCCTCCCTCCAATCCCTAGCCAACGACCGTGGGGGCTGGAGTCAGCAGCAGGACGATCGAGATCCTTGCTTATCCCCAGTTCTCTGCGGTGAGCGTATGCCTAAGGATATTAAGGGGCCTCGCAAAGTACCCAATTATACAACAGATCTCGAGCCGGCTACATGGACTGAAAGCTACGAGTTAGCCATGGACATGCTTTATGTAAGCAATGTTGTGTGTGCAAAATACTTGACCATGATGCTGGAAGGGCCGGCTCGAACGTGGTTGAAGAATCTTCCCCCCAACACCATCAATACTTGGGCATAATTGAAAGAACGTTTCATCAAGAACTTTCAAGGAACTTGCAAACGCCCGATGACAATTGTGGATCTTCAGCACTGCATCCAACGCGCGGATGAGTCTGCTCATCATTGGACTCGTCGGGTCACAGAAATCATCCACTCGTCGGACAGCATCACTGCTCCTCAAGCCGTCTTAATTTTAGAGAAGAATTGCCACTTCCAGCCACTTGTTCAGAAGCTTGGGCGTCTGAAGCGAAAGGTCTAAGATATGGGAGATTTGATGGACGTTCTCACCAGATATGCTGAGTCAGACAATACAAAGGATCCCGGCTCTGACGAGGAAAAAACTGGCAAGTACAAGAAAAATGATGGTGGCAAGGGTCATGAGCAGAACCATGGTCACAATGGGAATCCAGGAAATCAAGGTATTAAGGGTAAACAAAAGCAGACCGAGGGCTGGTCAGATTTCGTTGCCAACACCAATACCGGTTTCAAGAATCAGCGCCGTAATAACCGCACAACCGGATCTTACAATGGGAATAAGCTGCGCAACTATGAGGAGGCACTCAAGGCGCCCTATCCCAAGCAGAGCTTCCCGGATAAGCCGGCCACCCACTCATGGGAAAACTGCTACATAATGCAGGAATTTCGCAATCAAGCTTTCCAGAATCATCAAGGAGGTAATGGTGGTGGACATCCAGGTCAGCCTGGCCCTGGTGGATCACATGGCGGCTCATCTGGTGGCTTTTTAGGATCAGGTTTTCACGGTCAAGGCGGCTCAGGATCTCACTTCCAACACCATGGAAATAACAACAACGGGCAATGCTCAGGTCAAGGTAATCAACAGCACAACAATCAAGCCGGGTTTCAAAGAAACCCTAAGCAGTTGAACAGTGGGCAATATCATGTGTTCACCACCAGCACCTGTCGATGTGATCGTAAGATGAAACAACGGGCTATCCACATGGTCGAGCCAGTTGTGCCAAGGTACCTAAACTGGTCCGAGCAATCAATCACTTGGAGCAGGGAAGGTCATCCTCCCCGTGTTGACAACCCAGGTGGTATGGATTTAGTAGTTGCACCTCAAGTTGGTGGTTATACTCTATCTAAGGTCCTCATAGATGAAGACAGTAGTATCAACATCTTATGCTATGAGACCTTCCGGTGAATGAATCTTTCCAAGAGCAAGTTGCAACCCTCAACCACGGTTTTCCACGGGATTGTTCCCGGAAAGTCAGCTTATCCAATCGGGCGGATCAAACTCGACGTCGCTTTTAGCTCAAAATTTAGTTACAGATGCGAGTCCCTAACCTTTGAAGTGGTGAAGATTAAGAGCACTTACCACACCCTCTTCGGACGGCCGGCTTACGCTCAGTTTATGGCCTGGCCTTGTTACGTTTATCTCAAACTCAAGATGGATGGACCAAACGGCACCATTACTATGGATGGAAGCCGGAAAATAGCCCAGGAATGTGAGGAAGGGGATGCAGCTTATGCTAAGTCTACTTGTGCCGCACAGGAATTAAAGTTTTACACAGCCAACGTTGACCCGGTAGACATGACCCCCCTCAAGAAGCCCACCACCGAGTCTGAGCCTCAACTGAAGTTCAAGCTGGCTGAGGACACAAAGCAAATTGATTTCACCTCGGGCGACTCATCTCAGCAGTTCACTATTGGGACAGGACTGGATCCCAAATAGGAAAGCTTGCTAATCGAGTTCATCCGTGAGAATCGGGACATCTTCGAATGGAAACCGTCTGACATGCCTGGAGTACCGAGAGAACTCGCTGAGCACCACCTTAATGTGGATCCAAAGATCAAACCATTACGGCAATACCTCCGTTGTTTTAACGAGGAGAGACGCAAGGCTATTAGAGAAGAGGTGGCCCGGCTCCTAGCTGTCGGGTTCTTGAAAGTGCTAATTATCGACTAGAGGGGGGGTGAATAGGCAATTTTTATGAAAGGCTTCAAAACAATGCATGTATTCTAAATATGCGGAAGCGGACATGATCAGGTAGGGATAATATCAAGGATCTAGGCAGGGCATGCAACACAATGAAAACATTCAACCAAGTTAAGCACTATCTTCATACAAGCTAAGATGAGTCGAAGACAAACTTAAACAGTATGAAAATAAATAGCAAATATGAATGTCTTCGGGAAATGTCTTCAGCCAGAAGTATTCAAGCAATGGCTTCACAGTTCAGTACTAACTGTAAAAGAGTGAAGGATAGAACCAGTAGCTTGATGAAGACACAGGATTTGTTGGACCAGTTCCAGTTGTTGTGAAAACTGTACGTCTGGTTAGGGAGGCTGAGATTCAACTCAGAAGACCTCGTCTTCACCTTATTCCCCTTGAGCCACAGTCACTTAGACAACGCCCAATCACTCAGGTAAGTCTTCAGGGGAGACTTCTGAAACCCGTACAAACTTGGTCACCGGTGATCCACAATGACTCTTGGATTGCTCTAGACCCAGACGCCTAACCGTCTGGAAGATCACAGTCTTCAAGTGTAATAAGTCTTCAGTTCTCTGAGAACAGAACGACTTCGGTGATGCTCAAACACTCTAGCTCAGGGTGTTTAGGTTTATCCTCGTAGGATGTTTCTCTCTCTCAATGTCTTCGAGGTGGGTTGCTCCAAAACGACAACAGCCGTATCTCTCTCTGAGCAGCCACCTTCTCATGGTGGAGGGTGTGGGCTATTTATAGCCAGTGGGCAACCCGGCCTAATATGACTAAAATGACCCTGGGTCAATGGCCAACCGACACGTGTCACAACGGTCGGATTTCAAACACACACGGCCGCTTTACTTGGGCTACAAGTAAAGCTGACTCAACCAACTCTGGAAGAGATTTCCTCTCATTGTCTTTACTCGAAGACATATGTTTGGGTTGAGCATCACGTCAGCGTCTGACTTCGATCACATCGACCCCACTTAACAGTACGGTGGTTCATATGACTCAGGAAAGAACAAACAAAACTACCAAAAGACTTCGTCTTCGCGTTTCATTATCTTCAGGCAATTATCTTCGCATACCACCAATGGCTTCGGCCATTTTTAGGGGTCGTCCTCGATTGTTAAACCAAATCTCCAGGGACTTCTATCTGTGTTTGAAAGGACGTGGATGTCGCCTAGAGGGGGGGTGAATAGGCGCTTTAAAATAATTACGGTTTAGGCTTGAACAAATGCGGAATAAAACTAACGTTTAATAAGTCAAGCACAAAACCTAAAACAACTAGGCTCACCTATGTGCACCAACAACTTATGCTAAGCAAGATAAACAACTAAGTGATAGCAAGATATATAGCAAGAAACAATATGGTTATCACAAAGTAAAGTGCATAAGTAAAGGGCTCAGGTAAGAGATAACCGAGGCACGCGGAGACGACGATGTATCCCGAAGTTCACACCCTTGCGGATGCTAATCTCCGTTCGGAGCGGTGTGGAGGCACAATGCTCCCCAAGATGCCACTAAGGCCACCGTAATCTCCTCACGCCCTCGCACAATGCAAGATGCCGTGATTCCACTAAGGGACCCTTGAGGGCGGTCACCGAACCCGTACAAACTAGGTTGGGGCAATCTCCACAACTCAATTGGAGGCTCCCAACGACACCACAAAGCTTCACCACAACGGACTGTGGCTCCGAGGTGACCTCAAATGCTCGGGGCAATCTCCACAACCTAATTGGAGACCCCGACGCTTGCCCGGAGCTTTGCAACACAATGATTGAGCTCCGAGGCACCACCAACCGTCTAGGGCGCCAAAGCACCCAAGAGGAACAAGCTCAAGGGTGCTCAAACACCCAAGAGTAATAAGCTTCTCAACTTCTCACTTCCACGTATCACCGTGGAGAACTCAAACCTATGCACCAAATGCAATGGCAAGGGCACACGGAGTGCCCAAGTCCTTCTCTCCCAAATCCCACCAAAGCAACTAATGCTAGGGAGGAAAATGAGAGGAACAACGAAGAAGAACATGAAGAACTCCAAGATCTAGATCCAAGGGGTTCCCCTCACTTAGAGGAGAAAGTGATTGGTGAAAATGTGGATCTAGATCTCCTCTCTCTTTTCCCTCAAGAACTAGCAAGAATCATTGGAGGGATTGAGAGTTAGCAAGCTCGAAGAAGGTCAACAATGGGGGAAGAACACGAGCTAAAGAGATAAGGTTCAATGGGGAAGCAGACCCCCTTTTATAGGTGGGGAAAAATCCAACCGTTATGCTCACAGCCCGCACAGAGCGGTACTACCGCTCCAAGGAGCAGTACTACCGCGAGGGCGGTAGTAGCCATTTGAAAAATAACAGCGAGGAGGCAAAAGGCCAGTAGAACCGCCGGAGCGGTACTACCGCTCGTCCTCACGATACTACCGCTAGGGATAGCGGTACTACCGCAAAGGGTAGCGGTACTACTGCATGCGAGCGGTACTAAAAAAATACTTCCGTGCCTACCTCCGCAGGACAAAACACGAGATATTGGTCTGGAGCGGTACTACCGCTCAGGAGCCGCGGTAGTACCGCTCTAGAGCGGTAGTAAAAAATTACATCCGCTCTAGCCGCGGTAGTACCGCTGCAGCCTTTACCAAAACAGCCACAACTTCTGCAAACGGACTCCGAATTCAACGAAACCAAGTTTGTTGGAAAGATAACGACATGGGCTAATACAATCTTGATAGAAATATCAATAAGAAGCAAATGAGAAAAGTCCCATAAGAAAATGGTGAGAACCCTTCCTCGGATAAGACCGGTAAAACCTCCAACATCGAAAACATCATAGAAGATGCATATGGACTCCGTTTTAGATGAACTTGAGCTTGTCATGAAGCTGACCATAAGCTCAAGAACCCACAAAGAGAAAAGCCAACCAAGAACCAAGAAAGATGATGATGCCAAGAATGCAATGGTTTGAGCTCTCAACGAACGATACGATCAAGCTACTCACTTGAGAGCCCCCCTTGATAGTACGGCTATCGATCCTATAACCCGGTCTCCAAACTATCACCATGAGACCGGTAAAATAGAAAACCTATCAAGGGCAAACATTTGCCTTGCGCATAGTCCACTTGAGCTAGATGATGACGATCTTGACTTCCTCAAGATCGACCACCTTTCTTGATTGCGCCGGCTTGATGAAGACTAGTTGATTGCTCCCCCATACTCTACTATGGGTGAGCCACTCTTCGGCACATCTTCACAAGTCCATTGTCACCACAATGAACGACAAGCCTCAAGCATGATCTCTCCGTGATGCTTCACTTGAGCTTGCACATCGCAACCTTGATGACGATCTCCACTTGATGTCATCTTCCATGGGATGTATGAGATCTTCCTCTTGATGCAAGCCCATGGAAATATACCTAACCCCACAAAGAACTCTCACGTAGACCATGGATTAGTACACAAAGTGTAATGGACAATGCTTACCACACCATGGGATCACTTGATCCCTCTCGGTACATCTTGTACGCTTTGTGTGTTGATCAACTTGATTCACTTTTTGACTTAGTCTTGATCAACCTTGTATCTTAACTTCTCTCTTCATAAAGATGATGTCTTGAAGGTAAACATGAATGCTCACACAATCTTCTTCTTCAAGACATGCTTGCAATAAGATCAACTCTCACATGACCAATCTTTGGATAAAACCTTGAATACCACCTTGGTCACCATATAAACTCCTTGACACCAACAGATGGACTTCAAGAAGTACCTACGGACAAATCCTTCGAATATAACTCAAGGCAACCATTAGTCCATAGGGGTGTCATCAATTACCAAAACCACACATGGATAAATGTGCTCTTACAATCTCCCCCATTTTGGTAATTGATGACAACCACTTTCGAGAGAGTTTATATAAGGAAATAAGCACAACCAAGCACACACACATGCAGAGCAATGCATGAGTGTGAGATGCAAATGCTTAAGCAATAAAAGCAAAAATCTCTCAGAATTCCAAACTAAACTCTCTAAACTTCTCCCCCATTGGCATCGATTGCTAAAATGGGCGAAAAGCTTAGAAAGCCAATATAATAGGTGTTCCTCCAAAAGGTGTGTATTTCTCAAAATATGAGTGCAATGAAATACACATATCCAATGATAAGTAGTTGGAGGAAAACAAACTATATTGAGGATCCAAAGATTACAAAAAAGGATCGTATGGCACAAAGACATACACCAGAGAAGCAAGCAATCAAAAGATACCAATTGGACCAAACAATCACATGATCCAACGAGCCACATTAATAAAAGATATTATGATGGGCAAAAGAGTGTCCTAAAGAAACTAGAGAAGCTCCCCATGATTTGAACACTATTAAGGATTTTTGTATTTGGATACAAGAGCACAAAATAGGATCATTACTCCCCCAAAATCAATAGAAACACACAATAAGTGCAAGCAAGTAGATAAGACAATAAGAATATCACTTGCACCAAACATATGGTTGAGCAACATGTAAAAGAGGCAATTTAAGAATAGGCTCAACCAAAATGATGTGTGTGAGTCATGGCAAAGCACTTGAGAAGACTAATATAAGGATGAACATTAAGCATCAACATAGTCTTGATGAAATGAGACACAAAGTGCAGGCCATATCCTTCCCACAAACACAAACCACTGGCAAATGAGTCCACAAGCTTACTAATAAGAGAATTAAAAACCAAAGCTTGTGACAACCCCTGGTGAAGATAGGAAATAATAGCACTGTCAGGAGGAGGGATACCAATCGAAATGGCAAAACCCTCATGAAGACAAGCATGAGGAAAATAATCTTCACCACCAAAGAGTGCATCAAGATGCAAGGATATAAGATCCGCACTCAAGACAGATTCTTTCACGAAACCACCAAGTAAATTAAAAGGAAATGCAACGGTGGACGTGAAAGAAAAGAGGATATCAACTAGAGATGTAACTTCTCTCCTGTGTATAAGATTCTAGGTAGAGGGCAATCATGATGATATATCCACAAAGAATGATGTACACACGAAATAGTTACAAGAAGGAACAAACAAGATATCCAAAAGGAAGTCATAAATATACCAATAAGATCTTTGCTTGAAAGCATAGCACATAGCCTAATATTTTCTTATTGTACATAAATGAACTCCCAAGACACGAACATCAAAAACATCACAACTAGCAATATGACATCATCGTTGAGACGCTTTGAGAAAGGAAACAAGTACCACAAGAATGAATCAATAGCTTCATGTCATGATGCAACCTACAAAGGTTGAATGCAATTAATGTATGCATGAAGTAGATACTTGTTACCGAGATAGCATTGGATTGATGTAGTAGATAATGTTTCATCGATCATCCTAGCAAGGCTCCAATAAGCACATGGTGTCAACACCTTCCTTGTAAGTGAGCCGAGTGTCCAATGTATCTCCAATTGTTCCTAGAACAACACCACAAACAAAGTGGTACCCAAACTTATTGGGACCAAAAAGTTAGTGGACCAACAATACATAGGACAAAACTCCACATAAATATGTGCATATAGATATGAAATTGAATTTCATGCACACTTTAGCCAATTTATGTCATAGTGGAGTTTCCCCTATATATTGGGTCAAGGAAAGAGAACATGCCAACGAAAGTGCATGTAGTAAATATGCATGCTCAAGGCTTTCAAGCATCAAATCAACACACAATTGATAAGATACCAAAAGATAAGGTATCAAGTGAAAATAAGATACCAAACAAAGAATTATCACTTGACGGATACCAACTAAAAGATACATCAAGGAATGAGATATCCATTGACACATGCCAAATAGAAGGAAACAAGATACCAATTGAAGGAAAACAAGAGGTATCAAGTTGCCAAAAGAGAGCTAGGTTCCAAACAAACCAAACCCTCCGCAAATTTTCATGATGGCACAAGGCACCATAGAGAAAAGGCTTGCCTTCCACCAACACACACTTGATGAAGATCAAAAGATTTTATGATAAACACATAAAGGGAGTGTTCTAAAGAAAATAGGATAGCTCCTCCAAGAGATGTGCGTTATATAGAATTTTCATTTGAATACAAAATGCACACGATGGGATCATCACTTTCCCTATATCTATAGAAACACTAGACATGCTCAAAAAGATCCACAAGAGGCAAGGAAGACAAACGATAAACAAAAACCTATGTAAAGATGATTAGCAAATTCTACCACTTAAAAGGAATACCAATCGTCAAAGGACAAGAAGTATTTGGAAATAATTCCCATTGGTAGATTGCAAATAGATCCAACATCATCTTTACTCCTAAATCACAAGCAAATGACACTTGTAGAGCTAGCATGCCACCTAGGAACAAGATAAATTATAATATCAAATCTAAGTGGCAATATCTCAAATGTACACATTCTCTGGGCCTGTAATATGCACATAGCATATTACTCCCCCATAATGTGGTAACCCAACGTTAATAACAAGTAGCAAATGAAATCCAACAAGAGATGATTAATGGACCATTTAGAATTTGAATTTCTCATGAGAAGACATACCACATAGAAGCTAGATGATCTTGTAATATCAATACTAAGTGGTATTCCTCATGTACACACATTTTTAGGATTGTGAAGTGCACAAAGCACATCACTCCCCCAAAATGGGATAATCCATTAATCTCTTAAGAGAGCCAACTAAGATAAGATAAGATGCAAAAAGGCTCAACACAAGACTCACACATACATGATGTGCATCCCATCATACATACTTGATTACTCAAGATAAACAAATAGGAAGCACAACATATACAAACACATGCAAGGTACAAAACCACAACATGCAAAGGGGCAAGTAACTAACAATGTAAACAATTTAAGTACAAGTTACCGTAAGGAGGCACATGGGATATAAGATAGAAAATTGATAATCCAAATGACTTGGCTTGAGATAATATGAATGATGAAGATCCCTTAATTCTTCATGATGTAGCCAAGTCACCAATGCCCTCCAACAACACCTATTGATCAAGTATGAGCTTGTTGGTCCCCAACCAAGTTGGGTCCAAAGAGGTTAGTCACAATAGGCTTGGCTACCCAAATGGTTCTTTTCTTGACACCACTTTGAGTACCAACAAACTTAGCAAACACATTGCCAACCTTATCCTTCCCAAGAGAATAGATATCATCAATAATAATTGGGTTGGATAAGTTACCATTCGTGCATGAAGAAGCAAAGTGACCCTTCTCACGACATAAGTAGCAACTTTTACCCTTTACTTTCTTCTCAATTGATTTCTCAACTTGAGGAGCGTTGACTTGGGTCTTCTTGGGAATACGCTTTGCTTCAACTTGCGGTTGAGCAAGAGATTGAACTTGTGTCTGCTTCCCTTGTTGCTTGTCACTATGGGGCTTCTTCTTCAATGGGCAAGATCTAACATGGTGCCCTTCTATCTTGCACTTGAAGCAAATAATCTTGGCCGAATTCTTGACTTGTTCTTGGCCCTTCTTTTTGTTGCTCTTGGACTTCTTCTTCTTATTGGAGTTAAATCCAAGTCCACCCTTATCATTTGGGGATTTTTGCACACTCAAGATATTCTTGAGTGTGGACTTCCCTTCATGACTCTTTTCCAAGTCTTTCTTCAAAGAAGTGACTTGGGCCTTGAGCTCTTTGATTTCCTCTACATGGTTAGTGTCAACACAAGTACTAGAGGAAGTATAAGCATCATTGTTAGAGCAACAAGGAAGTGAAAGCAATTCATCACAAGATGTACCAATGTTATGCATAGATGAATTACGAGGACTAGCACATGTCAATAAAGCATTTCTACTAGATTTAGTGCTAATGTTCACATGAGGCTCACTAGATGTTGCCTTAGTAGTACTAGCCTCATGAGCTATCTTTAGCACATTTTGGGATACTAGAAGATCACCATGAGAGCTCGAGAGCTTTTCATGACTTTCTTCCAATTTCCCATAATTGCTAGATAGCAACTCAAGTTGAGCCCTTAGCTCAACATTCTCCTTATAAATGGATGCTTCACAAGAAATAGAGTTAGTAGCACAAGCATCATCATTAACAACAAAAGGAGAAGGCAACTTGGCAAGCTCTTTAGCATATGAAGCTTCAAGTTGAGCATGAGACTCGGTGAGTTCAATGAGCGAACTCTTAATGACCATTGAGCCATTTTCGAGGTGCTCAAAGTCCTCAAGGAGTTTAGCATGTGCAACTACAAGCTTATCATTTTTAGTTCTAAAATCATTAGCCACCTCGAGAGCTCTATCATGGGATTCCTTTATACTAGATAATTCTAGAGCAAAGGTCTCCTCAAGAGATTCCTTGGTGGTTTGTTCATTTTCAAGAGCTTGAGATAGCTCCGCGATCTCATTAGCATAATCACGCTCATGACCTTCCATTTTATCAATGGTGGCCTCATGCTCCTCGAGATGAGCTTCCAACTCCTCAATATATTTCTTGCCCTCAATTGCAATAGACATGATTTCCATGAAGTTGGAACGAGCAATTTTATTCTTATGAAGAGCTTTAAAAACCATTTCTCGCTTAATTTTTAAGGAAGCAATATTATCACTCTCTTCATCATCATCAACATCATCATCATGGGATATATTGGGATTCAAAGTAGGAGATACTTTTAAGCCTTAGCCATAAGGCAAAAGTGAGAAATAATAGATGATGATGTAGGATCCCTTGACGCACCATTCAAGACCACATCTTGTTCCATGGAGTGTTGGGTTTCCTCTACAATGTTAGAACAACAACTCGAGGAAAGCAATGCATTTTTATCACGATAACAAGACATGGCAAGCATATCATCATGAGATTCAGCCAAGGAATTTCTACATGATATGCAAGGACTATCAACACAAGCATGTGAAACATTTAGAGTGCTCGAAGTGTTGAAGTACATAAATGAAGCATTGCAATAAGATAGTGATGAAGAATCATCCACAATAAGCCCACTATCATCATTACAATGAACACCACTACTCACCATAACATTACCTTGCGGAAATCCACATGTAGGTGAAGTAGATGAAGTTGAGAAGGCAACACGACCGGAGGTGGAGGGAGAACAATCATCCCAAGAAATCTTGGACACACCATATTTATCTTGAAGCTTTGTCCACAACTCATGAGCATCCCGGAATGGCATGAGTTGAAATATAACTACATTGCTCAAAGCATCAAAAAGCACATTAGAAGCTTGAGCATTGAGATAAGAGTTTTTCTCATCCTCTAAAGATATGTGTTGAGAATCCTTTGGAGGAGAAAAACCCATATCTACAATTCGCTCCAAATTTGCGTCCATGACCCTAAAGAGATTAAGCATGCGAATTACCCAAACATCAAAATTTGTGCCATCGAAACTAAGAGTGTCAGAGAATCCTAATCCCCTAGTCGACATCCTTACTCTCTAGGTGGTTAAACCTAATAATGAGAGACCTAGCTCTGACACCAATTGAAAGGACGTGGATGTCGCCTAGAGGGGGGGGGGTTGAATAGGCGCTTTAAAATAATTACGGTTTAGGTTTGAACAAGTGCGGAATAAAACTAACGTTTAATAAGTCAAGCACAAAATCTAAAACAACTAGGCTCACCTATGTGCACCAACAACTTATGCTAAGCAAGATAAACAACTAAGTGATAGCAAGATATATAGCAAGAAACAATATGGCTATCACAAAGTAAAGTGCATAAGTAAAGGGCTCAGGTAAGAGATAACTGAGGCACGCGGAGATGACGATGTATCCCGAAGTTCACACCCTTGCGGATGCTAATCTCCATTCGGAGCGGTGTGGAGGCACAATGCTCGCAAAGATGCCACTAAGGCCACCCTAATCTCCTCACGCCCTCGCATAATGCAAGATGCCGTGATTCCACTAAGGGACCCTTGAGGGCGGTCACCGAACCCGTACAAACTAGGTTGGGACAATCTCCACAACTCAATTGGAGGCTCCCAACGACACCACAAAGCTTCACCACAACGGACTGTGGCTCCGAGGTGACCTCAAATGCTCGGGGCAATCTCCACAACCTAATTGGAGACCCCGACGCTTGCCCGGAGCTTTGCACCACAATGATTGAGCTCCGAGGCACCACCAACCGTCTAGCGCACCAAAGCACCCAAGAGGAACAAGCTCAAGGGTGCTCTAACACCCAAGAGTAATAAGCTTCTCAACTTCTCACTTCCACGTATCACCGTGGAGAACTCAAACCTATGCACCAAATGCAATGGCAAGGGCACACGGAGTGCCTAAGTCCTTCTCTCCCAAATCCCACCAAAGCAACTATTGCTAGGGAGGAAAATGAGAGGAAGAACGAAGAAGAACACGAAGAACTCCAAGATCTAGATCCAAGGGGTTCCCCTCACTTAGAGGAGATAGTGATTGGTGGAAATGTGGATCTAGATCTCCTCTCTCTTTTCCCTCAAGAACTAACAAGAATCATTGGAGGGATTGAGAGTTAGCAAGCTCGAAGAAGGTCAACAATGGGGGAAGAACACGAGCTAAAGAGATAAGGTTTAATGGGGAAGAAGACCCCCTTTTATAGGTGGGGAAAAATCCAACCGCACACAGCCCGCACAGAGCGGTACTACCGCTCCAAGGAGCGGTACTACCGCGAGGGCGGTAGTAGCCATTTGAAAAATAACAGCGAGGAGGCAAAAGGCCAGTAGAACCGCTGGAGCGGTACTAACGCTCGTCCTCACGGTACTACCGCTAGGGATAGCGGTACTACCGCAAAGGGTAGCGGCACTACTGCATGCGAGCGGTACTAAAAAAAAACTTCCGTGCCTACCTCCGCAGGACAAAACACGAGATATTGGTCAGGAGCGGTACTACCGCTCAGGAGCCGCAGTAGTACCGCTCTGGAGCGGTAGTAAAAAATTACATCCGCTCTAGCCGCGGTAGTACCGCTGCAGCCTTTACCAAAACAGCCACAACTTCTGCAAACGGACTTCGAATTCAACGAAACCAAGTTTGTTGGAAAGCTAACGACATGGGCTAATACAATCTTGATAGAAATATCAATAAGAAGCAAATGAGAAAAGGCCCATAAGAAAATGGTGAGAACCCTTCCTCGGATAAGACCGGTAAAACCTCCAACATCGAAAACATCATAGAAGATGCATATGGACTCCGTTTTCGATGAACTTGAGCTTGTCATGAAGCTGACCATAAGCTCAAGAACCCACAAAGAGAAAAGCCAACCAAGAACCAAGAAAGATGATGATACCAAGAATTCAATGGTTTGAGCTCTCAACGAACGATACGATCAAGCTACTCACTTGAGAGCCCCCCTTGATAGTACGGCTATCGATCCTATAACCCGGTCTCCAAACTATCACCATGAGACCGGTAAAATAGAAAACCTATCAAGGGCAAACCTTTGCCTTGCGCATAGTCCACTTGAGCTAGATGATGACGATCTTTACTTCCTCAAGATGGACCACCTTTCTTGATTGCGCCGGCTTGATGAAGACTAGTTGATTGCTCCCCCATACTCCACTATGGGTGAGCCACTCTTCGGCACATCTTCACAAGTCCATTGTCACCACAATGAACGACAAGCCTCAAGCATGATCTCTCCGTGATGCTTCACTTGAGCTTGCACATCGCAACCTTGATGACGATCTCCACTTGATGTCATCTTCCATGGGATGTATGAGATCTTCCTCTTGATGCAAGCCCATGGAAATATACCTAACCCCACAAATAACTCTCACGTAGACCATGGGTTAGTACACAAAGCGTAATGGACAATGCTTACCACACCATGGGATCACTTGATCCCTCTCGGTACATCTTGTACGCTTTGTGTGTTGATCAACTTGATTCACTTTTTGACTTAGTCTTGATCAACCTTGTATCTTAACTTCTCTCTTCATAAAGATGATGTCTTGAAGGTAAACATGAATGCTCACACAATCTTCTTCTTCAAGACATGCTTGCAATAAGATCAACTCTCACATGACCAATCTTTGGATAAAACCTTGAATACCACCTTGGTCACCATATAAACTCCTTGACACCAACAGATGGACTTCAAGAAGTACCTACGGACAAATCCTTCGAATATAACTCAAGGCAACCATTAGTCCATAGGGGTGTCATCAATTACCAAAACCACACATGGATAAATGTGCTCTTACAGTGTTATCCTGTGAACTCTCACAAACACATTAGTCCCTCAACCACGTTTCTCTTCAATACTCCAAAACCAACAAGGATGGCACTAGATGCACTTACAATCTCCCCCTTTTTGTTGATTGATGACAAACTGGTTGAAGTTTTCAATGGGAATAATATATGTGAAGATAAAGACTTGGAGATTATGATTGCAAGATATAGAGAGCTCCCCCTGAAGATGTGCTTATGAAGATTTTGCTTGGAATGCAAAAGCACATGGCAGGTTATAGTTTGTGGAGATCTCCCCCTATATCTTTTAATACAATCACTATGCATTAAAATGATATTTCAAACATAATGAAATGCATAATGAAAAATGGGCGTCTGCGGTATGGCTTCTAGCACATATTATAAAACTTGAAGTAGCGCCAAAGGTATGGTAAACATAAAGTGTGCAGACGTCCATTAGGACATAAGTTTTACAACCCATATAGCAAATGTTCAGAAACGAGAGTTGTAAACTTAACAAAAGGCAGCACCCAGCCCATATTAGTAGAGCCGTTTGAAGACTATCAGCCAATGCTTCTCCCCCTTTGTCATCGAATGACCAAAAAGGGCGAAGACATTGAGCACTACGCGTCCCCAACAGGAGTTGAAGACGACGGTGCGTTTGGATCGGCATTGGTTTGAGAAGGAGAGCTTGGTGCAGTGTCGCGATGTGCAGTTGAAGGAAAGGAGACGTCGTCAGCTTCATCATTGGCAACACGCGCATTGACGGATGGGGCTTCGGAGGAGAAGTCACTGTCTTCGAGAGAAGGCGTCTGATGCCATTTCTCGGTAAGAGGTGGCGGAGCACTAAAATGAAAGTGTTACCTGTAGCCATCTTCACGAAGTTCATCCTCAGGTGAGAGCATTGTCAATGTCCTCCAGGCACGGCGGCTTGTCTCATGAGCAACAAAAGCATTCTTCGTTGTGAGATTGCGGATCCTGCTGATGTCTTAAACCATAGAAGCCATTTGTCTTCGAGTCCACTCATGATGACGATCTTGTTTCTAGACGAGAGAGACAAGAAGCTCTCTATCTGTCATGGCACGCTCTGTCCTGGTCCTTTCTTGGCGAGGCAAGGTGCTGGCAGTGGCTTCAGTGGCTGTGACACTTGGTTGAGGTTGTCTAATAGAGCCGATGAGCCTTGCACGGGATGCATCAGATGGTATGTGAAGTCCTTCGTCATCAGTTGTGCCACTGGTGCCTTGCATGAGGGAATTCTTGCTCTTTGGAGGGTAGATGTCAGTGTGAATGACTTCGACATCTAGAAGATATATGCCATGATTTCGAGCTGAGGGCAAGAACCTTGTGTTGGATTTGTACTTGATGAAACGCATGATCCATGGTGCATAGATCTTGGGTTCAAACAAGGTGATGCCATTAGCAGCCAGATTGCACAGGAAGAGATCTTGAAGATCAAACTGTATGCCATAGACGATGTTGTAGACCAATGTCTTCAGAGCCCCTTCAAGCTTGGTCGAAGATGAATGCCCCTTGATTGGCCAAATAGTGTGAACAAGAATGTGGTAGATAGTCTTTGGCAGATACTGAAGATCGTCAACGAAGAATGAGTTTGGCAGATCTGCTTCAGGTGCCAAAGGTTCCATCATAGTAAGCATATCAGTCATATTTGGCTGGGCCAGTTGGAAGATACTTGGCATGGCTTCATCAGAGGATGCAAGAGGTGTTGCTCGAAAGAATTCTGCAGCATCAACAGTGACATATTTATCTCGAATCATGAAGTGCAACTTCCATGTCTTCAGGTCTCGGCCGAAGCCAGAGATGCGGAGGGTGGCGTAGAACTGAAGAATGAGCTCCTCATTCCAGTGTTCATGATCGGTGACAAAAGCCAGAAGTCCAACATCCCGAAGACAGTCAATAGCTTGGTCAAAACATGGCAATCCCTTCGTGGCTTCAACACTGAGCCATTTATGTGGGAAAATTCGGTTCTGGCCATAGAGCACGCATGTGTAGTATTCCCTTTGAGGGATGCTCCAGAACCTATCAGACTGAGTGTTCGAACGAGCATATTGATTGTGGTCGAAGTCGAAGAAAGTGTTGTTGAGCCGCAAGGATTTGACACTGAAGACATGAGGGCGAGCACGCATTTGTTGGCGGAGCATAGGGAGCCTTGGCATAGGGTTCAAAACATTGGGGCGCCTTTGAAGGTGATATTCATATTGCGGACCCATCCTTGGTGGAGCTACCAGCCTGGTCCATTTGGTGGGAACCATTTGCCCTTCTCTGTTGCGAGCCAGGACAATGTTATCACCATTGTCATCGGAGGAAGGCGTCACAGGAACTGGAGGACCATCAGGGGATGGGGCATTGACTTTGCCCACAATGTTATCAGCAGCATTGTCTTCAGTGGCGGGTGCTTCGTTCTCTGGCACGTTATGAGCAATATCTCTGATTCTGAGGACTCCGTCGACAGGTGCAGTGGGTGGCACACGGACCTCATCTTCAGGGATGCTCTTCATTGAAGACATGTCCAGTCTAGGTCCACGGCGAAGTCTTTTGTGAGGCGACGCATGCTCCGTGGGTTCAACTTCGGTGACCACTAATGGAGACTCAGGTGTTCTGGGCACATGAGTTGAAAATGTAGATGGTGGAGTACTTGGTATGTTCAGCATGGGGTTTTCTCCTTCTACATTTGCTTCGTCAGCATGAGCTTCAGTAGCAATGTCTTCAGTTGCGATGTCTTCAACAGCTGGAACGTCGTCGGCAGCAGGAGTCTCGGTGGTAGCAGACTCGTGTAGGATCACTTGCCTCTCTTGGTTCTTAGAGGCAGGAGGAGCCATGGAGATAGGCGTCACTTGCAGTGGCTCCTGTTGAGTAGCTGGGGTGGATGATGGAGGAGGTGGGGGTTGAGGTACTTTAGCTGACACAGAGGGCATCAGCTTCTTTGTCTTCTGGCTCTTCGGTGGTTGGGCTTCAGAGGCAGCAACCTTGCGCTTCTTGGCATCAGCTTCGGCTTTCTTTGTCTTCTTGCTAGAGACAGCAGAGGAAGGTGGAGGTGATCGAGAGCTAGAGAAGCCAGCTGGAAACTCAAAGCCTCATGGTTCAGACCTTGATGAACCGGTATGTTCTGAAGACATTGAAGGCTGTCGGGATCTTTCAATGATCTGTGGATGAAGGGCAGGTTGGCCAAGAGCCTTGCGCTTCAGCGTGTCATTGTGAGCTTGAATAATGGTGTTGGCCTTTTTCTTGAGACGCACAAGAGCGCCTTTGACAGCTTCACATCTGTCGGGGCACGGATGCTCACGATCACCTATGGGCACAGAGGCCCCTTCTGGTTTGGCAGGGGGGTCACGTTGCACGAAGAGCGGAGAGCGTGAGACGGCATGACGATCAGGACACAAGCATTTTACCCAAGTTCGGGCCGCTGCTAAGCGTAAAACCCTACTCCTGATTTTGGTCGATTTAATTGGATGAACACAAGTGGTGCCTCGCGCTCTATCCCGGCAAGGGTTGCCTTCGGGGAAAGAGCTGCTAGGTGAGTACAAATGTTCGGGGGTGCGAATCCTGAGCTAGGTTGCCTCGGGCCTCCTTTTATAGTGCAAGGGGTTGCCACAATGGCAAAACAGTCATTATCTATCAATTAGATAGCTTAGCTGAGCTATCATACCTAACTCTGGCGTTTAGGACAAAATACCATGATTACCAGCCTAGGTGGCGCTCGGGGGTGCATCCCCGGCAAGCTCTTGCCACCGCTTGGCCGGTCGTTGCTTATGGTCTTAACACGCTACATGGCAGCTGTCAACTGAGCGTAACTTGTCTTCTGGTGTGCCGCCACGTGCTTAGCGAGAGCTAATTAGCCACTTGAGGGCTCGACACCGCATCGACAAGTGACTGATGTAGCGATGCGGTGGAGCGGTGACTGGTTAGCTCGCGCCTGCCGGGGGAATGGCTTGCCGGGCCTACGGAAAGGCGCGCGTGTCTTGGTCCCCGGCAGGCACCGGGGGCGTGATTGGCGCGTCACAGTCTAGGCCTGGGCTGCCGCATCGGGCTTGTTGGAGTCTGGTCTTGATCATTCGCTGGGATTGAATAAACGTTGAAGGGGTCAGCTACTACCGCCTGTGCATAAGTCAGGGGCACTGGGTACCCCTGTATCAGTGCCCCGACATGAGCCCCTAGGTCTGGCCCACATGCACTCGCCAAGTGCCGTTGGGTCAGGCCCAATATCTATAAAAAGGCGCGCAATGGGAGGGAGTAACTGCCAATTTATTGGGCCGCGCCGACCCACCACTTTAGGCCGTTTCCGCCACGCGCGCCGCATGCATAGTGGGGAGTTAGCGACTGGCGCGCGTGACTTAAAGTCCTGATCATGGCAGAAACTGCAGCGCCATGGATTGGAGCAATGGGGCGGTTACCTGTTCGCCCGTGATCGTGGGCGATGGAATTGGTCGAGTTAGGCGGCGACCCTTGGAGTGGGGGGAGAGCCAGCCCCCGCGCTCTCCCCTATAAATTGGGGGTCACGAGGGGCGATGCTCATCCATCCTTTCTTTCTCCTTGAGTCCGAATCCACAGGGCTCGCCCTTCTGCTTCCTTGTCTTGGGCTTCGCCCCTCCTCCCGATGCTCAGGGGGAGGGGCTCAGCGAGCGTGCTTGCAAGGTCTTCCCCTTGGACTTATGCTCGGTCCCTGCCATTGGTAGGCGACTCTGAGCTGAAGACTGGTTGGGGAAGTCTTGCATGGAGGAGCGGGCAGCATGGTGGACGTGTTGGAGACAACCGCGGCAGCATGCCTGTCGCCGCGCTGTCCGCTTCTTTAGTCTTGACGGAGCGCCATGTGGTTGACACCGCGCCGGGATCCATATCGAAGGTGTAGCGTCATGGCGGTCCGTGGTTCCAGCATTCCTCCTTTGAGGCGATGGAGAAAAACCGCCCGCACGGCCGTTATGGGCACGCGTACGGTTGCGGCCGTGAGTCGTCGTTCATCGCGGTGAAGCTCTCCTCCCGCGGCATTGTGGACGAAGCGTACGAGAGAGAACCCTTCATCCACTCTCGTTCTTCTAAGGTGGGGGATGGAATTCCCCGCCTTTGGCCACCGGGGACGACCATGCTCTCTGTGGGGTCCCCGGGTTGCCGCATATGGAGCTTGGGCGACGGCGGGGGCGTTCCCTCGAGCGGTGGCGATGAGCAAGACGATGGCGGTCAGGGATCTACGACGCATCGAAAGCAAGGATGAGGTCTTCGACGCGTCGCGCTCCCCGGTAGCACCATCATCACCAGCTGGGCCCCGGCAGCGCCACCATCTGCACCTGCCCTCCGCCTTCTTTCCCCTTGTCGGTCTTGTCCGCTCCGTCGGCTTCATCCGCCCTGCCTGGGGACAGGGCCCTTCTGCTCGCCGGTCGCGTCCCTCTGGTCCTGGCTGGGAAGCATCGAATCCCGGCCAGGCACTCCTTTTGCCCTCTGTCCCTTCTTCACCTAATCCCTAAGAGGAGAGGGACAAGAAAGGCATTACGGGGCATTTATCTTTTTTGAAAGCCAAAAATGTAGGCGTTTGCCAAATTTTAGCTGATCAGAATGTAATTTCTTATCCACTTGTATCAGAAATGAATGAGAAATAGTGATGTCTTTCTTTCGCAAGTACGATCCCTTTCCTTTCCTTATTTATACTGCATCAGTATGTTTTGTCTTTGCTGCACGGAGCTGCTTGCCGGGTCATCATTCAAACCACGAGTGCCAAAGAGGGGGAAACGAGCCCCCAACAACAGGTTGGCGTTGTTCCCTGGCAGAGCTCCTTGTCGGTATCAGCGCTGCCACCCCTATAAACAAAGACAGGGGGATGACTCGTCCCGACAAGGGTTTTCACCACGTGGATGACTCCACAACCCGCAGTAAGGAAGATACTAAGGGTTTCCTTGAGAAATCGAGAAGTACTGAACTGGAGATATGTGATATACTTATCTTTTCCAAGAAGTATCTTCTTTTCGAGTGTGACGGGCCGCCATCCTTGTTTCTTTGTTCCCCTTCCCTGTTTTCTCGATGGTAAAACATGTACGGTGAGAACAGTAACAAAGATTACGGTTTCATCAAGTATTCTAGTAAATCTTTATAACTTAAAAGCGATAACATTGCAGTCATAAAAAATGCATAATGAGCATTTAAGGATGATGATATGATGCAATGCCTAGCTTTATTACTGTTGCATAGGGTCTGCGCCTAGCTTTGTACAAAGGGTTACATGCAACATCGGCAAGGCTTGTACAAAAGGTGGCTGCCGGGATCTGAGCCCGGCAGCCGCGCCTTACGGGTAGAACTTACGAAGATGCTCAATGTTCCATCAGTTCTGCACCTTGGTGCCATCTTCGGTCTCCAGACGGACTGCGCCAGGTCTGGTGACTCGTACTACCCGGTAAGGGCCTTCCCACTTCGGCATCAACTTGTTTGCACCCTTAGTGGACTGAACACCCGTAAGGACAAGGTCGCCTTCCTCAAGACTCCGGCGTGGACCCTGTCGCTATGGTAGCGGCACAGGGCTTGCTGGTAGCGTGCGGCACGCACCGCGGCTCGGAGACGGTCTTCCTCGCAGAGCATGGCATCGTCATGCCATTGCTGCTGTTGCTCTACTTCATCATAGGCAAGCACTCGAGGTGACCTATATATGTGTTCCGTGGGGAGCACTGCTTCTGCCCCGTACACTTGGGAGAAGGGTATCTGGCCAGTAGCTCGATTTGGTGTCGTTCTGAGGGACCAAAGAACCATCGGTAGCTCATCTATCCAGCGACTTCCGCTCTTCCGCAGCATATCAAAAGTCCCTGTCTTGAGTCCTCGCAGCACTTCAGCATTCATCCTCTCGACTTGCCCGCTGCTTCTTGGGTGAGCAACAGAGGCAAAGGAGACCTTGCTTCCAAGGCTTTGGATATATTGCATGAAGGCGCGGCTCATGAACTGGGTGCCATAGTTGGTGATCACTCTGTTAGGCACTCCAAACTGGCACACCAGTCCTTTCATGAACTTGATAGCTGATTGCGCGGTCACCTTTCTCACTGTTTCAGAACTCAGGCCACTTTGTGAACTGGTCGGTTGCCACGAACAAGAGCTCAAAGCCCCCGACAGCGCGGGGGAAGGGGCCAAGGATATCGAGCCCCCAGACCGAGAATGGCCAGGATAGAGGGATCGTTTGCAGGGCTTGTGCTCGTTGATGGATGTTCTTGGAATGGAACTGGCAGGCTTCACACTTGGTGACCAGCTCAGTAGCGTCTTGGAGAGCAGTGGGCAAATAGAAACCCTGTCGGAAAGCTTTTCCTGCAAGGGCCCTTGATCCAATGTGGGAACCACATACTCCTCCATGAATCTCTGCCAGCAGCTTCAGTCCATCCTCCCGGCAAATACACCTTAATTTCACACCGTTCGGTCGTCTTCTGTACAGGGTGTCATCGACAAACTGGTACATACTTGACCGACGGGCTACTCTTACGGCTTCTTCTTGCTCTTCAGGGAGTTCTCCTGTTTGAAGGAAATGGACTATGTGCTATGCCCAGGTTGGAGCCTGGGGCTCGACAACAAGGACTAAAGGCATCTCCTCATCTCCAGGAGCGCTTGCCTTTATCGCGAGAACCTGAGATCCTGTGGGAGGGAGCTGCTCGTCAACCGGAACGGGGTTTTCCCCGGCAGCCTCTCTACCAGCGGCTTCGGGAAGCTCTGCCGGGAAATGCTTGCCGGAGTTCAGCTTCCTTCTCTTCTTGGACATCGTTGATGGGGATACTGATGGTTGAGTGAGGCGGAGAACAAAAGTCCCTGGTTCCACAGGAAGCTTCTACGCAGCGCACTTTGATAGATGGTCAGCAATGCAGTTTTCTGCTCGTGGCACGTGCTCTGTTTGCAGTTATCAAAATGCTCCTCCAGTTTCCTCACTTCTTCCACGTATGCTTCCATTAGTGGGCTCTGGTAGTCCTTGTTGACTTGCTTCACCACAAGCTGAGAATCTCCTCGGACAATCAGCCTTTTTATTCCCAACTCTACCGTGATTCTGAGTCCGGCAAGGAGCCCCTCGTACTCAGCGGTGATGTTGGTGGCTTCCTCCCGGGGAAAGTGCATCTGGACGACGTACTTGAGGTGCTCTCTGGTGGGGGCGATGAGGAGCACGCCTGCTCTAGCGCCCTGGAGTGACAAAGCACCGTCAAAGTACATGATCCAATCCTTGGGTGCTTCTTTGCTAGGGAGGATTTTCTCTGGAGCTTCATCATCTGGCGTGGGAGTCCATTCTGCAATAAACTCCTCCAATGCCCTGCTTTGAATGGTGGAAGTGCTCTCATACTTCAATCCAAAACATGACAATTCTAATGCCCACTCAACTATCCTGCTAGTGGCTTCGGGGTTCCTCAATATGCGTTGCAACGGGAAACGGGTGAGAACTGTTATCTCATGGGCTTGGAAGTAGTGACGCAGCTTCCTCGAGGCCATGATGAGGCTGAAGATCAGTTTTTGCACTCCAGAGTACCTTGACCTAGCCCCCTGCAGCAGGGAACTGACAAAGTACACGGGCCGCTGCACCATCTTCTTCTTTGCCACCTCCTTGGATCCGATGTCGATCTTTTGTTGAGGTCCCCCTTGCTCTGCATCGAGTCTTGACGCGGATGTTTCTTTCTCATTCCCGGTAGCATCAGCAGCACCCGCTGAATCCCCATCCACTTCCCGATGCGCCACCAACGCTGCACTAACCACTTGATTCGTCACTGCCAAGTACACCAGCAACGGTTCTTGCGGTTTAGGAGCGACCAAGGTTGGAGCAGAGGATAGGTAATTCTTCAAGTCTTGCAGCGCTGCATCTGCCTCCGGGGTCTACTTCATTGGGTCGGCCTTCTTCAAGATCTTGAAGAACGGCAAGGCACGCTAAGCAGACTTGGAGATGAACCTACTCAACGCGGCAACACATCCGGTCAAGCGTCTGATATCCTTGATAGTCTTGGGTGCCTGTATCTATTCAATCGCCTTGATCTTGTCGGGATTGGCTTCTATTCCTCGCTGAGATATAAAGAACTGTCGGGACCCCGATCCTAAGCCATATGAATCCAGCCTGTAACATGTAACACCACTTTGCGGCCTCATGCACGGTAACCCATGGCTGCCACCTTACCTTGGCCGGGACCGTTTGCACCTTTTGGCTCACGGATATGAACATGTCGCTAGCATTCACACTTCAAAGAACCCGGGTCGACATGACTAGTTATAGACCCAAGTGGCACAACCATACAAGGACAGGCATATGTAACCCAACAATGCAGGTGTCGGTCATCAGCGTGTGTAGACGAGTCGAAGCAAGCTACAAGGACTCCATTACACCGCGTGACATTTCCCCGTAGGGACAGACACAACAGCAAAGAAGGATACACGCCGGTCAATCAATGTGTCCGGAGAAGTAGCAAGCTACCAAGGCTCATGGAAGCACAAAGAGGAATTTCCCCGTAAAGAAGGCTACTAAAGGCTCACAACTAGGTGTCGAATCCCACACATACCAATGCATTTCAATCATACACGCACTATGCACGATATGCGTAGATACAACATGGCATCACAACAAAACTCTACAACATAACATTTATTTAGAAGGCTCCGAAGAGCCAACATAGTATAATGTTACAAGCAGGAGGGGTCACATGACCCAACATTCAGAGCATACAAACAACAAGCGGAAGTTACATGTCTGGGTACAGACATCTAATAAAAGCGGCTAGAAGAGCCTGAAAAGCTACAATGACCCTACCATAGGAGCCAGACCTCTGTCTGGGATTCCCAAGCTATTCCGGACAACGTTGAACTTCACGTCATAAGAATCACTAATGAGACTGACGTCTCCTCTGCAAAAACATAAATTAAGCAACCGTGAGTACAAGGTACTCAGCAAGACTTACATCAGAACTAACTACATATGCATCATTGTCAACAAAGGGGGGTGTGGAGTTTATTGCAGCAAGCCAGCTTTGATTCTTGGCTAACATGTACTACGACTACAAGTGGTATCTTTGAGGTGGGACAACGCACACGAGTCCACATATTCACCAAATCAATACACCACTATGGATCCACTCCCGTCTCCCTACGAGAAGGCCATCCATAGCACTCACACTTATCTTGCGCATTTTAGAGTATCCATTTCACTTGTTTATGTACCACATAAGTTTTCCAAGTAGTCCATATCCGAGGACGCGGCTATTCGAACAGATTAATTCACCCTGCAGGGGTATACTTCTTCACACACGCTCCCGACACTTACCGCGATGTGCACGTAAAAGGCACCTCGGCAACCTTCAAGCGGAAGCCCAGCGTGGGAGTCGGCCATGATCGTTAACCACACAAGACTCTAGTCCAGGTTTATCGCCTATTTGAGACTGAACCCGCAACGGATGTCCGGCCGAAGTTTCCATCATGGCCCCAAACGATGTGTGCAGGGTTCCCAAGCCCACCTCGATGGATGGTACTACGCTTGGTACATCGGGCCATGGTGCATCTACCGCGCCATAGCCTACCCCTCCGGTCAGCGCTATGCACGGCCGCCAGCACATCCTACAAACACTAGAAACTAGTTGCGACTCCTGGACAAAGATCGAGGCGATTAATAAGCCGAGAGGGTCCATTGGTTTCGGGCCCAATGCATGGTAGTATCTCGTCTTGGATAACAAACACAGAACACAATTCTTAAGGACGGTCCCAATGAGACAACCCGCCATGTACTCCTACATGGCATCTCATCGCTATCTTTACCAAATCGGATTCACATACTTAGCTCTCACACAGCAGGACATGAACACAACCATTCCGATCCATCGCCCAGATGGATCAGACCCGACATGACTCTAAGCATAGCAGGCACAGTAAGCAAGCATGGATGAGTAAGCACAACAAGGCTCAAGAAGTTGCTACTCAAGCTAAGTGGTTTCAACTATTAACTGTGACAAAGACAGGTCATGCAAAGGAATGGGTTCAACTACCGAGAACATGTATCAGTTGAATCATCATTGTTCTAATGCAGCAAAAGAGAGTAGGAGCGAGAGAGTGGGTTTATATCAGTATGCTCAAGGGGGGTTGCTGGCCTGACACTTCTGAAGATAACAGTGAGTCTTCATCGGTGACAACGATCTCAACGTCGGAACAACGTCTACTGAGGGAGAACTACCACCGGCAAACAAGAAGGAACACATTCAATGCAATGCAACAAACATGATGTATGATATGGCATCTTAAATCATTGAATTGACCTAGTGCAATAGATAAACATATTAATTGAACTGGAATTCAAATAGGCATCAAATTCCAACTCCAAACTATTTATCAAATTTGTCATAATCATGAAATGTCCTAGTTGGTGATGTTAACTTGCCCAAACATGCATGAACATGACATAAACAGATTCATTGGATTTTTCTGATCATTTTTCATATATAAATATTTTCATTGGAGTTACGGTTGAATTTCTATGATTTTTTAGAAGTTTTGAATATTTCTGAAATATAATAAATCATTTAAGATTTAATTAAATTCCATAAACATTTACTGAGTCAGCATGATGTCAGGGTGACCTCAGCAGGTCAACAGGGACGTCCAGAGTCAAAACTAACCAGTGGAGCCCACTGGTCAGTGGCTCAGGGTCAGCCACAAAGGCGGACTGGTGGGCCAAGTCAACTGCTGACTGGACCAAGTCCAGCTGACATTTGGGACCCACGTGCGAGTGACACAGTTGCTAACTAATTAGTTCAACCTAATTAAATTAACTTAACAGACCATGTGGGCCCACTGTCAGTGGCACGGAGTGAGGTTATGCTAGTTGCTAATGACAGGATTAGCTCCGGCTAAACGCCGGAGACCACGTCCGACGACGTAGGCCCACCGGAATTCCTCCTCCGGCAACCAAACACCGCACGGAGAGGCCCTACGGGTGGCTGGGCATGCGCCGCATCCAGTGGTGCAGCTGGATGGGTGCGGCGAGGTCTGCAGCGACGACAAGAACGACGTGGGCGGCCGCCGGAGATCAGGTCAGCGTGGTGGCGGCGCTGCGGTGCTCTAGCGAGGGGATGAGCAGCGTTACGACCTCCTGGGAGTGCGGGGAGCTCGATTAGCCCCGTGGTTTGAGCGAAATGGCACGGTGGAGCCATGCCCGTCGTCAATGGCGGACGGCGGTGCTCGGTCAGGCGGGGCATGGCTAGAGGACGCGCCCGTTCGAGAGAAGTGAGAGGGGACGAACAGGAGCTCACGGGGAGGCTACTGATGCGGACGTCGAGGCCGGAGATGCTCTGTAGACGGCAAATTTGACGATGACGTCCGACGACCGCAGCAGGGAGGAGAAGCTTGATGGCGACGACGAGGAGATCCTCGGCTTGCGTGCGTCGGCGTAGAGCTTCAGGGCTTCCAGGCGGACCCGTTTGATAGATGACGGGGCGAGGGAAGGCCAGTGGCCACGGTGGTTAGCAGGGCATGGCCATGGCCGCATCGGCCAGGAGGGGGGAGGAGAGACAAAGCGAGGAGGGGCGAATGGCGAGGACGGCGCGATGCGGACGGCTCTCCCGGGCCTATCCCACTCACCAGATCAGCGGGGAGGCCACGCAGGCTGCTGGCGTGTCACCCGCGGCCGTGCGCCGTGCTCGGCCTCTCCTCTGCCAGTGGGCAGAGGAAGAAGACGACCCTGCCCCAAGTGGGCTAGGCCTCTTCTGGCAAGTAAGGCCCAGGTGGGTATTTCCCTTCTTAATTTTGTTCTGTTTTCTAATTGTTGCTCTTTGTTTTATTTTTGTTTGGGCAATAACCATAAGTCCAAAAACCCTGAGATAATTTGTGGAGTATAAGCTGATTATTTCCAAGCACCACAAATAATTCCAGTAATTTTAGAGCAGCTAAAATATTTATAATGCTTTATTTGTCATTTTCAGCAACTTTGTTGGATTTCTTAAAATGCCAAAAAGAGTGTGAAAATGTGCTTCAACACTGATATGTTGTGGCCAACATTTATCAGTCATGGTGGACAATTTTTAAGGGCATCTTGGATTCATTGGAAAAACACAATTATTTGGATTGGTTTAATTCAAGTGAGATGCTAGGGTTTGATCATCCCTATTTCACATTTATAAGAAATTAACATTATGCCATGGATGCCAATGCAACTATTTACAACCAATATTCTAGGGCTGTGACAAGAACCCAAGCAGCTTGCCGGATGGGAGACCGAATACGCACTTTTCGGGGTTGCACTTCAGGTTGATCTTGCGCAAGTTCGCAAAAGTTTCTTCCAGATCTTGTATGAGAGTGGCTTCATCCTTGGTCTTGACCACGATGTCATCCATGTAGGCTTCCACATTTCTGTGCAGCTGAGGTCCAAAACCAATCTGAACTGATCTGGCGAAGGTTGAACCAGCACTCTTTAACCCGAAGGGCATACGCACGAAACAGTACGTGCCAGAGGGAGTTATGAATGCAGTTTTCTCCTCATCATCTTTAGTCATGAATATCTGGTGGTGTCTGGAGTAGGCATCCAGAAATGAGAGCAAGTCACATCCGGAGGTGGAATCAACAATCTGATCTATGCGCGGCAAGGGGAAAGGGTTCTTCGGGCAAGCTTTGTTCAAGTCAGTGAAGTCTATGCAAAGCCTCCATTTCCCATTTGCCTTACGTACCACCACCGGGTTTGCCAGCCAAGTTGGATGCAGTACTCCTCTGACCAAACCAGCTGCTTCAAGCTTCTTGATTTCCTCAGCAATGAACTGTTGCCGCTCCAGGGCTTGCTTCCTCACCTTTTGCTTGACGGGCCGGGCATGAGGACAAACAGCAAGGTGGTGCTCAATTACCTCCCTGGGAACACCGGGGATGTCAGATGGTTTCCAGGCAAACACATCGACATTCTCCCGCGGGAAGGTAACGAGCACGCTTTCCTATTTTTTAGTAAGGGTAGCACTGATGGTGAACGTACCACTAGTGCCGTCTAGCCTTGCCGGGATTTTCTTCGTCTCAGGATAGGTGACCCTGGTCTTCTTGCTAGTGGAACTCCCCGGCAGGTCATCGTCGGCTGCAGCGCACTCCGAAGAGGCGCGCTTCCCGGAGCCATCGTCGGGTGCTAGTTTTCTTCAACTTCTCTATGTTCTTGGCGGGAGCTGGGATTTCTGCGGCTTCAGTTGCAACCGCGTCACGATACATCTGGTCCACACAGATAACTACGTTCTTCTTATTGGATGGAATGGAAATAACTCCAATGGGCCCCGGCATCTTCAAGGTATTGTAGGCATAGTGGGATGCCGCCATGAACTTTGCCAGGGCTGGGCGGCCGAGGATTCCGTTGTAGGGAAGCGGGATCTCGGTGACGTCAAACACTATTCTCTCTGTCCGGAAGGTCAGTTCCTCGCCGAACGTCACATGCAGAGTGATCTTTCCCTTGGGCCGGCTCCTGCCGGGGTTGATTCCTTGGAATGTACCCGTGGCTTCGAGCTCTTCATCAAGGATCTGCAGTTTCTCAGCCACTCTAGGGGAGATTAAGTTCAATCCTGCCCTGCCATCAACTAACATCTTGGACACCTTGAGGTTGCAGATTGTCGGAGAAACCAACAATGGCAAGCATCCGACCATAGTGGTACAGTCAGGATGATCCTCTTCGTCGAAAATGATAGGCGTGCGGGACCATTTGAGTGGCTTCCTAGATTTTGCAGTGGGTTCCACAACATTGACCTCGCGTGCCCACTGCTTGATCTGGCGGTGAGAGGAATGCAAGGACACACCCCCGTCAATGCACATGGCCTCAGTTGCTTTGTGAAACTCCCTGTCGCTGGAATCCTCATCATCATCCTCATCCTCACTCATATCGTCTATTTCCTTCTTCTCTCGGCCTCTGGCAGGTTTTTCCTTTTGCTGTGGGGTTTTGCCGCGGCGATCTCCTCTGCCGCCACGGCCTTTGCCGGCAGCGCCGTCCTGGCCTTTTTCCTTGTCGCGCTTCTCGTACTCGGCCCTCTGCTTCTCAACAAGTTGCTCGACCTTCCGGCACTCTTGGAGATCATGGCCCTTGGTACAGTGAATTTTGCAGTACGGCCCGTCAGACTTTCTGGTCTTCTCAGCGGCAGCAGCCTCCCAGCAATCAGCGCACGAGGCAGCTCCCTTGCCGGGGGTTTCGGCTTTCGCCTTTTTGCTTGCACTGAGGTCTCCGGAGCTCTCGACAGCCAATACTGCCTTTCCCTTACGCTTATTGTTGCGCTTCCTGCTTCTTCCCTTCGGGTCGGGGGCGTCGTCATCATCATCGGAGTTCACTTCGCCGCCCGCCTCCTCCTTGGGAAGTTGCCTTCCTTCTTTAGCTCGAGCACATTTATCCGCCAAGGTGTAAAGCTCATTGATGGTCTTGAGGAGCTTCACATTCATCTTGGCTCGCATCCTCCTGTTGCGCACGTTCAAATGGAACGCGGAAATCACCGTTGTGGAATGGATCTCTGGGATGTTGCGGTGCACTCGGCTAAATCTCTGGATGTACTTCCTCAGGGTTTTCTCCCTCCTTTTGCGGGAGGACTTGAAGATCGCTGGGCTGGCCTGGTTCTTGATGACCACCGGTGAAGGCGCCAACGAACTCGTTGCACAGATCAGCCCAAGACAAAATTGAATTCTCAGACAGATGCATCAGCCACGATCTCATGTTCGGCTTAAGTGCCAAAGGGAAATAGTTGGCGAGCACCTTTTCATCTCTTCCTCCGGCAGCTTGAACAGCTATCGTGTATATCCCCAAGAACTCCGCCGGGTTCAGCTTCCCGTCGTACTTCTCAGGTAGCTCAGGTTTGAAGGCTTGGGTCGACGGCCAGCGGACCCGTCGCAGCTCGCTAGTGAAGGCAGGGCAACCAACCTCGTAAGGAAGGTACCCGCCAGCACTGGACGCGGGGTCACCGACGTCTGGACCGTTGCACCTGTCAGATTGACGGTGGGCTTCCCGGCGTCGCTCGATGGTGATGTGCGCATCTTCTTTCTGCCGGTCTTCAAGGACGCGCCGTTGATCCCGGTGCTCGCGTCGGCCAGATGAGACTATGGACGCCTTGTCGTGCTCATCAGCATGTGAAGCTTGCTGCGGCTGCCTCTGGGACTGTTGTCGTGGAGGGGATTGCACCGTTGGGGTGGTCCCTTCGACGTGCTCATTGCCCCAGGCTGCTATGCTGTTCGCGCGCGTCACGATGGCTCTGCATGCTGGGGCTTGTTGGCCTCGACGAAGGAAACTAGACTCTGAATGGTGGCTCTCCATTCATCCATCTTATCAGCCGCTGGCATGAAGTTGAGTAGCATCTGGACTCGCGCCATGGCATCCTCTGCGGTGCTCGGCATGGCGAAAGAGGCGGACCATGATGTCGCTCGACTCCTCGTAGAACCAAGAGGAGCGTCGCCGCGGTCCTGATGCCGCGTGCCACTCGCCGGAGCTGTCTGGCATGTAGGGGGGCGATCGTGCGGAGCTGCGGCTCCGCTCGGCGCTCCGTCTCGTTCTGCGCGAGGTGCACGCCCAGTAGTCTCGTCTGCGGCGGGTGCGGCCGGAGGGTCACGGCTCACACTGGACCGGGCGTCACCAAGTTGTTGTTGTAGTCGCTCCCCTCCGGCGCCTCCTGCTCCATCCCCGGCCGTGAAAGACTGTACGGGGGCGCCGCCTGCGCCGGCCGCGTTATCCACGGCGCCCGCCTCACCTGCAGCCACCGTGGGGTCGACGGCGCCGGCGGCCGCGTGTGAGGGAGATTTCGAGGTGGAAGGATGCGTGGCCACGCCGGATTTCTTCTTGGGAGCCATTGTTGAAGGAGATGACAATGAAGGTCGATTCTCCGTTCACGAACTCGGGTTCGCACAAATGATGCACGCCCCCTACCTGGCGCGCCAAAGATGTCGGGGCACGGATGCTCATGATCACCTATGGGACCAGAGGCCCCTTGTGGTTTGGCAGGGGGGTCACGTTGCACGAAGAGTGGAGAGCGTGAGACGGCGTGACGATCAGGACACAAGCATTTTACCCAGGTTCGGGCCGCTGCTAAGCGTAAAACCCTACTCCTGCTTTTGGTGGATTTGATTGGATGAACACAAGTGGTGCCTCGCGCTCTATCCCGGCAAGGGTTGCCTTCGGGGAAAGAGCTGCTAGGTGAGTACAAATGTTTGGGGGTGCGAATCCTGAGCTAGGTTGCCTCGGGCCTCCTTTTATAGTGCAAGGGGTTACCACAATGGCAAAATAGTGATTATCTATCGATTAGATAGCTTAGCAGAGCTATCATACCTAACTCTGGTGTTTAGGACAAAATACCATGATTACCAGCCTAGGTGGCGCTTGGGGGTGCATCCCCAGCAAGCTCTTGCCACCGCTTGGCCGGTCGTTGCTTATGGTCTTGACACGCCGCAGGGCAGGTGTCAACTGAGCGTAACTTGTCTTTTGGTGCGCCGCCACGTGCTTAGCGAGAGCTGATTAGCCACTTGAGGGCTCGACACCGCATCGACAAGTGACTGATGTAGCAATGCGGTGGAGCGGTGACTGGTTAGCTCGCGCCTGCCGGGGGAATGGCTTGCCGGGCCTCCAGAAAGGCGTGCATGTCTTGGTCCCCGGCAGGCACCGGGGGCGTGCTTGGCGCGTCGCAGTCCAGGCCTGGGCTGCCGCGTCGGGCTTGTTGGAGTCTGGTCTTGATCATTTGCTGGGATTGAATGAACGTTGAAGGGCTCAGCTACTATCGCCTGTGCATAAGTCAGGAGCACTGGGTACCCCCTGTATCAGTGCACCGACAACATCTCTTCTCAAACACGGCCTTGAGGTCTTTCATCATAAGCTGATAGCCTTGGATTTGTTCAGCCTTGAGCTTGTGGATGTTGGCCTTGAAGAGTGCCTTCTCATGGCTAATCTTCGCCTTGAGTTGAGCAGCCATTTGTGCCACAGAGAGCTCCTCATTCACGAGCCCTTGGAAGGTTACGTTGAGCCCAATGGGTAGCTGCAGGGCGTCGATGGTGAGGGATGGATCAGCAAACCACTCGTCAATGAAGTGCTCGAGTTTTGCTGGGTCGAGAGAGGTAAGTCTTCTAGACGTTTAGCTTCATCTTCCTTTTGCTAGATCAGTCTTGCCATTGCTTCATCATCAAACACATCATTAGAGAGCTCGATCATATTTGCAGCATCCATCAGTGAGACAGATGGCTTCGGTCCTCTCGAAGTAGCAGCCTTCCTTTTCATTCGCCTAATGAGGCGAGACTCATCTTTTGTGTTTTCGGGATCAACAGAAGGTGACCTTGAAGCCTGTGATGTTGTTCCAACAGCCTTGGAAGCCTTTGAATCGTTTGGCTTCGAAGCCTTTGACTTCTTCTTAGGCTTCGGATCAGGAGCTGGAGGATTCTCTTCATTGCCATCCTCAGACTCAGCAGGTTCAGGGCAGCCACGGATGCTGGAGGGATGTGGGTTTCTAGGCATTGGAGGCCTGACCATGCACGGGAATAAGCCAATCCTTCTAGCTTCAGCCTCAGTCTTCGGATGAAGATTTTTATAGATGATATCTGTCCAAGGTGCTTTCTCAGCATTTTTCTCAGCATACTCATCTGTTACGAACTGATAGTTGAACCACTTTTCCACCCAATATCTTTGAATCCATTGGATTCGAGTTTTGCGTTGTGTATAGGTTTCATCTTCATCAGACTTGTAGCACTCATATAGCTCTGGGGGAAGATTTTTGGTAGTGTTCAGACGTCTCTATCTACCACCTTTCTTTGGAGCATCGTCTCTGGCCATTGTCTTCAAAGGCTTCGAGGTGAGCAAAGGCTTCGAAGACAGATTCAAGTGAGAGCTTTCCCCTGGTGAGTGTAAATGAATCTGCAAGTAGTCTGCAAATGAATTCAGACTATGAGATCCAAGCGATTCTGCTGCGGACATGTACCTGTGAAAGAGTTAGAGATGCGAGGGAGTGGAAGAGGTCATATGCATTCTCAGAAGATTTAAAAGAAGATATCGTGGTATGAAGACATTGACCTCTTTCACCAAAGACTTTCACTTTTGCATAGAGATAGGGTGGTTTCAGATTTGTGCAAGTTCGAGAATTCGCACAAGTGAGAAATCAACCCAGATTTGCAACATAAGCAAAAGAATGTAGCAAATAGAGGTACAAGGGTGAGATCTATTGGAATGAAAGTGGAAAAACAGATCTTGAAGATATTTGGTAATTTGCAAAGATCAAATGCGTGGTAAAAATTCAGTTTTTATTACCACAGTGAAGAACACGATGAACTAGTCGACAAGGCGGAGAGGCCGAGTAGTTCGATCTCCCACACCCTAGCTTGGTGGTGGCAGACACCTACGGCGGCGGAGGACGAAGATGGTCGCGGCCGGCGTGTGTACGTTGACGGAGGAGTCACGGCAGCTAAGCGCTCCTTCTCCGGCAGCGATGAGATCCAGCGACGGCGCTAGGGTTTGGAGCTTGGAGGTGGCGGAGGAAGTGGAAGGTAATTATTGAGCTCAGGCACTTGTAATTATAAGGGTGGAAACATCCGAACAGTTTGGACGATTATGCCCCGGACTCTTCGGCTCTAGTGGGACACGTGGCATGGATGCAACATGACTGACAGCCCACTACACGACCGGAAGCGACGGCATGGGAAGTTTGTTGCGATAAGTGCGGTAACGACAAAAAATTGGAATTTTAAACGGTCGGTTAGATTAGTCTTCGACTGACAAGGACACAGTGAAGACAATCAACACGTGTCAAGTAGAATGCATATGACTGGAGTTGTATAGAGTAAGACGAGATTAGAACACACAAGAATAGTGGGTCCGATCACATTGGCCTAGGTAAATTCGAAGATATAGCTATAGGACCAATGCTGTAGAGGACAAACTCCAAGTAGCATACTAAATATATTCAATCTTTAAGTGATATGGAAGTTTAAATCAATTCGAAAGCAAACAGAATTTTCAAAGACATAGAGAAATGCGAAGATAATAGCAATGTCTTCGAATTTGGTGGTGGCGTTACCCACCGTATAAGAATGTTTGACTCAGACGTGGCGCACAATTATCGTGGCGCTCTGTAGTCATATTCTTCGTTAATGTATTCACACTTAGAGTGTAAGTCTTCATGAGATTGAAGACATACGTTACTTCGTGTGTTGTGCATCCAAGTCATCAATCATGCATAAGCGTTAGGATGTATTCCCATTCAAAGGACATTTGAGGATTCTAAGATATTTAGCTCACACTGCAACTTGCAAAATCTCTTCTCATCCAAGGGCTTCGTGAAGATATCTGCCAATTGATGTTCAGTGTTAGCATGCTTGATGTTGATGTCGCCTTTCATCACGTGATCTCGAAGAAAATGATGTCGAATCTGAATATGCTTCATCTTCGAATGTTGTACTGGGTTGTAGGAGATCTTGATTGCACTCTCATTGTCGCAGTAGAGAGGTACATGCTTCAGGTTGATGCCGTAGTCCTTGAGAGTCTGCTTCATCCAGAGAAGCTGAGGGCAGCAAGCGCTAGCAACAATGTATTCGGCTTCGGCAGTGGAGAGTGACATGCAGTTTTGCTTCTTTGAAGACCAACATACAAGAGATCGTCCCAGAAAATGACATGTGCCTGATGTAGACTTGCGATCAACTCTGTCGCCAGCGAAGTCTGAATCTGAGTAGCCAATGAGCTCAAACTTCGAACCCTTTGTATACCATAATCCTAATGTTGGGGTGTGAGCCAGATATCTAAGTATTTGCATCACTGCTAGGTGATGCGACTCCTTTGGTGCCGCTTGAAATCTGGCGCACATGCAAACGCTAAGCATTATATCTGGCCAAGATGCACATAGGTACAATAAAGAGCCAATCATGGAGCGATATACCTTCTGATCGAAATCTTTACCATTTTCATCAGTGCAGAGGTGACCATTGGTTGGCATTGGCGTCTTGTAACCTTTAGCTTCATTCATGCCAAATTTCTTGAGGCAGTCTTAAGGTACTTCTCCTAAGATATAAAGATGCCATTGTGTTGTTGTCGAATCTGAAGCCCTAGGAAGAATATTAGTTCTCCCATCATCGACATTTGGTATTTCTCTTGCATCATAAAGGCAAACTCATCACTGTATCGATTGTTAGTACAGCCGAAGATATTGTCATCCACATATATTTGACATACAAATAGTTCACCATCATAGGATTTAGTAAAGAGAGTGGGATCGAGTGAACCAGGTTTGAAGACTTTCTTCTTGAGGAACTCCTTGAGTGTGTCATACCAAGCTCTTGGTGCTTGCTTGAGGCCATACAGTGCCTTGTTGAGCTTGTAGACTTTGTCAGGGTGCTTTGGGTCTTCAAACCCTGGTGGTTGAGCAACATATACTTCTTCCTCAATCTTACCATTGAGGAAGGCACTTTTGACATCCATTTGATATAAGCATATGTCATGATGGTTAGCATAAGCAAGTAGTATACGAATGGCTTCGAGTCTAGCAACAGGAGCAAATGTTTCACCGAAATCAATACCCTCGACCTATGTGTAACCTTGGGCCACAAGTCGAGCCTTGTTTTGGACGACTTGGCCAGACTCATCTTGCTTGTTGTGAAATATCCACTTCGTGCCAATGATGTTGTGCTTCCTTGGATCAGGGCGCTTCACGAGCTCCCACACATTGTTGAGCTCGAACTGGTGAAGCTCTTCTTGCATTGCTTGAATCCATTCCGATCCCTTGAAAGCTTCATCTACTTTGGTGGGCTATGAGATAGATACAAAAGCAAAATGCCCACAAAAGTTAGCCAGTTGAGTAGCTCTTGAGCGAGTGAGTGGACCTAATGCATTTATGCTATCTAGCATTCTCTCAATTTGGACTTCATTAGCCACGCGTGGATGAGCAGGGCGAAGACTTTGTTCTTGCTGCTGAGCATTGTCTTCATCAGCAGCAATGTCTTCAATTTCAACATTGTCCTCGCGCTGGGTGGATGGAGGAATGATGACTTCTTCAACCTCTGGCTCTTTAGGCATGATTTCTCTAGTTCCCATCAATCTGATAGCTTCGTCAGGAGGTGGTTCATCTAGCACAGGAGGTAGGTGCTCTCTTTGCGAGCCATTAGTTTCATCGAATCGCACATCTACAGTTTCAAAAACTTTGTTGTGGAAAGTGTTGAAGACTCTGTAGGTGTGCGAATCCTTTCCATAACCAAGCATGAAACCCTCGTGTGCTTTCGGTGCAAATTTTGAAGTGTGGTGTGGATCCCTTATCCAGCATCTTGCACCGAAGACTTTCAAATAACTTACATTGGGCTTCTTACCTGTGAGAAGCTCATATGATGTTTTCTTGAAGAACTTGTGAAGATATACTCTGTTGATGATATGGCATGCAGTATCAATGGCTTAAGGCCATAGCTTCCGTGGTGTCTTGTATTTGTCAAGCATGGTGCGAGCCATCTCAATAAGAGTCATGTTCTTGCGCTCCACAACGCCATTCTACTGAGGAGTGTATGGAGCAGAGACCTCATGAGTGATGCCAAGAGTATCAAGATAGGTATCCAAGCATGTGTTCTTGAATTATGTGCCATTGTCACTCCTGATGTGCTTGATCTTTATGTTGTAGTTGTTCATACACCTGTTTGCGAAACGCCTGAAAACATCATGCACTTCTGTTTTATAGAGTATGATATGCACCCAAGTGAATCGAGAATAGTCATCAACAATTACGAAGCCTTATAGATTTGCAGTGGTAGAGAAGGTGGAATAGCGAGTAGGGCCAAATATGTCCATATGTAGCAGCTCGAAGGGACGTGTGGTCGTCATGATTGTCTTCAAGGGATGTTTGGCCCGGGTCATCTTCCCGGCTTCACAGGCACCACAAAGGTGGTCCTTCTTGAATTTGACACCTTCGACGCCAATGATAAGCTTCTTCTTGGCTAGTGTGTGTAAGTTCCTCATCCCAGCATGTCCTAGCCTTCTGTGCCATAACCAGCATTCCAAAGCCTTTGCTAGAAGACATGACGAAACCTGTGGTCCTGCAGAGAAGTCTACCATATACAAATCACCTCTTCGAAAACCTTCGAAGACTTTGGTTTTGTCAGAGGCCATTAGCACAACACATCGAAATTTGCCAAATATGACAAGCATATCTAAGTCACAGAGTATTGAGATAGACATCAAGTTGTAACCAAGGGATTCGACAAGCATGACATTTTCCATGTGTCAGTCCCTTGAGATAGCAACTCTACCTAGCCCCAATACTTTGCTGCTGCTCTTGTCAGGAAAGATGATGTGGTCTTTTGTTGGAGGTCGAAGAGTTTGCTCCATCAATAGGCTTCGATCACCAGTCATGTGGCTGGTGCATCCACTATCCATAATCCATTCAGTGGCATTGGATTTGTCTTCCTGCATTGAGAATTAGTCTAGTTTACCAAGGCATGCAACTGTAACATGCATTGATGAAGATATAGCAGTGCACGATTGTATGAAGACATTGGACGATATGAATGATAACACATTCGCATTAGTTATCTTGCGTCCAAACAAGATCGTTTCCGGGTCTCCAGAGATTATCTTCAAGATAGGCTTCATCCCATCTGGAGACCCGATGCTGCATGAAGATATTAGTTCTTCTTAACCACCCACATGTGCAGGGGTGGCTTAGAAGCAATGAGACGTAAGGCAGCATCAGAGAATTTAGGCAAGGATGCCCAAATGGTACGTTTCACACGGGGGTTAGAATACTCAAATGAATATGCAGAGAAATTCTTAGTGGGATGAAAATAACGGTTCATGCCATAGTGCATATATTCATGAGCCCTTTCATCTCTGCCCTGCGAAACATACGTGTTAGAATGATCATATGAAGACTTAGGTCCATATGAAGACTTTGATCTGGAGTTCGTCTTCTTCCTTGGTGGTGGCATGACATTGACAGGAAGCTTTTCAAGAAGACATTTGAGAACGCAGATCTTCTTCATCGGTGAACCATTTCTACAGTTAGTTCCAATATACCTGGCAAACACTTCACCATTCATAGATTTGAACAGCTTATAATTGGAGTCAAATGACTCGTCAATGATAATAGGGTTAGCACAGTTAAAGCCAGACAATGTGGATGGATCCACTGAAGATCCATTTGAAGCAACCCATGTGATTTTGGGATACTGCTCAGGCGTCCAGTAAGAACCATCAACATTGATGTTTCTTTCGAAACCCAAACCCTCTTTCCTAGGGTTTTTGTTCAAGACTGTCTTCTTCAGGACATCACAAAGAATCTAATGTCCCTTAAGACTCTTGTACATGCCAGTTTCAAGCAATGTCTTCAACCTGTCATTGTCGTCAGTGATGGCAGTGGCTTCCTCAGATGAGGGGTTAGTCACCACAGATATAGTTGAAGATAATGCATTTTCAGAAGCATTTGAACATTCAGCAGTTGAATCATTAGCTTCACGAGCAATGCATTTTAAGCATGGAGCATCAAATTCATCCTGAGCGGTACTGATTTGTTCTGCTAGGAGTGAGTCGTTTTACTTCCGTAGGCCATCATGAGCTTCTGTGGGGACCCCGACTCATAAGTCGTGATCACCGAATGTACGTGCATAGTGATCCCAGAGATCAATGCTCACTGAACACACATAAACTGAATAACAAGAGTCTTACATCCATTACATACCGGTTTACTCAAATATGGCCTTTATGGCCAAGTCTTCATATGATTGCAGCGGAAATCTTCAACGATAGCGTGGACCCATGCCATCTGCCCAACCCTACAGGCATTCTGGCTGGGAAGCGTCCTAGCTTGCATGTCCGTCTCCAAGGTAATCTTCATCATAACCAAATCTTTCATGCCTGGCCAATAAAATAACCAGTGGCAAGCCAATGAGTACTTTGAATGTACTCGCAAGCAACCCATGTTTGGAACAAGGTTCAACAGAGCATGATGTAGCACTAATAGGTAATTTTGCGGAAAGTTAGTTTGAGTGCAATGACATGTTCAATCAACTGGTAAAAGCATGCATCAACAGGTTGCAGATATCCATATGAACAAGTTACAGATATCAACATAAGCAAGGGGTTGAACATCTCATGTTCAGTCATCATGTCAAGTCCTCTGACTTGGTTCAAGTTTTATGTTTCTCACCAACACACACACCGGTTTGTGAAAACATCGGACCTAGTTTAAGCAGGACCTCCAACTGTCCATGACCGTGGACACGGCTATTCGAATAGTTTTACACTCTGCAGAGGTTGCACACTTTACCCACAAGACTCGGGGAACTTCCGTGTCATCCACGACTCGCGGTATATTACGTACCCGAGGTAAGCACCCGAACAATGCCTTTCCCCCGACGATACTAAACAAAGAGTCCGCTCGTTGGTCCACGTCTTCATGATGTACAAACACGAGCCTTGCTCTACATAGTACCATCCATGAAGGAACACAACGGTGTGCCCGGTGCCTGTAAAGACAGCGCATGGTCGCCCTACCAGGCACGACCCCGTATCGAGAGTGACCACGTCACTCCCGCCACTAGTAATGCGGGCTCTCTGTCAGCACCGACCAAAGTAATCAACAAAGCCCCTTCCCATATAGGGGTAGAGTGGTTGTACATGTAAGGTTGGGATGGTCAGCAAATCTTAAATCTCTCCGTTTTCGAAAACACACACACAACTTGCTCCGGTATGCCACTTCTTTATCAAGTGGTTACCTAGCTCATCATCATCTCCCTCGGGCATTAGTGGCACCCGACGGGGTTTTCGAAAAGTCTTTGAAACCATTTTTTTGTTTCCATCACCATGCATATTCCCATCCCAATTGCGTAGCAACTAGTAGCAACCTAACTACTCCCACCCGCACAACCCTTATAAGAATGGTAGGGTTATGCACGATGCAAGCATCAATGGTAAAGTATCGGAGGCATCCAACCGAAGGGGGGGGGGGTACCTCATCAACATGATCAATTCATCGGAACAACAAGTGCTATATGACATGCAATAAAAGAGTTTATAGTCATGGTCAAAGGGCTGCTTGCCTGGCTTAGCAAAGTCTTCGAGGTCTTCACACGCTTCTCGTCCACTCCGAGCACTTCGTCTACTCCGTCAACTATCGCCGGAAACAACCGCGATAAGCAACACAACAAGCAGAAAAAATAAAGTGCTCTATAAATAGGAGTTTTATTTTTCTTGGACACCTCTGGTCATGAGAAAAATAACCAAAGAGGTTTTGGTGGATGTGGGTCAAGGGGGAGTTTTGAATGGTGGAAAAGAAGGAAATGATGATCCTATAAGATGTCCACAGAAAATATTTTTGTAAAAATGAGTGGAGGCACTCATCAAATAGGTCATGATTTTAGAAGAATTTAGAAAGTGGTTTCACTGGATTTGGAGTTGGCATGATTTTCCTAGGGATTTTCAAAGTGGATCATTCATGAAGAAATGGTCCAAAATTTGTCATAGCAGAATGAGTGTAAGGCAAAATGTTCACAACTTATTGCATTAATTTATATCCACCTAGAAACTTGAATCACTCCATTTCGAGCTATAATCAATGCCCTAGAGATTTTACAAGGTGGTCTCTAATAGCTCAAATTTGAATTTAAATTTGAACAGCAAAAATCTTGTGGTAGAAAAATATGAGAGTTGCATCATTGGATAGGTGGCATTTCTAGGAGTATGTAGAAATTTGAATCATCAGATTTGGAAGTCAACAGAATGTTCTATGAATTTTTGAACCTGTCTGATAAAGAAAAGAGGAAGAAAAGGGGTTATTACCCAAATGGGCTAAACGGTGCCCCAGGCGCAGGATAAGTAGCTGGGCCGGCCCAGCCGCGGGGAGGCCGTGGCGACGCCGATGGCGTACTCTACGGAGTACGCATCCTCTGCAGGAAGGCGGCAACCGCAGGTGCGCCTCCACTTATACCGGGGGCCCGGCCGGTTGCTCGCTGACAGGCGAGACCCGCCTGTCGGGTCTATCCCTCGCCTCCCGCTCGAGCAGGGAGAAACAGAGGGGGACGGACCGAGCGGCGCCGGCATGGCTCCGGTGGCTCCGGCCACTTCCGACGACCGCACGGACACCGGCGTGCTCGAGGGAGCATCGCGCTCCCATTCCCACTCCGCGCGGGGGGGGGGGGGGGAGGGCCACCAGTGCGTCGGCAATGACGGCGGCGGTTGGCGGCGACTGTGAGCCTGAGCAGGGCGACACAGCCAACCAGAGGAGGAACGGGCTTGAGGGTAGGCTAGCGGGGGCGGATAGTGCACCTTGCCGTGGTTGGGAGAGGAGGAGAGGTTCGGGAGTTCACGAATTTGAGCGGAGGCCGACGGCAGGGCTTCGGTCATGGGGAGGGGAGTAGAGCTCGGGAGCTCAAATTGGTGGGTCCTTGAGGGTCACCAGAGGGAGGGAGAGCCAAGGGAGACGAGAGGGGAGCCTCTGGAGCGATCTTTAAGGCGGGGCGCGAGCTCACCGTGGACTGCGTCCACGGTCGCGACGTAGGCGAGGGTAGGGGCCATAGGGAAGCTTCGGGGCATGTCTATGGCCTTCGTGGACGAGCTCCACATCCAGGGAGAGGAAGAGGGGGAGCGGGGGCGTGCCAGGAGCCCGCGCGTGCGAGGCTGTCCATTGGAGCTCGCGGGCGGCCGGTGCGCGTGCGAGGAGGGGACAGAGGAGGGAGAGAGAGGAGGGGGACAGGGGCCTTGCGTGTCCCGGACGTCGAGGCCGACCGTCTGGCGAGAGGGGGGAGCTCGAGGTGGTCGGCGCCATGCATTGGGTAGCGGCTACAGTGCGGTCGTGCACTGTAGCGCGCTCTAGAGCGCCCAAATGGCCGGCATGGCCATGCCACCACGCGCTCTGGGCCCCCAAACCTTGTCCACTAGCTCCCAAGGTCTTCTGGAGATGTCCTAGTGCACAAGGGATCTAGGAGAGAGGTGGGGAAAGAGAGAAGATGTGCAGAAGAGCTAGGTAGGGGCTGACCAGAGAGGTAAATAGGGGGTTTTACCCCATTAATCCTTGAGAAATGGCCATGTAAGCTTTTCTGGAGGTAGAAGGGCACTATTAGGAGGTGTGGTAAAAATCTCAGGTTAAGGAGAATAGTGGAAGGGGGTCAAACAAGGGTTTTACCATCAGGGCAAAAAGTGTTTGATGAAGGTTTAGGCAAGCAAATGGAGTTTGCTTGACATGAGATTTAACAGTATGGAAATGTAGGTAAAAATAGGGAGGATCACCAAGTTTGAGGAGATTTCAAGAAAGTTGATAGTACAAACTTGAAAAACCCTAGAATTCAACAGAATCAGATTTCTGCAGATCCAGGCATGCAATCCTGTGCTCCCAAATCCACAACTTTGTGTGGTATCATTATTTGGGGTTTAGCACATTTCCACAAAGTTTGGGGTCAAGGGAAGAAACTTCACAATGTAAAGTTCTTCAAATTTGGCTCTGGACAGGAATGGTTTTGGAATATTTTGATGAAGCAAAACAATTGGGATTGAGATGAAACTTTGCAAGATCATCACATATGACATGTGTGAGTTTCTGGAATTTTCTAGGAATTTATTGAGAATATTTCTTATAGAAATATTTCAAAAGCTTGATTTAAGCAGAAAGGGGTTTTGGGTGATTTGGGCAAGTGGATCTGTTCTCCTTGATGCACCACTTGGTGTGGATGCATTATTAGAGTATTAGAACATGTCCACCAAGTTTGATATCATTAGGAGAAACTCCACCATGTAAAGTTGTTCAAATTTGATTCTGGACAGAGAGGGTTTTAGGATATTTTGGTGAACCAAATCAATTTGAATTGAGGTGAAACTTGTCAACTTGATCACATATGTCATATGTGACATGCTAGAAGTTTCTTGGATTTATTTGAGAAAATTTCCTATAGAAATATTTCAAATGCTTGGAATAGGCAGAAATGGTTTTGAAGGGTTTTGTCCAATATTTTGAACATGACCATGTGTTTAAGCTCTTATGTATGGACAATATATGTCCACTGAGTTTTCCTAAATTTTCTCAAATATTTTGAAAGCATTTAAATAATTTTTCTCTATGAAAAACCATTTATGGCCTTAAGAAAAAGCCTTTAAATAAAATTGTAAAATAATCTTTAAAATTATTATTTGGTGGTTTTGGGAAGTCATATATATAGTAGGTTCCAAATAAAGTCTTTGGGGAAAAAGTATCCACCCAATTTGAGGACTTGTAGTACAAACCTCAACTCAGGGGTTTTTGGAAAACCTAATTTTAATAAATCCATTTTGGCCAAAATAAAATTTAATAAAAATAGTTTTATGTCCTATACACATGGCATGATCATTGGGCAAATATTTGGAGCAAGGAGGTGAGTTTTGAGAGTAGGAGGGATTTTATGAATATAGAGCACCAACAAGCAAACAAGCAATCATCAATCAAGTCAAGCATCACAAGCACAGAAAAAGTTTTAATTGGCCCAAATTTTTGAGTCAGGTTAACTTAGTCATGAGGCAAAACATAGGGTGTGACAGACCTACCCCCCTTACAAGTATCTCGTCCCCGAGATTCCTATGCTAGGTGTAGAAAAAGGTGCGGGAATTCACAGGTGAGGTAGTCTTCACGTTCCACGTTGCTTTTGCTCTGGCGTGGTTGTCCTTCTAGGTCTTGAAGTGCCTGAGGATATGTCTTCGAGTGCATTTTTGACTTCGTCTAAGGATGAACGGGTGTCTTGCAATATGCTAGGCTCGCCTAAAGGTCAAGGGTTTGGTAAACGAGGTTCTGGCAAGGACCTGGCTTGCGTGTGTATTCCAAAGTCGGAATATGTGGCCAAGTAGTGTGTCTGTGTGCTGGTCCTGGGGTCGCTCACGTTGGTTAGTGACATCTAGATGTCTCGCGTTAGAATAGGAGGGTTGAATCTTGGTGTAGCTTCTTGTTGACGGGAAAGTCCTTATCTTCCTTAAAGCAGTAGATCCTCAGTCGTAGGTGGTCTTCATCCTTGAGAGTGTTGAAGCGCATCATCGTGGGCTTCTCGTCGAGACCTTCTACTTGAGTAGGTTGCCCAGGTAGACTCTCCATTCTGCTTTGGTCATTTGTCTTCATCGTCATGGACGCACGTTTTTGGAGGGTCTTTGAGCGTTTGGTCTACTCGTATCTCCGTGGCAAGGTCTGTGATGAGTCTCGTCCCTAAGACTGAGCTTAGAGACTTGGTGTCAAAACGGGTTCCACCATCTGGAAGGTTTCTGAGGGGTTCTAAATAAGCTGACTATCCAGAGTATAGAACAGCCATCTAATCCCCAAGGTCTGAGGCTTGGCAAGCGGGGTGAACTACCTTTGACAGGTGGTCTATCATGATCGAGTCAGGGCTTACGCCCTAGATTGGATTAGAAAGCGGCTGGTAACGAAGTCATGATAGTCGTCCACTCCATTCCAGGCATCTGAAGGGAGTAGGGACGTCATGCTCATCGTACACCTCCAAGGTGGTGGAGTGAGAGGTGTTATCAACTTCTCGGTATCCTCCTAGTCAGTAACTAATGGATGACCAGTCATAACAAGGGGTTCTTTAACCCTCTTGATGTGCAAGGGCTTCATCGTGCTTGGACGTCGGTGCTTCTTGATCTAACTTAGTTGATGTAGTTGGTAGAGGAGTGGTGATTGGCTTCTCTTGCTTCATCTTCTTCGTCATCGCTTCTCAACCGTAGTGGCTCTTCATCTTGCTTGGGTAGGAATGTCTTCTGCCGTAGGGTGGGTACTTCAAGTAGTCCAACCCTTTTCAAGGTGAAGCCTTATACTTGAGAGGCATGGTAATTAGTGTTCATGGGGCTGGTCCAAACAGGAGTAAGGTGTTCCTTCCTCTCATTGGGTAAATAAGTATGTCATCCGTGAGGACAACAACATAATTTCCCCAAGTATCACACAAGCACACTGCTCGTGGGATATGTGAGAGGAGCGGGCATTTGCTCTGGATGGTCACTTGTCCAGGGGTCTGTGGTCCACTGTAATCTAGTTCTTTGTGTCCACCTTTCTTGTGGAAAGGGTGGGTGGTGGTCAAGGTGGAGTATTCTCCATAGTCCAATGACTGAGAGCCAAGACCTATGGTCATGATCCGACCATATTATGGCTCGGTAAAGCTTCGGGGTTTCAAGGAGCTTAGGATGTGAGTGAACGCCTATCATTTTATCCTTGAGCACAGTTCTTAGATGCCAATAGTACTACCTACTGCTCCAAACAAAATCACCCTATCTCATTGAAGGTATCATCTCATATAAGTCAACTCCAACATCACTCATGCTACGCATATTACCATGGCTCTAAGAGAAGGACAGCCCATACTCTCATGCATACTCTATAGTCATTCATCTATATCCCTATGTAAAAATCCTCGGGATAGCATACAAGCCGCTAAGCTTGATCATGACACTATAAATCCAAGTGTTCAGCTAATGTATCCAAAGTCTAAGGTGTTGCATCTCTATGCTATGGAAACAAGTAATATACAAATCCAAGATCTTGTTTCCTTCCTACGAATCCAATTAATCAATCCACGAATACCATCTAATATTACATGACCTATTATTGCTACAAATCCAATACCGGTGTCGTTCATATATCTTCAGATTTCCTAAATCCCCAAATTTTAGAAAGAACTACCTTATCATAGTATAACCATCAATTCCCATCATGAGGATCTAGTGAACTCCGATGTTAGGTGCATATCGATCCTTGAATCGATTCTAACAACAATCCAATATTCCTGGTTTGTCTTCCACTGAGAAACATGGTATCAAGATCAAGATCACCGGACTAAATCCAAATTACTCCGAACCATGTGGTTTGATTGATCTTGAGCACCTATTAGAATCACCTACTTAAATCCAAGGTTTACATCTAGTAAGAATTTCCTACTAGTTACTCCAGTCACTATCATACCACTATCAATATTACTGACCAAAGTCAAGTCATTAATCCACCAAGAATTTCAGCTTGTAATCATATTTGCCCTACTAAATCCAAGTTACTCAAGGGAGGCGTAAGTTATGTTACTCTATCAATCTTGATCCACCAAGTTCGTCTACCAACATTAAGCCCCGTAATCCACCAAAGGGTCTCAACTACTTCCTCAAGACATTTATTATGGCTAAATCAAATCATTGTCAACAAATTGTATACCCTTAGAATGATCCTTCCTATGGCATCAAAGTTCTAGTGCTAGCGTAAGAATGAAGGATGTTTGTTCACTATGATCACTAGCTCCATAATGAACCCAGTGCTAAGCCGGGGGTTATTAAAGCTCAATAAGTGCTCTGACAAATCCATGTATTAAACACGTGATCAGAGGCTTGTGTTGGGGAAGCTTGTGAGGTCTAGGTTGGGCTGGGGAGGGGTTTCCAATCTTGAGGGAAAAGCATAACTCTACAGGGTTGCGTCTGGTTGAGTACGTTGTAGTCGAAGTCTTCGGTGTCAATTGTTTGTTGAGGTGGATCCTTGGTGAAAATCTGGCCTTGCTGGTCTTTAGTTGACGAGAGGGGGAGGAGGGAAAGTAGCATAGAGGAGAGTGCCTAAGGGGGTGGTATAGTGCAAGTGTAATCAAACAAGTGCCAAAAAGGCAAAACACACTTATTAAGATAAGGTGGGTGCTTAGTCGCGTACTAGTTGCCTAGGGCAAAAGTGCGACCTACACCAAAGCACAAACAAGCAAAGACAAGCAACACACAACATGGTTCCATTCGAACCATCACACGGACTCGACTTCGCATAGGGGACATACGACTAATCCTACCCTAGGGGTTCTCGGACTCAGTAGTCGTGCTTGCTTCGCGTCTTGGAGAGGAGTCCGCTTAGTCTTCTGGGTCTTCTTCAGGTGTCGCTATGTCTCTGGTTGTTGTTCATCAAAACGATCCTGGTTGCGCCTGAAAGGTCCTTGACGACTTCGGGTCTGTTGAGTTGACAACGAAGGTGATTCTTCATGGCTGTTGTTGATAGGGTCTTCTGGTGTCTTCGTAATCGTGCCAATACCTTCTTGTCCTTCAAGGCGTCGAGAGTTCCAAGTGGGCAATCCTCTATGCAATGACATCCACAAGGCATGATAGAGTTCCAACTTGTCGGTCATGTTGATAATATCGACACCGAGAGCGGGGGATGAAGAGAACCGTTTTCCTGCTCACTATGGTGAGGCGGACCAAATGGCAAGGTTCTCATCCACCGGTGGTTGCCGACTCAACAATGAAAAGGACAGGGTTGCTCTATCAGCGATGCATATCATGACATTGCATGTCTTGTGCCCTGGTCATCAAAGGCCAAGGTGGCATCATCTTGGGGCAGTGTCGAGGGTCTCACCATCTTCTGAGTCTTCATATTCTCATCCTTCGAGAGGGTATCGTCAGTTGGTACCGTCTTGTCGTGGTGTCGTCAAACTTGTGTGTATGTCTGGCAAGGTGGCTTCCTTCCAGATTACCCATGAGGATTTCAAGGAATCCAGTGGTCAGGGGCATAAGGGTAGTAGCGACCATTTGCAAAGTTTTGAAAAAGTAGACGAGGAGAGTTATGAGAAAGATGGTGGGAATGCTAAGGAAAAAACCTTTGCTTCCTTTGAAAATTTAGGGGAGGTGAGAAATATAGAGGTTTTGTAAGTGATTTTGAAGGGTCTGGAAAAATAGTTTTGTCCTAACTAACGTCCATGCTAACTAAGGGCTTCCTATAGTCAGGATGGCTCTGATACCAGCTCTGTGGGGACCCCGACTCATAAGTCGTGATCACCGAATGTACGTGCATAGTGATCCCAGAGATCAATGCTCACTGAACACACAGAAACTGAATAACAAGAGTCTTAGATCCATTACATAGCGGTTTACTCAAATATGGCCTTTATGGCCAAGTCTTCATATGATTGCAGCGGAAATCTTCAACGATAGCGTGGACCCATGCCATCTGCCCTAACCCTACAGGCATTCTGGCTGGGAAGCGTCCTAGCTTGCATGTCCGTCTCCAAGGTAATCTTCATCATAACCAAATCTTTCATGCCTGGCCAATAAAATAACCAGTGGCAAGCCAATGAGTACTTTGAATGTACTCGCAAGCAACCCATGTTTGGAACAAGGTTCAACAGAGCATGATGTAGCACTAATAGGTAATTTTGCGGAAAGCTAGTTTGAGTGCAATGACATGTTCAATCAACTGGTAAAAGCATGCATCAACAGGTTGCAGATATCCATATGAACAAGTTACATATATCAACATAAGCAAGGGGTTGAACATCTCATGTTCAGTCATTATGTCAAGTCCTCTGACTTGGTTCAAGTTTCATCTTTGTCACGAACACACACACCGGTTTGTGAAAACATCGGACCTAGTTTAAGCAGGACCTCCAACTGTCCATGACCATGGACACGGCTATTCGAATAGTTTTACACTCTGCAGAGGTTGCACACTTTACCCACAAGACTCGGGGAACTTCCGTGTCATCCACGACTCGCGGTATATTACGTACCCGAGGTAAGCACCCGAACAATGCCTTTCCCCTGACGATACTAAACAAAGAGTCCACTCGTTGGTCCACGTCTTCATGATGTACAAACACGAGCCTTGCTCTACATAGTACCATCCATGAAGGAACACAACGGTGTGCCCGGTGCCTGTAAAGACAGCGCATGGTCGCCCTACCAGGCACGACCCCGTATCGAGAGTGACCACGTCACTCCCGCCACTAGTAATGCGGGCTCTCTGTCAGCACCGACCAAAGTAATCAACAAAGCCCCTTCCCATATAGGGGTAGAGTGGTTGTACATGTAAGGTTGGGATGGTCAGCAAATCTTAAATCTCTCCGTTTTCGAAAACACACACACAACTTGCTCCGGTACACCACTTCTTTATCAAGTGATTACCTAGCTCATCATCATCTCCCTCGGGCATTAGTGGCACCCGACGGGGTTTTCGAAAAGTCTTTGAAACCATTTTGTTTCCATCACCATGCATATTCCCATCCCAATTGCGTAGCAACTAGTAGCAACCTAACTACTCCCACCCGCACAACCCTTATAAGAATGGTAGGGTTATGCACGATGCAAGCATCAATGGTAAAGTATCGGAGGCATCCCACCGAAGGGGGGGGGTACCTCATCAACATGATCAATTCATCGGAACAACAAGTGCTATATGACATGCAATAAAAGGGTTTATCGTCATGGTCAAAGGGCTGCTTGCCTGGCTTAGCAAAGTCTTCGAGGTCTTCACACGCTTCTCGTCCACTCCGAGCACTTCATCTACTCCGTCAACTATCGCCGGAAACAACCGCGATAAGCAACACAACAAGCAGAAAAAATAAAGTGCTCTATAAATAGGAGTTTTATTTTTCTTGGACACCTCTGGTCATGAGAAAAATAACCAAAGAGGTTTTGGTGGATGTGGGTCAAGGGGGAGTTTTGAATGGTGGAAAAGAAGGAAATGATGATCCTATAAGATGTCCAATGAAAATATTTTTGTAAAAATGAGTGGAGGTACTCATCAAATAGGTCATGATTTTAGAAGAATTTAGAAAGTGGTTTCACTGGATTTGGAGTTGGCATGATTTTCCTAGGGATTTTCAAAGTGGATCATTCATGAAGAAATGGTCGAATATTTGTCATAGCAGAATGAGTGTAAGGCAAAATGTTCACAACTTATTGCATTAATTTATATCCACCTAGAAACTTGAATCACTCCATTTCGAGCTATAATCAATGCCCTAGAGATTTTACAAGGTGGTCTCTAATAGCCCAATTTGAATTTAAATTTGAACAGCAAAAATCTTGTGGTAGAAAAATATGAGAGTTGCATCATTGGATAGGTGGCATTTCTAGGAGTATGTAGAAATTTGAATCATCAGATTTGGAAGTCAACAGAATATTCTATGAATTTCTGAACCTGTCTGATAAAGAAAAGAGGAAGAAAAGGGGTTATTACCCAAATGGGCTAAATGTTGCCCCAGGCACAGGATAAGCAGCTGGGCCGGCCCAGCCACAGAGAACGCCTCCTCTGTAGGAATGCGGCAAGCGCAGGGGCGCCTCCACTTATACCGGGGGGCCCGGCCGGTCGCTCGCTGACAGGCGGGACCCGCCTGTCGGGTCTGTCCCTCACCTCCCGCTCGAGCAGGGAGAAACAGAGGGGGACAGACCGAGCGGCACCGGCACGGCTCCGGTGGCTCCGGCCACTTCCGACGACCGCACGGACAGCGGCGTGCTCGGGGGAGCACCGCGCTCCCATTCCCACTCCGCGCGGGGGGGCGAGGGTCACCAGAGCGTCGGCAATGATGGCGGCGGTTGGCGGCGACCGTGAGCCTGAGCAGGGCGACACAGCCGACCAGAGGAGGAACGGGCTTGAGGGTAGGCTAGCGGGGGCGGATAGTGCACCTTGCCGTGCTTGGGAGAGGAGGAGAGGTTCGGGAGTTCACGAATTTGAGCGGAGGCCGACGGCGGGGTTTCAGCCATGGGGAGGGGAGTAGAGCTCGGGAGCTCAAATTGGTGGGTCCTTGAGGGTCACCAAAGGGAGGGAGAGCCAAGGGAGACGAGAGGGGAGGCTCTGGACCGATCTTTAAGGCGGGGCGTGAGCTAACCGTGGACAGCATCCACGGTCGCGACGTAGGCGAGGGTAGGGGCCATAGGGGAGCTTTGGGGCATGTCTATGGCCTTCGTGGACGAGCTCCACATCCAAGGAGAGGAAGAGGGGGAGCGGGGGCGTGCCAGGAGCCCTCGCGTGCGAGACTGTCCATTGGAGCTCGCGGGCGGCCGGTGCGCGTGCGAGGAGGGGACAGAGGAGGGAGAGAGAGGAGGGGGACAGGGGCCTTGCGTGTCTCGGACGTCGAGGCCGACCGTCTGGCGAGAGGGGGGAGCTCGAGGTGGTCGGCGCCATGCATTGGGCAGCGGCTACAGTGCGGTCGTGCACTGTAGCGCGCTCTAGAGCGCCCAAATGGCCGGCATGGCCGTGCCACCACGCGCTCTGGGCCCCCAAACCTTGTCCACTAACTCCCAGGGTCTTCTGGAGATGTCCTAGTGCACAAGGGATCTAGGAGAGAGGTGGGGAAAGAGAGAAGATGTGCAGAAGACCTAGGCAGGGGCTGACCAGAGAGGTAAATAGGGGGTTTTACCCCATCAATCCTTGAGAAATGGCCATGTAAGCTTTGTTGGAGGTTGAAGGGCACTATTAGGAGGTGTGGTAAAAATCTCAGGTTAAGGAGAATAGTGGAAGGGGGTCAAACAAGGGTTTTACCATCAGGGCAAAAAGTGTTTGATGAACGTTTAGGCAAGCAAATGGAGTTTTCTTGACATGAGATTTAACAGTATGGAAATGTAGGTAAAAATAGGGAGGATCACCAAGTTTGAGGAGATTTCAAGAAAGTTGACAGTACAAACTTGAAAAACCCTAGAATTCAACAGAATCAGATTTCTGCAGATCCAGGCATGCAATCCTGTGCTCCCAAATCCACAACTTGGTGTGGTATCATGATTTGGGGTTTAGCACATTTCCACAAAGTTTGGGGTCAAGAGAAGAAACTTCACAATGTAAAGTTCTTCAAATTTGGCTCTGGACAGGAATGGTTTTGGAATATTTTGATGAAGCAAAACAATTGGGATTGAGATGAAACTTTGCAAGATCATCACATATGACATGTGTGAGTTTCTGGAATTTTCTAGGAATTTATTGAGAATATTTCTTATAGAAATATTTCAAAAGCTTGATTTAAGCAGAAAGGGGTTTTGGGGGATTTGGGCAAGTGGATCTATTCTCCTTGATGCACCACTTGGTGTGGATGCATTATTAGAGTATTAGAACATGTCCACCAAGTTTCATATCATTAGGAGAAACTCCACCATGTAAAGTTGTTCAAATTTGATTCTGGACAGAGAGGGTTTTAGGATATTTTGGTGATTCAAATCAATTTGAATTGAGGTGAAACTTGTCAACTTGATCACATATGTCATATGTGACATGCTAGAATTTTCTTGGATTTATTTGAGAATATTTCCTATAGAAATATTTCAAATGCTTGGAATAGGCAGAAATGGTTTTGAAGGGTTTTGTCCAATATTTTGAACATGGCCATGTGTTTAAACTCTTATATATGGACAATATATGTCCACTGAGTTTTCCTAAATTTTCTCAAATATTTTTAAAGCATTTAAATATTTTTTCTCTATGAAAAACCATTTATGGCCTTAAGAAAAGCCTTTAAATAAAATAGTAAAATAATCTATAAAATTATTATTTGGTGGTTTTGGGAAGTCATATATATAGTAGGTTCCAAATAAAGTCTTTGGGGAAAAATTATCCACCCAATTTGAGGACTTGTAGTACAAACCTCAACTCAGGGGTTTTTGGAAAACCTAATTTGAATAAATCCATTTTGGCCAAAATAAAATTTTATAAAAATAGTTTTATGTCCTATACACATGGCATGATCGTTGGCCAAATATTTGGAGCAAGGAGATGAGTTTTGAGAGTAGGAGGGATTTTATGAATATAGAGCACCAACAAGCAAACAAGCAGTCATCAATCAAGTCAAGCATCACAAGCACAGAAAAAGTTTTAATTGGCCCTAAATTTTGAGTCAGTTTAACTTAGTCATGAGGCAAAACACAGGGTGTGACAGCTTCTCTCAACTTCTCAAGATCAATCTTTTTCTGAAGATATTCGAGAGAAAGCTTCTCATGATCAGTTGAGAGGGCATCATGACGACTTTGGAGATCCTCAAACTTTGAACGAACACTACGCATGTCTTCAGCCATAGTCTCGTTCAGACTCATTTCTTCGCGTAACAGGTAATCGCTTTTCTCTAGAGTAGTTTGCATTTTCTCCATGGCACTTTGTTGCTTGGTTGCAATTTTTACAAGTTTAGCATAGCTAGGTTTCATGTCATCATTAGATTTAGCTTCGGATTCAGAGTCATGACATGAGGGTTTTGAGGATACCTTGGAGGCTTTCGCCATGAAGCAGTAGGCAGGAGTAGCATCATCATCACTGGCTTCGGTTTTGAAGAAGGAGCCATTGTCTTCGGGTTTGAAGACGGAAGTGGAGAGATATGTCGAAGCCATTGCTAGTCCAGCTACTTCAGCGTCAGATTCCTCCTCAGATGATTCCTCAGCTTCAGAACCAGATTCAGACTGTTAATCCATCTCCTTTCCGATAAAAGCATGTGCCTTCCGAGATGAACTCTTCTTGTGTGATGAAGACTTTGCATACTTCTTCTTCTTCTTCTTGTCATTTGAGTCATAGTCCTTGCTCTTCTTCTTGGATTCCTTTTCCCATCGAGGACAATCAGCAATGAAATGGACAACTTTCTTGCACTTGTGACAGGTTTGCTTCTTGCTGTCTCTTGAAGACATTTCACCAGACCTCTTGGAATCACGCTTTGAAGACTTTGCATAGCGTTTTGACTTGGCAAACTTCCTAAACTTCGACAAGAAGAGCGAGTTCTTTTCCAAAGTCTTCAGCACCATCAGAACTGCATTCAAAGTCATCTTCAGATGAGGACACAACCTTCGCCTTCAGGGCACGAGAGCGACTGTAACTGGGACCGTAGATACCCCTCTTCTCAGCTTGTTGGAATTCATGTGTGTTCAACCTCTCGAGGATATTGGCGGGATCCAAACTCTTGAAGTCAGGGCGATCTTGGATCATGAGTGCGAGAGTATCGAAGGACCTGTCGGATGATCTGAGTAGCTTCTTCACGACTTCATGTTTGGTGATATCAATGGTGCCAAGTGCATTCAGCTCATTTGAGATGTCGGTGAGTCGATCAAACGTGAGCTGGACATTTTCGTTGTCGAGTCTCTTGAAGCGGTTGAACAGGTTGCGAAGCACATCAACACGAGAGTCTCTTTGAGATGAGACACCTTCATTCACTTTGTACAGCCATTCCCAGATTTGCCTTGCAATGTTCAGTGCACTCACATGGCCATACTGTCGTTTGGTCAGGTGACCACAAATAATGTTCTTGGCAGTGGAGTCTAGTTGTGCGAACCTCTTCACATCAGCAGCAGTAACACCTTCGCCAACCTCAGGAATGCCTACCATGACGACATACCATAGGTCGTTGTCAATGGCTTCGAGATGCATGCGCATCTTGTTCTTCCAGTAAGGGTAGTCGGTGCCATCGAAGACAGGGCACGCAACGGAGACCTTGATAATCCCTGCAGTCGACATAGCTAAAACTCCAGGTGGTTAAATCGAAACACAGAACAAGGGAGTACCTTGCTCTGATACCAATTGAAAGTGCTAGTTATCGACTAGAGGGGGGTGAATAGGCGATTTTTATGAAAGGCTTCGAAACAATGTATGTATTCGAAATATGCGGAAGCGGACAGGATCAGGTAGGGATAATATCAAGGATCTAGGCAGGGCATGCAACACAATGAAAACATTCAAGCAAGTTAAGCACTATCATCGTACAAGCTAAGATGAGTCGAAGACAAACTTAGGCAGTATGAAGATAAACAGCAGATATGAATGTCTTCTGGAAATGTCTTCAGTCAGAAGTATTCAAGCAATGGCTTCATTGTTCAGTACTGACTGTAAAAGAGTGAAGGATAGAACCAGTAGCTTGATGAAGACACAGGATTTGTTGGACCAGTTCCGGTTGCTGTGAGAACTGTACGTCTGGTTAGGGAGGCTGAGATTCAACTCAGAAGACCTCATCTTCACCTTATTCCCCTTGAGCCGAAGTCACTTAGACAACGCCCAATCACTTAGGTAAGTCTTCAGGGGAGACTTCCGAAACCCGTACAAACTTGGTCACCCAGCAATCCACAATGACTCTTGGACTGCTCTAGACCCAGATGCCTAACCGTCTGGAAGATCACAGTCTTCAAGTGCAATAAGTCTTCAGTTCTCTCAGAACAGAACGACTTCAGTGATGCTCAAACACTCTAGCTCAGGGTGTTTAGGTTTATCCTCGCAGGATGTTTCTCTCTCTCAACATCTTCGAGGTGTGTTGCTCCAAAACGACAACAGTAGTATCTCTCTCGAAGCAGCCACCTTCTCATGGTGGAGGTTGTGGGATATTTATAGCCTGTGGGCAAGCCTACCTGATATGACAAAAATGACCCTGGGTCAATGGCCAACCGACACGTGTCACAACGGTCGGATTTCAAACACACGCGTCAGCTTTACTTGGGCTACAAGTAAAGCTGACTCAACCAACTCTGGAAGAGATTTCCTCTCATTGTCTTCACTCGAAGAAATAGGTTTGGGTTGAGCATCACACACATCAACCCCACTTAACAGTACGGTGGTTCATATGACTCGGGAAAGAAGAAGCAAAACTACCGAAAGACTTCGTCTTCATGTTTCATTATCTTCAGGTGATTATCTTCGCATACCACCAATGGCTTCGGCCATTTTTAGGGGTCGTCTTTGATGGTTAAACCGAATCTCCAGGGACTTCTATCTGTGTTATCCTGTGAACTCTCACAAACACATTAGTCCCTCAACCACATTTGTCTTCAATACTCCAAAACCAACAAGGGTGGCACTAGATGCATTTACAGTTCATCGTTGAAGTTTTTCATCCCGAGTGGTTGGCAAATCCAGTGCTTGTTCTGAAGAAGAATGGCACTTGGCGTATGTGTGCTGATTACACAGATCTCAACAAAGCTTGTCCCAAGGACCCGTTTGCTCTCCCTCGCATCGACCAGATCATTGATTCTGCAGCTGGCTGCGAGCGTTTATGTTTCTTGGATGCATAATCCGGCTTCATCAAATTAAGATGGATGTTGAGCACCAAGAAAAGACGGCTTTCATCTCTCCGTTCGGCGTTTTCTGCTATGTCTCTATGCCCTTTGTGCTTAAGAGCGCGGGGGCTACTTATCAACGCTGCGTTCAGAACTGCCTTCATCCACAGATTGGATGCAATGTTCACGCCTATGTTGATGACATCGTGGTAAAATCTCATAAAAAGGAGACGCTTTTGTATGATCTCAAGGAGACATTTGATAATCTTCGGGTGTACCAGATGAAGCTCAACCCGGCCAAGTGTGTTTTTGTTGTTCCTGCAGGTAAATTACTGGGATTTCTGGTTTTTGAGCATGGCATTGAAGCTAACCTAGATACAATCAAGGCAGTGACATCGCTTGCTAAGTCGGCCAATATCAACCAAGTTCAGTGCATGGCTGGTCGAATCGTGGCGTTAAGCCGGTTTATAAGTCGCTTGGGAGAAAAGGTGATTCCTCTCTATCAGCTATTGAAAAGGACAGACGATTTCGTCTGAACCGATGCAGCTAACGAAGCCTTTGAAGCACTTAAAACACTGTTGGCTGAGCCACCCGTCCTAGCCGCCCCGACTGACAAAGAGCCTATGCTCGTGTACATTGCTGCAAACTCCAAAGCAGTCAGTGTTGCAGTTGTCGTTGAGAGCAAAGAGGTAGGAAAGGAGTACCCAGTACATCGGCCTATTTATTTCATCAGTGAAGTCCTGACTCTCTCGAAACAGCGGTATCCACTTTGGCAAAAGTTAGTCTTTGGCGTTTTCATGGCCAGCACAAAACAAAAGCATTATTTCCAAGAGCATCCAATTACTATGGTCAGCTCAGCCCCCCTTGGAGATATCATAAAAAATTGGGAGGCTACTGGATGGATCGCTAAATGGCCAATTGAGCTTGGTCCACACCAGGTGAAATATATGCCTCGCACATCCATCAAATCTCAGCCATTGGTCGATTTCATCAATGACTGGACGGAATTGCAAATCCAAGAGGATAGGCTAGATAACACGTACTGGACTATACACTTTGATTGATCCAGACAATTGGAGGGATCAGGGGCTGGAGTTATTATGTCTTCTCCACGAGGTGACAAATTCTGCTATGTCTTATGACTCATGTTCCCTTGTACTAACAATGCAACTGAGTACAAAGCTCTCTTACAAGGGCTTCGCATGGCTAAGGAGATGAATTTGAGCCGGATTAGATGTTTGGGGGACTCGGATCTGGTAGCTCAACAAGTTTCAGGGACCTGGGATTCTAAGGATCCCCTGATTGCGGCTTATCGATGAGTTGTCGTGGATATTGCAGGTCGTTTTCAAGGTTATCAAGTGGATCACATTGATCAACGGCTCAACGAGGCGGCGGACGCCTTATCACGTAACGCAACCCGGTTCCTCCCAATGTGTTTCTTGATGTGCTTCACCACCCTTCGGTTAAATTGCCGTCTGAGGAAGACATAGCTATTCCTAATCCGGAGTCTCAGTTGGTGGCGGCTCTGCATGCTATTCCTAATTGGACAGTGCCATATTTGGCTTATCTCCCTCGTGGCGAGCTCCCGGAAGAGGAAATCATCACCAGGCAGATCATCAGGCGTTCCAAGTCGATGACCATTGTTCTTGGCGAGTTACACCGTCGAAGTAGCACTGGCATTTTTCACTGATGTGTTTCTCCTCAGGAAGGCTAGGAGATTCTTCAAGAAATTCACGCGGGAGACTGCGGTCATCATGCCGGCTCACGGTCACTGGTGGCCAAAGCTTTCGAGCATGGTTTTTATTGGCTTACTACCCACGCGGATGTAGAGGATATTGTGCGCAAGTGCGAAGGTTGCCAAAAGTTTGCACGCCAAGCTCACGTTTCGGCCCAAGAATTACGGATGATTCCGATAACTTAGCCATTTGCAGTCAAGGGACTTGACATGGTTGGCCTGTTCAAGCCGTCTTCTGACAAAAAGATCCACCTTTTGGTCGCATTCAATAAATTTACCAAGTGGGTTGAAGCAGAGCCCATCAGCAATTGTGACGCTGAGACAACAATCAAGTTCTTGAAGAAGTTGATATTTCGTTTTGGCTACCCACATAGCATCATTATTGACAATGGCACCATCCAATCCAAGGCGGCAATGGTGTAGTTTTGTCAGCGGGAACACATCCGACTTGACTTAGCACAAGTGGCACACCCACAGTCTAATGGACAGGCTGAGTGAGCTAACCAGGAAATCTTACGAGGCATCAAACCCCGGCTTATGGTTCCTTTGCAGCAAACCCCCAGGATGTTGGGTCGAGGAACTCCCCACAGTCCTTTGGAGCATACGCACTACTCTAAACAGATCAACATGTTATACACCGTTTTTCTTAGTCTATGGAGCAGAAGTTGTATTGCCGAGTGATATTCGTCATGATTCCCCCGGGGTTACTGCATATGTCAAAGCAGATAATGAACCATCGCGTCAAGATTCTTTGGATGCCTTAGAAGAAGAACGTGACCTGGCAGCAGCTCGATCAGCTATATATCAGCAAGACCTACGTTGCTATCACAGCCGTAGAGTCCGCAGCCAAACTTCTCAAGAAGGCAACTTGGTGCTCCATTTGAATCAAGACCAAACGGGGATGCATAAACTTTCACCACCTTGGGAAGGGCCTTACATCATCAGTAAAAAACTCAACAACGGGTCATATTATCAGATTGACTTGCGAAAAGATTCATACACTTCTGAAGAAGAAACAACCCGGCCTTGGAACATTGCTCACCTTCGGCCTTATTATACTCAGAGCCACAGGCTCCACCTCATTGTACATACGTCTGTATATACTTCTCTATGTTCAAATATAATAAATCCGGCACCCCTGAAACTCAGGGTCTTTGTCGTTTCAGCCTAGCAAATTGTGCATGAGTCTTTATTTTTTGAACATAAGTCACTTGGGGGCTTCCAATTCAACGAGTCAGCCTTTAATATCCCTCTTGACTAGGCTATAAGCCAATAAAAATAAATGGTTAAACCTGCCTGTTTGCAAGATGCTACTCCAAACAGGTGACCGCATGTACTCTTGATAAGTCAATCCATCTGGACACTGAACTTATCAAGGTTAAAACATTGGCTTGAGTAACGTGAGAGCTGGCTTACAGAGAGCTAGGATAAACCATGGGTTATCACACCAGCTTCATTGAAGCAAGACTTGAACCTCGAAAGCCAGTCTCTATGTCGAGTTCTTACAAGGCCGACTTAATCAAATTTCTATATTATGTTATTACAATGTTATATTTTTTATCTTTTTCAGGTATAATATTATCATCTTTTTTACTGGCTCAAAATTTGATGTCCGGGTTAAGACACTGCAGTCATATCATGACCAGTTTGTCTATACACATCTTTCACAAGCCACAAGTGGCTGAAAAATGATTTTATTCAGACGGCTTAAATTGACTGGTTGTTACTACACAAACGGTGGCTCATTGGGCAAAGCAGTTTCATCAAAGACAAAGTGGAAGAAGCTTATAAAATGGTGACTCATTGGCAGTTCAAGTTGTCAGGCAAAATAGCCACAACAAAATCAGAAGATACGTGCACGATGGCACGACAGACAGTTCACAGTTTGCTATATCTATTACATGCTCACATCAGGAGCCACATAAAATAACAAGTTTGACATGAAAAACAAACTATTACTTCTGAAGACCGGCTTATGATGCATGCCCTCCAGTGTCTGTGTCTTAAACTCCATCTCTATCTTTTTCCTCCGTCTGCGCCGACTCATCATCTGGGGTATGGTGGCCCTTTTGCACCCACTGGATTGTCGTCATTGCTTTGAAGTTTGAGTCGCCAGGCACAATAGTAGACGGGTCAACATCAGGGGCAAAAGAATGCTTATGGTGAGGGGGCACGAGCTCAGAAAATTGATCTTTTGGCGGGTCAATGCATTTGTTATCCATGGAGTAGGTGGTTTGATATTTTACCAAATTCAGTTCATCTGCAATAAGTGTTGCAAGTGGGCGGCTCTCTTTTACGCAGGCGGCATAGTCTCCTCTAGAAAACTCAGAGCCATCAATTTTATACTCTGGAAACCCGCCTGCCAATGTTGAGACGTCTAATTCAGGCAGATAGGCTTTTGCTCTTGCAAGGCCCATATTAGTGCCTACTCGAGCCGCTGGCATTTTTATCTCCCGCACCCATTGAGGGATTGTAGACAGCTGATTCAGCATATCCTTAATGTTTTTTGGAGGATATTCAAGGTTCTTCACTGCCATGGTGGCATATACGGAGCCTGTAAACAGCTGCTCCACATATGTTAAGATGGCCTTGAGCTTGACTATTGGTTTATGCACCAGATTGTGATCTTTTTGACATGCACAAAAAAAAAGAGACTACAAACATCAATATAAGTCACCAAAAGAACTGACCCGGAATTTACACAGCAAGGGATACATAACACGCACCAAAGATGGCAGTAACCATGTCGTTAAGCTGTTTCCTGAGCGTCCGTAACTCTTCTGTTACAGGACCAAGTTTTGCCTCTGTATCTTCAGCACGCTTCAGAAGGGCCGCTCTTTCCTTTTCAAACTCGGCCTTGGCTTCATTCAGGAGGTTATTTGCTGGGTGGCCAGAATCTTGGTGTTGAGCCGCCAAACGGTTTGCATTAGCTTTCAGCTTTTTCTCCTCTTTCAGCCGCCTGTGCAAGTAGGCCACAACAGATTCTGTTTTGCCTAAAGATTCCAGCACAAGATAGAGAATGAGAATAGGTGTTTCAGCCCCAAACCGGCACAGGCAGACAGCCCGGTGCTTGGGGGCTACAACATTCACAATTTTTTTCAGTTTAAAGTCCCATGCAGTTGCAAGCAATCTACATGTCACTTGGGGGCTAATGTACCTCACTTCTTTAATTCCAACAAGGAAAAAAGACCCAACTATTTCAACAGACATAACCAGCCCTTGGGGGCTACAGGTGGAATTTCTTATTTCAAAAAGCCGTCTCGGAAGTACCGGCTCATTATTATCATAATGACCTGGCCCTTGGGGGCTACAGGTGGGATTTCTTATTCATCTCGGAAGTACCGGCTCATTATTATCATAATGACCCGGTACTTGGGGGCTACAGGAGGAAAACTCTCTTATATCACATGAAGACCCGGCTCATTATTATCATAATGACCCGGCCCTTTGGGGCTACGGTAGATTCTAGCAATTATATTGAAGAACCAGCTCACTATTTCATACTAAGCTGATCCTTGGGGGCTATAAGAGTATACATGAATGGCATGAAGGAAAAAATTATCTCATATTTCTGCTTCATGACGCTGACTAGGTTCATCTCAATTTCCCGGCTTTCAGATAGCCGGGTTAGATACTGCTTGTACAAGTTATCAGCCTTGAAAGCGAAAAATTCAGTAAGTTCCAGCTTTGCTTTCCCCTTCTCAAGCATCTCCGACTCATGCTTAGCTACAACCTTAGCCAAAGCAGATGAAATTACAGGAGCTTGGAAGGTTTCTTTCATAACAACAACTTATGTGTTGTCATTTGTGATTGATGGGTTGGCATCATCCACCTTGACTGTAGAGCTCGTAGGGTGAGGAGGATTTGGCGGCTAAAAGGCTAGCTCAGACGGCACAACTTGCTCTTCAGCTATCTTTTCTATAAAAACCGGCTCGTCGCCGTGGGCCATTTCTACATCCAGGGCCGGCTCAACATTTAATTCTGGGTTATCTCCACCCGAAGGCTCAACATGAGAAACTGACACATCTGGTGGTGGGGGTGAAACTTGAGGATCTAAAACACCGGAAGTTGACCCGGTTATTTGATTCCTCAAAATAGCTTTGGCCCTATAAGTCATCAAAGACAAATATTGAATTAAGGAAGACAATAAATTCTGACAAGATTACACAGTACCAGTTCAAATTGAAGCTTACCCACGGTTGATGGTGAAAGGTGGAAGTTGTGTTGCCGTTGAGTCGCCAGACGAAGGCGGCAATTCCCGATAAAGTGGATTAGAAGGGCTAAGAGGCTGCTTAAAAAGGCTGGCTTTTGGACGAGAAGCAGTTGGACTATGCAGCACCTCAACATGTTGCCTACGGGGGGCGGCCAAGATATAAGTCGGGCGCCGACTCGCCCGAGCTGCTTCGAGTCTTGTGCTTCGACTGGCCGGCGTGTTGAGATTTCTTCGAAAGAAAGTTGGGGTATAAGTGAGCATCTTGATGAGAAAACTTAACTTTCTTGATGGCTCGTCTTGGCTTCATTGGGATATACGTTTCTGATGAGTTGGAGGAAATTGAAATTACCTCAATGTCGTCGGCTCGACTGGTTTTGGTGTTGTTCTGGGAAGAGGGTGCATCAGCAAGTGCAATGAATAAACGGCCAAGCGAGTCAAGTTCTACCTCAAATTCTTCTCCCGATGATGATTCATGTGCCGGGTCATCCATTTGACCTGACGAAGGAGCAGGAACCTTGGGCGTGGCCTTCCAGAAATCAGAGTTTGCTTGCAGTAATATAAGTTGAATAGTCAATATGGCGGGTCAAGTTAACAAAGAAATGAAACATATTCATAAAAAGTTCATACCATAGGAACTGGATTCTTTAGGCAAAACGGAGCTAGTTTGGTAACGCTACACTTCTCTTTTGAGTCGGAAAAGAATCTTTTGGTAGCTTTGTTGATGGATTCATCAGTCAGTTCCTTCCTGCTGAAGCGTTGAGCATCTTCTAACTCGCCCGTATAGTTGCACATCAAATCACCTTCATTTCTCAATCCTCCGAAGGTAATCATTGTAGAAGATATCTTCATTCTCAGCTTTCAGCTTTTGTTCTCAAATTTTTCTCAACTAATGTATCTTTGTTCGTTCGATGTTTTCATCGTTCATTCTCAATTCATATCGGTGTTTCATTCAAGACTTCTTCAAGCTTATGAAACTCTCTTCAATCTTTTCAAGAAGAATAAGTAGTATGCCAAATCCGTTGCTTGTCATCAATTTAACTTGATGAAGGATAAGCATAACATAATTCTTATTCTTGTTTCATCAAGGTGATTTAATTCCTTCTCCCGTAGGTTGTTCATGATATCAAATTCTTTATTCCAAGTGCGTCATCTATTCTTTTCCGGAGTTCCAAGTTTTGTCAAGTATCTCTTCGCGAAGTTCCATCTAAATCTTTGCAAGTTCATAATCTTATTCCTTTCAACCTTCATTTATTTTGATCATTCTTTCGTTCTGGAGGTTGCTCTCTTCGACCCATCATCTCGTTTTGTTAAGATCTTCTTCTTCCCATGCTTGTCCAATTAACCGGAGTGTTGTGCCCTCTTTTTAAGTTCTTTCTATCTTATCAAGTTCCACCTCTCTTTCTACAAAAGTGCTACCCAAATTTCTTTTGAATTCTTGCTTGTGCATCGTGCCATTCTTCATATCTTTGCATCCTTCGAGGTTCGTTGGTTTCACTCGTTTGTCAAAGAAGCAACTAGGTTTTACATCCTCCTTTTATCTTCCTCTTCTAATTCTAAGATCTCGGGTTGAGATCTCTTGTTAGTGGAGGAGAGTTGTAACAGCCCGGGACCGACGCTCCAAAAGATTCCCCTTTTATTTCGAGTTTTGTCATGTGATTTATTTGATTGTCGCATTCATCATCGCAGCACTTGCATCATCTACATAGCATCATCACTCTGTTGTTGTCATTTTTCAAAACTTGCATCCGTCGTAGTTGTCGGTTCTCTCCGTTCTTGTCGTTGACCGTTTCGAGACCAACCACACATGAACGCGTCGTGGCATCGTTAAAATATTGTTTTTAAAGTGCGTATAAAACTTTCTTGGAATGGGACGAAACTTGGCGAGCGGTCCTAATTTATTGTAGGTAGACCGCCTGCCAAATTTCATCACATTCGGAGGTCGTTTCATACCCAACGAACAACTGTAGCGACACCGTCATCGGTTAAATTAGCGGACGTTACGGTGTTTCAAAACTCTGTCACGGGCCTTCCCTCTCTTCTTGGCCCAACCCCCTCTACACATCCCAACACAACCCACCTAGCCAACCGCGCGACCAGTGTCATCCGCTCACGATCGAGAGGGTCCAAAAACGGCTTCAAAACCCCTCTCCTAGCCCCCAAAACAGCCCCCTGCTATGAAAGGAAGTCTCCCCCTTCCAACAACGGCAGGAAACCCTAGCCCCTACCCAGCCGCCACCTCGCGCCTCATGTTCCGCACCGGGCAAACCCGCCGCCGCCACTTGGCCGCGCTAGCCAGCCACGCCGCCGCCGCAGCCACCGACCCGGGCCAACCTGCGCCTGCCACGTCACCTCCCATGTTTCCCGCCGCACCGGGCCCGCCAGACCCAGATCCGACCCGCCACGGGCACGATCTGGGCCGCGCCGCCGCTGCCCGCAACTGTCGGCGCCCGCAACCAAGCCGCCCCAAGCCCGAGTTGCTTGGCGCCGCGGTGCTCCCGTCCCCGCTGCCTGCGACGTGTCGCCGCCGGCGAGCAGCTCGCCGGAGCCCGTGCTCGCTCGCAAGCACACCCCACCGCCGGACCACGCCGTCACTCGCCCTGCGCCCGCCCCGCGCTGACCTCGCCACCGGCCAAATCCGGGCAAGAGGCACCTAATCCGCCTCCTCCAGGCTGCCGCCGACGCGCCTCCGGCCTTCAACCGTCGGTGCCATCGCCGGAGATGCCATGGCCCTCTGCCGCCTATCTGTACCGTCGCATCCCTGCACCGCTCGAGCCCGTGCACCAAATGGCCACTTGGATCCCTCCATCCTGAACCGCGAGATCCAGTTTTTCCTGGGTATAAATTTTGACTAAGTCCTCTCAAGTATCTGGAAAAATCATTATGTTGCCATATTAAACTGCATGTAGTTTTCAAACTGTGCACTCGATTGAAATGTGTTACATATGAAAAAGCATCTACTCTTCGTGCTCTGCATCATGGCATCATTTGCACACATGTTAGAATTAAGTTAGGTGGTCTAATCTGTGTTGCCAAATTGCATCCCATTGTAATTGACGAAAACTGTTATTTTATTAAAACTTGTGTGGATGATTGCAACTAATCTGTAGGTCTTTGGCATGTGGCTCTTTCATGAGATATGCCCTTTGACATGTGTACTAGCCCCTGGTATTTTTGCTTGCCATGAAAATCCATGTTTAGATGTTATTTTCTTGCTTCCAACATGCCATAAAAATGTTGTGTCTTTGAGGGGTCTAAATAATTCTAAGTCTCAAACTGTCTTATTTTGTTGCCATGTGTTTTGCTATTGATCTACAGCTCCTTTGTGGTTGCCACCATGGAGTGTTTTGTAAAGCATGTCATGCTCTCCCATGTTGTGCCATTAGTTTTCATTTATAGGTTATGCATCATAATTAATTTTGCTGTCAAACATGCCTACCTGATAAAAACTGTTGCTCATGTCTACTCTAATTTTCACTAAGTCTGAGAATCTGGTTATTTCAGAAGGCCATGTTGTATTGATGCTAGCCATGATTCTTTGCATAATTAGACCTAGCCATTATGAAATGAATTGAAGAGCATCATGCCCAATACCAAGCTGTAGATTTTCATGCCATTATAAGTCCTGTAGCATATAGTTTTGTTGCTGTCAATATGCCTTCAGGTTAACATTGTTTGTGAAAAACTGTTATTTTCACCAAGTCATAATTGTTCTTCCAATAGCCGTCTTGGGAGCTCTTTTGCTATTGATCCATGCTTCTATTCAATTTTCTGCTATAAGATGATTTTTTGTGCATCATGTAGACTACATCCCCATGTCTTTGTTGTGCATTTTAGATTACTGTAGCTTGTTGTTTTGTGGGTTGCAATATGCCATGTTGTTGTTTTGGACAGATTTGAACTAAAACTTGTGTTGGTTGTTATTGTCGAACCCTTACTCCGTTTTGAACATGTTGTACATGAAACTTGTCTAAAATTTCATGTAGTTTCATAATATAATGTTGAATCCATGATTTAAAATGCTTGTGGTTGTTGTTTGCATGCATTTTGCATTCGTGACATATTTATCTTGTGTTGGTCATATCTTTTAGGTCGTAGCTCCATTTTAAATGATCTATATATGTAAATCACCTAGAATGACGAGTAGAATCACATGGTGCACTTTATTTTCCTGTTTAATAAATATAAAATATGTTCAGTTAACATCTGGATCAAATTCATAATTTGCATATGGGGTCGTTTTGGAAATACTATATGTTGTTTCCGGCCTCAATTAAGACGCATAAATAGTGTAGTTTATTTATGCTTCACCTCTTGCCAATTCAACAACATTGAAAGTTGTTGAGTACCTAATCAACAAGTGAACTAAGTAATTCAAATGTGGAGTTTCGTCAATATGCAACTCGTTGCATATTGAGCTTCACTTAATTTGTAGAAGTTGATTGTTGTGCTTTGCCATGTCATGCATATTTGAATGAACATGCATCATCCTTGTTTGTGCATCATTTAATGAATATGTTGTGGTGTTTACTGTGTCATTTGTTTGTTTCCGGATTTGCTTCTCCTTGATAGAGTTTCGAAAGCGTTCGGAGTGTGAGGATTCGTTCAACTACGTTGGCTCGTCTTCTTTACGGATTCATTCTTCTTCCAAGCGGGATCTCAGACAAGATGACCATTTCCCTGGATACCACTACTATCATTGTTATGCTAGTTTGTATCGTTTCTATCGCTATGTCTCGCTACCCACCACTTATATGTCAAGCTAGCCTCCCAACATTACAATGAAAAGCCTCTAACCCGTCCACATCCTAGCAAACCATTGTTTAGCTAAGTTACCGCTTGCTCAGCCCCTCTTATAGCGTTGCTATTTGCAGGTGCAGGTGGATCCATGTGATAACATGTATATCTTGGGATATCACATATTATTATCGTGATTTAATTTAATGCATCTATATATTGGTAAAGGGTGGAAGGCTCGGCTTTTTGCCTGGTTATTTGTTCCACTCTTTCCACCTTAGATCCGAGTTCCGGTATTATGTTCCATATGGAGCGCTACTAACATGTTTGGGGTTGTTATGGGGACCCCCTTGATTTTTGTGTTAGGATAAAACTCTTCTGGCAATGCCCAACATTGGTACTATTTGCTTAACAACTAATAAAACTAGCATAGGGACTAGCTATCCCGTTGGCTAAATAATCAACAACCCGGGCGAGTGCTCCTCATGAGTGTTGGTCCAAAATAGAGCACCGTGCGGGGCCACCCCAGGGCAACTTGGGTGTTTATCTTTTCGGCCACTGTACGCTTAGCTAATCTGGTAGTGCCCTGACAACGAGATACGTCGGCTCCTATCGGGATCTGGCCTGCCGGGCAGTCTTGCTGGATTAGTTTTACCTTTCTCGAACGTCTTGTGCACCGGGATTCCGAGGACACTTCGGACTATCTCGAGGTTGAGGTTTTCCACCGGGATTCCGAGGATACTACGGGCTATCCCGCGGTGTTGGGGAACGTTGCATGGGAAACAAAAAATTTCCTATGCACATGCAAGATCTATCCATGGTGATGAGCATCTACGAGAGGGAGAGTGGATCTGCGTACCCTTGTAGATCGCTAAGCGGGAAGCGTTAAGAAACGCGGTTGATGTAGTCGAACGTCTTCGCGATCCAAATCGCAATCCGTCCCGATCTAGCGCCGAACGGACGGCACCTCCGCGTTCAGCACACGTACAGCTCGATGACGATCTCTGCCTTCTTGATCCAGCAAGAGGGGGCGGAGAGGTGGATGAGAGCTCCAGCAGCACGATGGCGTGGTGGTGGTGATGGTGGAGTTATCCCGGCAGGGCTTCGCCTAAGCACTACCGGAATCTATTTTGTGGAGGAACTACAGAATAGAGAACTAGTACGTGGTCGTGTGTCTTTGGAGGCTCTATTCCTCTAGTATAAATAGGAGGGAGGGGGAGGAGGCAGCCTCCCTAGGGTTTCCCCTAGGGGTCGGCCGAACGAGGGCAAGGAGGAGTCCAATCCACTTCCTACTAGGAAGTAGATTCATATTAGGAAGGAGTCCTATTCTTTCCTATCTCCACCTTTTTTCCTCTTGGGCATATGGGCCCTTATGGGGTCGGTTCCCCAGCCCATTAGGGGCTGGTGCGCCACCTCTTGGGCCCATGTGGCCCCCCGGGGTGGGTGGGCCCCACCCGGTAGACCCCCGGAACCCATTCGTCACTCCCGGTACACTACCGGAAATACCCGAAACTTTTCTGGAACCCAAATACCACTTTCCTATATATAAATCTTTACCTCTGGACCATTCCGGAGCTCCTTGTGACGTCCGGGATCTCATCCGGGACTCCGAAAAACCTTCGGTCACCAACACATATATCTCAATACTACCGAAACGTCACCGAACGTTAAGTGTGCAGACCCTGCGGGTTCGAGAACTATGTAGACATGACCGAGACACCTCTACGGTCAATAACCAATAGCGGGACCTGGATGCCCATATTGGTTCCTACATATTCTACGAAGATTTTTATCGGTTGAACCTCTATGTCAAGGATTCAGTTAATACCGTATGATGTTCCCTTTGTTCTTCGGTATGTTACTTGCCCGAGATTCGATCGTTGGTATCTCTATACCTAGTTCAATCTCCTTATCGGCAAGTCTCTTTACTCGTTCCGTAATACAAGATCCCGTGGCTAACTCTTTAGTCACTTTGCTTGCAAGGCTTATTGTGATGTTGTATTACCGAGTGGGCCCTGAGATACCTCTCCGTCACACGGAGTAACAAATCCCATTCTCGATCCATGCCAGCTCAACAGACACCTTCGGAGATACCTGTAGAGCATCTTTATAGTCACCTAGTTACGTTGCGACGTTTGATACACACAAGGTATTCCTCCGGTGTCAGTGAGTTACATGATCTCATGGTTATAGGAACAGATACTTGACATGCAGAAAACTGTAGCAATAAACTGACACGATCATATGCTACGTTCATAGTTTGGGTCTTGTACATCACATCATTCTCCTAATGATGTGATCCCGTTATCAAATGACATCTCATGTCTATGGCTAGGAAACCTTGACCATCTTTGATCAACGAGCTAGTCTACTAGAGGCATACTAGGGACACGGTGTTGTCTATGTATCCACACATGCAATTGAGTTTCCAATCAATACAATTATAGCATGGATAATAAACGATTATCATGAACAAGGAAATATAATAATAACCACTTTATTATTGCCTCTAGGGCATATTTCCAACACGCGGTTGAGGGTTTCCACCGCAGCTTGTGGCTAGTTTGTGATGGATGAGTTGGAGCACCCTGCGGAGTTAAATCTTTCTGAGAGCCGTGCCCGCGGTTATGTGGCAACTTGGAAATTTTATAATAGCCGGTAATAGAACACTTGAAGCAAACTCAATTAAAACACACCAACCGTGTGCGTAACCGTGACTGTCTCTTCTTGTGAGGTTTGAATCAAGAAGGAACACGGTGGGGTTATGTTTGACTCGTAAGTAGGTGTTCAGGATCACTTCTTGATTATTACTAGTTCACGTATGTTTATGCGTAGGTCACTCTTCTTCTTCTTGTACTCGTAAGTTAGCCACTCAAATAAATGCTTAGTGCTTGTTGCAGCCTCACCACTTAATCATACCTTACCCATTAAGCTTTGCTAGTCTTGATACCCTTGGAAATGAGATTGTTGAGTCATCGTGGCTCATAGAATACTACAACAACAGTTGCAGGTACAGGTAATGCGATGATTTGACGTGAGAGCGATGCTTGTTTCATTTGGAGTTCCTCTTCTTCTTCATCGATCATAGGATGGGTTCCAGGGCGGCAGCCTGGGATTAGCAAGGATGGATGTCATTTTTTTATCGTTTGATTTTGTCCGTAGTCGGACCTTGCTCTTTTGTATGGTGATTGAATGTAATGTTGTATTTGAGATGATCATGAATTAGCTTGTGGCGAGTGTAAGTCAATCCCATATACTCATCTCCTCTTTACATGTACTTGTAACGATATCCATTCTTGCGAAACGACGAGATGCGCTTCTATCCCAATCGAGGCCCTCGAGCCAAAATAAGGATAGGACCACATCTTGGTCGTTACAATTACAAAACGGGTTTCGTTGGGATCAAAGGATCTTCAATAAGGAGGCAGGTTTTGCTGGAACCAAGGTCCTATATTCGCTCTTCTGATTTTCTATCAGCTCTGAAGCCTGGATCATTTGTACAGTGGCACTGAGCTTGAGACTTATTGCTGCTTTCGAGCTCACCTCCTATTCTTCAGAAAGCTGGAGGTGAAAAATTATAAGTGAAGTTCAGATAAAAAATTATAACTATTATTGCTATTTTTTGCTATGATGATTCTTTTTCCTAAAATAATGATGTATAGAAAAACTACCTTTGTTTATGTAGATGAGAGAGGGCCTTCAAGCAAAGTCATGTGTGATGCCATACACAGGCTACCCTTTCAAACTGGTGGGTTGCAGCATGTGAAGGGGGCATGGAAGTTTCTTTATACCGATGATCCAATGGCACATGCGCCTTGGAAACTGGAACTTTGTGATCCTGATGGATCAAAATGTAAGCTTTCGGATGCAAGGTAAACACCCAATAACTTGAGTGGCAAACAAACAATAATACACAAGATTCTCACGGTCAGTTCTCAACTATGATCTGATCTTGTGCAAGGAAAAGAAAATACCAACATACCTATTTTGCACACGAACGAAAGTCCGACTTACAATTGCGGTTCGGATCGGGTGAACTTGGATTTCACTCTATGCCAGCCAGATTCTCCAGAGACAACAGCGCTAAGGCGATACATGAGGAGACAATACTAACTAGCAGTTGCAGAAACATTGTGCTAGATAGATAATTGCTAATACTCTCAATGAAGTGGTGAGAAAAAGGCAGTTGCGCAACAATTTTAACTCCTGCAGATACATGACAAAATAAATTCTGCCGACGGGTGGTTAGTAGATATTACAAGCAGAGAAGGATGTAAACCATGTGTATATAGTGCCAAGGTATACTTCCTGAACAACTAGCAAGCACCATTCATCCGGCACAAAATATGGTCTTACCACGGGTGCCTGTGCCTGTAGACAGAAACAGATGACAAAGCATAAGTTGTCAATTATCAGGAAGGCGGAAGAGAGAAGTTCTGGCTGGATTTATGAGAAACAACTATAACTGGCTTGGAAATTGGAACTGGCTGTACCTCTTTGCATGAAGGGGGTTGAGGAGCAGCTTTGTTGAGGAGCCTGACCCAGGTGAGGGTGGTGTCGACGTAGCTGACGAGAGGGAAAAGCTGGAGGTAGAAGGTGATCTCACCCTGCACCTCGCGGAGCTCGTCGGCGTGCCGCGCCCCCATGAAGCACCGGTTGAGGTATCCGCGGCCCTGGCAGGACCTGACGAGCAGCAGCGCTCGCCGGAGCGTCTCCTCCAGCTGCTCCATCGGGTTCCTCGTCTCCGGTTGCTGCATGAGCTGCGCGGCGTGGAGCTGGTGCAGCAGGTCCCCTATCATCTTGGCGCGGCGCGCGAGCTGCAGACAGGTGGCTCTGTTCCTCCGGACCGTCTGCGCCGCATCGGCGATCATCTTGATGAGCCCGTAGGCGTCCACTCCTGCAAACTGCGCAACCATGGCAGCCTGACCAACTAGAGCCATTGCTTATCTTGGTTTGGTTCAGGGTCGATCTGGGAGGAGCAGAGTCAGTGTCCCAAGAGAAGGAGGAGGATGTGTTCCCTCTGGGTCAGGGAGAGCAAGATCCAACCAGCTGCTCTTAAAAAGGCCGCCCGCGAGAGATGGTGTAGTGCAAGTGAAGACGATGACTTTGACTAGGGTGGGCAATACACACCATATGCTCCCACCGTTCAATTATTGGAATTTTCAACCATACCTCCATTATTGACATTTGGACAGAGATAGCTTAAGATCGGTCCAAAGTTGGGCAGGTTCCCGGAAACTTCAGGCTTCTAGTATGAATGATGATTTGTCAGAAATAACAAATGAGACTGGGCAAGGGCTAGGCGGCCGGTCCGACGTTTTTCAAGGTTTGAATCTTCCTTTTCACCACTAGACTAAAGAAACATTTAGAGATTGAAGTGATACTTACGAACTTACTGAGAAGCTTCCCATCTTCTGTGACCTCCATATTCATACCTGCTGGAGCTTTCTATGGGCACAAGAAGAGGAACTCAATGGAGGAAAGTGCAAAGTCAGCTGGCCTGTAGTCTGCTCCCCAATTGAAAATGGAGGCCTGGGAATACTGGACATGAACCGCTTCAGTAGAGCACTCCGGCTACGCTGGCTTTGGCTGTCCTGGACAAGTCCGGACAGGCCATGGAATGGCATGCAACTGCCATGCGACGACGACGACAGGGCTTTGTTCAGCGCCTCCACCTTGGTCACACTGGGCAATGGTGCAACGGCCTCCTTCTGGCACTGCTCGTGGACCGGCTCAGGAAACCTGAAGACAGCTTTCCCAACGCTTTTTAGGCACTCTCGAAGAAAGAACAGATCGGTCAGAGAAGCTCTAGCAAACAATACTTGGATAAAAGACCTCGCTCACGGGGACACACAACATTTGTGGGCTGAGGCGATCAGACTGCACAGGTGGATTCAAACAAGAAATATTCAGCTGCAAGACCAAGCAAGAGACACCATCAAGTGGACACACGAGGCATCAGGAGTGTACACAGCCAGTTCTGCATACAAGGCCCAGTTTCAGGGCTTCATGAAATCAGATTTCAGGAAGCTAATTTGGAGCGCTTGGGCACCTGCTAGGCTGAAGATTTTCACATGGTTGCTTCTCAACAACAGATTATGGTGCAACGACCGTCTGCAAAGAAGGGGATGGCCGAACGGATACTTCTGCCAGTTTTGCCTCCGAAATCTGGAATCCTCTGTACATTTGTTTTGGCAGTGCCCGGTATCACTCGCAGTGTGGACTAACGCTGCAGCAGGCAACGGTTGTAGCTCCCTCCATCCAAGCAAATGGCAAAGCAAGACCAAGCCGGCAGCCATCATAGCTGAAATGATAAGTACTGCAAGACCTGAACACAAAAAGGCCATCAAAACCATGATCATCCTGACCCTATCCGAGCTTTGGAGGGAGAGAAATGAATGTACTTTCAGAAACAAGGTAGTGGCACTGACAAACATCAACACATCCATCAAAAGAACTCTTGAGTTTTGGCGCCAAGCAGGAGTAGCATTTCTGGAGCACCCCTTTGGGGACCCTCCGTGAAAATATTACTTAGCAAGGATGTTGTATCTCCTTTTTAGTCTTCTCTTTAATTCCTTGATCCTCTGATCAAAAACCACCTTTTGTATTCCCATTTGCTATCTGCTATAAATCAATACAAGCCAGCCTGCAGCTGGATCTTTCAAAAAAAAAAATACCTGCTGGAGCCAGAGGCTTTTGCTAGAAACATCCCCACGAACAGGCTTTTGCTTCGCTTTACAGATAAAGCAACCATCCCAGCTATACAACAAGTACAAGTACAGGTAAAATAAATATAGGTCTACCCGAGGATATAGCTCAAATATGCCAAAAAAAATAAAAATAAAATAAGGCCACCAAGTGGCCGCAAACAACGCTTCGATCGTGCGTTCGCCCCTGCCACAATCAACACCTCCATCATGCCGTGCCGCCTAACCTAACCGATCTCTGTCCATCTCAGTTGGTCTAATCAAACAATGTACTCCCTCCGTTCCTAAATATAAGTCTTTTTAAAGATTTCACTACAGACTACATACAAATATATATAGACATATTTTAGAGTGTAGATTCACTCATTTTGCTTCGTATGTAGTCTTTAATAAAATCTTTAAAAAGACTTAAATTTAGGAACGGAGGGCGTACATTTTATTGTCCCTGCAGTACCTGGGTTTTCTATCTTTATAAAGCTGGAGGAATGATGCACAAATTCAGTACAATAATGCACTGAATTTGTTTTAGTCTAAAATCTTTGGTTGAGAACTTATAATAGAGTACAGACAAACCAAAAGACTGCAATAACTGTTAATACTATATTAATTAAATCAAAAGCAAATGAACTCGAGGAGAAAAAATGAGAGTGAGAAAGTGTGTCGCATCAATATTGTGATTGGACAAAAGTGTTTAACGGTGGCACAATTAGTTCAAATTCTGTCACCGGCAGCGCCTAAAAAATAATCTTCGCACTGTAAACCAGTAGCCCTTATCAACATATATATTCATCTGTCAGCTCCTGAACAACAAAGAGCCAAAGTTAGTATATTATAATAGGAAAATGATCTCAAGTTTAAAACTAAACTAGTATCCATGGAATTTTTAGGATTTGAGCTGGAGTAAGCTTAGATAGATATGCACATGAAGTAGCCGAGTAGGCGTAAGAGCATCTCCAACAGGCGCCCAACGGCGCGGCGCGCTAAAAAACATTTGCAGCGCTGAAATCTCTTTTTTTGCGCGCGGCAAGGTGCCCGCTTCAGCAGGCGCTAGAGAAAAGGGCGCGCCGATGTTGCTTCAACAGGCGCTGCAAAATGAAGCGCGCGAGCAGCCGGCGTAAGCGCTTCGACGCTTGTCTGGCGGCGAGCGCGAGCACCACGTGCTATAATTTTTTTTTCAAACGTTTAAAAAATATGCATTCGAGCAATTTTTAGCATAGTTCAATAGTATGGCATAGTTCAAAAACTTCCAACAAAGATCATGACAAATATAAAAGTCCACACACAACGCATCCCTTTCTTCTTCCTCCTCTCCTTCCAACAATCATTCCTCATCTTCTTCCTCCTCTTCGTCGTCCTCTTCTTCGCCCTAGGACAAAGACGATTCTTCCTCCTCGTTGTGAGCCATGCGTCCATCCATGCCATCTCCAACGGCACCCTGTGAAGCAACGTTCGGCATACCGGAAGCCATGCGTGCACCCATGTCAACCGGAGGAGCTCTCATGCCTCCCATGAGGGAACCAAAACTCGTGCCTCCCATGGTAGCTCCGAAGCCACCAATGCCTCCCGTAGATGCTCCCATGCCTCCCATGGTAGCTCTGAAGCCACCAATGGCTCCCATAGATGCTCCCCGCCCATCGTAGCTCCGAAGCCACCCATGCCACCCATGCTTGTTCGCAATCCTCCCATGGTAGCTCCCATGCCTCCGAAGCCTCCCATGATCATGGATCTTTTTTGGACCAAGACTTCATCACGTGAAAGATTGATGACCTCCTTTTGCCTATCATCCAAGGTAGATGTGTCGATGAAGAAAAAGTGTTTCTCCTATTCCAATAATCTAGTTCGCTCATCCATGGCCAATTTCTTCTCCTCCAATGCCACCTTTCTCTACTCGACTGCCACTCTCCTCTCTTCAGCCGCCAACCTCCTCTCTTCGGCCGCCTCATCTTGGCTCCTTGCCATCCTTCTCACCTCGGTTGCTTCCTTTCTTGCATTCACTAGAGCATCCATAGACTTCAATAGCTCATCATCTCCTCTCTTCTTCTTCTTCTTCTTTTCTTTTGCTTCTTTCTTACTTCCATTTGGTCTTTTTGGCTTGGAGTAGGCAACCGAGTTTGGTGTAGGGCTCCTCTTGCCATCATCACTTGATGCCCCCTCCTCATCATCATAATCCAAATCAACAGTACCATTTCTTTTCTCTTGGTCTTCACGGGGCTTCCATTTCTCTACATCCTTCAACACTTCGTAGCAATAGGCCAATACAAATGCCCTCCCTTTCTTGATCTTCCCTTTATTGTTCTTCTTCTCTTCTCCTCGAAATAGGTTTTGTGCAATAGTGAGATACAAACAAAAGAAAAAGTTAGCACTTGAAACACGAAAGAAGCATGAACATGGAACATAAATAAAAATTTCACTTACCCTATCTCTATCATTAGTGCCACTTGGGTTTATGTTGTCAACCGACTTCATTGCCGCCGCCCACCTTTGACAATCTTTGTTGATTGTCGACCACTGGGAGCGAAGTGATCTATTGGTTCGCTCAATCCCACTATTGTTTCTCTCATCAAAGTGTTCCTTGATCCGGTCCAAATATGTATCTCTACTTTGGTCCCCTCCAACGGTTGCATCCATAGACACATCCAACCCTGCCTCGCATAGCAAGATATCTTCGTCGGTGGTGTAGTTGCCCGCTCTTCCTTTCGGTGCCTGGACGATACCCTCACCATCCTCATCCATCTCATAATCATGATCATCTCCATGCACTTCATTGGTTTGGGACCAATGAGAATTGTTGGAGCCAACACCCATAGTTGACAAATATGTGTTATCATCAAAACTACAAAGCATGTACAAGAAAACTAAGCTATCCATTTTTATATAAAAAAACAACAACAAATTTGCGAGTTTGGTGAAACCATACCTTGTGGGCATTTCATCAAGCACCTTGTCAGTGGCAGCCGCCGGTGGAACAATTTGCGAGCTCTCCGGCGCTTCTTCAATGCGCGGAGCTGCGGTCGGACGCCTTGCAAGTTTCTTCTTCGCCCGCTTACTTGGCCCGTCCGCGGCCTTCTTCTTTCGGGACGTCTCTGCCGTCGCGGCCGCCACATCCGATCGCGGGACGGGGTCTCCTGGCTTGACGGCGGGCGACGGCGCGACGAACCCAGCGTGCTCGGCCGTGGCGCCATGAACAAGCCCCGCGCGAGGCCGCAGCTTGGAGGAGCGGCGGCGGCGAAGCTCAACCCCGCTCTAGGATTTGCGGCGGCGGTGGCGGTGGCGACGACGGAGGCGGCGGGGGAGGGGGCACGGGTGTAGGGAGGAGTGAGGGGGATGTCGCCGGCGCGCTCCATCGGGTGATTTCTCCGGCGACGGCGCGGGGCGGGGCGTAGGCGGGGTGGCGGGCACGGGAGTGGTGCGGCACGCGCACTTTTCGTTCAGTTGCCTGCGCGGAAGCGGGCGCCCGAAATAAACAGCACGTGATGGTGTTTCGCTCCGCGCGCGCAACCTATTTTTCAGCGCGCGCGATTTTTGGGCGTCCGCTGGAGCGACCGGTGCGGGTGCGCGCGCGCTAAAAGCGTTGTTTTTGCAGCGTGCCGCTTCGATAGCACGCCAGTTGGAGATGCTCCAAGGGATTCAGAGGCTGTGGTTCCAATTTTAGTCAATGGAAATTATTATATTTGATGCATAACCATGCCAACCCAAAATGCATTTCAAACATTGATAAAACAACAGTGAAGCTCAACATCAAATGAACAGCTGCCTGCTGCCTCAGAGTACAAGAGCAATGGAATTAATCTGTCAAAATTTCAAGCCAAACTTATGAATTTCAAAGTTATATCTTCACTAAACTTTAATATAATTGTAGAGACACTCACACGACATAAAGAACGGATGAAGAGTACCATTGCACTCCTAAGTGTTCTCATGATAAAAAAGAAACAACATTAGTTCATTAGCAACTTCCATTGTTGTTACCATAGCTGAGTTTATCTTCACACATCATAAAGTGCATAGACAAATTAACTAAGAAGAACTGACATTTGGATGAGCAGAAAAAGATATTGTACAGCTATGTTCAATCCAACTAAATGTTTGTAGTGCATCAGAAGGAAAACAATTTGGTGTGCATCAATATGTACCCGTTCCTGATGACATGAATCAGGACTATATCAAAGATAGGTCTCAGCGAGTACATCAAAGGATTATTATTTAACATTGTAACTTTTCTTCTAGACATAAAGAAAGAACTACAGTTCTATATGGCTTCAGTTAAAATAGGGGGAGAATTTCACTTCCCCAGTCTCTACACCAACTAGGAATGCACACATGCTTTTAAGTATGAGTAGGATTTTTAGTCTCGGTCACTGGCGCTCTTGGAGGCCAAAGGGGGTCGTGAGGCCTCTTCCAAAACTGCAGTTTTCCTTTACTATGTATACTTAAGTGTTCTGTTCCAGCCCATTAGTAGATGATTACCCTTCCAATCCAATTAATTACTATGTATGCTGGTTTTTAGAGCATTAGATCGATTCACCGTAAGGATATACATGCATTCCGTCTCCGTACATACAAAAGCTAGCTAGCTAGCTACTACAAGCAGCTTGATTGATTTTACATACAACCTTTTTTGCGGGGTTATTTTACATACAAACCTAACTGGCTACTACAAAGCAGCTTGATTAAGGTTGCATATGCACGGAATGCTTGTTTGCTGCTTCATTAGATGAATTCCCCGCTGCTTGTTGCACCTGTTGGCATTGGATCGATTTGCCGTCTACTTGCTGCTGCATATGCATGAAATATACTGTGCCGTTGTATGCAACTGCCAATACGACAAGTCGACCTCGATAAGCCGAACTGTGAAAGGAAGTAAGGTGCAAGATATATTCAGTTACATGTAACTTCCTGTGATTTGCACCTATTTTCTTGCATATTTTACATTTACTTTAAAAATTGCCCCCCCTCCCTGATTGCTTGCCACCCTCTGCCACCAGTCTCGGTTACGTACCAAGCCTAATCCTCAATAAATGCGTGAGTACCACAAGTCTGTTCCTCAAGAATAAATAGGAACCTAAATTCGTCTCCGTGAGAATTTGAACCCAAGTGTTGGGTTTGTACATCCACTCCCCCAACCAGTTAAAAGGAACCTCCCGTGTCGCTCTCGTGAGCGACCGGGAGAAAACCCTAGCCGTCGGTCCTCACGCCCCCCTCTTCCCTCCCCTCTCCTCACCGCAATTGGGGTGCGTTGGCGGGCGAAGCCCAGTCAGTGTTGGGGGCAGCGGGGCTCTTTCTCCCCCTGCTCGGTCGTGATGGCGCGGGTTGTTTGCGTCGAGCGGCGGCGGCGTGCTGGTGTGGGGCACGATGGCGTGGTGGCAAGCAGGGGCGGCGGAGCTGCGGGTGCTGGGTGACGGCGTGGTGAGCCTCCAGGTGCTGTTGGCACTCGTGATGGCGGGGGCGGCCAGAGCTTCCAAGATCTGGTTCGGCCCAGATTTGATGGGGTGTTCGTCGTCTCCTGCCTCGGTGGTAGGGCAGCCCCCAGGCCTCGGCCTGCAGCCGTCTTTGTGCCGGTGTGCGTGGGTTGGTACTTCTCGCTGGTACTCCGGGAAAATGGGTATTCGTGGAGCCACTAAAATGCTACCGGATATCTCGTATGTACTGTTAAATGTTGACGTGATAGCTCAAAACTGAGATAATGGTTATCATTGGATACATCCCCATGTAACCACTACTATGGAGGAGTGTCGAGTTAAAGGTAAAACCCAGATGCATAAAACATATCTTTTCTAGAAGGAGAAAAAAAGTCTATCTAATGACTATATTAATCAAGTAACTCACGAAAGTAGGGAAATATATAAATCAGCCAGAATTAACAGTATGTCAAGGTACCTCAGAGCCTTTGGAAAATATGTGGCTTTGTAACACAGGCACTACCTCTCCTGAGGAAGAAGGCATGCTTGACAATGCTTTCTTTGAACCAATATCCATCAATGTGTGAACACCACCAATTTTCTCTAGCAACTTCCCGTTGTTGTCACAGTGGAAAATGTATTGGTAACAGCTAGAGTAATTGAATGCGAGCATATTTCCTTTGTGAGACAAAACCACAAAATGGAGCAGGTCTTCCAGTACATCAGATCTTGACAGTTCGTATGTCTTTCAAGGAGAGCTTATGGTTGGCTATTTGTGTGGCGACTTTGACATCTTCTCCGGTGTTATTCCATGACCTAACCAGGTTTCGCCAACCCTCTTTGCTGATGGTGATGGATTGCAAGCCTATTCTAAACGGGGTGATGCTCCAGCCCATGTTGTTTCAACGATTTTTGGATCTCGTATCAAGGGGTGAATGTCTATTGCGGTCTTTAAAATGTGGCATGACGATGGCGTTTGCAGCTGTAGTCTTTATTTGTTGTTGGTTCAGTGCAATTTTCATTCTTCGATGGATGACGTATAGTTAGAGAAAGAAGAAGATTGGTATAATTTTTAATCTAATTTTATTTTGTACTGGTAGTTCTACGTCCATTTGTCTATTCATTTTACTGGTTTTTGCTTTCCTTGATATTAATCAGATCTAAGATGTCTTTTGGCGTCTTTGTTAGAAAAAAGAGATGGAGACTGATGTGACTCGGCGCCTGCCGCAGTACGCTCTTGCCTGATAATGTGACTCGGCGCCTGCCGCAGTACGCTCTTGCCTGATAATGAGATTCCTTCGGGTATGCTTGAAAAACTATTGTCTGATCCTTAGGATTGTACGACTCATCCTGATTTCCATTTGATATTCGTTGATGAGGTTTGTGGATTATTTCAGCTTACAGGTTTGTCTAGGGACAAAGTTAAAAAGAAAGTTTTCCCTTTATCTTTGGAGGGAAAATCATTAATGTGGTACAGGCTATTGGATAATATTGAATCATGGGGTTGGAATCGCTTGAAGCTGGAATTTCATTAGAAGTTTTACCCAATACATCTCGTTAACTGTGATCGGAATTATATATATAACCTTTGGCCTCGCACGGGAGAAAGCATCGCTCAAGCTTGGGGGAGGCTTAAATCAATGATACACTTACCCCAACCATGAGCTTCCAAGAGAAATGATTATACAAAAAAATTATGCTCGGCTTTCTCATGATGATAAAAAATTATTGGATTCTTCTTCCTAAGGGTCATATATGAATGAAACTATTGAATTCAAATGGGATATTTTGGAAAGAATTAAACGCAACTCTGAAGATTGGGAGCTCGACAAAGGTAACGAGTCAGGTATAAAACTTAATTTTGATTGTGTTAAATATTTTATGGAAACCAACACCTTTCATGAGTTTAGCAACAAATATGGTATTGACTCTGAAATAGTAGCTACTTTCTGTGAATCATTCGCTACTCATGTTGATCTTCCCAAAGAAAAGTGGTTTAAATATCATCCTCCCATCGAACCACCATTATTGGAACCAATTAAAATTGAGAAAGAAGAGATAATTGTTAGTCATGCTGATCCTGTTGTTCCCACTGCTTACATTGAGAAACCTCCTTTTCCTGTTAGAATTCAGCAACATGCTAAAGTTACAACTATGGTCAATAAAAGTCATGTTAGGACATCTACACCTCCTGAACAAATAAATGTTGAACCTAAAGTTGCTATGATTAAGGACCTCTTAGTTGATAATATTGATGGTCAGGTTATTTACCTCTGTGATGAAGCTGCTTGAATTGCAAAACCTGTTAGAAACGGGCGAGATGAGCTCGTAAGATAAACTAGTCATAGGCATGCCTGTTGTCTCAGTTAAAATTGGAGATCATTGTTATCATGGCTTTTGTGACTTAGGTGCTAGTGTCAATGCTATGCCGTTCACCTTATATCAAGAAATTATGAATGACATAGCACCCTCTACTATTGAAGATATTGATGTTACTATTAAACTTGCAAACCGAGACACTATTTCGCCACTTGGGATTGTTAGAGATGTTGAAGTTTTATGTGGAAAGGTCAAGTACCCCGCTGATTTCTTAGTTCTTGGTTCAAAACAAGATAACTTTTCTCCCATTATATTCGGTAGGCCTTTCTTAAACACTATTAATGCTGAAATCAATTGTGCTACTGAAAAGGTTAAAGTAAGATTTGGTGATGAGTCTCATGAATTTAATTTCTCCAAGTTTACTAATCAAACGCATGAGAAGGAGTTACCTAGTAAAGATGAAATGATTGGTCTTGCTTCTATTGTCGTGCCTCCTACTAATCCTCTAGAACAATATTTTTTAGACCATGAGAATGATATGCAAATTAATGAAAGGAATGAAATATATAAGATTCTCCTCGAACAAACACCTATTCTCAAACACAACTTACCAGTTGATATTTTAGGGGATCCTCCTCCACCTAAAGGAGATCCCGTTTTTGAATTAAAGACTTTACTCGATACTTTGAAATATGCTTATCTTGATGAAAAGAAGATATATCCTGTTATTATCAGTGCTAACCTTTCAGAGCATGAAGAAAGAAGATTACTTAAAACTCTGAGGAAGCACAGGGCTGCTATTGGATATACTCTCTATGATCTAAAGGGCATAAGCCCCACTCTATGTCAGCACAATATTAATATGGAACAAGATGCTAAACCTGTTGTTGATCATCAATGCCGCTTAAATCCTAAGATGAAGGAAGTGGTAAGAACTGAAATACTAAAGCTTCTGGAGGCAGGTATAATCTATCCTATTGCTGATAGTAGGTGGGTAAGTCCCGTTCATTGTGTTCCTAAGAAAGGAGGTATTACTGTTGTCCCTAATGATTAGAATGAACCTATTCCACAAAGAATTGTAACTGGTTATAGGATGGTAATTGATTTTAGAAAATTAAATAAAGCTACTAAGAAAGATCATTAACCTTTGTCTTTTATTGATCAAATGTTAGAAAGATTATCCAAGCACAACCACTTTTGTTTTCTTGATGGATATTCTGGATTTTCTCAAATACCTGTGTCAAAAGAAGATCAAGAGAAAACTACCTTTACATGTCCTTTTGGAACTTATGCTTATAGATGTATGCCTTTTGGTTTATGCAATGCACCTGCTATGTTTCAAAGATGTATGACTGCTATATTCTCTGACTTTTGTGAAAAGATTGTGAGGTTTTTATGGATGATTTTTCCGTCTATGGGACTTCTTTTGATGATTGCTTTAGCAACCTTGATCAAGTTTTGCAGAGATGTGAAGAAACTAATCTTGTCTTGAATTGGGAGAAGTGCCACTTTATGGTTAATGAAGGCATAGTGCTTGGGCATAAAATTTCTGAACGAGGCATTGAGGTAGACAAAGCTAAAGTTGATGCGATAGAGAAAACGCCATGCCCGAGAGATATCAAAGGTATAACAAGTTTCCTTGGTCATGCTGGTTTTTATTGGTGTTTCGTTAAAGATTTCTCTAAGATTTCTAGGCCGTTAACTAATCTTCTTCAAAAGATGTTCCTTTTGTTTTTGATGATGATTGTGTAGAAGCTTTTGAAATACGTAAGAATTCTTTAATTTCTACACCTATTGTTCAACCACCTGATTGGAACCTACCATTTGAAATTATGTGTGATGCTAGTGGTTATGCTGTTGGCGATGTTCTAGGGCACAGAGTAGACAAGAAGTTAAATGTTATCCATTATGATAGTAAAACTCTAGATTCTGCTCAAATGAATTATGCTACCACTGAAACTAATTTTTAGCAGTTGTTTTTGCTTGTGATAAGTTTAGACCCTACATTGTCGATTCCAAAGTAACTATTCACACCGATCATGCTGCTATTAAATATCTTATGGAAAAGAAAGATGCTAAACCTAGGCTTATTAGGTGGGTACTTTTACTTCAAGGGTTTGACTTGCATATCATTGATAGAAAAGGAGCTGAAAATCCCGTAGCAGATAACTTGTCTAGGATGGAAAATGTTCTTGATGACCCACTTCCTATCGATGATAGCTTTCCCGATGAACAACTTGCTGCTATAAATACTTCATGTAGTGCTCCTTGGTATGCTAATTATGCTAATTATATTGTTGCTAAATACATTCCACCTAGTTTCACATATCAACAAAAGAAAAAAAATCTTTTATGACCTACGACATTACTTTTGGGATGACCCACATCTTTACAAACATGGAGTAGACGGTATTATTAGACGATGTGTACCTGAGCATGAACAGGAACAGATTCTTCCGAAGTGTCATTCCGAAGCTTATGGAGGATACCATGCCGGTGACCGAACTGCACACAAGGTATTACAATCTGGTTTCTATTGGCCTACTCTTTTCAAAGATGCTCGTAAGTATGTCCTTTCATGCAATGAATGCCAGAGAGTTGGCAACATCGGTAAACGTCAGGAAATGCCTATGAATTATTCACTTTCTATTGAACCATTTGATGTCTGGGGCTTTGACTTTATGGGACCTTTTCCTTCCTCAAATGGGTATACTCATATTCTAGTTCCTGTTGATTACGTTACTAAATGGGTATAAGCTATTACAACTAGTAGTGTTGATCATAACACCTCTATTAAAATGCTTAAAGATATTATTTTCTCGAGGTTTGGAGTTCCTAGATATTTAATGACTGATGGCGGTTCACATTTTATTCATGGTGCTTTCCGTAAACTTCTAGCTAAATATGATGTTAACCATAGGATTGCATCACCTTATCATCCCCAGTCTAGTTGTCAAGTTGAATTGAGTAATCGAGAAATAAAATTAATATTGCAAAAGACTGTTAATAGATCTAGGAACAATTGGTCTAAGAAACTAGATGATGCACTTTGGGCTTATAGAAGTGCTTATAAGAATCCTATGGGTATGTCTCCGTACAAAATGGTCTATGGGAAGGCTTGTCATTTACCTCTTGAGTTAGAACACAAAGCTTATTGGTCAATTATATAACTTAACAATGATTTTAAACTTACCGATGAGAAGAGGTTATTTGACATTAGCTCACTTGATGAATGGAGAACACAAGCCTATGAAAATGCTAAGTTATTTAAAGAAAAGGTTAAAAGATGGCATGCCAAAAGGATTCAAAAACGAGAATTCAATGTAGGAGACTTAGTACTTTTATAAAATTCTCGTTTCAGTTTTTTTGCAGGAAAACTCCTCTCTAAATGGGAAGGCCCATACATTGTTGAGGAGGTTTATCGCTCCGGTGCTATAAAAATCAACAACTTCGAAGGCAAGAACCCGAGAGTGGTGAATGGGCAAAGAATTAAGCATTATATTTCAGGTGCACCCATTAATGAAGAAACAAATGTCATCCAAGTAATCACACCGGAAGAACACATGAAGGAAGTCTTCCGGAACACTCCAGAAATCTGAAAAAGGGGTAGGTATGTGGTACAGTAAGTAAACCGACTCCAAAAATTCCATAAAAATAATTTCTTTCGTTTTTGGTATTTTAGAAAAATTACAAAAATAAAACGGAGTCAGAAGGACCGACGAGGGAGGCACAAGCCAACAGGCCACGCCCCCTGGGGGCGTGGCCAAATGGCTTGTGGGTGCCTCGTGTGGCTTCCGGACTCCGGTTTCTTTTGGAACACGTATTCTGACCTAGAAAAAATCATTATATATACTCCCGAATGTTTTAACCACCACATCGCGAGATTTTCCTCTATTTTTGTTTCGGGCTATTTTTCTGATAGATCTAGATCGCTATGACTTCCCCTTCACCAACCAAGGACAAGTTCTTCGAGAAGGTCATCAATCCCTACCTGTCGGAGGTGATGAAGCACCCTCAAGCTATTGAGATGCGTGAGGGGGTGCTCACCATCCGGGACGTTTAAGGCCCCAAGAAGGAGGGAAGCGAGAAGGCCAGGCTTGCACAAGTGGAGCAAGAATCTTCAAGTGTCAAGGGATGGTTTAACGTGGCTTCAGTGCTAATCACTCTATGATCACGGACTTCATCCGTGAAAACAAGATGGACACCAAAAGCGTCGGGGAGGCTCTCGCCAAGCTTCAAGATGGATTGAACACCTCTAGGTACAACTCTATCAACTCCAACTCCAAAGCTGTGAGTATGAATCCAGATTTAAAAGGATGAGCCTAGCTGCTGATTTCAGGATCCCAGAGACAAGGGTTTGTTTCTTTGATGGAGAACCTATGCCTTGGAATATGGAGGACTACGAAACACCACCGCCATCACCGAAGAACACTTGAGCACATGGGTATGGGAACCACCCTTGGCTTGTTCCAAGCTTGGGGGAGGTGTCCCGGTATCGTATCACCATCAGTTTTTACCACCACTATCTATCTTAGTTTGATCTTTAGTTTTTCGTGATTTAGGGAGTTAAATTTCAGATTTGCTTCGTTTAGAGTTTTTTCTTTGAGTTCTACCTATCCTTGTAATCGAGTGTGAGAGTTATATAATAAAGTTAGTTGAGATCGTGTGCCCCTTCTTCAATTGCACCCATCATCTTAGCAAGGCAATAAAAAGAATAGAAAAAAATCATATGCCTATCTCTTGAGAAGTAATGACTTCACATAGGAAAAGAGGTATAAGCAATAAGAAGTGTTGGAAACCAACATACATATTGTTAGTAATTGATATGATCTATGCAAACGTGTGGTAGAGAAGAGAAGATTTACATATAAATACACTATCATGAACACCTTCTATGATTGTGAGCTTCAATCAAAATATTACATAATGATCAAGTGTTGAAGTGGGACATGGAAGACAACATAATGATCATGTTTGTCTACATTTGCATAGAAGTTATATGGTATTGAATCCTTTAACATGTGATGCTTGCTTAGGACCTTTTGCTAGCCCAAAGATTCGCACTAACTAGAGATACTACTTGTGCATCCATAACCATTAAACCCAGTTTCTTGCCATGAGAGTCCACCATACCTACATATGGATTGAATAATATCCTTCCAGTAAGTTGTCATTGTTGCACAAGGCAATAAAAATTGCCTCTAATCATGTAAGATCTTTTATTGTAAGGGAAAATAAGCTTTGTACGATCTTGTGATGGTGAAGTAATAAAAGCGACGGAATGCATAATAAAGTTCGCTATCACAAGGGGCAATATGAAGTGATGTTCCTTCATGTTAAGAGATTAAACATATCAAACAAATAAAAGCTCATGACAACCTCGGCTCCCCTCTGCGAATGGCCTATCTTTTACGTTTTTACAAGTTTTATTTTCATGCAAGAGTCAATAATATTTCCCTTGTTCTTATTCTCCAAACTATTTAGTGGCAAGCATTATATGTTGAGGAAATATTCAAACAAATATATCTAGCTGAATGTAAATGATAATTTTCCATTATTGTTGACATTATCCTTGAGGTAAATAAGTTGGGTGGAAAGAACATTAAAGTCCCCATCTTCCTATGTGTCCCGCGGAGTCACTTGTTCCAAAAATATGCAATGTATGTTAGCAATCATAGAAGATTACATCATAGTTGAATACGTGAACTTGCTAGAAATATAAGCTCTTACATAGACTCTTCTCTCGATTACAAAAGCTATGATTATCTCAAGGACTAATTGCATTGCTTGTTGGTTCTCAATAAAGAGTATGCCCCATATTTCTTCAGTTGTGAATAGATTGTTACTTGTTCATGAGAGGTTATATGATTGAAAACTTGCTGCTATGATGATATTCATGATGCTCTCATGTCCGTATTATGTTTTTATCGATATCTCTCTCTCTCAAATTATGTGGTCATTATTTTAGAGTTCGGCTTTCGCTTGAGGACAAGCAAGGTCTAAGCTTGGAAGAGTTGATACGTCCATTTTGCATCATGATTTCTTACCACTATCTCCCTTATTTTTGTCCATTATTCCACATTATCATACAATTCTTATGCTTATTCTCTCTGAATATGCAAGGTACATCACACGGAGGGAAATATCTGGAAACTAGAATTCTGAACCGGAGAACCGAGAAAAAGGCAGAAAAATCACCATTCTCATAATGACCAGAAAATTTACGGCGAATATTTTTGGAATATTTAAGAATTTCTGGAGCAAAAATATACCGGATAGGGGCTGCCAGCAGGCCACAAGCCAACAGGCCGCGCCCCCCTCGGGGCGAGGCCAGATGGCTTTCGGGCCCCCTGCTGGTCTTCCGATGCCCCTCTTCTCCTATATGGTGTGTTTTACCCTAGAAAAAAATCATAAGAAACCTTTCGGGATGAAGCGCCGCCGTCTCGAGGCGGAAACCTGGGCAGAGGCCCTTTTGCACTCCGACAGTCAGATTCTGCCAGGGAAATCCCTCTCCGGTAGGGGGAGATCAAAGCCATCGTCATCACCAATGTTTCCTCCTTCGTGGGAGGACCTATCTTCATCAACCTTTTCACCAGCACCATCTCATCTCCAACCCTAGTTCATCTCTTGTATTCATTAGTTGTGTTGATTACATCTTGTAGTTGATGCTTGTTGGATTACTTGGTGGAAGAGATTATGTTCAGATCCTTAATTATCATTATTACTCCTCTGATCTTGAACATGTTGATGATGTGTGAGTAGTTACTATTGTTCCTGAGGACATGGGAGAAGTCTTGTTATAAGTAATCTTGTGAAGTTGGTATGTGTTCGATATTTTGATGATATGTATGTTGTTACTTCTCTTAGTGGTGTCATGTGAATGTCGTCCACATGACACTTCACCATGTTATGGGCCTAAGGGAAGTCATTGTGGAGTAAGAAGTAGATGATGGGTTGAGAGAGTGATAGAAGCTTAAACCCCAGTTTATGTGTTGCTTCATAAGGGGCTGATTTGGATCCACATGTTTCATGCTATGGTTAGATTTATCTTAATTCTTCTTTCATAGTTGCGGATGCTTGCGAGAGGGGTTAATCATAAGTAGGTTGTTCGTTCAATTAAGAACATCACCTTAGCACCGATCCACCCACATATCAAATTATCAAAGTAGCGAACGTGAATCAACTCAACATGATGAACATGACTAGACAGAAATTCCCATGTGTCCTCGGGAGCACTTGCTTAATATAAGAGTACTTTCAGGCCTGTCCTTTGCTACAAAAAGGATTGGGCTACCTTGCTGCACCATTGTTACTATTGTTACTTTTCACTTGTTACGCATTATCTTTCTACAAAACTATCTACCACTGTTACTCACGGCACTTGAAGAGAATACCTTGCTGAAAACTGCTTATCATTTCCTTCGGCTCCTCGTTGGGTTCGACACTCTACTTATCGAAAGGACTACGATTGATCCCCTATACTTGTGGATCATCAGTGCCTTCATCTACGATGTGTCCCCGGGCTTGGCAAACTTGGCCCGACGCGTCATTAACAATGCCTTCTTCCCGGCGCATCACTACTTCGACACCACTACGCCCATGACTGACTCGGTGCCTCCTTGCGCTTGCGGCTCCCTGGCAACTTCCTCGACACCGGCCGCCCCGACTCGACATCAACCACAATGTTCTTTGCATGGCTATCTCGATCACGGCTACACCACCCTACGCTCTCGGCTACCTCAACATCAACACAAAGGGCTACCGCCTTGCTTGAGCAACCTCGTCGGTTTATACTCCAGCCACAACTTCCGTGATGCATCGACCGTTTCGACTGTGGGGGGGATGTACGTCGGCTTACCTTCGGATTCTTCTCCTGTCTCACCGTCTGCGTCGCTACCGTTGTGACTGCAAGGGATGTTGAGTATATTGATTATTAGGAAAGATAGGATAGCGTAGGATATTATTTTACCGTGTCTTGTACTCCAAGTAGATCATTGTACTCCTATATATATGCCCACGAGGCTCAAGCAATACAACAACGATTCCACCAATCCCTCTTTATTCCCTTCTACACAATTGCCATGGTCTATGCCCATGCTCACCGAGCAAGGCATCGACTGTGTAACCCAAGTGGCAACGACCTCCCATGATCTAATTTTCCTTGCTGTCCGCGGAGGACGCGGACGTGCCGACCTCCTTCGCCAAACATGACTTCTTTCCGCACCTGCCTGATGTGTTGCCGCCATTGCTCGCGGTCGTTATACCGGGAAACGACGTTGTCCAACCCGGACGGGCGAGGAGGGGGTGGCGATGGCGATGGTGGTGGCTCCGTATGTCGGATTTCGGGCTCCGCAAAACCCTTAAGATTTGAACACAGGGGCATGTGCGAAGATCCCCTGCAGCTTCACCCAACCTAGCTCGCTACTCGATGGACACAACGATGAACTCGCACGATGACGAGGAAGAAGATGAACACGACAGTTTACCCAGGTTCGGGCCGCTGCGAGGCGTAATACCCTACTCCTGCTTTGGTGGATTGCCTCTCGAGGAAATGAGGTGGATGAACTAGTACAGTGTTCTAGAGCCTCGTGAGGGCTCCCCTGAGGTGTTCGAGGCCCTCTGTGGCGTGGTGATGGATGAGTGGTGGAATCGATCCCCCCTACGGTGCTGCCTACCCTCTATATATAGCGGTGGCACGGGTCCTCTCCCCTTAACGCAATGGCGGGAAGGGATCCCACAATGGCCCATTTTGAAGGGGGACAGGAGTACATGCTCGCTCTGCCCAAAGGCGGTCTTCGCCTGCAAAGTAACTGTCGATGATGCAGAGGTGGGCTCGGCGATGACATCCGCCCTGCGGGGCTCGTGGTCGTGGTCTTGTTGCACCAGAATGGAAACCTTTGGGGGGTGCTTTGGGAACCCGCGTACGTCCTTGCTCCCTTTGCACCAAAGGGGAAACTGCGCCGCCTGACGCGCTGGCGCCCGCCTGTCCTTCCTTGCGTCATCCTTGACTCCTGAGGCCGGGCCTTGCATAGAGATCTCCGCCGCTCCGGAGGGGGCCTGGGGAGGCCCTTCCTTTGCCGGTCTTGACGCCGCTCCTCCTCGCAAGGCTTGGGCCCTCGCGAGGGCCTTGTCTTGAGTGGGGTGCCATGCTTGAGTGTGGTTGATTGATGAAGTGGGCCATGCCCTGGGCCGCAGGCCGACAGGTCTGGGTACCCCCGTTCCCAGAACGCCGACAGTAGCCCCCGGGCCCAAGGCACGCTCGAGCTGGCTTCCGGGCGAAGCCTCCGGGACGGCCCGAAGCGTTGTAGGTCCCAATTGCCTGCGGGCCAGGCTTTACACTCGTCGAGCGCCCGGGCGGTGACGCCTCCGCTCCCCGAGGGCGTCACGAACCGCTCCTGGTCAAATTGACACGATGCCCGTGTGCAGCGCTGGCCATCATTGCCCCTCCTTGAATGTTGCCGCTGCTTCGGGCCTCTACTCCTCGGGCCACGCGGATGTGACCCTTCAGTGGGCAGGTGAGGCGACACGAACGTTACCACGACGATTGAACCGCCCTGCAGCGCCCGAGAGGCGCACGACGCCTGCTATCCCACGACGCCTCGCGACTGCAGTTACGCCTATAAATCCGCCCAGCGCCCGACAGGGGAGGGCATTGCAATCTTGAGTCGTCCTCCTGCTTCCTTCGCTCCGTCAAGAAAACCCTTTCTCCTTCCCTTCTTCTCGTCCTCCATGGCGTCCGGGGGAAGCGGCGCGGGCGCGGGGAAGCGTGCAGCTCCACCGCCTCCCTCTTCCTTAGCTACCTCATCCGCCATTCTGAGCATGATCCGCTCCTTTCCCAGGGCGCATGCGGCCAAGAAACGCAAGCTTGGCGAGCTTGAGGAGGAAGCGAAGGCGCTGCGGGCCCGGCCTACGACCGCCGAGGCCGCCTTCCAAGCCGCCCTCCGGGGCGAAGCGGAGGCCAGGGCGGAGCTGGCGTCCCTTCAGACCCAGGTCCAGGAGGCGGCCGACGCCGTGCAGGCCGCCTAGGACGAGGCAGCGCAATTCAGGCTGCTGGAATCCCAGCGCGCCAAGCAGTTCCTGGGCATCGCCAGCCGCGCGGCCTGCGCGGTGAGCCGGTTCGTTGGGGACGCCCCCGCGTTGCCGAACGTGCGCGGCGATGGGGGCTACCTTGAATTCTTCCAGAAGGTGGTGGAGGCGCTAGAGACCGGCGTCTCCCGCATGGACGCGGACAGCGAGTCCGACGCGCGCGACCTTTTGGACCTTGCCTTGACGCTCGTCTTCTCCAACCTGCGCCGCCTCGCCCCGCAGCTCGACCTCCAGCGCGTCGGGGAGCCGGTGCCTGACGGGCTCCAGCGCCCCCTTCGGGAAGAGGTGCGCCCGCACGTGGAGGCCATGGTGGAGCGGTTCATCCAGGTGCCCGCCTCCAGCGAGCAGGACGACTCCGATGCCGAGCCGGCCGGAGGCGACGGCGGCCTCTCCTCCTAGGCGTCCTCTGTTTCCTCTCCCCGGTTCCTGTAATGTTTGAAGAAGAACTCTACCCCGATGGGCGTTAATCTTTTGCGTGTTACCTTCGCCTTCTTGCCTTTCTTCCTTGAATCGCTGGTCGCTTGCTTGCCGTTGTCGTAGCTTAGCTTCCTTGCGCGGGGCTTGATGCTAGTTCCGCCGTGGCCCGACGACAGCGGCCGTCAGGGCCCCCGCGAAGTGTCTCCTCATGAGGTGCTGCTTGCGCCACCGTTCGCCTGGTCGGTGGCCTTGCTGCTTGCCGTGGCTTGGTCCCCTCCCTCGTGCCGCTTTTCCCGGCGCCTCCGGCCTCGGGGGCATTGCCAACCGTGTGTGGTGGTCCGTAATACCTGCATCCTTACGTTAGTGCGTGCAATTTTAATCCCGCCCTCGGGTCGTTATGAGGCCAGGAGGCTCTTGCTTGGTTCCGCGGTGCACTTATCTCGTGGGGTGGCGATGGCCTCGTTCGCAACTCCTCCTGAGACGCTCCCTCCTTGTTCGTGGGACGGTTTGGGAGCCCTTTCGGCACTCTGCGCCTACGGGATCCAGTCCCGCACATTTCCAGACCACCGTAATATACGGCTGAACCACCAGCACGCAACCACGGGGTCCGGCCCCGACACCCTCGACGCCGACCGGATCACCAAGGACGACGTCAAGGGGGACGAGTGGCTATATGACCGGTAAGGCTCCTGAGGCGCGATGCTCAGGAGCCCCCCTTCTGACGCTCAAGCCACCCTACGTCGTTAGGTCCCAGTCCCGCGCATTTCCCGACCAGCGTAATGTACGACCGGATAACCAGAACACAACCAGGGGGTCAGGCCCCGTCACCCTCGACGCCGACCGGATCACCAAGGACGACGTCTAGGGAGACGAGTGGCTATATGACCGGTAAGGCTCCTGAGGCGTGATGCTCAGGAGCCCCCTTTGACGCTCGGGCGATCCCCCATTCCGTCCTGCCGTCTGCTGCCTCGGGAAGCCCTGGGGCCTCCCTAGATTCCATGTTGAGGTCGGAGCCCCCGAGTGGGGGTAGACAGCCAAAAGATGTGTGCTCTTGAGGCGGCACGGCCTCCTTATCCAGCCCCGAGGTGCCTCGAGGCGGAGCGGGGCGTTTGGCCCCTTGCGAAACACCATCCAGAAAGAAAGAATCCAAGTTTGGTAAAACGAGAGAACACAGAGAGAAAAGTTCCCGCCCCTTTTTCTTTTAAACATAGAGTTTCGAAGTCCTCTGGCTTCATTCCAAAAAATGGCAACTTGAACACCAAAGAAGAAGCAAGCAAATGTTGCGTCCGGCCCCTAGGCTAGTCTTCGTCTTCCCCCAGCGCTGAGCGTAGGGCATCCACGTTGCATGGGCATAGCCATTGGAGGGCAGTGTTGACTTCTCCGACAGCGCGGAGCTGTGGCTGCCACATTGCATGGGAGGAACCCCTCCGCGTCCTCGGGGGGCTCCGGGCGTATACAGCCTGCTCATTATTACGTGAGAGTGTCACGGCCGTAGATAGCTGGGCAAGTCCCCCAGGCGCACAGCCTGGTGGCTCCCAACCCCGTCAAGAACCATCCCGTGCATTTCTGCCCGGTTGCGCGCCCTTATGACCCTAACCCGAATGCATCGTTCCCCGCGCGACCGCAGGATTGCGCTCCCGAGGCCCAAACATGAGCACGATGCATCGGCGCAGCCATAAGGGTGTTTTGTCGATGAAGTCGCCCCATGAGGCGTCCGTGTGCCGGCCGGACAGCGTCCTGTGGGCCTCACGAGGCCTGGCCTCCCGAGGCCATGCCGGCGCTGTAGTTGCCACGGGTGGCCCGCGCTGTTCTGTGTCCCGTTGCTCCCCCCAGGCCATCGCTCCGGAGGCCTTGGGGCCTGGTCCGACGCTGCTTGCCCGCGGAAGCATCGGTTTGCGCCGCGCCCCGCGGGCCTGGGGGCGCCCTCCCACTCGTGCCGTCTAGGCCCGGCGCTCCGTTGACGGAAGCCCCTAGGCCCGGCTCGGGGAAGACGCCCAGGACGCTCCTTACTCTTGCGGGATGCCGACGCCCGCGGCGGGCGCCTGACCCATTCCACCGTCAGGTGGCACGACGTAGCACGGTACATAGGGCTCCACGTAAGAGCTCGGTCCTCCTCCCGAGCCGTCCGGCGAAGCGCCGGGAACGGCCCCTCCTGGCGGCGGCGGGAAGCCGCCCCGCGCGCGTCGTTCGCAGACCCTCCTGCGACGGGCTTCAGAACGGAGTTGCTTACCTCTGCCACCGCCGTTGGGTGGGCCGCGCGCCTCCTGGCGTGGGTTGCTTCCTTGGCGTCCTGACGCGCCTTTGCCGTTGTTGCTTGTTTGCCCCGACGCCAGCGCCGCTTGCTCACTGCGCCGGATGGCGCGTTCCCGCCTAGTCAACCCAGGCTGATGAAGATCCATCGGGTCATGGGGGCGCGTGTTGGTGTTCGTGCCGGGTGCCCCATCGCTTCCTCCATGCGCTTGGTCGTCGTGACCGGGCTGCGCCCCGAAACCGGTCACCGGGATTCGGAGGAGAAGGAGCACAGCGTGTGGCGGGCCCCGTTCGGGCCCGCCCGGTGCCGGGAGGGTCACACCGCCAGCTGGCTGGGGAACGGGCGCGACAGACGAGCCCCCAGCGCCTGGCGCCTGTGGTCTTGAAGAAGAGTGGAGGGCCAACGCCCTCTGCGCGATGGTGACCAGCTCCGCAATGTGGTCGGCCCATGTGTCAAAGCCCCCGTGCGTTGGATGGTGGCGGAGCATCTCGCTTGCCAGCAGTAACGCATCATGCGCATCGAGGTCCCCCACGTAGGTGTGGCGCGTTGCTGGTGCCGAGGGCGCCGCCCGCTCGCCGTGCGCTTGGGCGGTGCGGGAGGCGGTGACGGTGGAGGCGATGCTGGTGGCCTGGTACTGGCCGCCCAGGCCGACGCTGCCATGGCGTGGGCCTCCGGCAGCAGCGGCGGGGTTGGCGGAAGCTGATCCGCTGCGGCCGGGGGAAGCTTGCTGAGCGCCGGCCATCAGAGCAGTCGAGCGCGGGAAGGGCGGAGCTTGGAGGTGACCCCGACACGCCCCCTACCTGGCGCGCCAAATGTCAGATTTCGGGATCCGCAAAACCCTTAAGATTCGAACACAGGGGCATGTGCGAAGATCCCCTGCAGCTTCACCCAACCTAGCTCGCTACTCGATGGACACAACGATGATTCCGCACGATGACAAGGAAGAAGATGAACACGACAGTTTACCCAGGTTCGGGCCGCTGCGAGGTGTAATACCCTACTCCTGCTTTGGTGGATTGCCTCTCGAGGAGGTGAGGTGGATGAACTAGTACAGTGTTCTAGAGCCTCGTGAGGGCTCCCCTGAGGTGTTCGAGGCCCTCTGTGGCGTGGTGATGGATGAGTGGTGGAATCGATCCCCCCCTACGGTGCTGCCTACCCTCTATATATAGCGGTGGCACGGGTCCTCTCCCCTTAACGCAATGGTGGGAAGGGATCCCACAACGGCCAATTTTCAAGGGGGACAGGAGTACATGCTCGCTCTGCCCAAAGGCGGTCTTCGCCTGCAAAGTAACTGTCGATGATGCAGAGGTGGGCTCGGCGATGACATCCGCCCTGCGGGGCTCGTGGTCGTGGTCTTGTTGCACCGGAATGGAAACCTTTGGGGGGTACTTTGGGACCCCGCGTATGTCCTTGCTCCCTTTGCACCAAAGGGGAAACTGCGCCGCCTGACGCGCTGGCGCCCGCCTGTCCTTCCTTGCGTCATCCTTGACTCCTGAGGCCGGGCCTTGCATAGAGATCTCCGCCGCTCCGGAGGGGGCCTGGGGAGGCCCATCCTTTGCCGGTCTTGACGCCGCTCCTCCTCGCGAGGCTTGGGCCCTCGCGAGGGCCTTGTCTTGAGTGGGGTGCCATGCTTGAGTGTGGTTGATTGACGAAGTGGGACATGCCCTGGGCCGCAGGCCGGCAGGTCTGGGTACCCCCGTTCCCAGAACGCCGACACCGTATCCGAAGTGTTTGCCGTCAAGCCAACCTGTATCATGCTGGCTCGCTAGGCAACCCAGGCAGTTGCAATGCCGGAGAACTTCTTCTATTAGCTAGATGCCATGGCGGGTGTTGATCAAGGAGGATATGGAAGAGAGCGGTGGTGAGGTGCAGTTCTTGACCGGAACCTGGACACGTTTATATAGCGGACGGATCCAAGGATCCAGTTGGAGAGGTGTTTAATGTCGGCCGGCACATGAACAGACATGTGGCCCTCGAGGCACCGGAGTTGGTTCCTCGGCACATGCGTCGGTTTAATGGAGGTAGGACGGAAGACGGATACAATTTCAATGCGGAGAGAAGGCATGCGCAGCGGGCGGAGCTCTCGCTGTTGGAAATATGCCCTAGAGGCAATAATAAATTGGTTATTATCATATTTCCCTGTTCATGATAATCGTTTATTATCCATGCTAGAATTTTATTGACCGAAAACATAGATACATGTGTGGATATATAAACAACATTGTGTCCCTAGTGAGCCTCTACTAGACTAGCTCGTCGATCAAAGATGGTTAAGGTTTCCTAACCATAGACATGAGTTGTCATTTGATAACGGGATCACATCATTAGGAGAATGATGTGATGGACAAGAACCAACCATAAGCATAGCATATGATCGTATCACTTAGTTTGTTGCTACTTCTTTCTTCATGTCAAGTATCTATTCCTAAGACCATGAGATCATGCAACTCCCTGACACCAGAGGAATGCCTTGTGTGTATCAAACATCACTTCGTAACTGGGTGATCATGAAGGTGCTCTACAGGTATCTCCGAGGGTGTCTGTTGGGTTAGCATAGTTCGAGACTGGGATTTGTCACTCCGTATGACAGAGAGGTACCTCTGGGCCCTCTCAGTAATACAACATCACAAGAAGCTTGCAAGCAATGTAACTAAGGGGTTAGTCACGGGATCTTATATTATGGAACGAGTAAAGAGACTTACCGGTAACGAGATTGAACTATCCAATCAATGTAAAGGAGAAGTAGCTATTAATTTAGCAACTCACTTTGGGTGTCAGTTGGGCAGAATGCCTTTCACTTATTTAGGTCTGCCTGTGGGAACTACTAGGCCTAAAATTATTGATCTGATGCCACTTGTAGATTGCATGGAGAGAAGGCTCACAGCTAGTTCTTGGTTCTTACCACAAGGAGGAAGACTTCAATTAGTTAATTCTGTCATTTCCTCTGTACCTATTTTCTTCCTGTGCAGCTTATCTATCCCACCTGGCATCTTAAAGCAATTGGAAAGGATTCAAAGGCAATGTCTCTGGAGAAAATATGGGGAAGAGAAAGGCCACTCACTAGCTGCTTGGCCCCTAGTGTGCAGGCCCAAGCTCAAGGGGGGCCTGGGGATCCTCAATCTTGGTCTGCAAAATGAGGCTTTACTCATGAAACGCCTCAACAAGTTCTATAATAAAGCTGATGTTCCATGGGTTCATTTGATCTGGGACTCCTATTATTTTGATAGAGTGCCTCATGACACAACCTTGTGTGGTTCTTTCTGGTGGAGAGATGTAACAAAGCTCATGGACAAATTTAGGTCGGTTACATTCATCAAAGTGAACAAAGGGGATATTGTACTCTTCTGGACAGATCACTGGCAAATTGGCAATCAATGTGGACCGTTACAAGAGAGATTCCCAAGGCTATTTTCATATTGCCATGATAAAACACTCTCGGTTAAGGAGGTCCTGCGGACTACTGACATTCATGAGCTTTTCTCTTTGCCTCTCTCTAAATTGGCTTACAATGAACTCAATCAGTTAACCTCACTGCTTGCTACCACCAATTTTGATTCTGAGATCAATGACTCTTGGTGCTGGAGACATGGGAAGGTCTCTGAGTACTCTACCAAAAAATATTATGTTTTTGTACATTAGCCAATTGTGGCCAACCCTATTCTTTGCTGGATTTGGAAGAGCTATTGCACCATGTCAATCAATATGTTTGCATGGTTAGTAATCATGGACATGATAAAACAAAGGACATGATTCAACGAATACATTGGAGAATCAATGATGGACCAGAATGTGTCCTTTGTCCCACCTTCACATTGAAAGATAGAAATCACCTTTTCTTCCAGTGCAATTTCAGTGCTCGGATATGGAACTATCTTCAGATTGCCTGGATTGACAGCACTGACATGGTATAGATTTCTTATTAGGCACGAAAGTAGTTTGACAAACCTTTCTTTACTGAAGTAGTTTTCTTGACATGGTGTAATATTTGGAAAGTGAGGAATGATAAGGCTTTCAAGCACATCAAACCATCTTTTAGGCAATGGAGAAGTGGTTTCATTCATGATATTACCCTCCTCACTCATAGAATCAAGAACAAATACAGAGATGCCCTCCTTAGATGGATTGATTTCCTACCACCTTGAGCTACACACTTGTACTCTTTCTGTTTTAGTTTTAGTTTTATTTCCCCTCTTTTGAGGACTTTTTGTACATATGCTTCATTTATTAATAAATTGCTGTGGGGCGTAAGACCTGCAGTCTTCATGGTAAAAAAACGAGATTGAACTAGGTATGGAAATACCGACGATCGAGTCTCGGGCAAGAAACACACCGCTGGACAAAGGGAACTACATACGGGATTGATTGAATCCTTGGCATCGTGGTTCGACCAAAAAATCTCTTCGTAGAAATGTGGGAACCAATATGGGCATCCAGGTCCCACTATTGGTTATTGACCAGAGAGGTGTCTCGGTTATGTCCACATGATTCTTGAACCCGTAGGGTCCTCACGCTTAACGTCCGGTGACGATATAGTATTATTGGGTTATGAATGTTGGTCACCAAATGTTGTCCGGAGTCCCGGATGAGATCCCGGATGTCACGAGGAGCTCCGGAATGGTCATATTTTGGATACCGAAAAAGTTTCGGGTTTTTTCGGTATTGTACTCGAAAGCTTCTAGAAGGTTCTGGAAGCTTCCGGAGGAGTCCGGAAGTCCACCAAGGGTTCCACAACATCCCAAGGGTTTGCATGGGCTGAGGGGAGGCACCCTGGCCTTATTGGGCCAGGTGCAAAAGTCCCTCAAGGCCCATGTGGCTTGGGAGAGGTGGAAAGTCCACCTTTGTAGGGAAAGGGAGGGGTGCCCTAGGGTTTGGAGGGGCTGTTCTTCACGCCCCTCCACCTATATATAGAGGGGAGGGGGCGCCCCAAGAGCACACACCAAGCCCTTGGTGCCTCCCTCTCTCCCTAGATCATTTTCTCCTCCGTTCGCAGTTCCGGTAGCGCTTGGCGAAGTCATGCTAGCACTGCTCCACCACCACCTCCACCACGCCGTCGTGCTGGTTGAGAACCCATCTACTACCCTACCCTCGCTCGCTGGATCGAGGAGGCGAAGACATCATCAAGTCGCACGTGTGGTGAACGCGGAGGTGCCCTTCGTTCGACGCTAGATCGGGACGGATTTCGATTGGATTGTGAACACGTATGACTACATCAACCGTGTTATATACGCTTCCCCTTAGCGATCTACAAGGGTATGTAGATACACTCCCCCTCTCGTAGCTATGCATCTCCATGGATAGATCTTGTGTGTGCATAGGAAATTTTTTGTTTCCCATGCAACGTTCCCCAACACTAGGCCCGCGAGCCGCTTCTGTGTTGGCCCTAGTGAGCGGTCGCGTCCTCTCTAGACTGGCATGATTGCGGGCAGCTAGCTTCAGGTGGAAAAACTACACGGGCGTCGATATTTTGATGGGCCAGGTTAGTCAGACGTGGGCGTGGCAACAGTCTGATCGCCCGCAACCCCCCAGTTTGTCTCGGGTTTGCAGGAAAAACACGTTCGGACCGGTCGGCAGACCGATGCAGGCTCGTGTTGGATGCAAAACACGTCCGGATCACCGATCACACGGTTCAGACGGTTTGAGGGTCGGCGTTGGAGATGCCCTAAGTTGCATCAAGACGGGACACCATTATTTCCTAATCAATTGGAATTTGTTTTCGTTCTACAGTAGAACATCTATTAGCCCAAAGAAAGATGCCATCTGTCGCATGATGAAGAATGAGTCCCAGAGAATAGCCATTATAAAAGTGTTTCGAATCTTGCAAGAAGGATGAGGATTCTGTAGGTCGTGGATGGAATAGAAATCTGCAAGGTTGTTTAGAGAGTCCAGTGTTGACCAGGCTTGTGAAGCAACAGAGTAGTGAATTAGCATGTGGGAAGTTGATTCTAAATAGGCAGGAGTCCGAGTCGGTCAGGTTCCGTCGGAATCGACGATCATTGGTGAACAATGGCCCACGGTGCGCCAGAGAAACAACTTGCACCAGTTAGTCGCACAGTTCTTCCATCATATGAAATCTGTGAACAGATCATCCAGTCTAGATGAAAAAGCTGCTTCATATGCAGAAGCAATGGAAAGGGACTTGCCACTGATGTTGCGTAATCTGATATTCGCTACCTGCGGCACTAAGTTGACAGTGGCTAATAGGGTACGCAAGCACAACAGTTCAGTGGTAGCAGCGTTAGACAGGCGCGGACCATCGTGCAATGTCCGGAGAGAAAAATTCACCACAGGTCTTCATACTTGTCTTGGTGGTCACTTTAGTCCACGTAGTTGCAAACACCCGAAATACGGTCCTCATACTTGTCCTAGGGGTTCACATACGGTCCATTATACGGTTTGTTGTACGTATTTACTGATTTGGCGTTTGACTTGCCTGTCCATGTGGGCTTTGACCGAAGGCCGTCACTGAGCTGCAATACGTGTCTAGACCAGGTTTTTTTTTGCAAAATCTCAGCGAATTAAAAACTCCCCCACCTGGCCGGACGCAGACACAGAGCCAGCGCTCCATTTCCTTCTCTGGGCAAGCACCACGCCGGCGCACGCGATCCCTCCGCGCGCCGCCATATCGCCGTCCTCCCTGTACAAGCAGCTGGGCCAGGGCGCCGCCGGCTCACCGGTCACGGCCTCCCACCTCATCATGCTCGTCCTCGGCGCCGGCTTCCTCGCCTTCACCGTCTTCGTCGTCCACCCCAACGACTTCCGCCTCCAGTCCTTCTTCTCCGGTGCCTGCCCCGGCTCCCCGGCGCATGACGATGTTCTCCCGCCGATCAACGCCGCCACGCCATTGGCCAAGGCCGCCACGACCATGCTAGTGCCGGTCAAGGCGCCAGGCGGGCAACCGGGCGTGCGCGTGCTGATCGGCATCCAGACGTGCGCGTGCCGGGCAAGTACGAGCGGCCGCACCTACTGTGGACTGTGTACGTGTTGCAGGTTTTCGCTTTCGGTGAGATTTCAATGAAATTCACTGAATTTCATTAATTTCAGTAGACACTGAAATATAACGTTTCGGCCAAAATATTTCAGCAATTTCAGTACTACACTAGAAATCAAAAATATTTCAAAATATTTTTCAAAAATTTCAAATATTTAATTAAATTCAAGATGCAAACTGAAATGACTGAATTTCACTGAATTTCAGTGATTTCGGTTGGTGCTGAAATTTTGTCTAAACTGAAATTGAAAACTTGCAGCTCCAGGAGCACCCGTCCCTCGCCGGTGCCGTGGACGTGCGCTTCTTCTTTTGCAACGTCACCTCCGCCGTCGATGCCGTGCTGGTGGACCTAGAGATCATGCGCTACGGCGACGTGATGGTGCTCGACTGCGCCCAGAACATGGACGGCGGCAAGACGTACGACTTCTTCGTCGGCAAGGCCAAGAACCGGGACGGAGGACATGTGGACGGGGCGGTGGCTCAACGTCGCCGGAAAGACCAAGAACCAGTACGACGGTGCACCCAGGATGTACAACTACCTGGGGAGCTCCCCGGCCAACTGCTTCCGGCGCGGCTTCCGCCCGGACACCATCGCCATGCAAATGCTTAAGGACGCCGACCGGTGGGCCGAGACGCTCGCCTACTTCAACGCCACCGCCGGGCTCCCGCCGTCCGTCCTCTACCACCTTCCTTGAAACGGTCCTCGTTTTGCTTCAGCATGTCGAGCTCGACCCGGTCGGCTGGGCTACACATCGGTGGGCAGCGCCCCGCCCCGCCCGTCCCCAACCTGCAGCCGGCAGCCGACGAGCTCGTCGCGCTGGTCCGCTCCGGCCTCGCCGGCCTCGCCTCCGCCTTCCGTCGGGTCGCGCAGGGCCAGCCCGGCTCCGACCGCGTCTTCGCCTGCCTCGCCGCCGCCGCCCTACTCGGCCGCATCGCGCGCGACCTCCCCACCCCCTGCTACGCAGGCACGGTTCCCCCTCCCTTCTTCTCTTTGCTGTTCTTTCTTGTCTGTCTGAATATGTTTCTTCAGAATTCGACGCCATAGTTGGATTGGATTACTTCGCATGGACTGTAATCGGATTGATTTTTTGGCAGTAGTTGTGGTGGGTACTCTGACAATCCCGATGCTGTACGAGAGGTTGAGCATGGAGAGGTACGCGAGGATGGCGTCTCTTAACCTCTACAGATACGAGCTCTTCTACCAGAGATTCTCCTTCACCTCCTACCTCAGCGCAAAAAAAAAACTCATCGAGCTGCTCAAGGAACCATGACCATCGCTGACTGGTGAATTCCTTCATTCATCCATTCATGAGCGATGGATGCCAAGAGACATGAGCTGCCTCTCAGTTTTTTTTTATCGACGATTGTTTTGGGCTTGCTTGCTTGCTCTTAGTGTTGTTAGTGTGCTTGGTGGATTGGTTGATTTGATTGGCTGTTGGTGTTCAAATGTACTCTACTTAGATAGATAGATGGATGGATGGCTGGCTAGTCTTCTCTGCTCTGGTTGAATTGTTCTTCACTTGTAGTTTGCCACTTTGCTCTTGATAACAGCACATCGCATGGTAATGGTACTCATGGCTCAAGCCATAATTTGGTGGTTGTTGGCGTCTGAATGTATTTTGATGTCTGCCATATTTGTTTGTTTGTTTCTTGTCTTGTCACTTTGCTTTCTTTGGATGAGATGAATTGAATTCACAACAGCATTTTGGTGGAGCGACGGGTGGAGCTGAGATTTTGGTGGAGCGTCTGGTGGACTGTCCTCAGCATGCGGCTTGGCAAGATGTACGCGGAGGAGGAGCAGGAGCTGTAGGTGGAGTTGCGGGCGCCGCTGGGCGCGCAGCACGGCCACCCGCACTCGCTGTCCGTCCGGTGTGGCTACCGCGACCCGGCGTCGCAGGAGACGGTGCGCGGCGCCGAGCAGCCGCTGCTCCTGCCCCCGCCCCACGACGGCGGTGGCTCCACCGCCACCTCCTCGCAGCAGCGGGTCCATGGCCTATTCGCGGCCGTCAAGGTCGTGAGGGCCTGGTCGTGTGATTTTGTGATCCGTGACGTCCCCACCAGAATGGGTGATTTTTTTTGATTCGCGTGCTTTTAATAAAAACCTGATTTACCCGCGTATAGCGCTGTCCAGGCGGCCTGGAGCTGACTTTTCGGTCAAAGCCCACGTGGACAGGCAAGTTCAATGCCAAATCAGCAAATACGTACAACAAATCGTATATTGGACCGTATGTGAACCCCTAAGACAAGTATGAGGACCGTATTTTGGGTATTTGCAACTACGTGGACTAAAGTGACCACCAAGACAAGTACGAGGACCTGTGGTGAATTTTTCTCATATCCGGACCATCGTAATGTCTTTCAACAATCCATAGCCGGAACACCCTTAATCATGCAAGCAGTATCCCCTTCTATTCGATGGCCCAAATTGATGATTCCGTGGTCAGATTTCCTGGGGGACGGTCATGTATCTAAATATCTATCTCCCATCTTATCTTATGATGTTCATTTTTCTTGTATTGTTTTTTTTGCAAGCAAGATTGGGTATTTATTCCTCGATAATAGTGTTACAGTCGGCTAATACAAGATTAGATAAACTGTATGGGACAAGGCGCAACCAACAGGCGGTGCAACCCCAGAACGACCAATATTAGCTAGACTATGATCAACACTATTTTGATGATGCATGTTCTTTTGCGGAATAAACCCACGCGGTTCCAAAAGTTTCTTGATTTCCATCATAAGGTGTCCATAAGCAGACCTGTGGAGTGAGTCATCTGTCAACGCTGCAACCACAATAGACCTATCAGACTGAACCACAATAGGAAGGTTTGACCGTTGCAAACTAAGTGAAACTCCTTCCAAGACAACACTGATTTTGGATTCAAGGGCATCTTTGAAGTGAAACAGATAATGATAAGCTTAGAAGATGACTACTCCCTCTGAATCTCTCAAAATCATACCTGAGCCAGCCAAACCGGTTTCTTTAACATACGAACCCTCCCCTGATAAGGCCACCCAGCCCGTAGGGGATTTAGGCCATGGTTTAATAGCTTCCCGCACAGGAGCCGATTTATGTGGCCTCTCTCCCACGACCATTTTTCCTTTGATGATCTCCTCAATACCATAATTATGCGCTTGACTGTAAGAACTTAGATAGCTAGTCAGAAAAGTTCTTGAGATGTCTCGTGGTGGAGTCGGCTTATCATGGAGCATGTTGTTTTGTGGACTCTAGATCCGCCAAAGTGACATGATCACCATGGCTCGTACATCTTCATCTTGAGCATGCAAGATATTGAACAACCACTCCTTGCCCATGTCCAGAATTAGCTCCTTCGCTGGCAGCGACCAGACTTGGCGCATCTCTTCCGAGAGCTCATGTGACTTAGAGCAAATAACCAATGCGTGGTAGGAACTGTCCTCCGCTGCTGCACACACCCTGCATGAGGCAAAGACTTGGATGTGACGTCTTGCCATGCAAGCACTCGTGGAAAGCGCATCAACAAGTACTTTACATGCAAAGGAACGCATTTTATTAGGTACTCTTGCTTGCAAAACCAGATTCCAGCATGACTGATCACCCTCGGGTCTACTACTGCTTGCGCCACCACCATGCTTCTGAATATGTTCTTGTATTGCTAAGTGGTACACTATTTTAACACTAAACTGACCAAACTTTCCAGGGAACTAGGATAGGAAATCATCATCCTTACTTGGCGATGTTATGATCCCTCTAATAACCTGCACATCCGCTGGGACAAAGAATTTATGAAGTAAATCAATATCCCAATTCCCATTCTCCTTGATGAAATCAGACACTTTGTTTAGGCGACACCTCCCCTTATGAGAAATAGGCCTCAAAGATGTGCCTCTCGGAATCCAGGGGTCTCTCCATGTTTTTATTTGTTTCCCATTACCAACACGCCATATCATGCCCCTTTTTACTAGCTCCAATCCATGTTCAATACCGCGCCACACATCCGACGCATTTTCAGTAAACACAGTATCCACCAGATTACCCATGGGATAGTATTTAGCACTAAGAAGCCTTGCAACCAAACTGTTTGGATTCATGATTAATCTCCAAGCTTGCTTAGCCAAGAGGGCTAGATTGAATGCCCTCATATCTCGAAAACCTGTACCACCCATGGATTTAGGAAATATCATCTTCTCCCAAGCCAACCAATTCATTTTTATTTTACCTTCCTCCACTCCCCACCCATATTGTCTAATAAGTCTAGACAGGTCATAGCAAACTGACATGGGCAACTTGAACACGGGTGAGTATAGTGCCCGGGAGCGGGAAGATAATCTTATACTGGTGCATGATGGAGCCAGTGTTATTAAAGCCTTAGGCCTTGTACAATGCTACGTGCTTATAAAAAATAAACCAGGTTTTTTTGAAGCACGAGTGTCTATTTCTACATAAGAGACGCTTATTAAGCGTCTATCTTCTACAATAAGCACCGGTGCTTAAAAAACACTAGTTTATGTCTCGAAGCACCCCTCCTATGCGCCTTGCATTGTACAAAGATTTAAAGGCCCGTCCTTGTCGAGGTAGAGGAGAGGTTGTACTGTTTGTACATGTTGTACATCCTCCGTCGTAGTTTGTCGTTTCCGTCAGGGTCGTAGTTTCGCAGGAGCTCGTACGGCTGGATGCTCCCGAGTTTGTGGACGATGACTCTGTGCGTGTGCATGTTAGGTAAGTTGAGCGGGAAATTTTGTTTCTGCCACTATAGTTTTTGCCCATTTTCCTTATACCACTCTAGCTCTTTACAATTCATTTTTGTCACTTTTAACTTTTCATGATGTATCACTTTTGTCACACTTATTTTTTTGATGATCACCAAGGCCCTGCTTGAATTGTCTTTTCGCAGCATTACCCCCATGTAAAATATACATGCCTCTATATGTCATTGTTTTTTCAGGTGGAAATCAAGTATGGCCGATGATATACACCTGTAAAATAAATACGGGTGTATAAAGATACACCGATTCCACGTCGGGCCCAAGGGTGTGTGCGTGGGTTGTTTCTTATATTAATTCGAAATGCCTCAGCTGTAGTCCCCTGTTGGTCAAATTTTAAATAAAGTGAAGATGGAAAAAGCAAACACACATGGCGTCTCTCCTCTCCCTTCCCCTTCCATCCCGAACCCCGTTGTGGCGGGCGGGGCCGGCGATGCCCTCTGTGATTCCCCGCCCTCCCTGCGGTCGTTCGATGCGCCTCTCCTGCTGGTCTCTCCCTCCCCTTCGTCCCTTCCTCCCCCAGTGCGGATGTCCTCCGGCTGGGCCTCCTCCTGCAACCGCTTTTGGGATCTCGAGGTGGAGGGGTCGGACTCGGAGGACGAGCCGAATCTGGCTCCCGCTCTGCTTCCCCCTCGATGGTCCCTGGCGGTGGCTCTTGGCAGGGCGCGCCGCTTCGCCCCGGGGGGTCGTGGCCGCTACTCGTCATCGATGTCGACGGGATCTGGCTGGATCTTGGCGTGGGCGAAAGTCGGGTTGGTCTGGTAAATTTCTCGTCCCCCCCCCCCCCCCCCCGCTTCGTTGGCTTGCGTTCTTGCTCCGTAGGGGATGGGATCTTCCCCCCTCCGCGGGCATCTTCTCCATCCCTGTTGGCGTCGCCAGTTCCTTCTTCGGGGGCATGGTCATTGGTTGTGGCGGCGCCGGTCCTTGGTGGAGGCCAGCCGGCGGCGGCGCGGGTTCCTGGGACGGTAACCCTAGTGGGGGCCGAGGTGGGTGGGCCAGTTGGGCCTTGGTCGGTTTGATGGCCCGGTCCAATTCTTGTTCTACCGCTGGGCCTCAGTGTTCCACGCGGGTCCAGTCTTCTGACATAGACTTTCCCCCGTTGGTGGGCCGTGCATGTGGCCCGGCTCCCTCGGGTCCTGGCCTGTCTGTAGTGGCCCGGCCAATGGGTTCGCGTCCTATGGGGTTTATATGGATTAGGAGAGCTGATACGTCTCCAACGTATCAATATTTTTGATTGTTCCATGCTATTATATTATCAATCTTGGGTGCTTTATATGCAATTATATGCTATTTTATATCATTTTTGGGAACTAACCTATTAACCCAGTGCCTAGTGTCACTTGCTGTTTTCTGCCTGTTAATGGTTTTCAAGGAAATCGGTACCAAACGATGTCCAAAGGCTACAAAACTTTTTGACGATTTTTTCCTGGACAAAAGAGACCTTGGAAGCCTTGGGAAGAGACCAGCTGCGAAGCGAGGAGACTGCAAGGCAACAGGGCGCGCGAGGGGGTATGCGCGCCCTAATTCCTTGTGGGCCCCTCGTGGCTTTGTCTGGCCTAATGTAACAGCGCGAGACCGACGCTCCAGAAGATTCCCCTTTCATTATGTTGTCATCGTTTTATTTGTTTTGTGGTCGCATTCATCGTCGCATCATTCGCATCATCTGCATTGCATCGGCACTCTATCAACATCATTTTTTCAAAACTTGCATCCGTTAGTAGTTGTCGGTTCTCCCCGTCGACCGTTTCGAGACCAACCACACACGCACGCGCCCGCGGCATTGATAAAATATTGTTTTTAAAAGTGCGTATAAAATATTTTCGGATTGGGTCGAAAGTTGGCGTGCGGTCTTGTTTTATGGTAGGTAGACCACCTGCCAAATTTGGTCGCAATCAGAGGTCGTTTGTTATCCGAACGGTCGACCGTAGCGGCGCCGTCATCGGTTTATTATCGGACATTTTCGGTGTTTTAAAACTCTGTCGAGCTAGCCCCCCCTCCGATCGGAGCCGTTCGATCGGTATCATGCGGTCCGAAATAAGGCTAAATCCCCCTAACCCTAAATCCCTGCTATATAAGGAAGGTCCTCCCCTTCCAAATCTGGCCCCTCTCTCTCCTCCTCGGATCCAGTGCCACCTCCCACCTCTCCACCGTGGCCACTTGGCCTAGGCAGCGCCGCCGCAGCCACCCGCCTCGGCCAATCCTAAGCCGCCACGTCGCCCCGGCCTCCCCACCAGCCACCGCAGGCCACCGAGCCCATGGAAGGCCCGCGCGGACCCGGATCTGTGCCGCCGCCCTCGCTCCAGATCGGGAGAGGAGCTCCCGATCCAGAGCCCCCCCCCCCGAGCTGCGCCTACCCTAGGGCCGCACCTGACCCCGCCACCGACCGGCCACCGGAGCTCCGGCGAGCCCCGACGCCGGCGAGCCTCCAGGCCAGCACCGCCGCGAGCCCTCTCTCTTCCTCCTCCTTCCAATTCTCTCTCTCACCCCGCGGTTCTATCTCTCCTACACGTCCTCCTACCATGGACGGCAACCACAGAGCCCCAAACCATCGTCCTTCGTAAGGAATCGGTCCCTCGCGTCTGGATCCGCCATGATTCGGCGGCTCCTCGCCCCGCCGCGGACCACCTCGCCTCCGGCGCACCTTGGTGCCCGATGCGCGGCAACCACCGCCATGGCCACATCCTCTAGCAGGAGGGAGGCGATGCTCAGTGCCTCGCCCGCTCGTTCCCTGGTGGGCCTCTGAGCGCTTCGGCCCAGCCCCGCCGTTGACCGCCTCAGCAGGTGGGCCCCCGCCCCGACCCAGATCCCGCGGCCCAAGTCTGCACCGAGACGGCCCCATGGTCCGCAAAGTGAGCGCCATTGCCTATCTTGCACCATGTGCATCATATTGCTATCCATTGCCTATGCCACTGTTCGGCCCGGTTGCTCAGTTTGGCCCATGTCGTTTTTTTACTGTCTGCTAATTTGCTAAATTTCAGAAAATGCCATATTTTGCATTGCTCATAGATAAATAACCGTGCATCACATGTAATAACTTTATATATGTAAAACCTGTAGAATTTCGTGTAGATTCGCAATATCCCATTTTCACAAATGATAAAAATGTTTAACATGCCATTTTAAGTTAATTCGCATAAATGTCATTGTTTTGCATTGCGCATATTTATTTAACCGTGCATCGGAATTAAACAAACCATATATGTAAAATGTGTAGATTATTTATATCCCTTTTTCATGCATGATAAAAATGTTTAATGTGATGTTTGCATTCATTTTGCGTAAATAACTTGCTAAAACGGTTTATGTCCTAATCTCGCATAATTGTTGCGTCATTGTTTCTTTAATAATAACCCACATATTATATATGATTTTGGGGTAGAAAAATCCATAGAATTTATCCGTGCATTTAGTTATGTCTTTTGAGAAAATTTGTATGCATGTTATTTTGCTATGATGCCCTTTTGTTTATTTTCTGTGATTTAATCCATGCATATTTTGGAATAGTTGCAAACATGTGATATGCCCTTGGACATGTGTGCTAGCCCCAGGTATTTTTGGTTGCTATAGAAATCCAGGTTTAGTTGTTATTTTCTTGTTGCCAACATGCTATAAAATATTGCTGTTTTGATGGGTCTAAATATTTCCAAGTCTGAAACTATTATTTTGTTGCCATGTTGCCATGTGATTTGCTAGTGTTCTAGGAGTCTTTTGTGGTTGCTCCAAAGGAGTCTTTAGTTAAGCATGTTGTTTTCTACCAGGTTGTACCATTTGTTGCCATGTATAGGTTTAGAATCTTAGTTATTTCTGTTGCCAAACATGTCAATCTGATATAAACTGCAGCTCATGTCTACTCTAATTTTCACTAAGTCTGAGAATCTGATTTCTTCTTAATGCCATGTTGTGTTGATATTTGCCATGAATCTGTGCATAATTTGATGTTGCCATAATGGAATGAATTGTAGTGCATCATGTCCTATACCTTGCTGTTAAATTTCATGCCATGATATGCCCTGTAGCATGTAATTTCATTCCTGCCAATATGCCTTCGTGATAAAAACTGCTCTGTCTAAAAACTTGTGATTTTCACTAAGTCCTAATCTGCTAATTTTATTGTCATCTTGTGAGCTTATTTCCTAGTTATCCATGCTTCTATTAAATTTGCTGGTATGATATGAATTGTTGTGCATTGATACGTCCATTTTGCATCATGCTTTTATATCGATATTTATTGCATTATGGGCTGTTATTACACATTATGGTACAATACTTATGCCTTTTCTCTCTTATTTTACAAGGTTTACATGAAGAGGGAGAATGCCGGCAGCTGGAATTCTGGACTGGAAAAGGAGCAAATCTGATATACCTACTCTGCACAACTCCAAAAGTCCTGAAAATCTACGGAGAATTATTTTGGAATATATAAAAAATATTGGGCGAAAGAAATACATCAGGGGACCCACCAGGAGGTCACAAGCCAGGGGGCGCGCCCTGTAGGCTTGTGGGCCCCCTGGCAGGCCTTCGGTGCCCATCTTCTGCTGTATGGAGGGTTTTGACCTGGAAAAAATTATAAGGGAGATTTCGGGACGAACTGCCGCCATCTCGAGGCGGAACTTGGACAGAACCAATCTAAGGCTCCGGCGGAGCTGTTCTGCCGGGGAAACTTCCCTCCCGGAGGGGGAAATCGAAGCCATCGTCATCACCAACGATCCTCTCATCGAGAGGGGGTCAATCTCCATCAACATCTTCACCAGCACCATCTCCTCTCCAAACCCTAGTTCATCTCTTGTATCTGATTTTTGTCTCAAACCTCAGATTGGTACTTGTGGGTTGCTAGTAGTGTTGATTACTCCTTGTAGTTGATGCTAGTTGGTTTACTTTGTGGAAGATCATATGTTCAGGTCCTTAATGATAATTAATACTCCTCTGATTATGAACATGAATATGCTTTGTGAGTAGTTATGTTTATTCCTGAGGACATGGGATAAGTCTTGTTATAAGTAATCATGTGAATTTGACATTCGTTCGATATTTTGATGAGATGTATGTTGTCCCTCCTCTAGTGGTGTTATGTGAACGTCGACTACATGACACTTCACCATTATTTGGGCCTAGAGGAAGGCATTGGGAAGTAATAAGTATATGATGGGTTGCTAGAGTGACAGAAGCTTAAACCCTAGTTTATGCGTTGCTTCGTAAGGGGCTGATTTGGATCCACATGTTTCATGCTATGGTTAGATTTATCTTAATTCTTCTTTCATAGTTGCGGATGCTTGCGAGAGGGGTTAATCATAAGTGGGTGGCTTGTCCAAGTAAGGGCAGCACCCAAGCACCGGTCCACCCACATATCAAATTATCGAAGTAACGAACGCGAATCATATGAGCATGATGAAAACTAGCTTGACAGAAATTCCCATGTGTCCTCGGGAGCGCTTTGCTTTATATAAGAGTTTGTCCAGGCTTGTCCCTTGCTACAAAAGGGATTGGGCCCCCTTGCTGCACCTCTGTTACATTTGTTACTTGCTTTCTGTTACGAATTATCCTATCACAAAACTATCTGTTACCGATAATTTTAGTGCTTGCAGAGAATACCTTACTGAGAACCGCTTGTCATTTCCTTCTGCTCCTCGTTGGGTTCGACACTCTTAGTTATCGAAAGGACTACGATAGATCCCCTATACTTGTGGGTCATCAAGACTCTTTTCTGGCGCCATTGCCGGGGAGTGAAGCACCTTTGGTGAGTGGAACTTGGGAAGGAAAAATTTATATACTGTGCTGAAATTTACTGTCACTTGTTACTATGGAAAATAATCCTTTGAGGGGTTTGTTCGGGGTATCTTCACCTCGACCGGAAGCACAAAGAGATGCTCCTCAACCTAATGCACCTACTGAAAATATTTATTATGAAATTCCTTTCAGGTATGATAGAGAAACTGCTGGCTAATCCTTATGCAGGAGATGTAACACTACATCCTGATTTGCATCTAATCTATGTGGATGAAGTTTGTGGATTATTTAAGCTTGCAGGTTTGCCCGAGGATGATGTCAAGAAGAAGGTCTTTCCTTTATCTTTGAAGGAGAAGGCATTGACATGGTATAGGCTATGTGATGATATTGGATCATGGAACTACAACCGATTGAAATTGGAATTTCATCAGAAGTTTTATCCTATGCATCTGGTTCATCATGATCAGAATTATATTTATAATTTTTGGCCTCGTGAAGGAGAAAGTATCGCTCAAGCTTGGGGGAGGCTTAAGTCAATGTTATATTCATGCCCTAATCATGAGCTCCCGAGAGAAATTATTATCCAGAATTTTTATGCTCGGCTTTCTAATAATGATCGGTCCATGCTCGATACTTCTTGTGTTGGTTCCTATATGAAGAAAGATATTGAATTCAAATGGGACTTATTGGAAAGAATTAAACGCAACTCTGAAGATTGGGAACTCGACGAAGGTAAGGAGTCAGGTATAAACCTTAAGTTTGATTGTGTTAAATCCTTTATAGACACCGATGCTTTTCGTGATTTTAGCACTAAATATGGACTTGACTCTGAGATAGTAGCTTCTTTCTGTGAATCTTTTGCTACTCATGTTGATCTCCCTAAGGAGAAGTGGTTTAAATATCATCCTCCCATTGAAGTTAAAGTGGTTGAACCTATTAAAGTTGAAGAAGAAACTATTATTTTTAATGCTGATCCTGTTATTCCTGCTGCTTATATTGAGAAACCGCCCTTCCCTGTTAGAATAAAGGAACATGCTAAAGCTTCAACTGTGGTTCGTAAGAGTTGTACTAGAACACCTACGCCTCCTGAACAAATCAAAGTTGAACCTAGTATTGCTATGGTTAAAGATCTCTTGGTTGATAATATTGATGGGCATGTTATTCATTTCTGTGATGAAGCTGCTAGAATTGCTAGACCTGATACTAAAGGTAAACATAGACCTATTGTTGGCGTGCCTGTTGTTTCTGTCAAAATAGGAGATCATTGTTATCATGGCTTATGTGATGTGGGTGCTAGTGTGAGTGCAATTCCCTTTACTTTATACAAGAAATTATGCATGATATTGCACCAGCTGAATTAGAGGAAATTGATGTGACTATTAAGCTTGCTAATAGAGATACTATTGCACCAATTGGGATTGTTAGAGATGTTGAAGTCTTGTGTGGGAAAATAAAGTATCCTACTGATTTCCTTGTTCTTGGTTCCCCACAAGATGATTTTTGTCCCATTATATTTGGTAGACCTTTCTTGAATATTGTTAATGCTAGGATAGATTGTGAGAAAGAAACTGTTACTGTAAGTTTTGGGGATGTGTCTCATGAGTTCAATTTCTCTAAATTTTGTAGACAACCCCATGACAAAGAATTGCCTAGTAAAGATGAAATTATTGGTCTTGCTTCTATTGCTGTGACTCCTACTGATCCTTTAGAACAATATTTGCTAGACCATGAAAATGATATGCATATGAATGAAAGGAATGAAATAGATAAGATTTTCTTTGATCAGCAGCCTATTTTGAAACACAACCTGCCTGTTGAAATACTTGGGGATCCTCCTCCACCCAAGGGTGATCCCGTGTTTGAGCTTAAACAATTACCTGATACTCTGAAATATGCTTATCTTGATGAAAAGGAGATATATCCCATTATTATTAGTGCTAACCTTTCAGAGCATGAAGAAAAGAGATTATTGAAAACTCTGAGGAAGCACCTTGCTGCTATTGGATATACTCTTGATGATCTTAAGGGCATTAGTCCCACTTTATGTCAGCATAAAATTAATATGGAGCCTGATGCTAAACCAGTTGTTGATCACCAACGACGGTTAAATCCTAAAATGAAAGAAGTGGTAAGAAATGAAATACTAAAGCTTCTGGAGGCAGGTATAATTTATCCTATTGATGATAGTAGATGGGTTAGTCTCGTTCATTGTGTCCCTAAAAAGGGAGGTATTACCGTTGTTCCTAATGATAAAAATGAATTGATCCCGCAGAGAATTGTTACAGGATATAGAATGGTAATTGATTTTAGAAAATTAAATAAAGCTACTAGGAAAGATCATTATCCTCTACCTTTTATTGATCAAATGCTAGAAAGACTATCCAAACATACACATTTTTTGCTTTCTAGATGGTTACTCTGGTTTCTCTCAAATACCTGTGTCAAAAGAGGATCAAGAAAAAACCACTTTTACTTGTCCTTTCGGTACCTTTGCTTATAGATGTATGCCTTTTGGTTTATGCAATGCACCTGCTACCTTTCAAAGATGTATGATGGCTATATTCTCTGACTTTTGTGAAAAGATTGTTGAGGTTTTCATGGATGATTTTTCCGTTTACGGAACTTCTTTTGATGATTGCTTGAGCAACCTTGATCGAGTTTTGCAGAGATGCGAAGAAACTAATCTTGTCTTGAACTGGGAAAAGTGACACTTTATGGTTAATGAAGGGATTGTCTTGGGGCACAAAATCTCCGAAAGAGGTATTGAGGTGGATAAAGCTAAAGTTGATGCTATTGAAAAAATGTCGTGCCCTACGGGTATCAGAGGTATAAGAAGTTTCCTTGGTCATGATGGTTTCTATAGGAGGTTTATTAAAGACTTCTCTAAGATTTCTAGGCCTCTCACCAATCTTTTGCAAAAAGATGTTCCATTCGTTTTTGATGATGATTGTGTAGAAGCATTTGAAATTCTTAAGAATGCCTTGATTTCCGCACCTATTGTTCAACCACCTGATTGGAACCTACCTTTTGAAATTATGTGTGATGCTAGTGATTATGCTGTTGGTGCTGTTCTAGGACAAAGAGTTGATAAGAAATTAAATGTTATCAATTATGCTAGTAAAACTCTAGATACTGCTCAAAGAAACTATGCTACCACTGAAAAGGAATTTTTAGCAGTTGTGTTTGCTTGTGATAAGTTCAGACCTTATATTGTTGATTCCAAAGTAACTGTTCACAGTGATCAAGCTACTATTAAATATCTTATGGAAAAGAAAGATGCTAAACCTAAACTTATTAGATGGGTTCTTCTGCTACAAGAATTTGATTTGCATATTATTGATAGAAAGGGTGCTGAGAACCCCGTAGCAGACAACTTGTCTAGGTTAGAGAATGTTCTTGATGACCCACTACCGATTGATGATAGCTTCCCTGATGAACAATTAGCTGTCATAAATGCTTCGCGTAATGCTCCATGGTATGCTAATTATGCTAATTACATTGTTGCTAAATTTATACCACCTAGTTTCACATACCAACAAAAGAAAAAGTTCTTTTATGATTTAAGACATTACTTTTGGGATGACCCACACCTTTATAAAGAAGGAGTAGATGGTGTTATTAGACGTTGTGTACCTGAGCATGAACAGGAACAGATCCTTCGCTAGTGTCATTCCGAGGCCTACGTAGGACACCACGCTGGAGATAGAACTGCACATAAGGTACTACAATCTGGTTTTTATTGGCCTACTCTCTTCAAGGATGCTCGTAAGTTTGTCTTGTCTTGTGATGAATGCCAAAGAATTGGTAATATTAGTAGACGTCAGGAAATGCCTATGAATTACTCTCTTGTTATTGAACCATTTGATGTTTGGGGTTTTGATTATATGGGACCTTTTCCACAATCTAACGGGTATACTCATATTCTAGTTGCTGTTGATTATGTTACTAAGTGGGTAGAAGCTATTCCAACTAGTAGCGCTGATCATAACACTTCTATTAAAATGCTTAAAGAAGTTATTTTCCCTAGATTTGGAGTCCCTAGATATTTAATGACTGATGGTGGTTCACACTTTATTCATGGTGCTTTCCGTAAATTGCTTGCTAAGTATGATGTTAATCATAGAATTGCATCTCCTTATCATCCTCAGTCTAGTGGTCAAGTAGAATTGAGTAATAGAGAAATTAAATTGATCTTGCAGAAGACTGTTAATAGATCCAGAAAGAATTGGTCTAAAAAACTTGATGATGCATTATGGGCTTATAGAACTGCTTACAAAAACCCTAAGGGTATGTCTCCGTATAAAATGGTTTATGGTAAAGCATGTCACTTACCTCTAGAGCTAGAACATAAAGCTTATTGGGCAATTAAAGAGCTCAACTATGATCTCAAACTTGCTGGTGAGAAGAGGTTATTTGACATTAGCTCACTTGATGAATGGAGAACCCAGGCCTATGAGAATGCCAAGTTGTTTAAAGAAAAGGTTAAGAGATGGCATGATAGAAGGATACAAAAGCGTGAATTCAATGTAGGTGATCATGTCTTGCTGTACAATTCTTGTTTAAGATTTTTTGCAGGAAAACTTCTCTCTAAATGGGAAGGGCCTTACATTATCGAGGAAGTATATCGTTCCGGTGCCATCAAGATCAACAATGCCGAAGGCACAAATCCGAAGGTGGTAAACGGGCAAAGAATCAAATATTATATCTCAGGTACTCCCATAAATGTTGAAACCAATATTATCAATACCGTGACTCCAAAGGAGTACATTAGAGAGACCTACCATAACGTTTCAGACTCCGAAAAGAAATATGTATGTGGTACGGTAAGCAAACCGACTTCAAAACTTTTCCAATGGCAATTTTTATCCGTTTTGGAATATTTAAAAATTTAGGAAAATTTAAAGCAGTCCGAATAGTGCACGAGGAGGTGACAAGCCAGGGGGGCGCGCCCTACCCCCCTGGGCGTGCCCCTGTGGCTTGTGGCCACCTTGTGTACCCTCCGGACTCCGTTTTCTTGTGGTATACTCCTTTAGGTCAGTAAAAAATCATTATATAATCTCCCGAAGGTTTTGACCTTCGTAACACGACAATATCTCCGGTTTTCGTTTTGAGCTGTTTCTGCAGCAGATTTAGAGCAAGATGTCGTCCCAAGATTCCGATGGGGAGAGCTATGTATCGCATTATCTTGCCAATCCCAAGCTCTATGGGGACTTAGATCCTTATGGATTGTTCTCGGAGGAGGAACTAGAAGGCAAGTATGAGGAAGAAAGCTCGGATGAAGAGGAGATACCCCTGCCTCGACCAGGAGATATGCATGTGGAGTTTAGGAAATCGAGCCTCCCACATACAAGAAGAAAACCCAAGGTTCTATTTATTCCTTCTCGTTTCCTGCAGGAGAGCAAGAAAGAATTATGTCAAAGGATATTGAAGCTCGAGCAGGAAGTAGACGATCTGAGGGAACATAATTTTATGCTTAAGAGGAAACTGGACAAGCCTCCAACCTCATCAACAACTCCAACATCACCACCTCCGAAGAAAGACAACTAAACACATGGGTATGGGCACTCCCCTTGGCTTGTGCCAAGCTTGGGGGAGGTGCCCCGGTATCGTATCACCATCACATCTTTTACTTTTATCGGTTTTTTTCTTAGTTCGATCCTTTTGGTTATATCTTGATCTAGTAGAATAAAGTCTTTAGTGTGACCTAGTTTTGAGTTTTACTTTATGTTCCCCCTATGTAAGCAAGTCCGAGAGTTATATAATAAAGAGTAGTTTTGAGTTGAGGGCTTTGCTTGCTTGTTATGATCTTGAGAAAAAGAAATAGAAAGAAGTATAGAATAAAAGCAAAGAGTATATATGATGATCTTATGGGGGGTGATGACTTCACATATAAGAGGTATGTCGATTGAAATTTGTTGTGAGTTGACAAACAAAGCTATTGGTCATTGTTGCAATTAAAAGGAAGTAATAAAGAAAGAGAGGTTCGCATATAAATATATTATCTTGGACATCTTTTATGATTGTGAGCACTCATTAAAATATTGTATGTTAAGAAGTTGATGTTGGACAAGGAAGGCAACATAATGAGTTATGTTTTCTTATTTTCGAATAGAAGTTATATGGTCTTAGATCCTTCAACATGTGTCGCTTGCTTCCACCCCAAATCAGCCAAAACTTCCGCACCAAGTAGAGATACTACTTGTGCATCCAAACACCTTTAACCCTGTTTTGCCATGAGAGTCCACCATACCTACCTATGGATTGAGTAAGATCCTTAAAGTAAGTTGTCATCGGTGCAAGCAATAAAAATTGCTCTCTAAATATGTGTGATCTATTAGTGTGAGGAAAATAAACTTTATACGAACTTGTGATGTGGAAGAAATAAAAGCGATAGACTGCATAATAAAGGTCTTTATCACAAGGGGCAATATAAAGTGACGTTCTTTTGCATTAAGGGATTGCGCATCCAACTATAAAAGCGCATGACAACCTCTGCTTCCCTCTGCGAAGGGCCTATCTGTTACCTTTACTTTCTAGTACTTACCTTTATGCAAGAGTCGTGGTGATCTTCACCACTTCCTTTATTTCGCCTTTATCTCTTGGCAAGCGTCATGTGTTGGGGAATGATCTAGACACATATATCCACTCGGATGTGGGTGAGCATGAGTTATTTCTGTTGACATTACCCTTGAGGTAAATAGTTGGGAGGCAATACTATAAGCCCCTATCTTTCTCTGTGTCCGATTGAAGCTTTGACCTCATAGGTACCGCGTGAGTGTTAGCAATTATGAAAGACTAAAAGATGATTGAGTATGTGGATTTGCTTTGCAAGCTCTTATATTGACTCTTTCCTACGTTATGATAAAATGGAATTGCTTCAATGACTGAGATCATAGTTTGTTGGTTCTCAATAGAGTTCTTGATTCATACTTTACCTTGTGAATGAATTGTTACTCTAGCATAAGAAATTATATACCAATATATGTTGCTGTTCTAAAGATAACCATGATGCCTTCATGTCCGTATTTTATTTTATCGACACCTCTATCTCTAAACATGTGGACATATTTATCGATTTCGGCTTTCGCTTGAGGACAAGCGAGGTCTAAGCTTGGGGGAGTTGATACGTCCATTTTGCATCATGCTTTTATATCGATATTTATTGCATTATGGGCTGTTATTACACATTATGGTACAATACTTATGCCTTTTCTCTCTTATTTTACAAGGTTTACATGAAGAGGGAGAATGCCGGCAGCTGGAATTCTGGACTGGAAAAGGAGCAAATCTGAGATACCTACTCTGCACAACTCCAAAAGTCCTGAAAATCTACGGAGAATTATTTTGGAATATATAAAAAATATTGGGCGAAACAAATACATCAGGGGACCCACTAGGAGGTCACAAGCCAGGGGACGCGCCCTACCCCCTGGGCGCGCCCTGCAGGCTTGTGGGCCCCCTGGCAGGCCTCCGGTGCCCATCTTCTGCTATATGGAGGGTTTTGACCTGGAAAAAATCATAAGGGAGCTTTCGGGACGAAGCGCCGCCGTCTCGAGGCGGAACTTGGACAGAACCAATCTAGGGCTCCAGCGGAGCTGTTCTGCCGGGGAAACTTCCCTACCGGAGGGGGAAATCGAAGCCATCGTCATCACCAACGATCCTCTCATCGAGAGGGGGTCAATCTCCATCAACATCTTCACCAGCACCATCTCCTCTCCAAACCCTAGTTCATCTCTTGTATCCGATCTTTGTCTCAAACCTCAGATTGGTACCTGTGGGTTGGTAATAGTGTTGATTACTCCTTGTAGTTGATGCTAGTTGGTTTACTTGGTGGAAGATCATATGTTCAGGTCCTTAATGATAATTAATACTCCTCTGATTATGAACATGAATATGCTTTGTGAGTAGTTATGTTTGTTCCTGAGGACATGGGATAAGTCTTGTTATAAGTAATCATGTGAATTTGACATTCGTTCGATATTTTGATGAGATGTATGTTGTCCCTCCTCTAGTGGTGTTATGTGAACGTCGACTACATGACACTTCACCATTATTTGGGCCTAGAGGAAGGCATTGGGAAGTAATAAGTAGATGATGGGTTGCTAGAGTGACAGAAGCTTAAACCCTAGTTTATGCGTTGCTTTGTAAGGGGCTGATTTGGATCCACGTGTTTCATGCTATGGTTAGATTTATCTTAATTTTTCTTTCATAGTTGCGGATGCTTGCGAGAGGGGTTAATCATAAGTGGGAGGCTTGTCCAAGTAAGGGCAGCACCCAAGCACCGGTCCACCCACATATCAAATTATCAAAGTAACGAACGCGAATCATATGAGCATGATGAAAACTAGCTTGATAGAAATTCCCATGTGTCCTCGGGAGCGCTTTGCTTTATATAAGAATTTGTCCAGGCTTGTCCCTTGCTACAAAAGGGATTGGGCCCCCTTGCTGCACCTCTGTTACATTTGTTACTTGCTTTCCGTTACGAATTATCCTATCACAAAACTATCTGTTATCGATAATTTCAGTGCTTGCAGAGAATACCTTACTGAGAACCGCTTGTCATTTCCTTCTGCTCCTCGTTGGGTTCGACACTCTTACTTATCGAAAGGACTATGATAGATCCCCTATACTTGTGGGTCATCATGCATCATGTAATCTACAGCCCCATGTCTTGTTTGTGCATTTTAGATTCTTGTCGCCTATTAGTTTGAGGTGTGCAAAATGCCATGTTGCTGTTTTGGGCAGATTGTAAATAAAACTTGTGTTGGTTGTTGTGGTTGAACCGTTGCTCCGTTTTTAACATGCCATATATGAAACTTGCTTATAATTTCATGTAGTTTCATGTTATCATGTTGCATCCATGTTTTGAAGTGCTTGTGGTTGTCATTTTCATGCATTTTGCATTCATGTCATGTTCATCTTGTGTGTGTCGTAACTTCTAGACCCTAGCTCCGTTTCATATGATCCCTATATGTAAATCGCCTAGAATGACATGTAGAATCACATGGTGCATTTTTTTTTGCTTTTTAACAAATATAAAACATGATTAGTTCAGATCTGGACCAATTTCGAAATTAACATATGAGGTCATTTCGGAAATGCTATATGTTGTTTCCGACCTCATTTAATATGCCTAGATGTCTAGTTTACTTATGCTTCACCTCTTGCCATGTTAAACAACCTTTAAACTTGCGATGTAAATAAACGAGAGTGAACTAAATGATTCGAACGTGGAGTTTCGTCAATATGCAACTCATTGCATATTGAGCTTCACTTAATGTGTAGAAGTTGGTTGTTGTGCTTTGCCATGTCATGCATAACATGCATCATATTTGATGTGCATGATGTCATGCATCATATTTGATGTGCATGATGTCATGCATATGTTGTGGTGTTTATCATGTGTTGATTGTTTTTCTGTGTTGCTTCTTCTCGATAGAGTTCCGAAAGCGTTCAGAGTGTGAGGATTCGTTCGACTACGTTGGCTCGTCTTCTTCATGGATTTGTTCTTCTTCCAAGCGGGATCTCAGGCAAGATGACCATTTCCCTGGATACCATTACTATCATTGCCAAGCTAGTTGTCTCATTTCTGTCGATATGTCTCGCTACCTACCACTTGTTTGTCAAGCCTCCCAAAATGCCATGATAAGCCTCTAACCTTCCACATCCCAGCAAACCATTGTTTGGCTATGTTACCGCTTGCTCACCCCTTCTTATAGCATTGTTAGTTGCAGGTGCAAATTGTTTCCATGTGCCAACATAGATGTTTTTTGAGATATCACAATATTACTGCCATTTAATTTAATGCACATATATACTTGGTTAAAGGTGGAAGGCTTGGCCTTTTGCTCGGTGTTTTATTCCACTTTTGCCGCCCTAGTTACTTGTGTACCGTTGTTATGTTCCGTATTGAGCGCTCCTAACATGCTCGGGGTTGTTATGGGGACCCCCTTGATTTTTGTTTTGGGATAAAACTCATCTGGCAAGGCCCAACATTGGTACTACATTTCCTCAACATAATAATATTGAACACCGTTAGTAATGCATAGGGCATCATGAACCCATGGATTAATTCAACATAATATAGGGAGGCCAGTGCTGATAGTGTTGGTCCCAAACGGGCAGACTGCGGGGCCACCGCGGGGAAACTCGGGGTTTGGTTTGACTCGTAGTGTGACCCATCCGGTTGTGCCCTGAGAACGAGATACATAGCTCCTATCGGGATTGTCGGCACATCAGGCGGCTTTGCTGGATTTGTTTTACCTTTCTTGAACGTCTTGTGCGCGGGATTTCGAGGACACTTCGGGCTATCTCGAGGTTGAGATTTTCCATCGGGATTCCGCAAATACTATGGGTTATCCCGCGGTTGAGGAATTCCAACGCAGCTTGTGGTTAGTTTGTGATGGATGAGTTGGAGAACCCCTGCAGGGTTAAATCTTTTCGAGAAGCCGTGCCCGCGGTTATGTGGCAACTTGGAAATTTGTTTAACATCCGGTCATAGAAAACTTAAAGTGAACTCAAATAAAATACACCAACCGTGTGTGTAACCGTGATTGTCTCTTCTCATGAATTTCTGAACATAGAGAGAACACGGTGGGGTTATGTTTGACTCGTAGGTAGGTGTTCAGGATCACTTAGTGATCATTACTAGTTCACGTCCGTTTATGCGACGATCACCCCCCCCCCTTATTCTTGTACTCGTAAGTTAGCCACTCAAATAAATGTTTAGTGCTTGTTGCAGCCTCACCACTTAACCATACCTCACCCATTAAGCTTTAATAGTCTTGATACCCTTGGAAATGAGATTGTTGAGTCCCCGTGGCTCACAGATTACTACAACAACAGTTGCAGGTACATGTAATGCGATGATTTAATGTGAGAGCAATGCTTGTTTGATTTGAAGTTCTTCTTCTTCATCGAACATAGGATGGGTTCCAGGCCGGCAGCCTGGGATAGAAAGGATGGATGTCATTTTATCATGTGATTTCGTCCGTAGTCGGACGCTGCTCTTATGTATGATGATTGTATATGTTGTTGTATTGATGTGATCATGATTTAGCTTGTGGCGAGTGTAAGCCAATTACATATACTCATCTCTTCTTTACATGTACTTGTAATGATATCCATTCTTGTGAAACGATGAGATGCGCTTCTATCCCTGTCGAGGCCCTCGAGCAAAAATAAGGATAGGATCGCATCTTGGGCATGACAAGTTGGTATCAGAGCCGTACCGACCTAGGAGCCCCCTTGATTGATCGAACTTGGACGAGTCAAGGCTAGTGAAAAACTATTTTGAGTCTAGTTATATATATCAGAGTAGGATTCTTTTTACTCCTCTTTTATGTTCTGGTGAGAAATCGTGACATGGTAATTTTAATTCTTCCCCTCTTCTCACTAAATTTTTTTAGGATCACGTGGGTATTTTGGAACCTCTATGATGTCGATGTGAACGGAATTCTGTTATTGGTGCCTCCCGACTGTATGGATTGGACCTGGGGAGTTGAGCTCCAGGGGATTCTTGACACATCGCTATCGTTCAGTTTCCTTAGTATCTTAGGACGCAGATGTTCAAAATTGCTCCAATACTATTCGTGGTGCGAAGAGTGTGGCGGCACCCAGTACTGGGGAGCGGGATCACATGTACTGCCATGTTTAGTATCGTTGTGATTACGAGGGTCTAAGGTAGTTGAGTTCCGAGGTTTCTTTGGTTATGTGTTGACGGATGTGATACACTGGTGGGTAGTATTATTGCTAGGAGTAGAGTATTTTATTCAGAAATTGATCCGTGTTTCCGTTGGACCAGATTGCATAACCAGAAAGATTCGAAAGTTCTCAGGTTGGAATTCAAGTAGTTACCTAGGATTATCCTTCCAGAAAATGCAAATGGGTTATGTATTTGTTTCCGGCTTAATCCTCAAGCCCCATCTTTTGTTTTGTTGGAGTATGGTAATTCGAGTTGCTTTGATGTCAAGCGTTGATTTCATATGTTTCCAAAGCGTGCTCTCATATTTCTACGGGAGTGCTAATACTCTTGTTGAATCAGATGGTCATGTCAAATTCCTTTCCAGACGGAGTGTTTCTCTTCAAGTGAATTCAATCCTTCCAAATATTCGCAATATCTATCCTCTTATTTCTTTCCGGAGTTCTTTTTCAACCTGCCCATGTTTTCTTTGTTTTCCCCCACCCACCCCCCCCCCCCCCCCCGCTCTTTTCTTCAATGATTAAATTATCATCCAAGTGCCTTTATTTTCATGTGATGCTTTCGCTATCTTCTCTTCCGTGATGTATCCGGTGATCCGTTGTGAAGATGCTCAAGTGCTCAAGTTCATCATTCTTCGTTCTTGTTTCTTCTCTGGTGGATTCAATTCAATCTTTCGGTGTTCATCATATCCTTTTTCATTCGTTTAATGCATTCCAATGTTGGAAATTCTTATCCAAGCCTCTCTTGTTTATTCACCTCTCTATTCTATGCGGAGTGCTGAAGATATCTCTGAAGATTTGTGTTTTAATCAAATCCTTTCAAGATAGTCCGAGGTTTCCACCTCATCAAGTTTTCATTTGTACCGGCGCAATCTCTCTTCCTAAGCAATCGTTTAACCGGTGTTTTCTTTTAGTGGGCCCATAACCCACAACTTTTCCTAGAATCTTACCTGGCTCTTCTAATCTTTCCGGAGATCTCAACTTCTTTTCAAGTGTGACGTAAGTATGCATTCCATTAGTCATATTCTGTCTCCAAGATCTTTTTTGAATTATTTTCATCATTGGCTCATCCTTCCTTATTCATTATTCTGGAGTGTCTCAGTAACTCATGGTGGTATTTTTCGTCATCATTCTCAGCGTTGAGAACCGAAGGAGAGTTTCTCTTAAATCTTCCTCCGTTCTTTTGAAGAATTGTCATCTCAGCTTGTGGTGATCCTCTTAAATTCTTTTCGATCATGAGTAATTCCATCCATATATATCTGGAGCATTTGAGTGTTGTTTTCATTTCTCAATCCTCCGAAGGCCATCATTTCAGAAGATTTCTTCGTTCTCAGCTTTCAGCTTTCGTTCTCAAAATCTTCTCATTTTCTGTTCCTTTGCTCGTATCTCAATTATTCCGGTGCTTCGTTCAAGTTTTTCTATTAGGTGGATCATGGTCTCTCGTTCTCATGTATCTTCATTCATTATTGGTATCCTCATTCGTTTGTGAATTCTTACCGGTGTTCTCATTCAAGAGTCCTTAAAGTGTGCAATATCTCTCTTCAATCTTACCAAGAAGAATAAGTCGTATGCCCAGTCCATTGATTGTTATCAATTTAACTTGATGAAGGATAAACATAACATAATTCTTATTCTTATTTCATCAAGGTGATTCCAATCCTTCTTTCAGAGTTGTTCATGATATCAAATTCTCGATTCTAAGTTGTTCATGTTTTCTTTTCCGGAGTTCAAAGTTTTTTCTCAAGTATCTTGTCCCGAAGTTTCATCCAAATCTTTGCAAGGCCTCAATCTTGTTCTTTTGTTAACCTTCAATTCTTTTCTATCTTCCTTTCATTTCCGGAGTTCTTCCAAGAGGTTTTCATGTTGGTTCATCAAAGATTTCATTCATTCTCCAAGTATTCTTCAAGATTCTGTGGGAGGATCTCAAGTTTTCTTTATCTTGCATTTCAAGTGCAATTCATTCTCCCTCATCTTTTGAGATGGTGTTATTGCATTCTTGATTCATGAGGAGTCTCGAAGATAATTTTTCAAGAATGACATAATTAAACCCATCCTTTTCTTCCTTGGAGTTATCTTGGATTGGAGTTCACTTAAAGCATTTCCTAAGGATTGTCGTTGTCATGGTGCCTATCAATCTTCCAAGTTCTCAAGGTATCTTCTTGGTGAAAGAAGTTACGCATAGCTTGTTGCTCCCAAGCAATCAATTGTTTTCGTTAGTGGTCGGTTGTCACCTCATAATTCTGAGATGTTTTCCATAAGCCCACAACAAACTGGTTCTTTTCGTTGTTGATTTTTCAACAACTCCGTTCAATCTCTTCTTGTAGGATGCTTTTCAAATTCAAAGGTGGTAGAAGTTGTCAGTGTCTTCTTTGTTCTTTTCTTTCCAACGACCTAGCTTCTATTCTCTTGTTTTGGAGGCAGTGTGATGTTGCTCCCTTTGTTCATCATAGCGTTTTGTCAAGATCATGTTCTTCCCTTGCTTATCCATTTAACCGGAGTGTTGTGTAAAATTTTCAAGTTATTTCAATCTTGTCAAGTTTTTCTTCTCTTTTCTACCGAAGTGCTGCCCAAATTTCTTTTGAATTCTGGCTTGTTCCTCATGTCAGTCTTCATCTATTTGCAACCATCAAGATTCGTTGGTTTCACATTTGTCAAAGAAGCAACTAAGTTTTACGTCTTCCTTTCCTCTTCCTCTTCCCCTTCTCATCCTAAGATCTCGGGTCGAGATCTCTTGTAAGTGGAGGAGAGTTATAACAGCCCAAGATCGACGCTCCAGAAGATTCCCCTTTCATTATGTTGTCATCGTGTGATTTGTTTGGTGGTCGCATTCATCATCACATCATTCACATCATCTGCATTGCATCGGCACTCTGTCGACATCATTTTTTCAATACTTGCATCCGTTAGTAGTTGTCGGTTCTCCCCGACGACCGTTTCGAGACCAACCACACACGCACGCGCTCGCTGCATCGATAACATATTGTTTTTAAAAGTGCGTATAAAATATACTCGGATTGGGTCGAAAGTTGGCGTGCATTCTTGTTTTATGGTAGGTAGACCGCCTGCCAAATTTGGTCGCAATCAGAGGTCGTTTGGTATCCGAATGGTCAACCGTAGCGGCACTGTCATCGGTTTATTATCGCATGTTTTCGGTGTTTTAAAACTTTGTCGTGTGCCACAACCTTCCCTCTTATCTAGGCCCAACAACCTCTCCACAGCCCAACCTAGCCCAGCTAGCCCCCCCTCCGATCGGAGTCGTTCGATCGACATCGGGCGGTCCGAAATAAGGCTAAATCCCCCTAACCCTAAATCCCTGCTATATAAAGAAGGTCCTCCCCTTCCAAATCTGGTCCCTATCTCTCCTCCTCGGATCCAGCGCCACCTCCCACCTCTCCACCACAGCCACTTGGCCTAGCCAGCGCCACCGCTGCCGCCTGCCTCGACCAATCCTAAGCCGCCACGTCGCCCTGGCCTCCCCACCAGCCACCGCGGCCCGCCGAGCCCACGGGAGGCCCGCGCGGACCCGGATCTGCGCCACCGGCGTCGCTCCAGATCGGGAGAGGAGCTCCCAATCCAGAGCCCCCCCCCCCCGAGCTGTGCCTACCCCAGGGCAGCACCCGACGCCGCCACCGGCCGGCCACCGAAGCTCCGGCGAGCCTGTAGGCCAGCTCCGCTGCGACCCCTCTCTCTTCCTCCTCCCTCCAATTCTCTCTCTCACCCCGCGGTTCTCTCTCTCCCACAGGTCCTCCTACCATGGACGGTGACCACAGAGCCCCAAACAGTCGTCCTCCGTCGGGAATCGGTCCGTCGCGTCCGGATCCTCCCAGATCCGGTGGCTCCTCGCCCCGGCGCGGACCACCTCGCCTCCGGCGCACCTTGGTGCCCGTTGCGCGGCAATCGCCGCCATGGCCATGTCCTCGAGAAGGAGGGAGACGATGCCCAGTGCCTCGCCCGCTTGTGCCCTGGTGGGCCTCTGAGCGCTTCGGCCCAACCCCGCCGTTGACCGCCTCAACAGGTGGGCCGCCGCCCCGACCCAGATCCTGCGGCCCAAGTCTGCACCGAGCCGGCCCCATGGTCCGCAAAGTGAGCGCCATTGCCTATCTTGCGCCATGTGCATCATATTGCTATCCATCACCTATGCCACTGTTCGGCCCGGTTACTTAGTTTGGCCCATGTCGTTTTTTTATTGTCTGCGAATTTGCTAAATTTCAGAAAAATGCCATATTTTGCATTGCTCATAGATAAATAACCGTGCATCACATGTAATAACTTTATATATGTAAAACTTGTAGAATTTCGTGTATATCCACAATATCCCGTTTTTACAAATGATAAAAATGCTTAGCATGCCATTTTCTGTTAATTCGCATAAATGTCATGATTTTGCATTGCGCGTATTTATTTAACCGTGCATCGGAATTAAACAAACCATATATGTAAAATGTGTAGATTATTTATAACCCTTTTTCATGCATGATAAAAATGTTTAATGTGATGTTTGCATTCATTTTGCGTAAATAACTTGCTAAAACGGTTTATGTCCTAATCTCGCATAATTGTTGTGTCATTGTTTCTTTAATAATAACCCACATATTATATATAATTTTGGGGTAGAAAAATCCATATAATTTATCTGTGCATTTAGTTTTCTCTTTTGAGCAAATTTTTGTGCATGTTATTTTGCTATGATGCCCTTTTGTTAATTTTGTGTGATTTAATCCATGCATATTTTGGAATAGTTGCAGACATGAGATATGCCCTTGGACATGTGTGCTAGCCACTGGTATTTTTGGTTGCTATAGAAATCCATGTTTAGGTGTTATTTTCTTGTTTCCAACATGCTATAAAATATTGCTGTTTTGAGGGGTCTAAATATTTCCAAGTCTGAAACTGTTATTTTGTTGCCATGTTGCCATGTGATTTGCTAGTGTCCTAGGAGTCTTTTGTGGTTGCTCCAAAGGAGTCTTTTGTTAAGCATGTTGTTTTCTACCAGGTTGTACCATTTGTTGCCATGTATAGGTTTAGAATCATAGTTATTTCTGTTGCCAAACATGTCAATCTGGTATAAACTACAGCTCATGTCTACTCTAATTTCCACTAAGTCTGACAATCTGTTTTCTTCTTAATTCCATGTTGTCTTGATGTTTGCCATGAATCTGTGCATAATTTGATGTTGCCATAATGGAATTAATTGTAGTGCATCATGTCATATACCTTGCTGTTAAATTTCATGCCATGATATGCCCTGTAGCATGTAGTTTCATTCCTGCCAATATGCCTTCGTGATAAAATCTGCTCTGTCTAAAAACCTGTGATTTTCACCAAGTCCTAATCTGCTATATTTTATTGCCATCTTGTGAGCTTATTTCCAAGTGATCCATGCTTCTATTCAATTTGCTGGTATGATAGGAATTGTTGTGCATCATGTAAGATACAGCCCCATGTCTTGTTTGTGCATTTTAGGTTCTTGTAGCCTATTAGTTTGAGGTGTGCAAAATGCCATGTTGTTGTTTTGGGCAGATTGTAAATAAAACTTGTGTTGGTTGTTGTGGTTGAACCGTTGCTCCGTTTTTAACATGTCATATATGAAACTTGCTTATAATTTCATGTAGTTTCATGTTATCATGTTGCATCCATGTTTTGAAGTGCTTGTGGTTGTCATTTTCATGCATTTTGCATTCATGTCATGTTCATCTTGTGTGTGTCGTAACTTCTAGACCCTAGCTCTGTTTCATATGATCCCTATATGTAAAACGCCTAGAATGACGTGTAGAATCACATGGTGCATTTTGTTTTTCTGTTTAACAAATATAAAACATGATTAGTTCAGATCTGGACCAATTTCGAAATTAACACATGAGGTCATTTCGGAAATGCTATATGTTGTTTCTGACCTCATTTAATATGCCTAGATGTCTAGTTTACCTATGATTCACCTCTTGCCATGTTAAACAACATTTAAAATTGCCATGTAAATAAAAGAGAGTGAACTAAATAATTCGAACGTGGAGTTTCGTCAATATGCAACTCGTTGCATATTTAGCTTCACTTAATGTGTAGAAGTTGATTGTTGTGCTTTGCCATGTCATGCATAACATGCATCATATTTGATGTGCATCATTTCATTCATATGTTGTGGTGTTTATCATGTGTTTATTGTTGTTCTGGGTTGCTTCTTCTCGATAGAGTTCCGAAAGCGTTCGGAGTGTGAGGATTCGTTCGACTACGTTGGCTCGTTTTCTTCATGGATTCGTTCTTCTTCCAAGCGGGTTCTCAGGCAATATGACCATTTCCCTGGATACCATTACTATCATTGCCATGCTAGTAGTCTCTTTTCTGTCGATATGTCTCGCTACCTACCACTTGTTTTTCAAGCCTCCCAAAATGCCATGATAAGCCTCTAACCTTCCACATCCCAGCAAACCATTATTTGGCTATGTTACCGCTTGCTCAGCCCTTCTTATAGCGTTGCTAGTTGCAGGTGCAAATTGTTTCCATGTGCCAACATGGATGTTTTTTGAGATATCACAATATTACTGCTATTTAATTTAATGCACATATATACTTTGTAAAAGGTGGAAGGCTTGGCCTTTTGCTCGGTGTTTTGTTTCACTTTTGCCGCCCTAGTTACTTGTGTACCGGTGTTATGTTCCATATTGAGTGCTCCTAACATGCTCGGGGTTGTTATGGGGACCCCCTTGATTTTCGTTTTGGGATAAAACTCATCTGGCAAGGCCCAACATTGGTACTACATTTGCTCAACAGAATAATATTGAACACCGTTAGTAACGCATAGGGCGTCATGAACCCATGGATTAATTCAACATAATAAAGGGGGGCCAGTGCTGATGGTGTTGGTCCCAAACGGGTAGACTGCGGGGCCACCGCGGGGAAACTCGGGGTTTGGTTTGACTCGTAGTGTGACCCATCTGGTTGTGCCCTGAGAACGAGATATGCGGCTCCTATCGGGATTGTCGGCACATCGGGCGGCCTTGCTGGATTTGATTTACCTTTCTTGAACGTCTTGTGCGCGGGATTTCGAGGACACTTCGGGCTATCTCGAGGTTGAGATTTTCCATCGGGATTCCGCAAATACTATGGGTTATCCCGCGGTTGAGGAATTCCAACGCAGCTTGTGGTTAGTTTGTGATGGATGAGTTGGAGCACCCCTGCAGGGTGAAATCTTTTTGAGAAGCCGTGCCCGCGGTTATGTGGCAACTTGGAAATTTGTTTAACATCCAGTTAGAAAACTTGAAGTAAACTCAAATAAAATACACCAACCGTGTGCGTAACCGTGAATGTCTCTTCTCGTGAATTTCTGAACCGAGAGAGAACACGGTGGGGTTATGTTTGACTCGTAGGTAGGTGTTCAGGATCACTTAGTGATCATTACTAGTTCACGTCCGTTTTTGCGTCGATCACCCCCCTTATTCTTGTACTCATAAGTTAGCCACTCAAATAAATGCTTAGTGCTTGCTGCAGCCTCACCACGTAACCATACCTCACCCATTAAGCTTTAATAGTCTTGATACCCTTGGAAATGAGATTGTTGAGTCCCCGCGCTCACAGATTACTACGACACCAGTTGTAGGTACATGTAATGCGATGATTTAACGTGAGAGCGATGCTTGTTTGATTTGGAGTTGTTCTTCTTCATCGATCATAGGATGGGTTCCAGGCCGGCAGCTTGGGATAGCAAGGATGGATGTCATTTTATCGTTTGATTTCGTCCGTAGTCGGACCCTGCTCTTATGTATGATGATTGTATATGTTGTTGTATTGATGTGATCATGATTTAGCTTGTGGCGAGCGTAAGCCAATTCCGTATACTCATCTCTTCTTTACATGTACTTGTAATGATATCCATTCTTGCGAAACAACGAGATGCGCTTCTATCCCTGTCGAGGCCCTTGAGCCAAAATAAGGATAGGATCGCATCTTGGGCGTGACAAGTTGGTATCAGAGCCGTACCGACCTAGGAGCCCCCTTGATTGATCGAACTTGGCCGAGTTGAGTCTAGTGAAAAACTATTTTGAGTCTAGTTATATATCGGAGAGGAGGATTCTTTTTACTCCTCTTCTATGCTCTGGTGAGGAATCGTGACATAGGAATTTTAATTCTTCCCCTCTTCTTACTCAATTTTTTTAGGATCACGCGGGTATTTTGGAACCTCTATGATGTCGATGTGAACGGAATTCTTTTCTTGGTGCCTCTCGACTGTATGGATTGACCACGGGGAGTTGAGCTCCAGGGGATTCTTGACACATCGCTATCATTCAGTTTCCTTAGTATCTCAGGACGCGGATGTTCGAAATTGCTTCAATACTATTCGTGGTGCGAAGAGTGTGGCGGCACCCAGTACTGGGGAGCACGATCACATGTACTGCCATGTTTAGTATCGTTGTGATTACGAGGGTCTAAGGTATTTGAGTTCTGAGGTTTCTCTGGTTATGTGTTGACGGATGTGATACACTGGCGGGTAGTATTATTGCTAGGAGTTGAGTGCTTTATTCAGTAATTGATCTATGTATCCGTTGGACCAGATTGCATAACCAGAAAGATTCGGAAGTTATCAGGTGGGAATTCAAGTAGTTACCTAGGATTATCCTTCCTGCAAATGCAAATGGGTTATGTATTTGTTTCCGGCTTAATCCTCAAGCCCCATCTTTTGTTTTGTTGGAGTATGGTAATTCGAGTTGCTTCGATGTCAAGCGTTGATTTCATATCTTTCCTAAGCGTGTTCTCATAATTCTACGGGAGTGCTAATCCTCTTGTTCAATCAGATGGTCATGTCAAATTACTTTCCAAACGGAGTGTTTCTCTTCAAGTGAATTCAATCCTTCCCAATATTCGCAAGATCTATCCTCTTATTTCTTTCCAGAGTTCTTTTTCAACCGTCCCATGTTTTCTTTGTTTTCCCCCACCCTCCCGCCCTTTTCTTCAACGATTAAATTATCATCCAAGTGCCCTTCTTTTCATGTGATGCTTCCGCTATCTTCTCTTCCGTGATATATCCGTTGATCCATTGTGAAGATGCTCAAGTGCTGAAGTTCATCATTCTTTGTTCTTGTTTCTTCCCCGGTGGATTCAATTCAAGCTTTCGGTGTTCATCATATCCTTTTTCATTCATTTAATGCATTCCAATGTTGGAAATTCTTATCCAAGCCTCTCTTGTTTATTCACCTCTCTATTCTATCCGGAGTGCTGAAGATATCTCTGAAGATTCGTGTTTTAATCAAATCCTTTCAAGATAGTCCGAGGTTTTCACCTCATGAAGTTTTCATTTGTACCGGTGCAATCCTCTTCCTAAGAAATCGTTTAACCGGTGTTTTCTTTGAGTGGGCCCATAACCCACAGCTTTTCCCAGAATATTACCTGGCTCTTCTAATCTTTCCGGAGATCTCAAGATCTTTTCAAGTGTGACGTAAGTATGCATTCCATCAGTCATATTCCATCTCCAAGATCGTTTTTGAATTATTTTCATCATTGGCTCAGCCTTCCTTATTAATTATTCCGGAGTGTCTCAGTAATTCATGGTGGTGTTTCTCGTCATCATTCTCAGCGTTGAGAACCGAAGGAGAGTTTCTCTTAAATCTTCCTCCATTCTTTTGAAGAATTGTCATCTCAGCTTGTGGTGATCCTCTTGAATTCTTTTCGATCATGAGTAATTCCATCCATATATATCCGGAGCATTTGAGTGTTGTTTTCATTTCTCGATCCTCCAAAGGCCATCATTTCAGAAGATTTCTTCATTCTCAGCTTTCAGCTTTTGGTCTCAAACTCTTCTCATTTGCTGTTCCTTCGCTCGTATCTCAATTATTCTGGTGCTTCGTTCAAGTTTTTCTATTAGGTGGATCATGGTCTCTCGTTCTCATGTATCTTCATTCATTCTTGGTATCCTCATTCGTTTGTGAATTCTTACCAGTGCTCTCGTTCAAGACTTCTTCAAGTGTGCAATATCTCTCTTCAATCTTACCAAGAAGAATAAGTCGTATGCCCAGTCCGTTGATTGTCATCAATTTAACTTGATGAAGGACAAACATAATGTAATTCTTATTCTTATTTCATCTAGGTGATTCCAATCCTTCTTTTAGAGTTGTTCATGATATTAAATTCTTGATTCTAAGTTGTTCATCTTTTCTTTTCTGGAGTTCAAAGTTTTTTCTCAAGTATCTTGTCGCGAAGTTTCATCTAAATCTTTGCAAGGCCTCAATCTTGTTCTTTTGGCAACCTTCAATTCTTTTCTATCTTCCTTTCATTTCCGGAGTTCTTCCAAGAGGTTTTCATGTTGTTTCAACAAAGATTTCATTCATTCTCCAAGTATTCTTCAAGATTCTTTTGGAGGATCTCAAGTTTTCTTTTTCTTGCATTTCAAGTGCAATTCAATCTCCCTCATCTTTTGAGATGGTGTTATTGCATTCTTGATTCATGAGGAGTCTCGAAGATAATTTGTCAAGAATGACATAATTAAACCCATCTTTTTCTTCCTTGGAGTTATCTTGGATTGGAGTTCACTTAAAGCATTTCCTAAGGATTGTCGTTGTCATGGTGCTTATCAATCTTCCAAGTTCTCAAGGTATCTTCTTGGTGAAAGAAGTTACGCATAGCTTGTTGCTCCCAAGCAATCAATTGTTTTCGTTAGTGGTCAGTTGTCACCTCATAATTCTGAGATGTTTTCCATAAGCCCACAACAAGGTTGTTCTTTTTGTTGTTGATTTTTCAACAACTCCATTCAATCTCTTCTTGTAGGATGCTTTTCAAATTCAAATATGGTAGAAGTTGTCATTGTCTTCTCTGTTCTTTTCTTTCTAACGACCTAGCTTCTATTCTCTTGTTTCGGAGGCAGTGTGATGTTGCTCCCTTTGTTCATCATAGCGTTTCGTCAAGATCATGTTCTTCCCTTGCTTACCCATTTAACCGGAGTGTTGTGTAATCTTTTCAAGTTCTTTCCATCTTGTCAAGTTTTTCTTCTCTTTTCTACCGAAATGCTGCCCAAATTTATTTTGAATTCTTGCTTGTTCCTCATGTCAGTCTTCATCTATTTGCAGCCTTCAAGATTCGTTGGTTTCACGCTTGTCAAAGAAGCAACTAAGTTTTACCTCTTCCTTTCCTCTTCCTCTTCCCCTTATCATCCTAAGATCTCGGGTCGAGATCTCTTGTAAGTGGAGGAGAGTTGTAACAGCCGGAGACCGACGCTCCAGAAAATTCCCGTTTCATTATGTTGTCATCGTGTGATTCGTTTGGTGGTCGCATTCTTCATCGCATCATTCGCATCATCTGCATTGCATCGGCACTCTGTCGACATCATTTTTTCAAAACTTGCATCCACTAGTAGTTGTCGGTTCTCCCCGACAACCGTTTCGAGACCAACCACACATGCACGCGCCCGCGGCATTGATAAAATATTGTTTTTAAAAGTGCTTATAAAATATTCTCGGATTGGGTCAAAAGTTGGCGTGCGGTCTTGTTTCATGGTAGGTAGACCGCCTGCCAAATTTCGTCGCAATCAGAAGTTGTTTGGTATCCTAACGGTCAACCGTAGCGCCACCGTCATCAGTTTATTATCGGACATTTTCTGTGTTTTAAAACTCCGTCGTGGGCCACAACGTTCCCTCTTATCTCAACCCAACCACCTCTCCACAACCCAACCTAGCCCAGCTAGCCCCCCCTCCGATCGGAGCCGTTCGATCGGCATCGTGCGGTCCGAAATAAGGCTAAATCCCCCTAACCCTAAATCCCTGCTATATAAGGAAGGCCCTCCCCTTCCAAATCTGGTCCCTATCTCTCCTCCTCGGATCCAGCGCCACCTCCCACCTCTCCACCACAGCCACTTGTCATAGCCAGCGCCACCGTAGCCGCCCGCCTCGGCCAATCCTAAGCCGCCACCTTGCCCCGGCCTCCCCACCAGCCACAGCGGCCCGCCAAGCCCACGGGAGGCCCGCGCGGACCCAGATCTGCGCCGCCGCCCTCGCTCCAGATCGGGAGAGGAGCTCCCGATCCAGAGCCCCTCCCCCCCCCCCGAGCTGCGCCTACCCCAGGGCCGCACCCGACCCCGCCACCGGCCGGCCACCGGAGCTCCGGCGAGCCCCGACGCGAGCGAGCCTCCAGGCCAGCTCCGCTACGACCCCTCTCTCTTCCTCCTCCCTCCAATTCCGCCTCTCACCCTGCGGTTCTCTCTCTTCCGCAGGTCCTCCTGCCATGGACGGCGACCACAGAGCCCCAAACCGTCGTCGTCCGTCGGGAATCGGTCCCTCGCGTCCGGATCCGCCCAGATCCGGCGGCTCCTCGCCCCGTCGCGGACCACCTCGCCTCCGGCGCACCTTGGTGCCCGATGCGCGGCAACTGCCGCCATGGCCACGTCCTCGAGCAGGAGGGACACGATGCCCAGTGCCTCGCCCGCCCGTGCCCTGGTGGGCCTCTGAGCGCTTCGGCACAGCCCCGCTGTCGGGGATATTACCCCGCGGTATAACCTGGCCTGAAGTATGACCCGGCCGGGACTTGGCGACTCACTAGTGACCCGGCCGAGCTTGGCGGCTCATTGGTGACCCGGCAGGCGGGTCAGACGAACGACAAGACCCAACGGCTCAGAGGGCGGTTCATGGGAGGGCCAACTCATGTTATGGTGGACCGGCTCACAGAGAAGGCCCGAGGTAAGGAAAGACTCCCTCACAAAGGGAACAAGACCCGGATTAGGATTCAAGAGAGACTAGTCATAATCCTACTCCCAGTAGAACTCTACATGTAAACCTACCCCTTCCACTTATATAAGGAGGGGTAAGGCACCCCTAGAGGGACAAGTTGAAGTCATTAGAGATAGACAGTTTAGAGGCTCTCGAGATTAGAGGTAGCAATACGGCACCCTTGTAATCGAGATCATCTTCGTCATCAATACACACAAAGCAGGACGTAGGCTTTTACCTCCATCGGAGGGGCCGAACCTGGGTAACTCGCGTCTCTCGATTCCGACCAACCCCTCTCAAGCCGCCACCTAGTTGCGATGGCCTCACACCTAAAGTTCTCTCACGAGAACATCATGCCGTGACAAAACCACGACATTTGACGCCCACCGTGGGGCCAGCGCACAGTGGTGTTGTGTTCTTGAAGGGAGCTCTCCCATGGATCGAGAAGTTCACCATCGACCGGATGAGGAAGAGCCGCCCCGGCAGTATCTTCATCGACGAATATTTTTGACCCAATCTGGGATCAAAACCAGAAAAGGAGTTCGGTGCCGCCGTCGGCGTAGGGCATCAAGGAATCTATCCGACCTGAAGAAAAATCAATCTCTATGGAAATAGTAGTCATCGTGTGAAACACTAGATCGATAGGACATTACGAAGACCGGAGCAATTTGTGTCGCTGCACAATACTCATCAAGCACCAGGAGACCAGATCAGACAAAAAAAGAAGAAGAGAACATCAGCGGACGCAAAAAGTCCTGCCACAGGGCTAAGGAGTGTAGTACTAGCTGCTACTAATCGTATCTTATTCGTTCAGATTGATACAACAACACAAGAGATCAAAAAGAGAAAAACATTAAAAGGCAGATGCAAGGTTCGTCCGACATCGAGAGGATTAGGGCTGCGTCGGGTGCGCCACCGCAAGTCGTCAAGACCGACAAGTTTTCTGATGCTAATTTCAACTCGTACGTGGAGATCGACTCCAACCCGGACAGTCCCTTCAGGCGGACACAGACTTTTACTACACCGCGGTTGTCAAGTCGCCAGTCACCTGCATGGAGACAGGTTAAAAGAAATCGTTCAGTTTCCACTGTCACCGTGCGCTATTTCTGTGGCATCAAGTCCCGAGGGAATAACTGGTGACGTTACTTTTCTGGCGTGGAGTTCAACTCAAATCCAAAGCATCAAGTACTATTACTTTCATTTGTACTACATCACAGAAGGATGGTACGTTGAGTACTAGTTAAATCAGATTTGCTTTTTCTTCAAATTCCTATATCCACCCGAGGGCTACCAGGGAAAAACGCGAAAGGCAATTGCTAGCTTGCCACAGTTACATGGACATCGTATAAAAAAAGAAAGGAAAGCAAGACAACATCAGTTTGGACGTACAACGAATATTCGGGGAAGGACAAAAGCCAATCCAGTACTACTTGCTAGCTTGCTTGTTACGTACAATCATGGCATGGACAAAGAAAAAAAAGATTCAAACTGAGTACTAGTAGTACTCACGTGGTATGGAGAAAAATTATGTCTCATGCCAGTGAAGGAAGGGTACATACCACTGCCATGTGGACAAAAAAATGGATCCAGCAAGAAAAAAGTACGAGTCCCATTAATCGGACATCCGACGGGAGCTGCATACGGATCATCTGTTGTGCAGATAAATCAGGTGCTATCCGTTCTATCTATATTATTAGCACATATTAATTTTTTAAGAATAATTACTCTGGTTTGTAATATTTTTACACATGACAATTGTTTATTACAAAAGCGGCGAGGTATTGGACCACAAATACGGAACTCCCGTCAATATCATTATGCGCCAGCATCCATCCATCCTGCACCTTCTCGTTCCAGACTCGCCGTCCGCGCCGGCTTACAACCCCACGGCCGACTCACCATCCGCGCAAGTTTCCAACGCCGCAACCGATTCAAGGGCCAACTCCGGCTTACGAACGCCGCGGCCAACTCTCACATCCGCGCTATCAAACCGGTTTCGAATGCCACAGACCGGTCTACATCAACACGCCGGTACCACGCGTGATCGCTCGAGCCGCCCAATGGATGCGCGCGAGCCGCCGCCCCCATGGTCTGGTCTACATCAACACGCCGGTGCCGCGCCTGCTGGCTCAAGCCATCCAACGGATGCGCGTGAGCCGCCGCCCCCGCGGTCCGATCTACATCAACACGCCGGTGCCACGCCTGCTGGCTCAAGCCATCCAACGGATGCGCGTGAGCCGCCGTCCCCGCGGTCCAGTCTACATCAACACGCCGGTGCCGCGCCTGCTCGCTCGAGCCATCCAACGGATGCGCGTGAGTCGCCGTCCCCGTGGTCTGGCCTACAACAACAACGTCGTGGTCACCTCGAGTTCCACACCGGTTTACAATGCCATGACCGAATCCCGCGTCCACGCCAGCTTACAATGCCGTGACCAATTCACATCCGCATCGGTTTTCAATGACGCGGTCGACTCTCATGTCTATATCAACATGCCAGGGCCGTACCCGCCCGTATGAGCCGTCCTACGAAACGTGCGCAAGCAGCCGCCCCCGCGGCCAGGTCTTTTTCAAACAACTTTCGAGGAAAGAAAAAAAATGACATTCAGAATGTCCTACGCAAACATCGCCGAAACACGCGCCAGCCTCCACTTGCGCCAGGTTGCTCAATGGATAGACGCATTGCCCTGTTATCCCAGCAATACGATCTACTTCAACATATCAAAAGAAACAGGAGAACTTGCCATGAAGCAAACATCCCTGGAAAAGCTACAATTTGAGCCGGCCATTATCGAGCCGGCAATTCAAAAGTCAGCGACAAAGAAAGAAAATGGCCTTCGAGGAGCCAGGAGAGCCGGACTACATGAGAGTAACAAAGCATTGGGTTAAGAGACATATGCACTCGGTTTGGCCACGACATATGCCAAAGACATACGATGAGCATCACGAAGATCATTAGCCCCCATGCTCCAAGTTTATCCATGATGACTTGGTTTTATCACGGCAGATGTCCTAGTGCAAGGACTTAGGGGTGAAGCCATCGCTACGGTGGTTAACTCGAAGGGGTTGATCGAGACGAAAGACACGGGTTTACCCAGGTTCGGCCCCTCTCGAAGGAGGTAATAGCCTACGTCCTGCTTTGAGTTGTATTGATTGGGTATCGATTACAAGGGAGCGAAATACGCTTGACCTAATAATCGATCAAAGGTTTCATGGCCTAAGCCGCCCGGGGAACCCGCCTTTATATACACAGGTCGAGGCCCTAGGCTTACAAGAGTCCGGGCCGGGTAACATCTAGTAACCGACCTTATCTCTAACTATCCTTTCCTTGTCTGGCAAGCCGTCTCCCGGCGGCTTACACCTCCGGGTCACACGTTGCCTTCCAGCTCTGGGCCTTCGCAGGCCCGTCTGGCGGGTCACTTCCAGGCCTTGTCTTGATCTTCCAGCCTGCTTAGGCCTCACTGCTAAACCGCCAACCGCATGACCCGGCCCCTCCTGGGCGGGTCTCACCACGGGGTTATATCCCCAACATTAGGCCCCAGATTGATTTGAACTTGTTCATGTCAATCTTCAAGTCCTCTAGTTGGCGAGTCTTGCAGTCTTCATAATCACCTGACCTGTAATAAATATTCAAGACCCGCCATGTGAAAATGGATGACTTCATCTCTGATAAATCCAAAAGATCTTAATGACGTCACAACGGATCTTTGCATTAACTAGACAACCCGAGAATCGAGGTGTTTTCTTGGTCAATCATCATTTTGTCTCCTCGATTCCCGCGCCAGACTGTTGCTGTTCCATCCTCCTTATAAATAGGCGCATGGGGTCCTATCCTTTTCACTTTCCCCAGTCGCCGCCTCTGTCTTCTTCTTCCTCCAGACGCTCGCACAGCCGAAGCTCCTCCGCGCTGTCCGTACCTCGCCGTCGTCCTCAACAAAGGCCGCTGCATCACCCTGACTGTGTCCAGAGCCCTCCGACGCTCGCCCGCTCCTTCTGCATCCTCCAGGTTCCATCGTCTTCCCCCTTTAGATCTGCATTAGTTCATCGGGTTTCTTCGAGCCCGCCGCCGCTCGTCGGAGCACTTGCTTTAGATCATAAAAGAAATACTCCTCTTTTGTTCCGAGACCATAGGTCAAAATGCGCGATCGTTTAGTACCTATTCCGCACTCAGTGTAGATTGTTTCTTCACCGGAACCCTCACCAGTATATTGACACATTAAGACATATGCACTCAAGTTTATCCATGATGACTTGGTGCTTCTCAACAATACTAGGTGCTACCCGCCATGTTTATTTTATCAGTACACTTTAATTCCTCCGAGAACAATTATTCTGCCTTTAGTATGTTTGTATGCAGGACAATTATTCATTACAAAAGTGGCGTTATATTGCGAGTACGGAGGTCGCGCCAACATCATTATGCGCCGATGCACGTCCATTACGCACTTCTCGACGGAAACTCACGCAAGCCGTCGTCCCCGCGGTCTGGTCTACATCAACACGTCGGGGACATGCCTGCCCGTATGAGCCGTCCAACGGACGCGCGCAAGCCGCCGCCCCCGTGGTTCGGTCTTCATCAACACACCGGGGCCATGCCTGTACCAGCCGCCCAACGAATGCGCGTGAGCTGCCGCCCTCGCGGTCCGATCTACAACAACACGTCGGTGCCGTGACTGCTCAATCAAGCCACCCTACGGACGCGTGCAAGCCGCCGCCCCACAGTCCGGTCTACATCATACGCTGGGGCTATGCCCGCTCGTACAAGCTGCCAAATGGACATGCGCAAGCCGCCGCCCCCGCAGTCCGGTTTACTCCAACAACGCTAGAGAAAACAAGAAATATATATCTATTATCAGTCCCCACCCGTGCAGGGTTGCTCAATGGATAGACGCATTGGCCTGTTATCCCCGCGGTCTGGACTGCTTCAGCACATCGGAGAAATAGGCGAGTCAGCCACACATGAGTCATCCCTGGAGAAGTTACAATTTGAGCCAACCACCATTGAGCCGGCAATTCATAGCCAGTGGCAAAGAAAAAGAAAAATGGCCCTGGAGGAGCCAGGAGAAACGGACTACATGAGAGTAAAGCATGGGTCAAGAGGCATATGCACTCAATTTGGCCACAATATTTGCCAAAGACATATGATGAGCATCATGAAGATCATCAGTTCAATACATCGTCTTCGGTTTGGATAAAATCCATCGTTCAGCCATCAAACCTTATGCCAGCTTATGCCACAGCCAAGGATTGAAGACTCTTAAGCCGCCTCCTCGAGTCGACTTAAGACTCGGGGGCTACACAAACATGACTCAGCAGATTCAACCGGGCTCAAATATTCTGGAACCCCGGGTCATTACAAGGAAGATAACCCGATCCCGGGGGCTGCTGCCTTATTAGCAGAAAAATTTAAAGTCGCCCAAGAGGATGAGCCGCCATGATGCGACTGTTCAAACATGGGTGCCCTACCTTATTGGCGGAAGATTTAAAGTCGCCCAAGAAGACGAGCCACCATGATGCGACAATTCAAACATGGTGCCCTGATTTATTGGATCATCATATTATGATCAATGGAATAAAGCCGGCTTATCTGGACCCCAGATGTTTTGCAGTAGTAGCATTGTCTCCTGTATATCCTATGGCCAAGCTTTTCCATGATCATAGGTCACTTGGGGGCTTCCAACTCAATGAGTTTAGCTTTCATACCCTCTTGACTGGCTTCCATGCCATATATGGGTTAAACCTGCCTGTTTGCAACTTGCTACTCCGCCAAGTGACCCGCCGTACTCTTGATAGTCAATCTTTCAACAAGACCCTGAACTTGTCAAGGTTAAAACGGCGGCTTATATCACGAGAGAGCCGGCTTATAGAGAGCTGGATAAACTCACCTGTCCGCTGTAGTCTCTGCGCTATGTGGCCCATTCGTACTCTTAACAGTCAATCTTTTTAAGACCCTGAAGTAGTTAAGGTTAAAACGACAGATTTATGTCACGTGAGAGCCGGCTTACGGGATTAAAGGCGTTCATGCCAAGCTTCTTCGAAGCAAAAACCTTGAGTTTTTCAAAAATAAGAACAAGAGTTGATCTCTTTTGGTTGTGCTTTCAAGGCCGACTTACAAATATTTGAGATATACATGTATATATTCTCTCTTTGTTGTCTTTATGTCATGCCTTGAAAACTGGCACTTTATATTCTATTATCATATACATACATCATCCTGCATTGCATCATGCATCATACAAGCCGGTCATCAAACTGGGTTACATCGTAACCTCTGCAAGAACAAATAGATCTTTGATAGCCAAAATGGTTGGATCTTCATGATGGTTTATCATAACCAGTATTAAATGATTGGTTTTTTTAAGCCATCTCAGAAGAAATGACTATTCTTGAAGAGCCGCCCTATCACATATAATGCCGGGTCATCTAATTGGCCGACTCTTGGATTTTTCCAACTTGTGCTCTGTAGTAAACTACAACACTTATGGATTTCTCAAACATATATTTGCCAGGTTGCACCGCAACCACGAGCAGGGATTTTCATTTCAAGGACAAAGGCATTATTCCAGGATATTCGGCAAAATACCGGGTTACAACCACGGCCAAGGAGTCATTTAACAAATTATGATGAGTTATATTATTCTCACACAGTCCCAAGTCGCTGCAGGCTTACGGCCCGGCACTTGGGGGCTACATCATATGATGTTTTTCTTTTCAGAGGAGAAGTGCGTGTAAGTTCCGAGTCGCTGCGGGCATACAACCCGGCACTTGGGGGCGACACCACTCAGATCAAATTTTCTAAAGTCCCAAGTTGCTGCAGGCATGCGACTCGGCACTTGGGGGCTACAGTATTCAGTTGCACAAACAGATTATAAAGGACCAAAGTGAAGACCCGGCCCATCACATACTGATGAGCCGGCCCTTGGGGGCTAATGTACTATCATTTTCAAGTTGAGGAATCATATGAAGACCCGGCCCATCATATAAAGATGAGCCGGCCCTTGGGGGCTACACATTGCTCCTCAAGTCTATATGATCAGATCTACAAAAAGTTCCTACTCATTATTGAATAATGACCTGGCCCTTGGGGGCTACACTGGCTGAAGTTTTATGAGGATAAGACATTTACAAGTCCCAGGTTGCTATAGGCAAGACAACCCGGTACTTAGGGGCTGCATATGTGGAACATTCAACTTATTACTGGTGACTCAGATGAACAATCCGAATTTCTCTAGGGTTGCAATATTTATATTGAAGCAAGTCTTAAAGCTATCACTACGTTTCCCCTCTTAAGACTTGGGGGCTACAGGTAATATGGAGGTAAAAAAATAGCAGAACATTTTCAAGCTATCAAATTTTGAGTGAGCTAGGTCTCATCTCTTCATGGAGCGGAAGCATTGAAAGACCGGCTCAACATTACACGGATTTCTTTATAATTTTAGAAAGTCAACTGGAGTCCGCTTGTTTTGACCTGGCAGCACCAACAATCACGACCCGACATTATCAAAAGATCATACCCTGGCAAAGTCTATATAAGCAACCCTAGTTCACAAGTTGAAAGTGATTTAACAATGGACGATTTTGTATTCCCAGTCAAAGCAATGGAAAGCCGGTTCAAATCATGTGGATTTCTTATTCCCAAAAGTATCTTTAAGCCAAAGCATTGGAGGTCGACTCAACGACATATGGATGTTTTTATTCCCAAAATTTTATTGCAAAGGACACATACCTGCAATAAGATTGTGAAGACGGCTCGTTAATATGAAGAAGAAACCCGGATTTTCAAGGAGCTACTTCCTCAAGCCGGCCAGTGGAGCAAGCCAGTCCCTTAACATATTTGTTATTCTTATTTCAGGAGCTTACCATGAATAAATTCAAGCTAACATGGGGGCCAATGTCGGGGATATTACCCTGCGGTATAACCCGGCCTAAAGTATGACCCGGCCAGGACTTGGCGACTCACTGGTGACCCGCCCGAGCTTGGCGGCTCATTGGTGACCCGGCAGGCGGGTCAGATGAACGACAAGACCCAACGGCCCAGAGGGCGGATCATGGGAGGGCCGACTCATGTTATGGTGTGCCGGCTCACAGAGAAGGCCCGAGGAAAGGAAAGACTCCCTCACAAAGGGAACAAGACCCGGATTAGGATTCAAGAGAGACTAGTCCTAATCCTATTCCCAGTAGGACTCTACATGTAAACCTACCCCTTCCACTTATATAAGGAGGGGTAAGGCACCCCTAGAGGGACAAGTTGAAGTCATTAGAGATAGACAGTTTAGAGGCTCTCGAGATTAGAGGTAGAAATACGGCACCCTTGTAATCGAGATCATCTTCGTCATCAATACACACAAACCAGGACGTAGGCTTTTACCTCCATCGGAGGGGCCGAACCTGGGTAAACTCGCGTCTCTCGATTCCGACCAACCCCTCTCAAGCCGTCACCTAGTTGCGATGGCCTCACACCTAAAGTTCTCTCACGAGAACATCATGCTGTGACAAAACCACGACACCCGCCGTTGACCGCCTCCGTAGGTGGGCCGCCGCCCCGACCCAGATCCCGCGGCCCAAGTCTGCACCGAGCCGGCCCCATGGTCCGCAAAGTGAGCGCCATTGCCTATCTTTCGCCATGTGCATCATATTGCTATCCATCGCCTATGCCACTGTTCGGCCCGGTTGCTCAGTTTGGCCCATGTCGTTTTTTTTACTGTCTGCGAATTTGCTAAATTTCAGAAAAATGCCATATTTTGCATTGCTCATAGATAAATAACAGTGCATCACATGTAATAACTTTATATATGTAAAATGTGTAGAATTTCATGTAGATTCGCAATATCATGTTTTTGCCCATGATAAAAATGTTTAACATGCCATTTTCTATTAATTCGCATAAATGTCATGATTTTGCATTGCGCATATTTATTTAACCGTGCATCGGAATTAAACAAACCATATATGTAAAATGTGTAGATTATTTATATCCCTTTTTCATGCATGATAAAAATGTTTAATGTGATGTTTGCATTCATTTTGTGTAAATAACTTGCTTAAACCATTTCTGTCCTAATATCGCATAATTGCTGTGTCATTGTTTCTTTAATAATAACCCACATATTATATATGATTTTGGGGCAGAAAAATCCATAGAATTTATATGTGCATTTAGTTTTGTCTTTTGAGCAAATTTGTGTGCATGTTATTTTGCTATGATGCCCTTTTGTTTATTTTCTTTGATTTAATCCATGCATATTTTGGAATAGTTGCAAAGATGAGATATGCCCTTGGACATGTGTGCTAGCCTATGGTATTTTTGGTTGCTATAGAAATCCATGTTTAGGTGTTATATTCTTGTTGCCAACATGCTATAAAATATTGCTGTTTTGAGGGGTCTAAATATTTCTAAGCCTGAAACTGTTATTTTGTTGCCATGTTGCCATGTGATTTGCTAGTGTTCTAGGAGTCTTTTATGGTTGCTCCAAAGGAGTATTTTGTTAAGCATGTTGTTTTATACGAGGTTGTACCATTTGTTGCCATGTATAGGTTTAGAATCATAGTTATTTCTGTTGCCAAACATGTCAATCTGATATAAACTGTAGCTCATGTCTACTCTAATTTTCACAAAGTCTGAGAATCTGTTTTCTTCTTAATGCCATGTTGTCTTGATGTTTGCCATGAATTTGTGCATAATTTGATGTTGCCATAATGGAATGAATTGTAGTGCATCATGTCCTATACCTTGATGTTAAATTTCATGCGATGATATGCCCTGTAGCATGTAGTTTCATTGCTGCCAATATGCCTTCGTGATAAAAACTGCTCTATCTAAAAACCTGTGATTTTCACTAAGTCCTAATCTGCTATATTTTATTGCCACCTTGAGATCTTATTTCCTAGTGATCCATGCTTCTATTCAATTTGCTGGTATGATACGAATTGTTGTGCATCATGTAAGCTACAGCCCCATGTCTTGTTTGTGCATTTTAGTTTCTTGTAGCCTATTAGTTTGAGGTGTGCAAAATGCCATGTTGCTGTTTTGGGCAGATTGTAAATAAAACTTGTGTTGGTTGTTGTGGTTGAACCGTTGCTCCATTTTTAACATGCCATATATGAAACTTGCTTATAATTTCATGTAGTTTCATGTTATCATGTTGCATCTGTTTTTGGACGTGCTTGTGGTTGTCATTTTCAAGCATTTTGCATTCATGTCATGTTCATCTTGTGCGTGTCGTAACTTCTAGACCCTAGCTCCGTTTCATATGATCCCTATATGTAAATCGCCTAGAATGATGTGTAGAATCACATGGTGCATTTTGTTTTGCTGTTTAACAAATATAAAACATGATTAGTTCAGATCTGGACCAATTTCGAAATTAACACATGAGGTCATTTCGGAAATGCTATATGTTGTTTCCGACCTCATTTAATATGCCTAGATGTCTAGTTTACTTATGCTTTACCTCTTGCCATGTTAAACAACATTTAAACTTGCCATGTAAATAAACGAGAGTGAACTAAATGATTCGAACGTGGAGTTTCGTCAATATGCAACTCGTTGCATATTTGATGTGCATCATGTCATGCATATGTTGTGGTGTTTATCATGTGTTGATTGTTGTTCCGTGTTACTTCTTCTCGATAGAGTTCCGAAAGCGTTCGGAGTGTGAGGATTCGTTCGACTACGTTGGCTCGTCTTCTTCATGGATTCGTTCTTCTTCCAAGCGGGATCTCAGGCAAGATGACCATTTCCCTGGATACCATTACTATCATTGCCATGCTAGTTGTCTCGTTTCTGTTGATATGTCTTGCTACCTACCACTTGTTTGTCAAGTCTCCCAAAATGCCATGATAAGCCTCTAACCTTCCACATCCCAGCAAACCATTGTTTGGCTATGTTACCGCTTGCTGAGCCCTTCTTATAGCGTTGTTAGTTGCAGGTGCAAATTGTTTCCATGTGCCAACATGGATGTTTTTTGAGATATCACAATATTACTGCTATTTAATTTAATTCACATATATACTTGGTAAAAGGTGGAAGGCTTGGCCTTTTGCTCGGTGTTTTGTTCCACTTTTGCCGCCCTAGTTACTTGTGTACCGGTGTTATGTTCCATATTGAGCGCTCCTAACATGCTCGGGGTTGTTATGGGGACCCCCTTGATTTTCGTTTTGGGATAAAACTCATCTGGCAAGGCCCAACTTTGGTACTACATTTGCTCAACATAATAATATTGAACACCGTTAGTAATGCATAGGGCGTCATGAACCTGTGGATTAATTCAGCAAAATATAGGGGGGGCAGTGTTGATGGTGTTGGTCCCAAACGGGCAGACTGCGGGGCCACCGCCGGGAAACGCAGGGTTTGGTTTGACTCATAGTCTGACCCATCCGGTTGTGCCCTGAGAACGAGATACGCAGCTCCTATCGGGATTGTCGGCACATCGGGCGGCCTTGCTGGATTTGTTTTACCTTTCTCGATTGTCTTGTGCGCGGGATTTTGAGGACACTTCGGGCTATCTCGAGGTTGAGATTTTCCATCGGGATTCCGCAAAAATACTACGGGTTATCCCGCGGTTGAGGAATTCCAACGCAGCTTGTGGTTAGTTTGTGATGGATGAGTTGGAGCACCCCTGCAGGGTTAAATTTTTTCGAGAAGCCATGCCCGCGGTTATGTGGCAACTTGGAAATTTGTTTAACATCTGTCATACAAAACTTAAAGTAAACTAAAATAAAATACACCAACCGTGTGCGTAACCGTGATTGTCTCTCCTCGTGAATTTCTGAACCGAGAGAGAACACGGTGGGGTTATGTTTGACCCGTAGGTAGGTGTTCAGGATCACTTAGTGATCATTACTAGTTCATGTCCGTTTATGCGACGATCACCCCCCCTTATTCTTGTACTCGTAAATTAGCCACTCAAATAAATGCAGTGCTTGCTGCAGCCTCACCACTTAACCATACCTCACCCATTAAGCTTTAATAGTCTTGATACCCTTGGAAATGAGAATGTTGAGTCCCCGTGGCTCACAGATTACTATAACAACAGTTGCAGGTACAGGTAATACGATGATTTAACGTGAGAGTGATGCTTGTTTGATTTGGAGTTCTTCTTCTTCATCGATCATAGGATGGGTTCCAGGCCGGCAGCCTGGGATAGCAAGGATGGAGGTCATTTTATCGTTTGATTTCGTCTGTAGTCGGACCTTGCTCTTATGTATGATGATTGTATATGTTGTTGTATTGATGTGCTCATGATTTAGCTTGTGGCGAGTGTAAGCCAATTCCATATACTCATCTCTTCTTTACATGTACTTGTAATGATATCCGGTCTTGCGAAACGACGAGATGCGCTTCTATCCCTATCGAGGCCCTCGAGCCAAAATAAGGATAGGATTGCATCTTGGGAGTGACACCTAATTTCACCTCCATAAATTCTCTAAAATCGGGAAACCAAGAGAGAGCCACCCGAAACCCTTTTTCCTCTGCCGCAAGTCTCTATTCCGCCGGGGGCTCATCTGGAGACCTTTGCTGGTACTCTGTCGGAGGGGGAATCGATCATGGATGCCTTCTTCATCAACATTGCTGCCTCCATGATGATGTGTGAGTAGTCCACCATAGACCTACGGGTCCATAGCTCGTACCTAGATGGCGTTCTCTCTCTCTCTTTGATCTTCAATACCATGTTCACCGCGATCCTTGTGTTAATCTATCCAATGTAATCCTCTTTTGTGGTGTGCTTGTTGGAATCCAATGAATTATGGGTTTATGATCAGATTATTCATTGAAAGTAACTGAGTCTTTTCTGAATTCTATTATGCATGATTGTTATAGCTTGGTATTTCCCTCTAATGTATCGGTTTGGTTTGGCCAACTAGATTGATTTATCTTCAGCAGGAGTGGTGCGTTGTAATGGGTTCAATCTTGTGGTGCTCTATATCCTAATAACAGAAAGGGACAAGAAACATATTTTTATTGTTTCCATTAAGGATAAAACGACGGGGTCTCAACATATTGCTTGTCTTACTTTGTCTACATCATGTCACCTTCCTCCAAGCATTACTATGTTTGTCATGAACTTAATACCTAGAGAGGCAAACATAAAAGCGCTCTTGAAGTGGAGTAATAGTAGTAGATGAAGGATCGTTTTGGTTTACTTGTTTATGGATGTTACGCCTATATACATGATCATTGTTGTCAATAACATGTCATAACTATGCGTTATTATGTCAACTGCCCAACAATAATTTGTCTACCCCCCCCCCCCCCCCCCCCCCCGTATGTTATGTTCAAGAGAGAAGCCTCTAGCGAAAACTATGGCCTCCGGGTATACTTAATCATAAATACTAAAACCCTAAAAATACTTTGTTGCAATTTATTTACTATTTTTTTCATATCTATCTCTATCAAGATTTAATCCCTGCAAGTAACGAGTTCAAAGGGCTTGACAGCCCTCTTGCCTGCGTTGGGTGGAAGTTTTGGTTTTGTGTGTGTAGGTGATGTTGAAAGGAGTTTGCTTGGATTTCCTATTGGTTCGATGACCTTGGTTCTCACTGAGGGAAATACTTATTTCTACTGTGCTGCATCACCTCTCCTCTTCCAAAAAAATCCCAACGCAGCTCACAAGTAGCAGGAAGAATTTTTGGTGCCGTTGCTGGGGAGGAGGTAGGAAAGTAGTCTCCCGTCAACTTGCCAAGTTTTGGCACCGTTGCTGGGGAGACGTCATCAAACTCTCGTCAGGTTCCTTCACACAAACTATCATTCACTTGTTCTACTTTTTATTTGCCTTTATATTAGCTTTACTAAAAATACAAAAATATTTCTATTTTCTTTCTTGCTTACTTATCTAGTTTAGTTGTTTGCTTGCTAGTTTACTTGCTCTGTTGCTATGTCTCAAGAAAATACCAAATTGTGTGACTTTTCAAATACTAATAATAATGATTTTATTAGTACTCCAATACCACCCACCACTAATGCGGAAGCTTTTGATATAAATGCCGCTTTGCTAAATCTTGTTATGAAAGAATAATTTGCTGGAAGTCCTAATGAGGACACTGCTGCACATCTTAATACCTTCGTTGAATTATGTGATATGCAAAATAAAAAGGATGTGGATAATGATGTGGTTAAATTGAAATTATTTGCTTTCTCACTAAGAGATAAAGCTAAAACTTGGTTTTCATCCTTGCCTCGCAATAGCATTGGAACATGGGATAAGTGTAAGGATGCTTTTACTGCTAAATATTTTCCTCCTGCTAAGATTATATCTCTTCAAAATCAAATTATCAATTTTAAACAACATGAGAAAGAACATGTTGCACAAGCATGGGAGAGAATGAAATTGATGATTAGAAATTGTCCCACTCAAGGCTTATGTTTATGGATAATAATACAAAATTTCTATGCGGGATTAAACTTTGTGTCGAGAAATCTTCTAGACTCTATTGTAGGTAGTACCTTTATGGAAATTACATTGGAAGAAGCTGCAAAACTACAGGATAATATCATGACAAATAATTCTCAATGGCCCACCGAACGAGCTCCAACTGGTAAGAAGGTAAATTATGTTGAAGAAATCACTACTTTGAGTGATAAGTTGGATTCTCTTATGAATATGGTTGCAAATAAGAATGCTCATTTTGATCCCAATGATGTGCCACTATCTACTTTGATTGATCAAAATAATGATGGTATTGATTTGAACTTTGTCTCTAGAAATAATTTCAATAACAATGCTTATAGAGGTAATTTCAATACTAGACCGTATCCCGAAAATTTCTCTAACAATTGTGCTAATTCTTATGGTAAGTACTATGGTAATTCATTCAATAATAATAATAGGATGCCCTATAATCTTGAGAAAACCATTAAATAATTTATTATTTCTCAAAATATTTTCAATATTGTGGTAGAAGAAAAACTACATAAAGTTGACGATATGGCCAGAAACATGGATAGGATTGCTCATGATGTGGAAACTCTTAAAAGTAAAAGAAAATTCACCCAAGCATGGTATTAATGATTCTATTAAATCCATCCAAATCTCTAGTAATGAGAGTAAGGAGAGGACCGCTAGGTTAAGCGAGAATTCCTAGAAAAAGCGATCCCTCCGGTTTTTTCGTAATCATGATGAAGATGTTAAAATGATTGGTGTTTCTCCTATTGAATCTTTGTTTAGTAATCTGAAAATTGATGAGAAAGGGACTAGATATGAGTAAACTTTAGCTAGAAGGCACCCCGTTTCTTCGGAGGGTGATGATCTTATTGATAAAAATGAAAAAAGTGGGTTTGGAGAGGTCAAAACTTTACATAGTGATACACCTACTCCTCTGGACTACAAGGACTTTAATTATGAAAGTTGCTCTTTAGTTGAATGTGTTTCCTTGTTGCAATCCATGATTATCTCACCTAATGCCTATGGACAAAATAAAGCTTTCACTGAACATATTGTGGAAGCTATGATAAAAACTCATGAGGAGAAACTTGAGATCGAGGTTTCAATACCTAGAAAGTTGCATGATGAATGGAACATACTATTAAATTAAGCTTAAAGATTATTAAAGTAATTCTTTGTGTGATCTTGGTGCTAGCATTTCCACAATACCGAAATGTTTATGTGATGTGCTAGGTCTCACCGATATAAATGAATGTTCCCTTAACTTGCATCTGGCGGATTCCACTATTAAGAAACCATGGGGAAGAATAAATGATGTCCTTATTCTTGATAATATAAATTATGTGCCCATGGATTTCATTGTTCTTGATATTGAATGCAATCCGTCTTGTCCTATTATACTTGGTAGGCCTTTCCTACGAACTATAGGTGCTATTATTGACATGAAAGAAGGCAATATAAGATTCAAATTCCCATTAAAGAAAAGGGTTGGAACACTTTCCTAGAAAGAGAATTAAACCACCTTATGAATCTATTACGAGGGCCACCTATGAAATCAATTTGAAGGATGACAACACTTGATACTTTGCATTATGCCTAGCTAGGGGCATAAAACAATAGCGCTTGTTGGGAGGCAACCCAATAGTTATCTTTAAATTTTTGTTTCATATTCTGTTTTGACGTGTTGACATGATTATTGCTACTGTAATGATTGTATTTTTATGTTTAAATTAGTGTTTGTGCCAAGTAAATCCTTTGGGATGATTTGAAAGATAGTAGAATTGATTGTGTGTAAAAACAGAAACTTTTACGCCCAGTGCAGAATTTCTCCGATTTTATTGATGTCTTTTTGATCTGAGTTTTATACACATATGGCACACAAATTTCCCAGGCATGTCCTAATTTTTCAGAAATTTCGGAGTTATAGAAGTATGGTTTTAGAACAGATCACTACAGACTGTTATGTTTTAGACGGATTCTATTTTTGCTTGTATAGTTTGCTTTTTTGATGATGATATGGATTGTATCGGGGGGTATAATCCACAGAGAAGTTAGAATACAGTACCTATTATGCAATAATAAAATATGAATCAATTGACAATAGTACCTAAAGTATTTGATATGTCTATTATACTAACGAATTTCACAAGGTTTTGTTGAGCTTTGTGTGGTTTTCAAGTTTTGGGTGAGACAATGATGGATGAAGGAATAAGGAGTGGCAAGACCCTAAGCTTGGGGATGCCCAAGGCACTCGAAGGTAATATTCAAGGAAGACCCAAGCGTCTAAGCTTGGGTATGTCTCGGAAGGCATCCCCTCTTTCGTCTCCAATCTATCGGTATGTCACTTGAGCTATGTTTTTATTCACCACATGATATATGTTTTGCTTGGAGTGTTGTGTATTATAGTTTGCTTTTATTTTAGTTTGCCACAAACATTGTTTTCTGGACACACATATTTGAGGGAGACACATGTGAGGGAGTCCTGGTTTAAGGGGTCCTCGGATAGCCGACCTGTTTCTCATAGGGCCGGACTATACGGGCCACCGGTTTGGCGTTAGAAGATCAGGGGCCCGGTCGCCAAGGTGGAAGTTTCAAGGAGCCATGGCGTGTCCTCCAAGATGTCGACAGTAGATAGGCATGTTTTTTCCCTTTGATGTGCAACCGACTATGTGTATACCCTAGGTACCCTCGGCATCTATATAAGCCGGAGGGTTTTAGGTTGTAAGCCGAGAGAACTCATCTAGGGTTTAGCTACTTGATCTTGAGGTAGATCAACTCTGTAACACCCATATCATCAATATAATCAAGCAGGACGAAGGGTATTACCTCCATAGGAGGGCCCGAACCTGGGTAAAACCTTGTCCCCTTCGTCTCTTGTTACCATCGATCCTAGTCTCACAGCTCGGGACCCCCTACCCGAGATCCGCCGGTTTTGACACCGACATTGGTGCTTTCATTGAGAGTTCCGCTGTGATCGCCAGAAGGAATTGATGGCTCGCCTAGTCACAAGCAATGAGATCTGCACCCAGAGGATTCACACCCCAGGTCAGATCCTTGCAAGCGGTGACGTCTCGTCACACGTTTGCCCGATCAGCCACCTAGGTCAGATCGGGAACCTTCCCCCCGATCAAGGAATCAGATTCGGAACCCTAGAGTTCGTCGCTGATTCACGGGGAGAATACGTCTTGGTGAAACCCTTGACCCCTATGGAGGAGCCCGCAGATCCCGACGCCTCGACGCCAAAGACATCGGGCCCCACCTCCTCTGGACCACCCAGTCCGGTCGTTGTGACCGGATCTACCATGGTGGAACAGGATCCGGGACCGCTCTTGCGCGACTCCGGAACACTTATCGACCCCACTCGCCTTAGCGACGTCCATCCTACCATCGCCTCGTTTCTCAATGAGTTATTTGACCGGATGGAGACCATGCGGGTGGCCGATGACCAGATCCCGGTCTATGACCAGCTCGGGCTTAAACCCGACAGCAGGGAAATTCATGTCCCCACGGTCACCCACCTTGTCGCCACCATCGAGTGTCCGGCCGGGGGCTCATCCCCCCAGCGGCCGGAATTAAAAACGGTTTATACCCCAGTCTCCGGTCCTCGAGATCCCGCCTACAACCCAGACTCAGGAGTTCGTCCGGAAGACAGACCGGAATTGGTCCCTGAACCCTCACATAGTTCGGAGTCTGTGACTCCGAACTCTCGTCGTGGTGTGGAATCGAATTTTTCCCCACCCACCTCCCAAGCCGATCACTCTAGCATCGCAGCAGAGCCCAACTCTTCGGACTTACCGGACATTGTACATTTATCAGGGGAGTCGGTTCATCATTACTGGGCCAGACTACTACTCGCCCGAAACAAAGTACGGGGCCTTAGTGATCAAGAGGTATTGGCAACCTTCAAACGTAACTGCCACGACAAAGGGATTCTCAACGCCCTGGCGCGGCGGCACATTAGTGACTTTCGAGTACCAGTTGTTGTTTTCTGCGTGTTTTTTACTTTTCAGGTTTACAGTACCAAACGAAGTCCAATTGCCCCGAAACTTTCCTATGATTTTTTCTGGACCAAAAGAAGACCTAGAAGCTTCGGGAGGAGACCGGAGGCCGCACGAGGGAGGCACAAGCCAACAGGGCACACCCAGGGAGGTCGGCACGGCTTGATGGCTTGTCCCTCCCTGGTGGACCTCCTACCCCCATTCTCTGGCCCATAAATTCACATATATTCCAAAAACCCTAGAGGCCATCCCGAAACAATTTTTTCGCCGCCGCAAGTCTTTGTTCCGCCGCAATCCCGTCTGGAGCTCCATTCCGGCACCCTGTCGGAGGGGGCATCAATCACGGAGGGCCTCTTCATCAACCTTGCTGCCCTCATGATGATGTCTGAGTAGTTCACCACACACCTACAGTTACGTAATTAGTACCAAGATGGCTATCTCTCTCTTTCGATCATCAATACAATGAGCATTGCATCTTCGCTTTGATCTATCCGATGTAATTCCTTTGAACGGTGTGTTTGTTGGGATCCGATGAATTGTCAGTTTATGTTTCAGATTATTCATGAAAAGTATTTGTGTCACATATGAATATTATGATTCTTATTTTCATGATCATTATATCTTCGTAAATCCCTCCGATCTATTGACATAGTTTGGCCAACTAGATTGATATTTCTTCAGTGAGGGGGGTGCGTTGTAGTGGGTTCAATCTGGCGGTGCTCTATATCCCATTTACAGAAAGGGACAAGACACGTCTTTGTATTGTTGCCACTAAGGATCAAACGACGGGTTTAGTTCCTATTAATTGAATTCTCTTTGTCTACATCATGTCAATGTTGTCCAAGCATTACTCCGTTTTACTTAATACTCTAGATGCATGATGGATAGCGGTCGATGGGTGGAGTAATAGTAATAGGTGCAAGAAGGAGTCGGCCTATTTGCTTATGGACGTGATGCCTATATATACATGATAATTGCCGTGAATATCACATAATTATGTGCTTTTCTATCAATTGCCCAACAGTAATTAGTTTACCCACCATATGTTGCCTACATGAAAGATGCCGCTAGGGAAAACTATGGCCCCCGGGTCTATTCACTTATATATTTACAAAACCTATCATTACCTTTCTGCCATTATTTACCTTTTATTTTATTTCGTAATTTACAATTATGTACACACTTCACTTGCTTGCAAATAACTAGATCAAGGGGATTGACAACCCTCTTGCCGCGTTGGGTGCAAGTTGATTGCTCTTTTACGTGCGACCGCTAAATACGGTTGTGGATAGATATTCCTATTGGTTGGATAAACCTTGGTTTCTTAACTGAGGGAAATGCTTATCCGTATTGTGCTGCAATTACCCATTCCTGTTCACGGAAAACCCAACGCATATCACAAGTATCAGGAAGGATTTCTGACGCCGTTGCCGGGGAATAACATCATCAACTCAAGTAACTTCACACAAATTATCATTCACTTGTTCTTCTTTTTATTTTCTGTTATATTTAGTTTGCTTCATAAGAATTAAAAATACAAAAATATTTATCAATGCTTGTTACTAGTTTACTTCTTTGCTTGCTAGTTTACTTGTCCTGCTTGTCACTTTGCTTGCTTAGTCCCCATGTCTCAAGATACTACTAAGTTGTGTGACTTCTGAAATACTAGTAACAATCATTTTATTAGTACTCCTATACCACCCGCCACTAGTGCGGAGGCTTTTCATATTAATGCTACATTGCGGAATCTTGTGCTGAAAGATCAATTTTCGGAAAGTCCTAATGAGGTGATATGCAAAAGAAAAAGGACATGGATTATGACGTTGTGAAATTAAAATTATTTTCATTTTTGCTAAGAGACAAAGCTAAGGCTTGGTTTTCATCTTTACCACGTAATAGTCTTGGAACATGGGATAAGTGTAAAGATGTTTTTATTTCCAAGTATTTTCCTCCTGCTAAGATCATCTCCCTTAGGAATAAAATTATGAATTTTAAACAACATGATCAAGAACATGTTGCACAAGCTTGGGAGAGGATGAAATTTATGATTAGAAATTTCCCTACTCATGGTTTAAACTTGTGGATGATTATCCAAAACTTCTATGTTGGACTAAGCTTTGTGTCTAGAAATCATCTAGATTCTGCTGCAGGTGGTACCTTTATGGATGTGACCTTAGGATAGGCCACAAAAATTCTGGATAACATCATGACAAATTATTCTCAATGGCATACCAAAAGAGCTCCAACTGGTAAGAACGTAAATTTTGTCGAAGAAATCGCTACTTTGAGTGAAAAAGTGGATGCTCTTATGAATATGGTTGCTAGCAAAAATACTCATGTTGATCCCAAGGATATGCCCTTGTCTACTTTGATTTAGCAAAGTAATGATGCTATTGATGTGAACTTTGTCTCGCCAAACAATTTCAACAACAATGCTTATAGAGGAAATTTCAATGCTAGGCCGTATCCCGGTAATTCCTCTAATAACTATGGAAACTCTTATGGTAATTCCTATAGAAATTCTTCTACAAATGTTAATAGGATACCCTCTGATCTTCAGAACACAATTAAAGAATTTATTAGTTCTCAAAATATTTTTAATACTATCGTAGAAGAAAAGTTGCATACGATAGATACTTTGGCTAAAAACATGGATATAATTGCTCTTGATGTTGAAACTCTTAAAGGTAAAACTTTTCCACCCAAGCATGATTTTAATGAGACTATTAAATATATCCAAATATCTATTAATTAAAGTAAGGATAGGACCGCTAAATTGAAAGCTAAGTGGGAATTCTTAGAAAAAGCTCTCCCACCCGGTTTTTATCGGAATCATGATTAAGATCTTAAAGTGATTGGTACTTTTTCTATTGAATATTTATTTACTTCTCTGAATATAAATGATAAATGGACTGTATATGAGCCAACTCTAGCTAGAGAGCATCCCGTTTGCTTGGAGGATGATGATTCTAATGCTAAAACTGAAAAAGTGGGTTTGGAGATGTTAAAACTTTAACTAGTGATGTGCCCACTATCTTGGATTACAAGGACTTTAATTATGAAAGTTTCTATTTAGTAGAATGTATTTCCTTGTTGCAAACCAATATTAGTTCACCCAATGCTTATGAACAAAACAAGGCTTTCACTAATCATATAGTGGAAGCAATGATAAAAGCTTATGATGAGAAACTTGAGCTTGAAGTTTCTATTCCTAGAAAATTGCATGATGAGTGGGAACCTACTATTAAAATAAGGATAAATAAATATGAATGCAATGATTTATGTGACCTTGGTGCTAGTGTTTCAACTATACAAAAACCTCTTTGTGATGTGCTTGGTCTCATCAATATTCAAGATTGTTCCGTAAACTTGCATCTTGCAGATTCTACCATAATAAAACCTTTAGGTAGAATAAATGATGTTCTCATTGTTGCCAATAAGAAGTATGTGCCTGTAGATTTCATTGTGCTTGATATTGATTGCAATCCTACTTGTCCAATAATACTTGGAAGCCCCTTCTTACGAACAATAGGTGCAATTATTGATATGAAAGAAGGAAACATAAGGTTCCAATTCCCATTAAAGAAAGGCATGGAACACTTACCTAGGAAGAGAATTAAACCAACTTATGAATCAATTATGAGAGCTACTTATGGGTGGAGTGTCAAAGATGACAACACTTGAAACTATGCATTATGCCCAGCTAGGGGCATAAAACAATAGCGCTTGTTGGGAGGCAACCCAATAGTTATCTTTATTTTTACTTTTTACTTTCTATTTGTGTGTGATAACATGATTATTGCCTATGTAATTATTGTATTTTTGTGTTTTAATTAGTGTTTCTACCCAGTACAGCCTTTGGGATGACTCATGAGATGAGTAGAATTGATACGGTGCAAAAACAGAAACTTTAACGTCCAGTGCAGAATTTCTCTGATTTTAAAGGAACGTATTTTTAATCTAATTTTTTTACATAGTATTTCTATACAAATTCTTAAGTTTTTCCTAATTTTTTAGAAGTTTTATAATTACATAAGTATAGGTTCTTTATAGATGTTTACAGATTGTTCTGTTTTAGACAGATTCTGTTTTTTGCTTGCATAGTTTGCTTGTTTTAATGATGCTAGGGAATATATCGGGGGGTACCATGGAAAAGTTAAAATACAGTAACTATTATGCAATAATGAAATAGGAATCAATTTATAACAGTACCTAAAGTATTTGATATGTTGCTTATACTAACGGATCTCACGAAAAGTTTTGCTGAATTTTGTGTGATTGAAGTTTTCAAGTTTTGGGCGTTATCACGATGGACGAAGGAATAAGGAGCGGAAAGAGCATAAGCTTGGGGATTACCAAGGAACCCCAAGGTAATATTCTAGGAAGACTCAAGCGTCTAAGCCTGGGGATGCCCCGGAAGGCATCCCCTCTTTCGTCTCAATCCATCGGTATGCCACTTGGAGCTATATTTTTATTCGTCACATGATATGAGTTTTGCTTGGAGCATCGATTGCTTTTATTTTTAGTTTTCCACAATCACCATTTGCTGGACACACCTATTTTAGAGAGACACACCTTCATCATAATTTTCTAGAATACTCTATGTGCTTCACTTATATCTTTTGAGCTTAGTAGTTGCTCTAGTACTTCACTTATATCCTTTTGTGCACGGTGGCGTATAGATTGTATAGAAATAATTGCACTATCGTTCTTCACTTATATTTTCTTGAGATTTAATAAATAGTGACGGTAATTTGCATGGGTCATAAGACTAGTCCAGAAATAATAGCTATTCAATGAGTGATAATCAAAACCATCATGTAGCACATAAAAGAGAAATTGTGGGTTAATGATACTGATGTGGTAATGTGAAAAAGGTGTGAGTGCATCGTTGTTGATTCGTAGAAGTATTGGTATTAAGAGGTGTTAATTTCCCGTTTGTCTAATTATTAAAAAGTCATGGTGGGGATGTGTGAGAATTTCTATTCCTCGTTCAAATCCTAGTGTTGTTTCGGGTCAGAGGTGCGCGATGGTTAACTCCTCCCAACCTCCTCCCTCGGGGCATGCGAGTAGTACTTTGATTTGTGTTAAAACTAATAAAACTATGCAATAAGTATATGAGTTCTTCATGACTAATGTGAACCCGTGGACATACGCAATCTCACCACCTTATATTTTGCTAGCCTCTTCGGTATCGTGCATTGCCCATTCTCACCTCGAGGATCGGTGCGAACTTCGCCGGTGCATCCAAACCTCATGACATTATAGACTCTTTCACACATAAGCCTTCTTATATCTTCCTCAAAACAGCCACCATACCTAACTGTTATGGCATTTCCATAGCCATTCTGAGATATATTGCCATGCAAATTCCACCGTTACATCATATGACTAGTTAATTCATCATCATATTGCTTTGCATGATCATACATAGCTGACATAGTATTTGTGGCAAAGCCACCATTCATCATATTTTTGATACATGTCATGCTAGATCATTGCACATCCTGGTACACTGCCAGAGCCAGTCATATTGAGTCATGTTGTTTCATAGTTCTTCATATCGAGTTTTCATACTGAGTTGTAAGTAAATAAAAGTGTGATGATCATCATTGTTAGAGCATTTTCCCAATGAGAAAATAAAAATGGGGGAGGCCAAATGAGCCCACCATAAATAAATAAAATCAAAATGGAAGAAAAAGAGAGAAGGGACTTTGCTACTATCCTTTACCACACTTGTGCCTCAAAGTGGCACCTTGTTCTTCATATAGAGAGTATCATGTTATGTCATTTTCATATGCTAGTGGGAATTATTTTTCCATTATTATAAACTTGGCTTGTATATTCCGATGATGGGCTTCCTCAAATGCATGAGGTCTTCATGAGCAAGCAACTTGGATGCACACCCCCACTTAGCTTCAATTGAGCTTACATACACTTATAATTCTTGTGCATCATTTGCATGGCAATCCCTACTCCTTGCATTGACATCTATTGATGGGCATCTCCATAGCCCGTTGATACGCCTAGTTGATGCGAGACATTCTTCTCCACTTTTTACCCCTTTGATATCTACCACCATATTCTATTCCACCCTTATGCTATATCCATGGTTCACGCTCATGTATTGCGTGAAGAATAAAAATTTTATGCACATTGAAAAAGTACGATCCAATTGCCTTACTTCGACACCGTAGTGCTTGACATTTGTATTAATGTGGTGAAGACAGAGCCATGCCTTGCTAATATGATAAAATGAATGGGGGTAAACATTCTTTTAGGATCGTATACTTTGAAAGATTGATGATTTTGTTGCTTGTGCTTATAAATATTACTATGTTGATGTTTGTTAATTCATCGTTTCTCATGAGAATACATGCAAAAGATTACATATTGGGTAGCATGTCACATCAAAAATTCTGTTTTTATCATTTACCTACTCGAGGACGAGCAGGAATTAAGCTTGGGGATGTTGATATGTCTCCAATGTATATATAATTTTTTATTGTTCCATGCTACTATATTATCATTCTAGGATACTTTCTCACCATTAATTTACCAATTTATATTATTTTTGAGCACTAACCTATTGACACAGTGCCCAGTGCTAGTTGTTGTTTTCTGCGTGTTTTTTACTCTTCAAGTTTACAGTACCAAACAAAGTCCAATTGCCCCAAAAATCTTTTATGATTTTTTATTGACCAAAAGAAGACCTGGAACCATCGGGAGAAGACCAGAGGCCGCACGAGGGAGGCACAAGCCAACAGGGCGTGCCCGGGGGGGGGGGGGGGGTCGGCGCGCCCTGATGGCTTGTCCCTCCCTGGTGGACCTCCTTCCCCCGTTCTCTAGCCTATAAATTCACATATATTCCAAAAACCCTAGAGGGCATCCCGAAACACTTTTTTCACCGCCGCAAGTCTCTGTTCCGCCGTGATCCCATCTGGAGCTCCATTCTGGCACCCTACTGAAGGGGGGATCGATCACGAAGGGCCTCTTCATCAACCTTGCTGCCCTCATGATGATGTGTGAGTAGTTCACCACAGACCTACGTGTCCGTAGTTAGTACCTAGATGGCTATCTCTCTCTCTTTTGATCTTCAATACAATGATCATCGCATCTTCGCTTTGATCTATCCGATGTAATTCTTTTGTACGCTGTGTTTGTTGGGATCCGATGAATTGTGGGTTTATGTTTCAGATTATTCATGAAAAGTATTTGAGTCACCTCCGAATATTATGATTCTTATTTGCATGATCATTATAGCTTCGTAAATCTCTCTGATATATTGAAATAGTTTTGCTAACTAGATTGATATTTCTTCAGTAAGAGGGGTGCGTTATAGTGGGTTCACTATGGCGGTGCTCTATATCCCAGTGACAGAAAGGGACAAGACACGTCTTTGTATTGTTGCCACTAAGGATAAAGTGATGGGGTTATTTCATATTAATTGAATTCTCTTTGTCTACATCATGGCAATGTTCTCCAACCATTACTCTGTTTTACTTAATACTCTAGATGCATGCTGGATAGCAGTCGATGGGTGGAGTAATAATAATAGGTGCAGGCAGGAGTTGGCCTATTTGCTTATTGACGTGATGCCTATATATACATGATATTTGCCGTGAATATCACATAACTGTGCACTTTTTTATCAATTGCCTAACAGTAATTTGTTTAACCACAGTATGTTGCCTACATGAGAGATGCCGCTAGGGAAAACTATGGCCCCGGGTCTATTCACTTATATATTTACAAAACCTATCATTACCTTGCTGCCATTATTTACCTTTTATTTTATTTTCCAATTTACAATTATCTACACACTTCACTTGCTTGCAAATAACCCTCTTGTGTTGGGTGCAAGTTGTTTGCTCTTTTGTGTGCAGCCGCTGAAGACGGTTGTGGATTGATATTCCTATTGGTTCGATAAACCTTGGTTTCTTAACTGAGGGAAATACTTATCCCTATTGTGCTGCAATTACCCGCTCCTCTTCATGAAAAACCCAACGCAAATCACAAGTATCACTCTCCGATCAATCAATTTGGTTTGGCCAACTAGAGTTATTTATCTTCAGCGGGAGTGGTGCGTTGTAATGGGTTCAATCTTGCGGTGCTCCATATCCCAGTGACATGAAGGGACAAGAGACGTATTTGTATTGTTACCATTAAGGATAAAATGACGGGGTCTGATTATATTGCTTGTCTTACTTTGTCTACATCATGTCACCTTGCTCCAAGCATTACTCTGTTTATCATGAACTTAAAACCTAGAGAGGCAAGCATAGAAGCGCCCTCGAAGTGGAGTAATAGTAGTCGATGAAGGATCATTTTGGAATACTTGTTTATGGATGTTATGCCTATATACATGATCATTGCCGTGAATAACATGTCATAACTATGCGCTATTCTGTCAATTGCCCAACAGTAATTTGCATATGCACCATATGCTATGTTCAAGAGAGAAGCATCTAGCGAAAACTATGGCCCCCGGGTCTCCTTAATCATATATGCTAAAACCCTAAAAATACTTTGCTGCAATTTATTTACTATTATTTTATTTTGCTTTTATATCTATCTCTATCAAGATTCTATCCTTGCAAGTAACTAGTTCAAGGGGCTTGACAACCCTCTAGCCCGCGTTGGGTGCAAGTATTTTGTTTTGTGTGTGTAGGTGTTGTTGAAAGGAGTTTGCTTGGTTCTCCTATTAGTTCGATAACCTTTGTTCTCACTAAGGGAAATACTTATCTCTACTATGTTGCATCTCCTCTCCTCTTCGGGGGAAATCCCAACTCAGCTCACAAGTAGAAAGAGGCACCCTCTCTTCTGATCTAGTGTTTTTGACTTCCTCTTCTGACATTTGTCGCTACCCCTTCCGCATCTGTCGCCTCCTGAGATCTCACCCTCCTCCCCCGCTCACCCGATCCTTTGTGGAGGTCCTCACCATGGACAAGTCCAGGGCTTCCTCCTCAGAGGCCTTGTTTGGCAGCAAGCGCCGTCGTGAGGGGTCCATGGAGGCAGGGTCCGGTCCTTATTTGGAATACGAAGCTTCACTACGCTCCAAGTTGGAGGCGGAGAGGGATGGGCGCGAACAGGTGGATCGCGAGCGTGTCGCGTGGGCGGTGGGGCTAGCCTGGTTGCAACAGGACGAGCGTGATCACTCTGAGGTGGCACAGAGGGAGTTGGATGTGCGGGCGTCAGGATGGGGGTCTGCGGTGGCAGATCCGTGGGAGGCAGTCGCTTCCGGTTCGGCTGCGGCTCCTGCGGCCCCTAGATCTGGCCCTTCCCGCGGTTGGGTCGCCCCTCCCTACCCCAGTGGGCGCGTTGGGGTTACTGGTCCTGGACTTTCGGGATGTGGCAGTGGCGTTGGTGGTCCGTCCTACAGTTTGGGTCGTGGGCCTCAGCGGGGTGGTTTCGGGCCCTCTTCGTTCCCCTCCAAGGCGCGGAGGTCCGCCCCCATGGATACTGGTTGTTCTTCTGGTCCGGTTGGTGATGGAATCCTTCCGTCCCTCCTCCCCTCTCCCACGGCTTTGCCCCCTCCCTTGGCACTAGCTCCGGTCCTTCCGCATCTTCTGGCACCCTTACTTGTTTGGCATGCCATCGTTTTGGTAACTTTTAGTCCAGATGCAAGCTTCCCCCCTTCTGCTTAATTTGTCGCTCTGAGGGTCACCTTACCGTGGATTGTCGCGATCGTTTCAAGTCCCCTTCTTTCAAACAATTTGGTCTGGGTCTTCCTGGGTGCTCCTTCTTCGTTTTGGATGGTGATCTTGATATGCCTGCGGTGGCTCCAACCACCTCCAATGTTGCTACCATTTCCATCATGTCTCACTCAGTCTCTCCCGAAATCATCTCACATGAACCCAAGGAATGGGGCATGGAGGGTTGGGACTGGCAGATCCAGCAGGTCTTCGATTCAGAATTCTCTGTCACGTTCCCCTCGAAAAAAGTCTGAAAATGATGTCCTCCTGCACCAGTTTTACGCTCCCTCTTAACCAAGTCATGGTCTCTGTCAAGCCTGCTATGAGTGCCGCCAAGCCTGTGGTTCCACTCTCCGATGTCTGGGTCTCTCTTGAGGATGGTCCCTCTGGACTCCGCAATGCTTGTTTTTTGATGTCCTTTGGGGAACTGGTGGGTAGGCCCATCGAAGTTGACCCCTCCTCCCTTGAGCGTGTTGGTCTGGTTTGCATGAAGATTGCTTGTCTCAACCCTGCCATGGTTTTCGGGTCCATTGACTTCTTCCTGTTGGTGATGGCTACCGGATTCATGTTTGTATTGACGGGGTGGCCGCCCGCCAGGCCCCTCCCCCTCCCCCGCATGGTGATGATACCTCTCGTGGTGGAGATGGGAACGCGGGGGCCGACAGGAACGCTGGGGGCGACTCGACAAACCCGGTCACAGCTTCGGAGCGGGAGGGTATGAGGTCGGAGGCACGTGGGATGTTTGAGTATGGGGCACCGGCTGCTGATGCGGGTGGCAAGGCGGCGGGGGCGTAAGGTCCGGCGATGGGGAAGGCCTTGGACAAATGTGGGGGCACACCAATCTCGACGGTGTGCTCCAATCTTACGGCTCGTCCTGTGTCCCCGTCCCTGTCCGACATCGTTGATGTGCCTTCCTCCCTTGTCTCTCAGCCTGTGAGCCCAATAAGCAAGAAGAAGAAATCCTCCGTCCGTAAAGTCTATGCCAAGAGTCGGGGCTCGTCCGAGGCCAAGCATCCGGTGGCGAGCTTGTGTCGGTGCCTCAATATCGACCTGGGTGCGGTGGCTGCTGGTTCTTCTGATCAGGGTGCGTTGTCTCCAACGGCGCATTCGGTTGGGGCATTGGTGTTTTCACCCCTATCCACGGCTCGGAAGGGGCTGCGTTGAAAGGACCATGTCGAGCCCTTCCTCAAGCAGGCCGAGCGTCGTGCTGCTGCGAAGGTTCTCCCTCCAGGTACTCACAGACCTCTTCTCCTGTTTGTTTGGGTCTTCCTTTCCTGTCCAATTCCCATTTGCTTAAGGTCCTATCTGATGTTGGGGTTGCGTTCGACTCGGGTTTTAGTTCCCCTTTTTCTTTACTTTCCATTATCCATGCTAATGAGGTAGCCCCGGCAGCCATTGGCAAGGCCAAGGAGACGGTAGTGGAGGGAAGCTCCTGGTCTCTGCGGGGCCTTCCAGAGTCCATGGTGAGGTGGGTAGTGGCCCACCTCCGACAAATACTGAGAAACGGGGCGCGCCAAGCGCTCTAAAACTTGTGTTGCCCCGTGCAGGTCGAGCATTCGGGTCAAAAATCTATCTATCCGAGGATCCCTCTTTTGGAACATTAGGGGTTTCGGCGCTAGGGGGCGTCATGGCCAAATTCATGACCTTGTGTGTGATGCGAATATCGATCTGGTCGGTTTGACTGAAACCTTCAAAGCGTATTTTTCTATTAATGAGCTATCTTCCATTGCGGGCGTTGATCGCTTTGTATGGCGCTGCTTCTGGCCTCGGGGTATTCGGGTGGTATTCTTATTGGTGCTAAGTTAGACTCCTTTGATTTTGTTGCTTTCGATCATGGTATTTTTTGGGCTAGCATGGTGGTGCTGCACAAGCGCCTAAATCTCTTGTGGGAGGTCATGATGGTTTACGGTCCGATGGATCATTCTCTCTCTCCACCTTGTTCTTGGATGAGCTCACCGCTAAAATTGATTCCTGTAACCTTCCTTCGTTGATTGGCAGTGACTTCAATCTTCTCCGATCCCCCTGTGATAAAAACAACGCTAATTTTACTTGGTCTCTAATTGATGCTTTTAATGATTTCATCGAGGGATGCGCCCTTCGTGAGGTTCCTAAATCAGGTGCTCGTTTCACTTGGTCTAACCACCAGGCTTGCCCTGTTCCATCTGTCTTGGATCGTGTCTTTACCTCTCCATCCTTGGATACTTTGTTCCCCCCCCCCCGTGCCTCTCTTTCTGCTCTCCCCCACATCGGGTCGGACCACTCTCCTCTTCTGTTGGATCTGTGTGTTGCTTCGCCCCCTATGTCCTCTAGGTTTCAATTTGATGCTTCCTACTTGCGTGTGGATGGTTTTTATGACTTCGTGTCTGGGAAGATCTCTGCTTTCTTAGCTTCTAGGGTTAGATCCTTTGGGCCGATGGATGATTGCCACTTCTGTTCGTACCAGCTTCGCAAATTCCTAAAAGGTTGGGGCCGTAACCATGCGACCGAGGACCGGAAGCTTAAAGATGACCTATTGGGGTAGGTGGGTGTGCTTGACTCCTTGTATGGTTCCTCAGGGTTGTCCGCCGCTGGCTGGCAGCATCAATATGCCCTTGAAGCTTCTCTTATGCAGCTGCACCACCAGGCCAAGGTTTATTGGCGGCAGCGGGGTACAATTAACTGGGCCCTTCAGGGGGATTCCCTCACTTCTTATTTTTTGCAATTGCTAATGGGAGGCGGCGTAGCTGCGCTATCGATAGCCTCTTGATTGAGGGTGTCCGCACGTCGGAACCTTCCCTTATTCTTTATCATGTCCAAGGCTTCTTTACGGACCTTCTTGCTGCCAAACCTGCCTCTGGCTTTAGGATTTCCCCCACCTTGTGGGGTGTCGATCGACGTGTCTCCTGATACTTGTGATCTGCGTTGGGTTTTTTCCCGAAGAGGAGGGGATGATGCGGCATATTATAGATAAGTATTTGCCTCAGTGAGAACCAAGGCTATCAAACCAATATTAGGACCACACAACTCCCGTCTTCAGCGCCTACACACAAAAGAGCAAACACTTGCACCCAACGCGGGCAAGAGGGTTGTCAATCCCCTTCAACATGTTACTTGCAAGAAAATGAGTAGTGTAGATGATAGTTGATAATTATTAATTGCAGAATAAGATAAAAAGTGAATAATGGCAGCAAGAAAATGATAGTGTTTGTAAATATATAAGTGAATAGACCCAGGGGCCATATTGTTCGCTAGAGGCTTCTCTCATAAATAAAGCATATGGTGGGTAAACAAATTACTTTTGGGCAATTGATAGAAAAGCGCATAGTTATGTGGTATTTATTAACGACAATGATCATGTGTATATAGGCATCACGTCCATAAACAAGAAGACCGACTCCTGCCTGCATCTACTAGTATTACTCCACTTCGAGAGCGCTTCTATGCTTGCCTCTCTATGTATTAAGTTCATGCAAACAGAGTAATGCTTGGAGAACGATGACATGATGTAGACAAAGCAAACTCAATTAATATGAATGAACCCCATCGTTTTATCCTTAGTGACAACAATACAAATACGTGCCTTGTCCCCTACTATTTCATTGGGATGTAGACCACGGCAAGATTGAACCCACTACAATGCACCCCTCTCACTAAAGATAAACCAATCTAGCTGGCCAAACTAAACCTATAGATCGGAGAGATTTAAGAAGCTATGATGATCATGCAAATAAGAAACAAATAAGTATTCGGAGAAGAATCAAATCTTTTATCGTAAATAATCTGAACATAAACCCATAATTCATCGGATCCCGACAAACACACCGCAAAAGAAGATTACATCGAATAGACCACCGCGAAGATCGCGGTGAACTTTGTATTGAAGATCAAAGAGAGGGAAGAAGCCATCTAGGTACTAGCTATGGAATGTGGGTATGTGGTGGACTACTCACACATCATCATGGGAGGAGCAAGGATGATGTAGAGGCCCTCCGTGATCGACCCCCCCTCCAGCAGGGCACCGGAAAAGGGCTCCAGATGAGATCGCGGCGGAACAGAGACTTGCGGCGGCGGAAAAAGTGTTTCAGGAGCTCCCCTAGGGTTTTTGGAATATATGTGAATTTATAGTCTAGAGGGGGGGCATCGGGAGACGAGGGGGCGGCCACAAGCTAACAGGGCGGCCATCCCCTCTGGGCGCACCCTGTTGGCTTGTGGGGCCCTCGTGCGGCCCTAGGTCTTATTTTGGTCGAGAAAAAATCATCAAAAAGTTTTGTAGCAATTGGACTTTGTTTGGTACTGTAAACCTGAAAAGCCAAAAACATGCAGAAAACATCAACTGGCACTTGGGATTGGGTTAATAGGTTAGTGCTAACAAATAATATGAATCAGCAAATAAATGCACAAAAAGTACCCTAGAATCATAATATTATAGCATGAAACAATCAAAAATTATAGATACGTTGGAGACGTAATCATCTCCAAGCTTAATTCCTGCTCATCCTCGAGTAGGTAAATGATAAAAACATAATTTTTGATGTGACATGCTACCCAACATGTAATCTCTTGCATGTATGCTCATTGAGAAACGATGAATTAACAAACATCAACATAGTAATATTTATAAGCATAAGTAACACAATCATTAATCTTTTGAAATATACGATTCTGAAAGAAGTTTCCCCCCATTCATTTTATCATATTAGTAAGGCATGACTCCGTCTTCACCACATCTATAATACCTAAATAGTTCATCCTCACTATCCTATTTCTCTTAACATGCAGCCTATCCACATCATCATCACTGCCACATCAGCGTTTAGTTGGTGGATTACACGTGGGACCAACCACACTAGAAAACAGCCATGCCAGCTTCAGTTACTGCCGATAGGACCGGCGAGGGAGGCTTCCATCGTATCCTTCCCAAACAGAGTGCCTCACCAGTTCCCCACGACAGTGGATTCTCCTTCCTCTTCATCTTCTTCAATCTCCATCAAATCCCACTAAACAATTACTCTGTCGATTCAGTTGCTCTTACAATCTGGTATTTCTCTCCGGATCGCGCCTGCGATTTGGCAAGGTAAGCGATGGCGAGGGCGTCCCCCCCTTGCAACGTGATCCATGGGCGGTCGTCCCAGCTGTGGAAGAGGAATGCCTCGCGGAACTACGCTGACATCGGCCCCGACCACTATCGGCGATTATGTTGCCATCGTGTGTCGGCCTGTCGGGTGCCTCGACGGAAGGCCGAGAAGGCTCCCCATGGAGCGGCCAAGCCTTCTCGGTGCCTCTAAACTTTCCCACTCCGCATCTTCTAGGCTCTCGCCTGGATGGACCCTCTGCCCGATGGCTCAGCTATGGAGTGGACGTCGCGCCGGGGAGGTCTCCAGCCGGTGGACGTTTTTCTTTTCGGACTCGAAGGGCTGGGTTGGTGGTGACATCGGGTGGGGCCTCCATTGATAGCCATGACTTACAGGAGTGCTAGATCGACGACCTCCCGCGGGAGGCGCCTCGGCTAATTTAGAGACGACATTGACAGCGGCAACGGTGGCCTTTTGTTTTGGGGCAAGCTGACATCATGCATCTGCGGAGGAAGTCCGGTTCCTTTCTATCTGCGATGGATTTGCAAGGTTCAGTACCTGTTCTTCAGTACGTATTTGGTATTTCTGTCTTAAAAAGATATTATATAAAAGAGATCACGCGAACCGTACATGCGTGCATAACCACTGTTTTACGCCTTCTGTCATCTATATGGAACAATCTACTTTTGAAGAAACAACAACCTCTCTTATCTATAGCTTTTGTTGCAGGTATTCAGTAGTTGATGTTTGGCGCTCCCTCTCCTAAATCCTAATAATATCCGAGATGGTGCTCCACTTCCTATCCTCATGATCTCAGGTGGTGTGTGTTGGACGTCGACCAACCAATTAGTTATCTTGGTCAGCCCCATCACTGCATATGCAGACTCTGCAGATTTTTGTCTCCTACTGGTACATATTCCTCCCAAGTTGCCCTGCATTGCTAATTCTACATTTTTCTTTGCTTCATTCAAATCTGAATTAATTTTTCTTTGATTGGATATGTAAGCTTGCATTATACAAGCACCATGTGTACTGTGTGTTTCGCAGTACCTTTCTAGATATAGTCATTGTTGTTAGAGATTTCACCAGAATACAATATATTGGGTTGTTGACGGATATCTTTTCAAACATCATTAGCCTGCTTAATATGTGATATCTTTTGCGTGAGCTTTACTTATGTGAATGTTGCTTTCTCATGAACGGCAAATTTGATAATGAAACACCTCTTCATCAGGTCACCTGTAGAAGATTATAACCGTTTTTCATCCCCTCTCTATGTATACTTTGAAGGCTTGGTCATTTGAACTATCGTGTAGTTTCATTTCAGCAGTAGTATGTACAATTTGAAAAACCTCAATTTTATTTAGAAGAAGTTCAAAACTATCAAATAAACCGCGAGCATAATGGCGTGCCCAGTGATGTCAGATCTGTTTCGTGACTGGTATTTGTTTCCTTCACTACAAATTCAGAGTTCATTTGAATTCTTGTGACCGGTCTTTGTGTAAGAGCTAACATCACCACATCTATGGGCGACACCACACACCACTTAAAGTTCCTACATACTCTCCTTCAAGCATGGCATCAGTGGCATGCCTGCCTGATCCCACAACCGTTGTTTGCTCTCCGATGATTTTCTAATATGCAAATTAGTTTTTGTTCCCTGCTCATGCTACAACTTGGACCATGGCATCTGCTGACATGAATGTACTCCGATTTTGGTTCTCAAGAATTTAGTAATTGATGCTTATTCTATACATTTGTATATTAAAATTGTTGATTCAAGATCTATAGGTTTCCTGATTATGTGTGGTAAGAAGTCTGCTATGAACGAAATTTGGGATTCTTGAGAAGGTACAGATGTTTCTCTCCTTTTTAAAATTTAGAATATTTGTCACCTAGCTGTAGCTATTTTTACTTCATCTAGCCAGTTATACGTCTGCAATGATTTCTCCAATTTAATTCCCTTATCTCATTCCGTCAACTAGGTCATACATGGGTTCAAACAGGTTTATAAAATGGCTATGTTTATACTGATAGTAACTCGAGTATAGCACCTATTGCAGTATAGTTTTGTTATAGACGATATAAGTAGAAGTTTGATTTCAGGTGATGATCCCCTTTCCCCAAAACTTACTGATAGTATTTTGTTTTCTGTTTGTTTCATATGGCAGCATTGAGACTAAATTGGAGAGAGAGAGAGAGAACAAACTTGATACACTTGGTAATGTTGGTCATCCGAAGGCTTCATGAATACTCCCTCCATTCCATAATATAAGATGTTATTACAATCAATATGTGAGTATAACGGTTGCAATAACATATTATATTATTGTACGGAGGGAGTACACCCTCGAGTGTTTAGATCACCACTTTAGTCATCTAAACACTCTTATATTTCTTTACAGAGGGAGTATCATTTAGTGACCGGCAAAATCTATTGATGCGTGTAGAGAATATCGACAAATGTTACTTACTCATTTGATTGTCATGTAATGCAAGGATATGTGAATGTGTTGTATCTAAATGTGATCTATATCGTACCAACTTCTAAGAACATCTGAATGGCTAAGATGATGTAATGTAACTGAAACCTTTAGCCTAACTTGAAACATGACATGAAAGATTATATTTTTATTAGCCACCTTTTTTGCTGGTGAGCCGCATTTTTTGGATGAAAATTACTCTCAATGTTCGAAACATCATTTGATGCACTGATCATACAACATGGCGCTTTTGCTTTATTACCTTATTTTCTTTCACATCTATATCATGTAGTTGGCATTTTATTCCTTGCAAATTATTTATTCAAACTTTATGTAGCAACGCGCGGGGTTTCTAGTTAATACAAATGTCAAGCACCACGATGTCTAGGTCAGGCAATTGGATCGTACTTTTTAACGCGTCATCTTTTTATTCTTCACGCAATACATGAGCTTGAACCATGGACAAACATAAATGTCGAATAGAATATGGTGGTAGATATAAAAGGGGTAAAAAGTGGATAAGAAAGTCTTGCATCAACTAGGCGTATCAACGGGCTATGGAGATGCCCATCAATAGATATCAATGCGGGGGGTAGGGATTGCCATGCAACAGATGCACCAGAGCTATAAGTGTATGAAAGCTCAAATGAAGCTAAGTGGGTGTGCATCCAACTTGCTTGCTCATGAAGACCTCGGGCATTTGAGAAAGCCCATCATCGAAATATACAAGCCAAATTCTATAATGAAAAATTCCCACTAGCATATCTAAGTGACAAAACATGAAACTCTCTATATGAAGAACATGGTGCTACTTTGAAGCACAAGTGTGGAAAAGAGTTAGTAGCACTGTCCCTTCTCTCTTTTCTCTCATTTATTTTATTTTTCTTTCTTTTCTCTTTTTTTTCTTTTTTTCTTTCTTTCTTTATTTTTTCTTTCTTTCTTTTTTTCTTTTTTCTTTTTACTTTTTTCCTTTTTCTTTTTTCCCTCACTGAGACACTGCCCTAATAATGAAAATCATCACACTTTTATTTGCTTACAACTCAACATGAAAAACTATGAAACAATATGACTCAATATGAATGCCTCTGGCAGTGTACCAGGATGTGCAATGATCTAGTGTAGCATGTATGATAATAATGAACGGTGGCTTTGCCACAAATACTATGTTAGCTACATGATCATGCAAAGCAATATAACAATGAGTGAACTAGTCATATGATGTGACGGTGGAAGTTGCATGGAAATATATCTCGGAATGGCTATGGAAATGCCATAATAGGTAGGTATGGTGGTTGTTTTGACGAAGATATAAGGAGGCTTATGTGCAACAGAGCGTATCATGCCGCGTGGTTTGGATGCACCGGCGAACTTCGCACCGATCCTCGAAGTGAGAATGGGCAATGCACGGTACTGGAGAGGCTAGCAAAATATGAGGAGGTGAGAGTGCGTATTTCCATGGATTCACATTAGTCATAAGGAACTCATATACTTATTGCAAAGTTTTATTAGCTTTCTCGAAGCAAAGTACTACTTGCATGCCCCTAGGGAGGAGGTTGGGAGGAGTTAACCATCGCGCGCCTCCGACTCAAAACAACACTAGGATTTCAACGAGGAATAATAATGCTCACACATCCTCGCCATGTCATAACCAATATTTAGACAAACGGAAAATTAACAACTTTTAATATCGATACTCCTACGGACCAACAACCATGCACCCACATCCTTTTACATTACCACATCAATATTATTAACTCACAGTTTCTCTTTAATGTGCTACATGAAGGTTTTGATTATGCACTCCTTGAATACCTATTATTTTTGGACTAGTCTTATAACCCATGCAAATTATTGTCACAATTTATTAACTCTCAATCAAATATAAGTGAAGAGCGAGAGTGCAATTATTTCTATAAAATCTATACGCCATCGTGCTCAAAAAGATATAAGTAAAGTACTAGAGCAACTGCAAAGCTCAAAAGATATAGGTGAAGCACATAGAGTATTCTAACAAATCATGGTGAATGTGTGTCTCTCTCAAATAGGTGTGTCTAGCATACAATGATTGTGGAAAACTAAAACAAAAGAAAACATAAGCAAACGACGCTCCAAGAAAAACTCATATCATGTGATGAATAAAAATATAGCTCCAAGTGACATACCGATGGATTGAGACGAAAGAGGGGATGCCTTCTGGGGTATCCCCAAGATTAGATGCTTGAGTCTTCCTAGAATTTTACTTGGGGTGCCTTGTACATCCCCAAGCTAAGGCTCTTGCCTATCTTCATTACTTCATACATCGTGATAACACCCAAAACTTGAAAACATCAGCACACAAAACTCAACAAAACTTTGTGAGATCCATTAGTATAATAAACATATTAAATACTTTAGGTACTGTTATAAATTGCTTCATATTTTATCATTGCATAAGGTACTGTATTCTAACTTATTCATGGCTTATACCCCCCGATACAATCCATAGCATCATCAAAACTAGCAAACTATGCAAGCAAAAACAGAATCTGTCTAAAACAGAACAGTCTGTAATGATCTATAAATAAACTATACTTCTGTCACTCCAACAATTCTAAAATATTAGGGAAACCTGGGGAATTTGTATAAAAATACTGTGTAAAAAATTCATATCAAAAAGGTGTTCCAATAAAATCAGAGAAATTCGGCACTGGACGCTTAAATTTCTGTTTTTGCACCGTATCAATTCTACTCATCATGCAAGTCATCCCAAAGCCTTTACTTGGCACAAACACTAATTTAAACACAAAAACACAATCATTAAAGTATCAATAATAATATTATCACACATAAACAGAAAGTAAAAAAAAGATAACTGTTGGGTTGCCTCCCAACTAGCGCTATTGTTTTATGCCCCTAGCTAGGCTTAATGCATAGTATCAAGTGTTGTAGTAGTCATGAAGAAGATCCGTCATGCTACAATCATATTCCCTTCTCTCAGGAGAATGTTTTCTAATGGGTAAGCAAAAGTAATTGAAGGGACTAAACTTCACAACACAAGGGTCCGTGAGATCTAACTCGGGAGGAATAGAGGACTCCTCTTTCGGCTTTTCATAAGTGATGGTCAACTCTTCATTGTACAAGTTTCGATAAAGGTATTTCCTTAATTCTCTCTCAAGCACGTGACCCAATCCAAGATTTGGTATAACAAATTGATCATTATGTTCAGAAATTTTATCAACTAGGACTTTACGTGGAACCTTTTTTCTAAGGTTTTCATCATAAGCAACAAAGTCTGTTGATCTTAATTTTCTTATTTCTTCCAAATCATAAAGAATCCCTTCTATTGGTGGGCACTCATCGTTAAGCCTATAATGAGAAAATATATCTCTAGCCTCTTGCATGATATGATTGAATTCATAAGCGAGAAATATTGTGGCCAGACGTTTAGTAGAGGCATCCTGAATATTAGAGAATTCTAGGAACAACCATTGTATGAAAGGATGCATACGAACGACTTGTCTTTCCAATTCAATTATAAGCGAAGATATATCATCTGCATAATTAGTAGTTCTAGCAACAATAGAGCCTCCTATCAAGGGTAACGAGCCCGCACAAGTGAAAAAGTCTTGTATCACACTTTTTCAATATTACCACTACCTATGTGGAGTTTGTTTGTTTGCATAATAGGTTATCCTTTAGAAGGATCATCATCCGCAAGGTTATCAAGTTTTTCCTTAGCATCTTCATCAAAATTTCTTTTAGTATTTTAATTACATGACGAATTTGAATACTCAAAAGCTTTCGCACTAGAGGAGGAAGCACCACTAATTTCAAACTCAGACATAATAGCAACTTCAAGCAAGCAAAGTAACAAGCAAACAAGTAAACTAGCAAAGGTAAATATTTTTGTATTTTTTATTTTTATAGCAAGAAAAATATGACAGCAAATAAAAAGTAGAAAAAGTCAATGGTAATTTGTGAGAAGGTACTTGATAGTAAGTTGGTGATACTTCCCGGCAACGGCGCCAGAAATCCTTCCTGATGCTTGTGATCTGCGTTGGGTTCTTCCCCGAAGAGGAGGGGATGATGCAACACAGTATAGATAAGTATTTCCCTCAATGAGAACCAAGGTTATCAAACCAATAGGAGGACCACACAACTCCCGTCTTAAACGCCTACACACAAAAGAGCAAACACTTGCACCCAACGCGGGCAAGAGGGTTGTCAATCCCCTTGAACTCGTTACTTGCAAGCAAATGAGTAGTGTAGATGATAGTTGATAATTATAAATTTCAAATAAAATAAAAAGTAAATAATGGTAGCAAAAAATAATAGCGTTTGTAAATATATAAGTGAATAGACCTGGGGGCCATAGTGTTCGCTAGAGGCTTCTCTCCTAAATAAAGCATACGGTGGGCTAAACAAATTACTGTTGGGCAATTGATAGAAAAGCGCATAGTTATGTAATATTTATTCACGGCAATGATCATGTGTATATAGGCATCACGTCCATAAACAAGTAGACCAACTCCTGCCTGCATCTACTACTATTACTCCACTTCGGGAGTGCTTCTATGCTTGCCTCTCTAGGTACTAAGTTCATGCAAACAGAGTAATGCTTGGAGAACGATGACATGATATAGACAAAGTAAACTCAATTAATATGAATGAACCCCATCGTTTTATCCTTAGTGGAAGCAATACAAATATGTGTCTTGTCCCCTACTATGTCACTGGGATATAGAGCACTACAAGATTGAACACACTACAACGCACCCCTCTCACTGAAGATAAACCAATCTAGTTGGCCAAACTAAACCGATAGATCGGAGAGATTTACGAAGCTATGATGATCATGCAAATAAGTATTCAGAGGAGACTCAAATATTTTATCATAAGTAATCTGAACATAAACCCACAACTCATTGGATTCCAACAAACACACTGCAAAAGAATATTACATCGAATAGATTACCGCGAAGATCGCGGTGAACTTTGTATTGAAGATCAAAGAGAGAGAAGAAGCCATCTAGGTACTAGCTATGACCGGTAGGTCTGTGGTGGACTACTCAGACATCACCATGGGAGAAGCAAGGATGCGTAGAGGCCCTCCGTGATCGACCCCTCCTTCGGCAGGGCTCCAGATGAGATCACGGTGGAATAGAGACTTGCGGCGGCGGAAAAAGTGTTTCGGGAGCTCCCCTAGGGTTTTTGGAATATATGTGACTTTATAGGTCAGAGAGGGGCATCGGGAGACGAGGGGGTGGCTAGAAGCTAACAGGGCGCGACCACCCACCTTGGGCGCGCTCTGTTGGCTTGTGCGGCCCTCTCGTGCGGGCCCGAGCCTCCTCCCGAAGCTTCTAGGTCTTCTTTTGGTCCATAAAATATCATCAAAAAGTTTCATGGCAATTGGACTTCGTTTTGTATTGTAAACCTGAAAAGCCAAAAACATACACAAAACAACAATTGACACTTGGCACAAGGTTAATAGGTTAGTGCTCAAAAATAATATGAATCAGCAAATAAATGCCGAAAAAGTATCCTAAAATGGTAATATTATAACATGGAACAATAAAAAATTATAGATACGTTGGAGACGTATCATCTCCGAGGAGGAGAACCTCACCTTATCCCTCCCCTTATCTGTTGAGGAGATTGAAGTTGTGCTCCATTCTGCCAATACTTCCTCTGCTTCTGCCCTGATGGTTTTTCAATTCCTTTCTTTTGTAAATTCTGGCCAACATTGCGTGAATTAGTTTGTGCGGCCATTCAAGGATTCTTCCTGGGCACTATTGACATCTCTAGACTGAACTATGTTATTCTTTCTCTCATCCCAAAAGTAAAAGGGGCTGAATTGATCTCCCAGTTTCGTCCTATCGCGCTGATTAATAACTTTGCCAAATTCTCTGCTAAGGGGTTTGCAACCCGTCTCTTCCCTGTCGCTCATCGCATCCTCAGTCCCATGCAGACTGCCTTTGTTAAAGGTCGCTTCATTCTTGATGGCATCTCTGCTTGCACGAGATCGTGCATGACCTTCGGGTTAGAGGTTCTCATGCCATCATTCTTAAGCTTGACTTTGAGAAATCTTATGATTCCATGAGTTGGGACTTCCTGAGGCAAGCCCTTTTGGCTAAAGGCTTCAATGACGCTTATGTTCATCGCATTATGCACCTTGTTTCTGGAGGTCACACGGCAGTAGCTGTTAATGGTAGGGTCAGTAAATACTTTGCCAATGGTAGGGGCTTACGGCAAGGTGACCCGGCTTGTCCCCTCATCTTTAACTTCATTGATGATGCACTATCTTGTATGTTGGAGAGGGCAGCGGCAGTAGGCCACATCGCCTCGGTGGTTTCTCATTTGCTGCCACGGGGCATTACACACCTCCAATACGCGGATGACACTGTTATCATGGTTGAATTGGATGATGGTTGCCTCGTCCATCTTAAATTCATTCTTCTCTGCTTTGAGGACTTGCCGGGGCTGAAAATTAATTTCTCCAAGAATGAGGTGATTGTGACTGGGTCTCTGATGCGGAGGCTCTGAGGGTCTCCCAGTTCTTGAACTGTTCTTTGGGATCATTCCCCTTTAAATACCTGGGCATGCCTATATCTCCCTTCCATCTTTGTGCTACTAAATTCAAACCTCTTGTCAATAAGGTGGGGAACCGGGTAATGCCGTGGCGTGGCATGTATAATACCTCGGCTGGGAAAGTTTGTCAAGTTAACGCTTGCCTTTCCTCTCTTCCTATGTTTACCATGGGTTTTTGTCGTCTGTCCCAGGGGACCCATGACGGGTTTGACAAGCATAGGGGTGCTTTATTTTGGAATTCTGCTGATAATAAACGTAAATACATGTTTGTGAAATGGGAAATCATATGCAAGCCTAAAAGCCTTGGGGGGCTAGGCATTTTGAACACTTCGGTCATGAACACCTGCCTGATGGTTAAGTGGTGGTGGAGGATCATGACGACCGCGCTCAGTACCCTTTTGGTTTGAGTTGCTTAATGCTAAGTACTTCCCTTCTAGCAACCCCTTGTTGGCTTCGGCTTCTAGAGGCTCCCAGTTCTGGAAAGATCTGCTGAAAGTTCATGGTGTTTTTCGGGACCATGTTAAGTTTGTTGTTAGGGATGGTGCTTCCACCCGTTTTTGGCTGGATTGGTGGACCGGCGCCTCACCACTTGCCTCCTCCTTTCTTGTTTTGTTTTCTTATTGTGCTAATCCCGAGGTCTTAATTTTTGAGCTCTCGCGGAACAATTAAGAACTAGGTTTGAGGAGGTCCCTCTCTCCGGATGAGTTGGGCGACTGACATCGTCTTGCTGCCTTGTTCCCCGCGCTCTCGGAGGGAGTGGACACCATGGTTTGTCCGCACGTGGCGTCTGGAAAGTTCTCTGTCAAATCCCTATATTCTCGTATCATTTCCGGGACCCCAACTTCTAGATTCAAGCATGTTTGGTCGGCTAAAATCCCCCCCCCCCCCAGATTTAAATTTTCATGTGGCAGGCTATCAGGGCTCATCTGCCCTCGGCTGACCAAATTCGCAAACGTAATGGGCCAGGGCCTCAGTTTTGCGCTTTATGCTCCCACCTGGAAGATGTGGATCACATATTCTTTGGTTGCCACTTTGCCAAGTTAGCTTGGAGCTGCGTGCGATCCTGGCTCGGGGTTAGCTGGGCCCCTAACTCTTTTGCTGAACTTCGTGCATTGTCCTTGGGGCTCCAGGGTGATCCGAAACACATCTTCTAGACCGGCCTTAGCGCTATGTGTTGGGTTCTATGGACCACCAGGAATAAATTCACCATTGAGGGTGTCATCCCTAACAAACCGACTGATCTTTTGTTTAAAATGTCTGCAGCAGTGGAAATTATTGACTAAACCTGCCGACGCGGATGTCCTGGAGCTGCTAATTTCTAAAGTTAGAGCATCCGCCAACCTGCTCTCAACTCCAACTGGTGGTTCTATATCTTGAAGGAGTTTGTTGGAAGTTTTTGTTTAGGTTGTTGGCCTGGCATCCTCCATGTTTTTATTTGTTAGTTGCGGGCCTGCGCGCCTTGAACTTTTGGCATGTGTGCCTACTGGTTGTTGGCCGTGCGCTTTTTAACTGTCTTATGGTTTGTTTTACCACTCTGTGGTGTGGCTGACTGTTACGCTGCCTTATGGCTTTATCTATAAAGTCAGGCGTATGCCTTTTCTCTAAATAAAAAAAAGAAAAGGCAAACACACTGGGAAAAAGGTTAAAATACCCAACTGATGTGCAACTCAAACAACTGGGATACAAGTAACTGATCACAAAGGTGTTGCTATGGCCGATGACATGACTACAATGTACATAGAAAATTACTCAGCTTCCATAGGTATACATATCCAAAACAAGTCATCCTTGTTGATAATTTCTCTCGACCTCATTGTTCCTCTGGGCACCAACTCAATTTGCACTAATAATGGAATGAATGAATGGATGGATGGATAAATGATTAATCAATGCACACATCACTCACAATCCAGTAACCCTTTCCAGAGGGCCAGCATATTTAGCTGCCCGATTATCCTTCGGTAGGGCCGACATATTTGTCTAGCTATCTCTGGCCAAGGTAAATATGATCGCAACAAAATCCAGCTTCTCCCATAGGTATTGCTTACTTTTTTGTGCTCACTTTACCATTTGGAGTTTTCCTATCCAAAGTTGATTGTTTACCGTTCTTGATTGGAATATGAGCTGTTCCATTCGCCTTTTTTTGTAACAGAGATGTCCTTTTTGCAAGATTTGTCCCTCTGAAAGAGATTTAAAACCAGTGTAACTCGCAACAGCAGTGCACAAATTTGATAATTGCTAGAGCAATTCAATAGTTAGTAACTGAACTTACCTGATGTCGGTACTTTTTACACTCTTGGTTTGGGCCTTCTTTGCAACTGAGGCGCCCCCATTGGCAGAAATAGAAGCTTTTGGGGAGCTGGCTGGCCGCACCGAATCTTGTTCTGATGAGCAAGTAGTTCCAACTTCGCCGTCATCTGAATCCTCCGTCGCGACAGACCCGGCCCGACTCCATTGTTGGTCAGGACTGCTTCGTTGATACAATGCTAGATCATGTGTAGCATCGGGTCCCAATTCTGGTAAGGAATTGCTGCTCCTCAACCGGGTATTGTCACCATTACAGCCATCAAGCCACGAAGATGGATCGCTCTCAACAAGCATGTCTGACAGTTCGAAATTTGGCTTGGTTTGCCTTGTTGGAGTACCATTGCTTCGAGTCTTTAATATTACAAATGTAGAAATTAGATTGATTAAACTGTATGGTAGCTCTGCTGATGCTTACGTTATATTTAAAGTTGTTCGGAAAATGCAGTAAAGTATCTCTATAACTTCATTTTTGTAAGACAGAATGTCTTTACCCTCATATAATACATGCTACAAGATATATATGTATGTTAACTAGATACACTAGTAAACACAGCGAACTTTCAGGCAAAGAAAAATCATCCTGAGTATATGAGTCCAATGGGATCTGTGGCTAGTTAGAACTATTTTTGCAGCTTTGCATTCAAAAATTTGATCAAGAAAAAACTTTGTGCTATGAATTTCAGCTTGGAAAATGAATACCTCTAGAGATCCAGCTTCTTCCCCTTGATGCTCGGATGCGGGGGATGCATGACTAATCCTAATGTCTCTTAATATATCTGGGCTCGAATGTGTACTTCGTATGTTTTCATTTTCTCCATCTTTGCTAGCCAAAGCTGCCTTGAGGCAAGCAATCTGCAGTAAGAGAAACATGAGAAAAAGTTGCTTTAGAGCCACCTAAAGCTAGTCCTTATGACAGTAACAAAGAGGAGGCTGGTAACTAAATTAACCTGTTCTTTGAGCTCTTTGACTTCTCCTCCTTCCTTGTTTGTCTTGGCTGCTCCAAGCTCAACACTGGCTACTCTCTCAGCAAACTTCAAAGTGCTTATTGATTCACCAATGGCATCCGGTTCGGGGGCTATGTGAACAAACATCAATGTTTTTGCTTGTCCTCCTGAGAATAGCAAGCACATATTACTTATTATACCTATTTTCGGCTCCGAGAAGGTGTAAATTAAGGATGTTGAGTTTTAAAGATACCAAGAGAGTCCTGCAGTAACTGAGTAAGTTTGCTATTCCGGTAAGGAACATGCGCATTTTTCTGGGCGAGAGACGCGATAACATCCCCTAGTGCTGCCAGTGACTTGTTTATGTGTTGTGCCTCCTTCAGTCTGTCTCCCACAACCTCTGATTTATCGACTCTTTCGCTGCCAGCTAAATCAACAAGATGCATGCAGCCTCTTATCACCGTGCCTGATGTTAAATCCCGCCCTTGAACATGGACCGTTACACAACTGTAAAGTGCATTCCTCAACCATCAGCTATAAATACCAGGTTCAGATTTTTTGTTTGGCATGAAAGGCAACATAGAAAAATCAAGCATTACCTATGGGAGCGACTACTTCTGTCATTCATAGCCGTTGAGCAAACTGCACGGTTCTTTTGACCAAGATTCATCAAATCAACCACATCGGAGGTCGACGCGACCGAAACTATGTTTGCATCTGGAACTGCAATGCCTTTCTGAGAGCTATTTCGAATTTCTAATGTTGATTGATGTTAAGGAGATCAAGTAGTATATCGTCAAAAAAAGGAGATTCATTTTTGTATTAGGATAATGATGACTACCGACAGTCTGACATGATCAGTATCTAATTCAGCAGGAAAGGATATTTCTTGTTTGGACCACTGTGAAGAAGATCCCTCACTTGTTCATTGTAGATCTCCATCATCTGCACAGAAATTTCATAACAAAATGTGTCCCTCCTCTGTGCTTGAATACCGAACAGATCATTTAAAGCCCTATAATTGACACCAAGCCCTTCTTCTGTCAGTATTTTAGGACCATTCTGCAACATCACAAAAATAATGTTTTGATTTTGCAGTCAGACTAAAATTACCACAAAGATGGGAAAATGATGTACCATTGTAAAGGTCTTCCCTGACCCAGTTTGGCCATATGCAAATATACATACGTTGTAGCCATCAAGAACAGAACGGATTAAAGGCTGCATGTCAACGAAGACCTCCGCTGCAGTAATCGGAAGGATGCATGTCATTTTGATTGCCAGAGATACTACTACTGCATAAAAGAAATAACACAGTACAAACCTTGTGTGGCTAAGGGCCCAAAGATCCTATTGAAAGTAAAAGATTTCCGCGCATCTTTTGCTTGTTTCGATGAAGTCATGAGAGTGATAGTTCTATCTTCTATGCCAGCAACACTGCTTGAGGAACTTACCTTTCCAGGCAGGAAAGGTCTCACTCGACAGTACACTCTAATATTCCCTGGTGACAAAGGACAAAATGAAGTGTTAATATGCAGCATTGCACCATGAAGGATGAGTCTGCAATCATGAAGACCTCATTTTGTAAGACTAACAATAGTACCTCTAAGATCCTGTATTTGGTTGTACAGCTTACGGTTTTCCTCAAGAACTTTATGATACCCAGAAGCCGCATGAGAAATAATGCGCAAATGATTTCCTATTTCAACAAGAAAGAACAATGCCTTCAATGATTTCAAACAAAAATGTATAAAATATTTTAAACGCCCAAAACTGAGGATTCGGTTTACCAAGCTTAGCAAGGTCTTCAGAGTACTGTAATTTGAACTGCTCTATCCCAGACTTAACAGTAAAAAGGTTACTTTTCGTATCCTACAGAAAACATCAACACCCAGAGGAAGATAGTGGAAATGCAAAGTAACAGAAATCAGAAAAGAAGCTTAAGCTTTAGAAATACCTGGAGCTGTTTCTTTTGTAGCTCAAAATGTATATCTGCCTTTGCCTGTATATGTTTTGCCACGTTATCACCGTTCATCAGCACATCAGCACTGACATCTCCCGTAGCGCTCACAGAATTGTGATCTTCGTCGTCCATCTTCATGTTATTAGTGACACAACTGTTGTCTTCTTCGTCCGTCTTCACATGATTAGTGACAGACTCATGATCTTCTTCGTCCATCTTTACATTATTAATGAGTCAATGAAAAATACTTGGGTATTTATCCATTTCAGCCATATAAAGGGAATAAATTTCATTTCAACAGTACGTTAGATATGTCAAGATAATGATAGCTCTAGCTCACAGAAATAGATACCTTCCCATGATCGCTGGTGGAAGTTGCCTCCATTTCCTGTGGTGTCTCTGATGACTCTGTTTTAGATAATGAGCTACTCTCATTAGGATCTATAGTGTATTTCACCTATTAAGAGTTCTCTATTAGTCCAGCAGCGCATGAGGTAGCATAGCCACAACTACAAGGTCATCAGAACAAACTGAAATATGTGAAACATACCAAATCATTCTGATTTGACATACGTCGCTCAAATTCATGAATAACCTTGCTCAAGAGTGATTCTACAAGCTGCAAATTAGCAGAGACCCTTATATAAAAATTAATCCTCGTGAATCACATTGCGTAAAAGTAAACTGTCCAGTAGGCTCACCAATGGAACTTCTTCTGGTTTCTTATCTGAGAGAATTGTTTGAACAAGCATTCTGATGGAGTCTGAAGTAATCTACAACCGCGAATATAACAGATATCATTTCGGCGTAAAGAAAACCACCTCGTTTGAAGTAAGATATACTAACTGTTCTTTCTTTGAATGAATAGGCTCTTACCGTTTCAGCGGGTTCTAGAGAACAATCAAGACCTAAAGATTGCTCCAGTGATATGCCATCCCGGAGTAGCTCAGCTGAGTGACTCCTCGTCATCGCCTTCATAAAAGGTTCGTTCTTACGAACACAGCATTTCGCAGACATTGAAGGCTTTACAATGCTGCCATGTTTAAATAAAGATTGTTTGCCGAGTTGCTTAGTTTCAGCAAATGACTTCAGGGCAAGAACACAGTCTACAACTCGGACCCCTTGTCCACCCTATAGTTGAGTTTAAGATGAATTCGTTAAGTTCGCTGTGGAGAAAGAAACACAATGCATGTTTTCTGCACAATCCGAAGCAACATTCCTTGGAAAGTGCATTATGAACCAGGAGTTAACACTGAAAACTGTACTGATAAGGGGAGTAGCCGTAGACATCTAGATTTAACTAAAAATGATAGTGTCACCTTTTCCAGGTCGGACACCTCAAATGTTGGGAGACCTAAATCTTGTAGGCCTGTGAGGAAATTCCTCACGTTTTCAAAGTACTGGTATGCACAGAGAGCTGAACCATCTGAAGGGATAGTAGAAACCGAGTGGACCTCCACAACCTAGAATCATCACACTCAACATGCAAAATCACCAAAAGGAAACTTGAAATATTTAAAGATTTGAAGGGGACGAATGCAACCTTGGGCACAGTGCCAGGCCGAATCTTGTTGACTGCATTGCAGAGAACGATGCCATTCCTCAGGCCAACCCGGAATTCCTCCTCAGATGGTTCTTCGGCAAGGTCCTTCGCGCAGACTACCCCTACTGTCCTTCTCAACCAGTTGGCTGCTTCGTTTCTTCTTACTGCTGCATTTATCAACCCGAAACAAGCACAATTTTCAACCAGTTCAGATATCTTAATAGTACTGTCAGGCTGATGCTTGAATTCTGAAATACAGGTACACATTAAACACTTTGTTTACTTAATGAGATTGCAGTTTGTCGTCAATTGGATAGATAGTACAGCTAGATCATGAATGCGAAATTCAACTGGATAGATGGTTTCAACTATCATCCCCGAGAGTGCAGGATAAAGTTACTGAAACAATGCCTATGGGCATGGCAAACCACACCTTTAGCCGACATCTAATGAAGAATTACAGCCTTTTGCATGTTCAGCACAACGAATTCTTGTTAACTTGTTACCGGCAAGTGGAGGAAAGAATTATAAGAAAACCTTGTTCGATATAAATATGATCAGATTATACCAACGCGATGAAGTTTAGACCATGGCACTGTTTGAGCACAATCCAAGCTCCAACCCAGAAACAAAACAGTACTAAACGTATGGACTGAAAGAGTAATTCAATCCTTGGTTGAGACGTAGCCCGGTCCAAGCATCATCAACCAACTAGTATAAGAATACACGAAATCAAAAAACTAATGAAGGAGCCAACGGAAGAGAACAACTCACCGGCCACCTCGGCCTTGCGCCACGCCATGTCAATGTTCCTCCCCATCACCACCGCTTCAACTGCACCCCCTACTCCTCCTAATCCTTCCCCGTGCATCCTCAGCACGTCCTCCACGACGGCTGTCGCCGCCACCGCCTCCCGCTGCGGCGACGCCATAGAAGCCCCGGGTCAGCACCGAACCCGGCGACCCGAACACGGCTGGGGCGCCCGGGAGGAGGCGGCGACAGAGGGAAGGCGCGATCGCGGGTGGATTGGGGGAAGAAATCGGTGGAAGAGGAGAGGGGCGATCTTCCTTCTCCTCCAAATGGTGGTGGTGGCGCTCACGAGCGGGTTGGTGTTTTCCTTTTTTGAGGTGGTGGCGAGGGCGGGGAGTGCAAATAGGATGACTTTGAGGGTGTGGACTCCATATATCGCTAGGAGATTAGGGACGACTATAAATGGGAGCTTTTTCTTTTTCAACACTATTTCTGGTTTTGCAGCTCGTTTCCCTCGTTGGCCACATTGCGTATAGTGTTCCCAAACGAGGGTAAAAAAAATCATGGATCAATCAAAATGTGTTGTGTATTTCGCAATGACAGAATAAACATTTTGGGAAAAATGTGTGGGCTTAAACGCACAAAGATTGGTAGACGGGAACTCTAAGCTAACTCGAGCGAAACTTTGTCATGTGTTTCGTGTATTACCGAGATTTGGCTAGGTGTATACTGACTGGATTCTCATTAATTTGGACGCATAACTATATCCCATGTCTCAGATGATATCTGTCATCGATCTTTCTCGAATATACGCAATGTTGCATATCTTTGTATTAATAGAAGAAAATAATACGGTACCCTACGAGTGTTAACGTTACATGAACCAGTCATGCACGGAAACAACACAATGAAGAAGAAAAGACAATTAAGTGGGGTCTCGCCTAGCTAAGCATGGTCTAGCATTTGCCATTTGGTCACCTGTGGTTTATTAGCACCAATGGATCTTATTGTCAAAAAAAAAATTAAAAAAATCAATGCGTCTTTGCTACGGATTGCGGTCAGTTTGTTTATTTTGTTTGGATCCAGAAGGGAAACGTGGCAATTCTATTTTGAAGCTGCCAATCAGCTGTAGTAAGACTTTGGTCAAATGAAGTCCAACTAATGTATTCTATTGTTTGGAAGAAAATTAGGGAGCAGCTCTGGCTGCGAAGACCAGGTCAGCATAGTTCCTGCCGGCCTCTCATGGTATAATATTAGTAAAATATCCGTGCGTTGCTACGGGCTCTTGAAATATCTTTGCGAGTTATATAATTCTAATGCATGTGAATTTTCACACGTAGAGACAATATAACACGGGCACAATTGCTTCATAATTGAAGTCCATTTCATTTGCAATGTAAATCCATAACAAAAAAGACAAATTGACGACGTGTTAACAATTTAAGCGATGATCCAATTAAATCCATTACAAATTATAAAGATCTACTTGATGCGCTTAAGAAATTCTCGCACAATATAAGGAAAGTTGTCTTTAGCTTCATTCTCACGATGTTGTAGCAAGTATAATAAGAATTGCTTCCTCAACTCATACCCATCTTGCACAAGAAATATATGTAGTTAGCATGAATATTTCACGTCGAATTTCTTAAAACGTGTAACAGACAATACTCATCATGCAAACCGGCTTGACCAGTTCTTTACCGTTCCACCAGAGCATAAAATGAAAAACAAAAAAGCCAGACACATCCCTGTAATTTTCTAAATTTATATTATATACAATATAGTGATAACAAAAAATAAATGTTTGTATTATGAATTTATTACCCGTATGTGCTCGTTGGAATATTAGACGGAAATAAATGTTGCCATTTAGATATATCGGAATTCTAGCCGGGTTGCTTTTATTTTGAGTGCTTCTTTGAATTCGCTCGCAAAACCTTTTAACTTCACTACATGCCTCAAATATTTATTCTGTGACGACTGTGATGTATGAATAGAGTCCATAATGTATACACGATGTGCCTCTTTGTCGATGACGTACAAAATGTATCGGCCGATGGATACATACGGAAGATAAATCTACAAGTGGTAGTAATTAGCAACAACAATAAACCATGACAACAATAGCCAAAATACCTTACTTACCATGTTGCACGATGAGATGTTGTTGTCTATCCCAGCCAGCCATCAAACAATGTTGCCAATGTCCGAATAGTTTCCTTCTCGCAGAACTTTTGATCTCGTGTTGACTCTAGCATCATGGAGTGAGTAAAAAAACAACTATTGTTTCAACATGTTGATACTAATGACACTAAATGAAGAATCATGATAACTTACACAAAAACGCAGATCCATGTAGTATATATGAGGGTCTGTGAACAATACCCCCTCGTTACATGCGAGTATACGCACGACGATGTTGACAACAATCATTGTCCATACTTTGCTCCAGGTTAAGTATGCCATGAAGTTTTTTGAGACTTAAACACATTGGATGCGATGTCGAGATTCAGACCAATTCTTCCTGAAAAATGGATGGTAAGAATAATAATAATAATGATGTATACTTGTGTATTACATAATTATAAATATAGATGATGCTTACTCCAAACACTCAGCATCATCGATCAATATGAAGTAGTTGCATAGCCCGACAAGTAAATAACGTTGGTCAGTGGACATGATGGCGATTGGGGTAGGACGTTTGTCTTCGAATCCGTCAGGTGGATTATTCAAGATCTCAAGATCGAAATTAGTTAAGACTTCTTTAGCGTCAGATTGGCAGTATAACAGACATCCTTTTAGCTTATTCAGTTTTGAATCAAGCAAAATGATAACTAATTTTGGTCGAAAGTGTTTCATATCCTCCTGAAAAATATTAAAAAATCAAATTTGATATAATATTTTGAGATTAAATATAATGAGATAATGTATACAAAGAATGATTAGATATACACACATCTTCACGTGTTGTTTCAGTTATGTCTATCATTGTTACATCAGTTCGTATGTCAGAACTAATTTTATACTGTATCATATAACAAAAGTGGAATTTAAAATATAAATGATATTTTATAGCATCATATAAACATATATAATATATAATAAAAATAAAAGTAAAACTAACACAGTTGTTTTAAATTGTAAAAAAGAAAAACGATTTTTCCTTTTTACACCTAACATTTTTTTGGAAAGGTGTAGACCTAACTTATCACTACCTGTTAAAAAAAACCTTATCTACCACTTGACTCCTCTCCCTCCACTCGTCTTCCCACCGCGTCGCCCCCATCCCCCTCTCCCACTACAGGAATTAGGAACTTTGCTGTCTGCCATGGCAGATAGCAAAGGATAGGCTTGCGGACGGCAAAATCCTTTGCCGTCTGTCAGCAGACGGCCCCACGTTCGGCACAGAAAACTCCGGTAAAGGGGCTCTTTGCCGTCGGCTTTTCAATAGCGGACGGCAAACATATCTGCCGTCTGCCATCTAGGACCTACAAACGGTAAAGCTAGTGGACGGCACAGGAATCAGGTTAGCCCCGTTAGGTGGATAACGGCAGCCTTTGTCGTCCGCTGGCAGACGACAAAGAGAGCAGCTCCTTTGCCGTCTGCTAGAGACGGCAAAGTGGCAGGATAGGCCAGCTGGACAGATGGGCTCCTTTGCCGTCTGCCAGAGACGGCAAAGTGGCAGGATGGGCCAGCTGGACAGATGGGCTTCTTTGCCGTCTGCCAGCCGATGGCAAAGTGAGCAGCTCCTTTGCCGTCTGCCAGCGGACGGCAAAGAAACCAAATGGCTCAGACGTGGTGCTCCCAGGTTGCACAGGTTGCTGCCACGTGGCACCTTTGCCTTCTGTGGCAGACGGCAAAGAGCCCTTTGCCGTCGGCGGCAGACGGCAAAGAGCCTGTATTGCCCCTTTTTATTCTGTTTTTTGTTATATCCAATCATTTTCACAAGCAAATATATGATATATATATAATTCACAGAAACTATATCCCTGCCATATGGATATAATCATCCAACAAACATACCAAATCAAAAGTGCAAGTTTCATCCATACATGCATAGTTTCATCCATATTACAATAGTTTCATCCATAGGTAGCAAGTTTCACATTGTTCATCAATACAAAATCAAAACAGAAAGTAAACACAAGAACTCCATCAATGCAAGCTTCCGTGAAGTGAATCAAATCTGCAAAATGGGAAATAAGAAAGTTAGAAGAAGAATACTAGAAGAAGAAGAAGAAGAAGATCTAGAAGAAGAAGAAGAGGAAGAAGAAGAAGCGTTTTTCTTCTCTTTCTCTTTCTCCTCTTGTTTTTCTTCTTCTTATTGCTTATTTGTGTCATTTTAAAGCTAACCTAGGTAATTATGCCATTTTTGACCTAACTAAGCTTATTGTGTCATTTTGCAAGAAAATAAGCTAAGTATATGACATTTATGAGGTTACCAAGGTTATTATGCCATTTTTGACCTAAGTAAGCTAATTATGCCATTTTTGACATAAGTAAGCTAAGTACAAGTCATTATTGAGCTAACCTAGGTAATTATGTCATTTTTAAGTTAACTAAGCTTATTATGTCATTGTGGAGGAAACAAAGCTAAGTATAGGTCATTTTAGAGTTAACTTAGGTAAAATAGGTCATTTTGGAGCTAAGTAAGCTTATTATGTCATTTTGGAGGAAACAAAGCTAAGTATAGGTCATTTTAGAGCTAACTTAGGTAAAATAGGTCATTTTGGAGCTAAGTAAGCTTATTATGTCATTTTGGAGGAAACAAAGCTAAGTATAGGTCATTTTAGAGCTAACTTAGGTAAAATATGTCGTTTTGGAGCTAAGTAAGCTTATTATGTCATTTTGGAGGAAACAAAGCTAAGTATAGGTCATTTTAGAGCTAACTTAGGTAAACTAGGTCATATTGGAGCTAAGTAAGCTTATTATGTCCCTTTGGAGGAAAATAAGCTAAGTATATGACATTTATGAGCTAACCAAGGTTATTATACCATTTTTGACCTAAGTAAGCTAATTATGTCATAAATCAACTAAATAAGCTAAGTATAGGTCATTATGCATTTGTTAAGCAAAACACTAGAGAAAACTTACCGTCCTCGTCATCACGGAGGTGAAGCACCGGGGTTGCTCGGGCCGGTTTCACCTGGAGAAGGATGCCCTGAAGAAGGGTCGTGCGATGTGGCTCGGGAGTTATGCTACACCAAAGATCATTTGCAATGTCTCGTTAGCATGATTACAATGAAATATTAAGACTAGTAACTAATGACCATTGAAATGAAACTCACCGTTCCCGCCGTGGTAATGACTGGCATCGGCGGAGGGGTCTGGCCTGACTTCTCGCACATAGACTGCACATTTGGTTTTGACAAGTCAATCATATTAGTTATTAATGAAACGAACATTACATGCATGATTTGGCTAATATGAAGAAGAAACTTACCACGAAGAGCTCGTACATGGCCCGGTAAGACGCCTCGTTCCGTGCCCCCTCCTCCTCCAACAACCTAGTCGTCCTCTCCTTGAACTCCCTCTCCTTCTCCGCCGCCTGCCGGTCCCTATCCTCCAGAAGCGCCTGGGTTGCCTCTCTCTCTTTCTGAAGAGCAGCCTACAACACAACTCCTCGTTAGCATTGTAATCATCTTTGTTCACACACACAATGTAATGGAGGAAAGCTATCTGAGTCCGTATGACTAACCTCGATGGCGAGCTCGACTGGCCGTGGATGAGGCCTTATCTCAGGACAGGAGCTCATTTGGCGCGCCTTGATCTCCCGGAGAGTGCGAGAAGACCGTATAAGTCCATCTCCAATGGCTATCGAGCCATGGGGCCTCCCGCCGCCAGCTATCATCACCAGCTCTGGATCAATAGGATGCTGGCTCGGGTTAAAGTCCTCCCCTTTCCTCGCCTTCCCCTCATCTCTGTACCTCACGAGCTTGTGGTGGGAGGAGATGTTGGTGAAGTTCTCGGGATGATCGAGGTCAGACTCTGAGAATGCCTTGGCCTTCTTGTACGAGGCAGTATGGGCCATGGCATAGAGGTCATACACCTCTGGCACCTCCGTGTTATTGTGATGCGCCTAAAAGAAAGAGAGAGAAGAACAAAGTATTAGTAAAGGGCTCAAGCTAGCATCAAGAATGGATTGCATGAATCATGAAGCAAACCACATTCCCAGTTCCGCCCGAACTGATATAAGTTGGCGCTGCCTTGATGGTGTGGCACACCAACCATTTTGGCACGTCGGTCCTTGGCATTGTTGTGGACGGCTAGCCATTCGTCTGAGCACCACTCATCCACCAACGCCTCCCAACAATCCATCTTATCCACACACCATCTCGGGGGCACTTAAGTTAGTAAAGAGAAATTTGAGCGCTACGCCTACGAATCAAATCAAGGAAACTAAGTACAAGGCCTTAAGAATAGGTAATTACCTTCATGTACTGCTCCTTCTGCAGAAACTTTCCGCGGCACAACGACTTGTCCTTCTTAACACCACGCGAGGCGTAGTAGTCTTGAACAGCCTGCGACCAAGCCTCTGTAGTAGGCGCCTGCACTCGCCATCGATAACCTTTGCCGCGGCCTCCTTGTGTCCGTCCTCACACCTGTAGAAGGTCTACAATCAAACAAGACAACACTGATTAGTACAATAACTAGCTATTGTTGATTTTTAATTGTGTAAAGGAGAAATTACCCAAAACTGTCTGATCACCATGTTGGCCCTCGTGTGGCACAAGACACCATCGATCATCTCCTCCGGCGGGGCCGGGGCAGCCAAGTAGTGCTCCCAGGTCAATCCTAGCTCTGGAAGCTGATCCTCACCGGGCAACGTGACAAACCCCGGGAAGTTTTGCAGGCAAATCACACCAAGGACGGTGTTGGGCCTGCGGACATCCCTGCCGTGTTTCCAATCCCTACAGTATGACAAAGCCAACGCATTAGATATTTGAAGAAACGTGAAGGCAAAAGGTTAAAAAAGAGTAAATGCACTCACTTCTCGCCATCAGGCCTAAGCACCGACCTCTGCTCGCGAGTCGCCAGCACGGGCGGGAGCCGTGTACTACCACGCTGGTAGACGGCGGCCCCCCTCAACCACCTCGTCCTCGCTATCAGAAAACCGATCCCCGCGACCATCAGCATGGCCACTCAGCTCCTGCTGACGCAGATCCGGCCATGTATCCCATGGGGTCTGCTGGGACGTAGCCCGATCCCTGCTCTGCTCCGGAGTCTCGTGGGACGAAGCGTCTGGGACAGGAGTCTCGTGGGTGGAAGGCTCGTCGACCCGAGGCTCGTGGACAGGAGTTCGCGTAGCCTCCACCTCAGACGGGTCCACCCCAGCAGTCCTGTGCTCGGGTGAATCAGCTGGGGGTGGCGGCGAGGAAGGCGTAGCAGCCTCCGTACCTCTACCTCCTCCTCTCTTCCCTCGACCTCCTCTCCCGATGGGCATTGGCGCCGACGAAGAAGCACCCGCCTGTGTCTGCAAACTGGCGAGCAACACTCTCAGGAGAGAATCAGGTGGAATGGAAGTACCCCTCCCACCACGCGCCGATGAAGAAGCCGCGGATCGCTCTGGACCTGCGCCCACCATCTTTCAACACCTGCCATGACAAAGATTAAACGAAATTAGTACAACATAAAAAAATTGAATACCGACATGAATAATAATATGTATATAGTTTAAGTGTATCATCATCCTGTATATAATAAAAATTGAATACCTGACATGAACTAATAATAATCTTGATCGTCTATATATGCTCTGGGATCAATAAATGCATCATCATCATCATTATCATCAATAAATGCATCATCATCATCACTATCGGGAACAACATGTGAAAGACCTCCTTTATGTAATCGGTCAAGCATTGACAGGTCATCCGCAGCAGTAACCTCTTCTTCTTCCGGCTCTTCTTGTTCCGGCTCAGGGGTGTAGTCGGATTCACTGTCGCTGTCTACTTCAATGTTCTGGGGTGAACTAGAGCAGTTCTTGAAACGTTTTTGGAAAGACGTGTTTCTTGGAAGAATTCTCCTTCATATGTGTCTGGGTTAATGTGAGGTTCATAATCCTCTTCATTGAGGGGAGGTGGTCTAAAACGTGGCGGCACTTCATAAACGACATCCCAACCATTCAGATTTGGATCAGTTTGGCAGGCACACGGTAGATAGAAAACTTGGGTCGCCTGTTGAGCCGTAATATAGACATCGGGAACATCTAAATGGGTGCTTTGTTTGATTTCGACTAGCCCTATATGTTCATGAGTCCTTCTAGTCTCCTTTGGCTGGAACCAATAACATTTGAAGACTACGACGTTCGGTGGGTTTTCACCATAGAATAGAAGTTCATAAATTGCTTCAACTCTTCCATAATACTCGGTACATCCTTCGCCGATAGCAGAGACACAACAATTTGTAGACTTTCGGTCGGCCATAGATAGCTCTTTGCCAAAGGTAAGAAAGCGATACCCGTTGATGTCGTATTTGTCAAATGAACGGACCTTATAGTCAAAACCATTAGCGACTTGTCTCAATTCGGCGTCCATAGACTCTGAATTAGCCTACAAGTTTAATACGAAAGGATTGTTGCATTAGCCGCAAATTAGACGAAGAAATGAAATGGTCTAATGGAAATTACCGTTTGTTTGAACCAAGAGAAGAAACCGGGATAGCCGCCTCCATGCTTTGCCAGAAGCTCATACTCTTCGATGGAATCCTTTTGGATCACCGCTTCATCCGAGAATTTGGCGACGTATCGACTGTATCAAATATCTGGGAATAAGAGCAGTTCAACGGAATTAGAAGTTGTGAAACAATGTACCGAGAACTTACTCAATGTACGACCGCACTTCTGTTAGGTTGTTGAAGATATACAATGAAATGGTCCGCCATTCTTCGACATCCAACGCAATTGCTTTCGAAGCACCGGCTGGTGCGAGCTTCCCTTTGAATAGGCTGAGGTTGGATCGACCTTTTTTAGGGTCGCCAGCATTGTCCCGAGGCTTCTGATTATGCAAATGATGATTTTTGACTTCGTAATGTGCTGTCACGAAGTTTGCCGCCTCCTCAGTAATGAATGCCTCGGCCATCGATGCTTCAATTCTACATTTATTTTTACATTTTGCTCGAAGCGTCTTCTGCATCCTCTCAGTTTTGTAGCACCAACGATTTTGCATAGGCCCCCCAATCTTGCCTCGGTCGGGAGATGCAAAATCAAATGCTGCATTGGATTAAAGAAGCCTGGTGGAAAGATCTTCTCTAACTTGCAGATCAACTCCAGCGCCAACTCTTCCATTTCATCTAGCACGCCAGGCGATAGTTCTTTCACACAAAGATAACAGAAGAAATAACTCAGCTCTGCCAGCACTAGCCATTCATCCTTAGGGATAAAGCCACGCAACATCACCGGCATTACCCGCTCAAGCCATATGTGCCAATCATGACTCTTGAGACCAAATATTTTCAATTTGTCAAGACTCGCTCCCCTCTTTAGATTAGTTGCATACCCATCGGGGAACATCAACTACATTTTCACCCACAAGATCATTTCCCTCATAGCTGGCCTTCCAAGATTGAACCATGCCTTTGGCTTCGTCCAATTCTGCTTTCCTTTCGGTTGTCGCATGTTTTTGCAACGGTCTATCACATAGAGCCTCCTGATTGACTCTAGCCTTAGGATTATCCTTTGACTTCCCCTCTATGCCGAACAATGTACCAAAAAGGGCCTCGGCGATATTCTTTTTAGTGTGCATCACGTCGATGTTGTGTGGGCAAAGGAGGTCTTTGAAGTAAGGCAGATCCCATAAGCATGTCTTGTGAGTCCAGGCATGTTCCGAATTATACCCTTTGAAATACCCTGGACGCTCTGGATCAGGCTCGAGAGCGTTTAACTGATCCAGGGTCTGTTGGCCTGTCAACGCAAGTGGTGCAGAGTTTTTACAACTCTACCTTTGATGAAATTCTTCTTGTCTTTTCTGAACTTATGGCGAGGATCCAGGAACTGTCTATGCAAGTCGAAGCAAGAAAACTTGCGACCCGCCTGCAGCCAATGGAACTAAAAAGCTACCTTGCATGTGGGGCACGGGAACCTTCCATGCACACACCAGCCAATGAATAGCGCATACGCCGGCAAGTCATGCATCGAGTACATGTACCACACATGCATCATGAAGTTTTGTTTTGTAGCGGCGTCGTATGTCTTGATCCATTATCCCAAGCTTCTTGCAATTCATCCTTAAGCAGATGCATGTACACATTCATATTCTTCCCCTGATAGTTGGGCCCTGGAATTATCAACGTCAGGAAAATGTTCTTTCTTTGCATAATCTGTCCGGGGGGGGGGGGGAGATTGAGTGGAATGACAAATACAGGCCAACTACTGTATTGGGTTGCCGTCATACCAAACACATTGAACCCATCCGTGCTGATGGCGACTCGAGGATGCCTTGGATCTGCCGCTTTATGCTTATGTAATGCATCGAAGTGCTTCCACGCAAAAGCGTCTGAAGTGTGTACCAACATCTGATCCCCATCTGCATGTAGTTCGGTTCTTTTGCCCAATTTGTGCCATGTCATCTGTCTGGCCGTCTCTTCGACCATGAAAAGACGTTGAAGTCTTGGTATGATTGGCATATATCGAAGAACATTAATGGGGATTTTGGTCTGAATCTTCTCACCCATACCGTTGTCTACCACAATATACCTGGAAGACTTGCAAATGGGACAATAGTTCAAGTCTGCATACTCAATCCTAAATAAGGCACATCCATTCTCACAGGCATCTATCTTCTCATAGGGCATCTTAAGTACACGGAGGATTTTGTCCGACTGGTATAGGTTTGTAGGCATTACATGGCCTTTGGGTAGAAAGCGTCCAAATATTGTCATCATCGTGTCGTAGCATTCTCTTCGCAGGTTGAATTGAGCCTTCAGAGCCATTACTTGCGCGATGGCATCCAGCTGACAAAGCTCAGTGTGCTCGTGGAGAGGACGTTTTGAAGACTTCAACATTTCATAGAAGGCCTTTGCAGATTCATCCATCTCATCGTCTGAACCCCGAGCATCATCAAAGTCTTGCACCATGTCTTCGATCCCGGTACCATGCTCGTCGGTGCAACGACGAACCACCTCAGCTCTGGCACGTTGGGCTGACTCACCATGAAAAGTCCACAATGTATAATCAGGCGTAAAACCCCACTTCTACACGTGTTTACCCATTTCACCCTCTGTCCTCTTTTTGAAGTTGTCGCACCGGACACAGGGGCATCACGTTCTTTCCTGGCCATTTGCAAATGCGACTCTCACACCTTGGTTTTTGTTAACCATTCATTGGTCATGTCTTTCTGACTAGTGTGATCGGTGTACATCCACGCACGACCACTCATCTTGCCTAGCTACTGGACACACAAAAAAATATATAATTCAGCATATATATTCATCAGTTAATCAAGTTTGTCAGTTTTATTACGTCCATGCAACCTACACGCTAATAGGTAAAGATAGGTCATAATCCCACCCGAGTATGTGTAGATTGGGTTCGTTTTACCATGCTCTGCTCCGGATCCGACGCAGAATTTTGGCAGCACCTCCCCGTTGTTCTCCTGATACACGTCTCGGCAATAAGCAGAGAGGATGTGTACCGGAGAACAACAGGGAGGCACTGACGAAATTCTGCATCGGATCTGGAGCAAAGCATATGGGAAAACGAACCCAATCTACACATACTCGGGCTGTCCATGGATAACGTTGGACAATTCGAAAGAATCACGGTTATAAATATGCAAATGCATGCATATTTATAACTGTAACCTTTTCGAACGGGAGACGCATACTGGTCACGCATACTGATGATTCAATCTACCTATAGCTAGCAAGTTTCATCGACACGAATACCGGAACAAAGAAAATGAAGGGGGAGGAGGAGATGTCATTTGTGCTCACCCACGAACGCAGAGGCGGAGCTCGTCCAACGCACGGGGAGGTCGTCGAACACCAGACCCTCGCAGCGACGAAACAACTGCACATTGAAATCCACCCGATCAACATAAATATGATGTTTTTTATAACAAAATCGGAAAATATATGACCTAACTCATAATTTACAAAACTATGACCCCATCGGCCTCTGGAAGGCCGAAGAGCACCTTTTCAGTCAACAGGAGGCCGAAGAGGTGTCGGGGGTCAGGGGTTAGTGGCGCCGGGGTGTCGTGCCGGCGTGTCGTGCAGGGGGCTCACCGGAGGGGCGTCGCCGGGGGTGTCATGCCGGGGTGTCGTGCAGGGGGCTCACTGGAGGGGCGTCGCCGGGGTGTCATGTCGGGGTGTCGTGTCGGGGTGTCGGGGCTTCGTGTTGGGGTGTCGGGGTGTCGTGTCGGGGCGTCGTGTCAGGGTGTCGGGGCGTCGTGTCGGGGTGTCGGGGTGTCGTGTCGGGGCGTCGTGTTGGGGTGTCGCGTCGGGGTGTCGTGTCGGGGCATCGTGTCGGGGTGTCGTGTCAGGGTGTCGTGTCGAGGCGTCGTGTCGGGGTGTCGGGGCGTCGTGTCGTGGTGTCGGGGTGTCGTGTCGAGTTGGGGTGTCAGGGTGTTGTGTCGGGTTTTTTTTCTAGGTTTTTTCTTTTCTAATAAACTAACTAACCTAAACCTAAACTATACTAATAAACTAACCTAAACCTAAACTAACCTAAACCTAAACCTAAACTAACCTAAACCTAAACCTAAACTAATAAACTAACCTAAATCTAAACTAACCTAAACCTAAACCTAAACTAACCTAAACTAACCTAAAAAAAGAAAAAGAAAACAAAAAAACTCACCTTGGAGGGGCCGGTGGAGGAGGGGGCCGGTGGAGGAGGGCCGCCGCCGGGAGGACGACGGCGCTGCGGTGCTGGGGAAGGGCCGCGGGGAGGAGGCTCCACGGGGAGGGGGAGGCGGTGCGGCGTTGCGGGGAGGGGGCGGTGCGGCGCGCGGGCACAGGGGCCGGGGGGCGGGCGGTAGCAGGGGAAGGCGGCGGTGCTGGGCGCAGGGGCCGGCGATGAGGCTCGGCGGCGTCGGGCGGGTCTGGGGAGGCGGTGCGGCGTCGCGGTGAGGGGGCGGCGGGGAGGGGGCGGGGAGGGGGCGGCGGTGCTGCGTCGCGGGCACAGGGGCCGGGGGACGGGGCGGTAGCAGGTGCCGGCGGCGGGGCTCCGCGGCGTCGGGCGGGGCTGGGGCGGTGGGTGGGGTGAGTGAGGTGGGGGGGGAGAGAGAGATCGAGGGGGGGAGAGAGAGGGGGTGGGGGCCGTTGGGCACGTCCGTTAGTTAGGCAACTTCTTTTCCGTCCGCTAGCGGACGACAAAGAGTGCTAAAGCGGACGACAAAGATCCAGCGGACGGCATCCAGGCCGTCCACCTGACCTAGCCCGCTCCATGGTCCAGTGGGCCCATCTGGGCTCTTTGCCGTCTACCTTCAGGCCCTTTGCCGTCGGCTGGCGGACGGCAAAGATCAGTAGTGTCGCCCGCACTGCCGGCCTCTGCCCTCACCCCCACAGCCGCCAGAACCGGCGACCTCGCCTCCCTGCGTCGCCAGAACCGGAGATCTCGCCTCCCACCGCCGCCCCATCTCAACCCTCCCCTGAGCGACCAGATCCACCCACATCCGGCCCGTTGCAATAGGCGATGATCGTAGTGTGGGCATGCGGCTTCAACGCGCCGCTCTCGCAGGCCCACCCGGACCCGTCCGTCGCCTGGTCGCCTCCCGCAGCGTCTTCTTCGAGCACCCAGCCGACGGCGGCCGGAGGCAGTACATGCTTGTGCTAGCGTGGCTGCAGCTCCAGGAGGCTGTGCTCGACCCCGCCGGCACCGAGCCTTTCGCGCGCGCCCACGCTGACGTCCCCGCCTACACCTACTACGGCCAGGACCGGGAGGCGAACGAGGTGGTGCTCCGGGTCATGACCCACGTGTTGGATCCATTTCTCTAGCTGCTGCCCCGGCGGAGGGTTCGAGGGTGTGGCTACGCTCGTCGACATCGGCATCATCTCCGGCGACTGCCTCGAGATGATCATATGCAGGGTGCCCACCAACCGCCAGGGAGTCAACTTCGACCTGCCGGACGTCGTCGCGGCCGAGCCTCCCATCGCTGGTGAGAACATCGATCCCCCATCCCCTAGCCTACCTACCTTAGAGCGATGTGACATCCCTGTCCCTGCACTGTGTTTGGTAGCAAAGTAATGCAAAACTCAAAGTATTGCAAAACCACAGTATTTTAGGCTATAGGTACATGATAACACAGTTTTGAAATACCAAGATATTTTAGAGTAATGAGACGCAGTTGAGGTTGCTGTCTACGTCAGATAGGATCAGATGCATGCGGTTGATTTAATTAACATAAGTTGCGACACGATCTTGATCAATTGTGAGCCTTCTGGTTAAATTAATCGAGCCATTTAAAGCCGGCAGATCGATCTGTTAATAGTTGATAGACAGGCAAATTATTAGTCAGTCTGCTACATATCCTAGCATTTAGGTGAGAATTGGTAGACGCTAATTAGTCCTGGCGTGTAGCTGAGTTAGTTTCAGCTTTCAACCATCGTAACTATCATCAAAACTATAGTAAAAATACATCGGCCAAACACATGGGCAGTTTTGCTAAAACTGAGAAAACACATCATTTTAAGAAACTGAAGTATTCCTTGCCCACGCACCAGAATACCGTGTTTTTCAATTACCACGGTTTTTCGAAAACTATGTGACCAAACTAACCCTGAACTGTTTGATTTTTCTGAAGCCAGTATCGGCAATAGTGTGCTACAAATCTAGCTATAAAAAATGTATCAAAAACAGTGCCTATCATTTCATTTTTAGTATCTTTTTCTCTCCGTTCCGTTTAGAAAAAAGAGGTCCGGACCTCTTTTTCAGAAACAACAAAAAGACCATAGTTTTGGGATACTGCAGTTTACAAAACCTCTATTTTTTGCTTCATCCAAACATCTCACGGTATTTAATACCAAAGTTCTTTCAGAAACCATGGTATTTCCAAAAGACGTAAAAATAGATAATTGCTTGCCTCCTAAAGTTCATCTCTTCATCCCTCTCATCCTTTGGCTTGCTGCACCGCTAACCCGTGGATTGCTACAGGTCACAAAGGAGATAATCTGTGTTGCTATGTTGACAATACAGGTAAATGAATCCAATAGATAATTAATTGACATGGATAAGTAGATGATGAAAGTGAGCGCGATGAGCTGCGTTCTTCCTCATCTCTGCACCTAAATAGATCTTTCTAACATAGTTCCACCTACTATGGATTGTGCAAACGAAATGCCACAGCATGTTGCGCCGTTCATCCCTTTAAACCATGCCACTATATCCGGTGGCCAAGACCTCATGCCCTAACATCTATTAATCCTCCGCCCCTCCTCTGCCGATGACAACCTGCTTCTGCTACTATTCTTCTTGGTTCTCCCGCGACTACTACTTATTTTCTTGTTTTTCCCGCCACTGCTTTTTTCTTTGTCCACCATGTTGACTCACCCACCTCTCCCTGCCTAACCACCTCTCCCTGCCTAACCACCGCCGCCCTACAGCTAGCAGGTGTTATTACACGTCGTGCCCTGCTCTAGTCGCCTCCTTGTAGCTTAGCAGGTGCTATAGCATGCCACCCCCTGCTTGAGTTGCCACCCCCCATCGCCACCACAACCAACCATCCCTCTAAACCTTGTCACCATCTCCGATGCCTGTAACCTCCCTCATCCCACACTCGAGTCTGTTAACCCCTTTCCTCCCATCCACTAACGACAATCCTCTACTGCTACTATTCTTCTTCTTCCTCTTGTAGCTACCTTTATCTTCGTCCACCCTATTGACCTGCCCACCTCTCACGACCATCTATGGTAAGCAAGTGCCATCACGTGCTGCCTCGTCAACCCCCTACTCAAGTCGTCACCTTCGCCACCGGCCAGCCCTCTAGACAATGACACCATCTCTGGCGCCTGTGACCTCCCGAACCCCACACTCGAGTATGTTAACCCTACCTCTCCTTCGCGGGCGACGACTTGGTAAGCCGCATCACCTTCACCTCTAGTGAGGTCCTGATGAGACGTCACCAAGGATGTCATGGCCTAGCCATCCAGGACTCGCGGTCGTGTGTGCATTGCTACCTGAAAAAAACTCTACTTTTAATTGGCGTCATCTAAAGCAAGGAACTTTCCAAAATCATCTTGATAAATGTCATCTTTTTCAAGCCGACTCCAAACAGATCTCCATAAATCATGTACCAAGTACCAACAATATCCAAGCACGTTCTCCGCAAAGTAGTTATAACACTTCGCTACAAAAATATCCAAGTACCAACAACACATGTTTAACCATTTTAAAAATTTGTCCCTAAGCTAATAATTGAGAAGTCTTAATTCCAAACGGAAAACAAATGCATATCAAACTGAAAACAAATGCATATCCATCTGTAGTTAAAATAAAACTATGTGGCCAAATTATAAAATGTTGATAGCAGATTTCAAACTTTACCATCTTAGCTTTGAAGTTCAGACTTAATGTATCTACACTTTAGTTAGCATGGCCTTATATCCTGAATTATGGTAGCAAAAGCACATTTCGCATAAAGTGATGGATTTCACCTTTGAACAACATACAAAAGTAGTAGAATATGACTTGTGTTGAAATAAGACTAAGAGTGAGAATCTTGAACAACAATGCTCAAGGTGATGATGCAAGAAGCACTCAAATATAATAAAGTTAATCTCCACTACTTATGTCAGAAGAAACAAAAGAATTAAACTTTCCGTTATGTCCTATGAATTTAAGAGAAAATTGGCTATTTGCCACTTTCAATACCGGGCTTCGCAGAACTGCCACTCTTAAGATTGGCTTCGTAAAAATGCCACCCAGTTCATGTGCACTTTGATTACCATGCCATTTTTTCTTTTTCCATTTTTTTCCTTTTTCTTTTCTATTTTCTGGCACCTGAAAGGACCAAAGTACCCCTGATGCTATCTTCACGTACTTGGGCATCAGATCAGCACTTGAAGCGGACGAGTGCGTGCTGCCCGCCGAGAATACCATGCTTGCCGCATCCCTGATCGCCTGGACTTCTTGGGTCAATCGCTGAACGCCGCCCCCATCTCCTGGACGTCGTGACGCTGCCGATCTCCTCGGCGTCGCGTGCTGCCCGTCGCCCAGTACCGCAGTGGCGACATGGAACCCAATCTTTCTGGACGGTATTATGTTTTACCTTTCCCTTGGTTTGTTCGTTTGATTCCAGTTCAACAAAGCTCCTCATGTGACGTATGGAATCCGTGGGAAGTACAGTCATCATCCCTGATCTGCTCCCTGTTGATACACATTGATGTATAAGTCACTTTATTTTGTGAGAAGTGAACTCATTTCATATTCATCTACCAATCATGGTTGAGGTGTCTATATGTCTCTCCCTTGCCAATGTACTAAAATTTGAGGTCTGCATACTTTTTTTCTAGCCACAATTCCATTTCCTGTCTCTGAATAAGCTACAGTAAGTGCAAAAGAAGATATTGCAGCATGTAGCTTATGGACTGAAATTTGCGGCATTATTTATTTGTCGTATTGTTGCTCAGTTGATTCTGGACGTGAAACTAAACATGACATGCTATTCTTGGTGTAATTGTCAAATTGCATCCAACATCAAGTAAAGATTACAGCAAACGTCACTTACAGGTTGCTTGCATTCAACATGTTCAGGACTTCACACGCATCCATCTCCTCCTCCAGCGGCTGCTGCCATCACGCCACTGGTGCTGATGTTCAGCGCCACCCACTTCTCCAGCATGTCGCGGGGCGAGCTGTGCCAACGCACGCAGGGGAGGGCGAGCTGTGCTGTCGCGCGCAGGCGTGGGCGAGCACCCGCAGTGAGCTGCGCTGGCACGTGCAAGCATCTGCAAGGCGACGGCGAGCTGCGGTGGCACGCGCAAGCATCGGCGACGCGAGGGCGAGCTGCGCCGGCGCGTGCAGACATGGACGAGCGCCGGCGGAGAGCTGCAGTGACGAGGGCGAGTTGCAGCGGCGCGCGCAGCCATTGGCGAGCACCAGCGGCGACCTGCAGTTTCTCGCTCAGGCGTGGGAAAGCTAGGGCGGCGAGTTGGGGTAGCTCGCGCAGGCATCAGCAAGGTACGGCGGCGAGCAACCATGACGACAAGAACAAGCTAGCCTCAGAGCAATCCGATACAAACCAGACCACAAACGCATTGGATAAGGTAGAAAGAGCCAAGGGTACTTTGGTCCTTTCAGGTGCCAGAAAATTGAAAAGAAAAAGAAAAGTAATGGAAAAAGAAAAAATGGCATGGTAATCAAAGTGCACAGGAGCTAGGTGGCATTTTTACGAAGTCAATTTTGAGAGTGGCAATCTTGCGAAGCCCGATATTGAAAGTGGCAAATAGCCGATTTTCTCTGAATTTAAGGGCTAAAAGGGTTATGAAAATGATAGGTACAATAGGGCATAGAATATGAAAACAGGAAAGGCATCATCAGCAACGTGAGTGAAATAACCTTAGGTAATTATAGAAATGATAGGGTGAGTGGGTCCTAGAATTATGCTATTCATGCACGTAGAAAATATTTTTATAGCTTCCCATTGCAATTACCATCATATAGGCTCTTGCATGTGTTTTTTAGTTGATTTTAGGAAATAAAAGTAACTCTTGCTGGACACTCCCATAACACAGGTAGTAATGTGGATACAGAAAAAAGTATTTCACTCTTTCATGGTAAAAAAATGACGAAAAAATTGTTGCAAATTTCTTTTATTAACGGTACAAAATATGTTATGATACAGAGTTGGAGTGGCTAAGCAATAGCTACTTATCCATTACAGTTAGATGGGAGTATTTGAGATAATAGGAACATCACCCTTTTTTCACTATTTGTAGCTATCAATGAGAAAATGTAAAAAAGCAAAATCCCTAGCATTTCACCATTCTCAGGTATGAATTCACAAGAATAGGAGATGAACTACTATGCAATATATGAACTTGACAATGAAAATGGTATATGAATAATACTGCTAGTAATTGTTCACGAATCATACTATTACATATTAATATAGAATAAGTTATATAGAGAGCATTTTCATATATTCTTATAATCATTAACAGTAACCTATCAACCTGACAATTCTATGCACAAGACTTGACATATGAGTGTATAAGCGCACAAGAAAATATGTATATATCTCTTGAGGTAATGATGCTGACACATGGACTGCCATATAATAACATCTCAATGTAAAGAACAAAAGATTTTAGGTCGAGAAGACATGCAAGAACTATGGAATCACCAAGAATAAGCTATGAGAACAAGAAACCAAGAAACACTTAAATTATCATTCTCCATTCCTCATATTTTGCAAGCACAATTGTTCACCGTCATGTGGTCTCGGGCACCTACGACGAGCTTCCACAAGCTAGCCGAAATAAATCTGGAATCACAAAGAATAAGCAGTGTCTACTTGAGGTTTAGTGCACTGATCATCAATATGTTTGAGGCAAACAACTATTAGTTCCTTCCTCTAGTGAGAGGGAAGTGTCTTGGGCAACAACTAACACTCTCTTGATTAAATGACAATGACTCTTTTCAGCCACGAAAGTATAAACCTGCAAGATAAAAATAAGGATACAGTTTTGTCGGCGAGCTGGTGGCCTCTCCGGCCTCGTCCTGGTAGCCATGCTCGCCAGTGTCTCTTATCGTGCTCTGCATCCTGATGCTTGTGCCCGCCGTTCTCGCCATCACTGGATTCGTCGACATCAGCGTGCATGCCTTGTTCAGGTTGCAGTGATTGAGTTTGGTCGGTGTCGTACCTCAACCTAGAGTCAAACAAAACCATGGATATGGGACATTCGAACACAAAGTAAAGAAAAACAAACTTGTCTAGGCCGAGCTGCTGCGTGGTTTGGTCAGTGTCGTACCTTGACGAAGTACTGGTGACAGTATCCGGGTCCGGCAACAGTAGATTCGTCCTTCCTAACCCCATATAGGATTAGCTGCACCGCCTGTGTGGCGGCAAGACTGCAGAGTCTCGTGTGTGGCGATCTGCCTGCGGCTACAAGTTGTCGAGGACCAAGGGAGGGCATGTAGAGGACGCTCGGTCAGCGAGCAGAGGCAGAGGTGAACGCAATCACACATGTATCGATCGATCCATGTATAACTGCTCGCTCGATCGCCTCCTGGACTGGGCTTCAGCCGCGGCGTCGCTCGTTTGATTCCTACGGCGTCGCTCGTCGCTCGCCGCGGCGACTGCTTTGTATGGAAAGTCTCGATTGGTTTTCTTTTATTATTTCATTGATGTTTTCTTTTATATGGAAAGTATCAATTACTTTGTGTTGGATGATTTATGTTTTATTTTATATGGAAAGTACCGATTTATATGGAAAGTATCGATTGGTTTTTGCTGGACGATTGAATCTGGTTATGTTTTCTTTTGTATGAAAAGTACCGATTTGTCTGTGCTGGACGATTGAATCTTTCTTTTATATTGAAAGTACAGACTGGTTTGTGTAGAGGATTGATTTTTTTCATTTATATGGAAATTTCGATCTCTGTGTGTGTGTGGGGGGTGGGGGGGGGGGGGGGGGGGGGGAGGAGGGTACGAAGCGACGAGACGACATACCAAGTGCTCCATTAGGAATAGAGATCGACAAACCAAGACAAAATTACCCTGTATCGTCCAAACAGATACAAGTGGATTTCTATATCAATGTGGCAAATAAATGGAATAAAAATACAAGCATCATGCTAGTAGGTTCTAAACTAGAATGTGGGAGATTTTCTCATTCCTATGATGATTGAATTGTCTCTTGTGTTGAACCTAGTCGCCAAAGAGTTATTCTTCGTTCTTTTTTGTTTGTGTTTGTTAATTTTCTTTGTCCTATGGCCTCTGAACCACCAGATTAGGTGAAGGGAACCTAGGGATCAACGTTGAAATGAAATTTCATTATCGCTAGATTTGTGTGCCTTTGGCTACGATGTCACAACGATGAAAGCGGTGTAGCACATATAAAGTCATGCGGCTCTTAGTTTTACGGACAACATTACACACACTCGAAAGCATGTGGTGTTTTGGTACCATTGATTAATGATCACAAATCATTTGGATTTTCGTCTGCTGCTTACACCTTCTTGGCGGTGATGATGGTGTCAAATGAGGTTTGGCAAGTGGTTCTCCCATTTCCATCTTTGAGCTCCTGGTCTTCTTCCTTGACAATATTGTGGCGAATCAATTATTTTCACGAATTGCCGTGCAAAGGGGTGTGTCCCATGCCGAGATGTAGAGGTATCTTTAGTGATATCAGGTTCTCACCTATTAGTATGGCCAGCTCAAGTATTTGTTCAATAACTTGGAGGTTATAGCTTGTGCATGTTTAGCCTTTTCTAGTGTTTTTTACGGTCATGATGGGAAATTGAGATGTAGAAGGTAAAACTAGAGAAGATTTCTTTGAAAACCTTAATGTAACTTTCAATTTTACCAGGAATTTCTGGTGTCGTCTTTGTTTCAATTATTTTGATTTGATATACTACTCTAACTGATCAATAAAATTTGTCTTTTTACTTAAAAAAATCTGCATGAATCTTCACGTAAAATTGAATGACATAGGTGGTAGATGAGATTTTGTTAAATTTTTAAAAGCAAATCAATTGAAATATATGCTTTCCGAGGAGTTTTAACATGCTCCCTCTTACCCGTCTTTTCACATGAGAGGTAAGAGTATATAATAGATCTGAGTCGTTGATCTCATTAATTAGTTGTCATATTAACTCTCATCTTCTTACCTCACATGTAAAAAGAGGGGGTAAGAGGAAGCATGTTAAAATTTGCCTTCTATGCTTTCCTACGTAGTCAAACTAACTCGAATTAAACTCCTCTTTCGACTTGCTGTTAGTTTAGTAATTTGCATCACTATCAAACGTGTCTATCAAGAATTCAACGAAATTCTTGTCCTTTTCTATTCCTTGTCCTCTTCCATCTATTTTTTTTGGATTGCACCGGTTTTAAGTCGATCAAGACACTCACCACCATGGGCAGCGCATCTCCAACAAATCTCCATAAAAATTTCTCCTATAAGGTGCTCCCATAATTTAGGGGAGGTTCGCATGTGAGTGCTTTAGCAGACCTCCAATACATCTTATTTTGTAATCTTTTTTCTTCTTCTTTAACTAGCATACAAATGATATATACATGTCTGTTCTACCAATATAATAGTTCAAATAATATTATTTTGAACACACATAATTGAACATCATTTCAAAACCATAGTATATGAAATTAGGTTCAAAATTAAAATTAAAATTTTGACATAAAAAATACAATGAATAATTCAAAGTAGACATAGCAAATGGTTCAAATGATTCAAAATAAACATAACACGAAGATTAACACACGCAACAAATGGTTCACCTAAACATGGACATCAAACATAAAGCATAAAACATAAAGACCAAACATAGTCTGCTTAACCGTCTTTCTGGCGGGATAGACTATACTTGGATCTCATGACCACCTCGAGGTCGTTCTGGGGGCATTTTACTTGGTGTAAACGCAGGGACTATGGATGTTCTAGCTAGTTCGGATGATGAGTTTCACATTAAACTCCATATTCGTAACAAAGCTCACAACTTTGCATGGACCCTCGTCACCGTGTATGGTGCAGCCCAGGATGTGTTCAAGGCCGCTTTTCTCCGTGAATTGGTTAATCTAGTGAAAGATAATCCCTACCCTATTCTTATTGGTGGGGATTTTAATTTGCTACGATTTCCAATTGAGAAAAGCCGAGGTAGGTTTGATAATCATTGGCCTTTCCTTTTCAATGCTGTCATTGATAGTCTAGATTTGAGAGAGGTTTCCATGATTGGAAGACAGTTCACTTGGGCGCACAGTCTTCCCGAGCCAACATATGAGAAACTAGATCACGTATTAATGGATACCGATTGGGAGGCCAAATTTCCTATGGTTTCTGTACGCGCTCTACCTCGTATAGAGGCTATCTCAGACCATGCAACCATCCTCTTAACTATCGGATCGCCACGACCACAGCACAGACGCAAGTTCAAGTTTGAACTGGGTTGGCTGCATCGGGATGGATTCCATGACATGGTCAAGGAGGTGTGGGATAAATCGGTTGCCGGTCTTACCCCAATACACAAATGGAACAACAAAATGTGTGCATTACGTAAGTTCCTTGGTGGTTGGGCTAGGCACACTGTGGGTATTCTCTAAAAGGAGAAGCTTCGTCTTTCATCTATTACTGATGATTTAGAAGCCTTGGCAGAGATTAGACCTCTCTCTGAGCATGAGATAGAGATCAAGAGTCAATCGAATGCCCAGCTAGCACGCATGCTGCGTGAGGAGGAACTCAAGTGGTACCAACATTCAAACTCTCAGTTTATCCTGAAAGGGGATTCGAATACAAGATATTTCCATGGCGTGGCCAATGGTAGACACCGGAAGAAACTTATTCATTCCCTACAACAGGAGGAGGGCACGATTGAGGGGCATGATCAACTTAAGTCTCATATCACTAGTTATTATAAAAATCTATTTGGAACCCCTGAGGAAGGAAACTTCTCAATGCATGAGTCTCGAATAGATGACATTCCCCAGATTTCTGATGCGGAAAACAGTCTTCTAACAGCTCCATTTTTGGAGGAGGAAGTTAGAAAGGCGGTTTTCCTAATGGAGCACAACAAAGCACCGGGTCCTGATGGTTTTCCCGATGAGTTCTACCAAAACTTTTGGGAGGTCATCAAATAGGATCTCCTACTCTTGTTTGGCTGCCTTCATGATGGCCAACTAGAATTGTTTCGCTTAAACTTCAGTGAGATTATTTTACTACCTAAGGTTAACGAGGCTGTAATGATACAACAATATCGTCCAATATGCCTCCTTAATGTTAGTTTTAAAATCTTCACTAAGGTAGAGACAATTAGGCTAAATTTGGTTGCTGAACATGATGTTCGTCCTTCTCAAACTGCGTTTATGCAAGGCAGAAACATCCTAGATGGGGTTGTTATCCTTCATGAAATAGTCCATGAGTTGTATCGGAAAAAAATTGAATGGGGTGGTTCTCAAAATTGACTTTGAAAAAGCCTATGACAAGGTCAAGTGGTCTTTTCTTCAACAGACTCTCAGAATGAAAGGATTTTATGAAGAGTATCACGCAATGATCCATAGTTTTGTGACGGGAGGTAGTGTTGCCATTAAAGTCAATGATGACATTGGAAACTATTTCCAACCGAAGAAAGGATTGCGACAAGGCGACACAATATCGCCCATGCTATTCAATATAGTGGCGGATATGTTAGCAGTCATGATTGAGCGCGCCAAGGTTGATGGACAAATATATGGGGTAGTAAATCACTTAGTTGATGGTGGCCTATCTATACTTCAATATGCCGATGATACGATTCTTTTCATGGATCATGACCTCGAGAAAGCAAGAAATTTGAAATTAATTTTTTCAGCTTTCGAGCAACTCTCGGGTCTTAAGAGCAATTTCCATAAGAGTGAATTGTTTTGTTTTGGCAAGGCTCAAGACGAGGCCCACCTGTACGCTGACATGTTAGGATGTGGGTTGGGCGAGTTTCCAATCACTTATTTGGGGATACCGATACATTATCGGAGACTCACAAATGCTGAATGGAAACACGTCGAGGAGAGACTTCAAACAAGATTAAGTAGTTGGAAAGGTAAACTACTATCTCTGGGTGAAAGGTTGGTGCTCATAAATTCAGTACTAAGCAATATGGTACTATATATGATTTCCTTCTTCAAGTTGCCGAAAGGAGTACTACATAGATTGGATTACTTCCGATCGAGATTCTTTTGGCAAGGAGATAGTGAGAGAAAGAAATATCGGCTGGCCCAATGGAGTGTGGTTTGCCGTCCCAAGGACCAGGGCAGGTTGGGCATTCATGACCTTGAGGTCAAGAATAGAGCCCTCCTCGGAAAATGGTTGTTTAAGCTATTGACGGAAGATGGTGTATGGCAAACCCTCCTAAGGAGAAAATATGTGAGTTCAAAGGCGGTATCCCAAGTATACTGGAAGCCTGGGGACTCGCATTTTTGGGCGGGACTAATGGCAACAAAGAAATATTTCTTCCGCTATGGTTCCTTCTCAATTAAGGATGGCTCGGGAATTTTATTCTGGGAGGATAAGTGGCTAGGCAACGCTACACTCCAAGAACAATATCCAGCTTTATACAATATTGTGCGTCACAAGGGTGATACTATCGCCAAGGTTTTGGAATCGTTTCCGCCAAATGTGACGTTCAGAAGAGATCTAATTGGACTGAGACTCTAGTCGTGGAACATACTGCTCCAGCGGTTAACCACGGTACAGTTGTCACAAGGGTCCAATGTACTCCGTTGGAACCTACATGGAAATGGGAAATTCTCAGTAGAGTCTATGTATAGAGCTTTGATCCAGTCTGATGTGCCAGTGGATAATAATAAGAAGATCTGGAAGATGAGGATACCTCTTAAGAATAAAATCTTTGCATGGTATCTTCGCCGTGGAGTCATTCTTACTAAAGATAACCTTATTAAGAGAAATTGGCATGGAAGTACGCAATGTGTCTTTTGTCGGCATGATGAGACAATTAAACATTTGTTCTTCCAATGCAAATTGGCTCGTTCTATATGGTCAGTCATCCAAATAGCTTCTGGCTTGTATCCTCCTTGTAGCGTTGCTAATATATTTGGCAACTGGTTACATGGGATTGATCACAAGTTTAGAATTCTTCTTAGGGTGGTAGTGCTTGCCGTAATTTGGTCGCTGTGGCTATGTAGAAATGATAAGGTTTTTAACGATAAAAGTACTTCTCTTATGCAGCTTATCTACAGATGTACCGAGATGCTTCGTTTATGGACCTCTCTACAATGAGTGGAGAATTGAGACCTATTTATGGAGGTGTGTACACGATTGAAGGCTTCGGCAAGGGATACTTTTACCCAACATGGGTGCCAGCATGATCTTAGGATCGGGCCACCTATGGCTTAGGCGTTATTCAGATTCTTCACGTTTCTTTGTATTTCGCCTTCTTCTTTCTTTTTAACTTGGTGAGAGGACTTTATTGGTTGTTTGCATCTTAGTTATGCAGAGGCTGGGTGTGCTTAAACCTTTTAAGTAATAAAGCGCCCCTTTTCGAAAAATCGCTCCTGACTCCCCTGCGCGACGGGGCAGCGACGATCGGTGCCTCCTTCCTCCCCCATGGGGCCGTTGCGGACGAGCCGCTTCCCGCTAGATCGCCTAGGCCTGGGAGACGATGACGACAGAGGGTGGAGGAGGGAGGGGCAGTCGACGACATGAGGTCCAACGGGTTGTGAGGCGGGCGATGGCGAGCAACATGGTTGGGAGGGGCAAGATTGGCGGCGAGGTCAGCGATGGCAAACGAACGGACGCATGAAAAATTCACCCGATAAAGGGAATAAAAGTACTGATTGGATTAGGGATCCTTCCTAACGATAATGCAAGTCATAAGATCCAGCTCATATTTTTCATGTCATTCACTCATCAATTGATCCCCGCCAGACATAGGAAGGTTTACGTGGAGTGTTTTTTCTCCTAAATAGTGAGGAAGTTGGGATGATTATATGGGCAATATCCTAAACTTATATATGGTTAATGAACGTTTCATGGATCAGCTTGCGCTAACTATCGAGACTGACTAGTCGCTAGGTACCCCCTGCAAGGGGAACCCGACGGACGCTCACGAGCATGCGGAGGACCATATGGTGCGCCATCACGTGTTGGGCGCTTGCCGCACCCGCAAAAGCGTTTATTTTTATTTTTGCACGTGTTTTGGTTTTTTCCGTTATCCTAGGTTTTTAGATTTTTCTTAATTTTTCTAGGTTTTCATGATTATTTTTAAAATAGAATTTACGCACGTGAAGCACATCATGTTAAAAAGTATAGTTGTGCTTCACGGTGAAGAAGATGTGCTTTTTCGTGAAGCACAACTATACAACTGTGATTTTCAAAAGTGAAAAGGCATAGTTGTGGTGTGCTTCAGCGTGAAGCGCAACTATGCTTCACATAGCTATGCTTTTTGAAAGTGAAAGTGAAAAACACAGTTGTAATGTGCTTTTTGAAAAGTAAAAGCACATTTGTGTTTCAAAAAAAAGGTTGTATCATTTTTGGGTTTTTTATGTTTTTTGTTTCCAATTTTTGCTTGTCTTATTTTTTTCCCTGTTTTCGATTTTGCTCTCTTTCCAATTTTCTTAATTTTGTGCTTACCCTCGGGTTCTTTCATGCAAAAAAATGTTCGTCCATAACATGAGATCTAGTTTCGAAGATATTGATGCGAGGAATCCAACGATGAAAACGGTTCATTATTTGCACACACGGTTTAAGAGATACAACGTTTAAAAAACTAATCAATGAAAAAACGCAAAATCAAGAATTGTGACAAGTGTTGACCATATAGTACGCTACTTTTTATCATCATAGAAGGTGAGAGTAACATTTGCAAGGATACCCTTAAGTAGTCATTTCTCTAAGGGCGACGCTAGGCGTCGGTGACCGTACGAACTTTCGGTCAGTCTCCTGCCTAGTCGTCCGATTCATCAACTCCTAGCCGTGAGATTAGGCAATCGATGTCCCTCCCCCGCCCCCTCAAGTATCGTCCTCCTCGCACTGCCGCACACCAACACACAAGAAGAGAAAACCGACGACCCCTAGCGCCGATGACCCCGCCATGGACGAGCAAGACGATCGGTCTAGAAGCTCGCCGCCGACTGCCATCCTCTCTCTCGGGCAGCATTGGTTGCAGCAAAAACCCCCAGTCACCGTTCAACAAATCGAAACCACAATTCCAGCTCTCTAAGATCCCAATTCCAGCTCGGTGCGGTGATCATCATAGATGGCCACGACCATGATTCCAACTTGCCACACGGATCACCTCAGCTCTCCGTGGCCACAGTTCCAGCAAGCCGAGTCATGGATGCAGCACCTCGTGGCTGCTATTCCAGCTCTTCACGACCGTGGTGACCATCGTAGCTCGCCATGATCACCTAGCAAAACCGAGCCGCGGTTGTAACTCCCCCATCTATGGTTGTAGCATCGTGTGGTCGCCGTCATGCCTTGACGTTTGAGGTAGTAACAAACACATTCGCTGGTTGTAGCTCACCGAGCCGGATGTAGCTCGCCTTACGGTTGCAGCTCGGCCACCCCCAGGCTGCTGCATCCGCTCGTGCTGGTTATACATCGCCAGCTTGATGGTTGCAGTACCCACCCGTGAAAGTTGGGAGCTCCCTCGCACGAGGGTTGCAACACTCGCCGAGCCGGTTGTAGCTCTTCGGCATGAAGGTTCCAGCTCGTCGCCCCTCTCCCCCTCTATTATAGCATGGCCTTGAAAAATTACAGCATGTCAGATGCTCGTAGCAACGGTTGTTGGGGGACGCAGCAATGGCACATGGCGATGGCATGGGCTTCGTGGTCGTTGCTACAGAAGAGAGGGAGAAGAAGCAACGACGCAACACAAAGATGGAAGGAAAGTGAGGAGATGGGCATTAAGAAGTGTGGCCAGGAAGCTGTGAGGAAAGGGATAAGGAAGAAAGAGGGATGGTTACATGGGGCTTGTGTAAGAGAAGACATGGTTGTCTGCACGAGCGTGACACGCCTGACGAGCAACGTGACTGGCGGAAGCTTCAGCCGATGGACCCGAAGGTGTCCCTTCAATCAAAAAATACCAACCAACTACAATACGTTTTTTTAGAAAGGAGGCGTTTGCGCGGCTTTAGCAAACTAAAGCCCTTAGAGCATTTACGATACCTAGCTACAATATGTAAAACCTGTCCGTGCAGCATTGCAGGTTCGGGATTGCTAAATCTCAATCAACCGTGACTTAACCAAGTCTCGGTCGATACTATATTCGTGATATCTCCCATCGAGACGAAGGAAAATATTTGTTTAGACTTTTCTTTTTTTGTTTTACATGTCAATTGAGTGAGATTTTGTTAAGTCTCCTGGGCACACCAAGTTGGTTTTGTGCGTTGTTGCTACATAGAGTTACAAATGAGCTGATTTGGTCTGATTGGATTGGAGGGGGGAAATACCCACACCCACCCAAGAACTTAGCTTTACGTTAATAAGCTACGTATAGGTGTAGCATTTTTGGGTTTCGAGCTTCCTGTTTATTGAATAATGCTACACATACGTAATGTTACGTTCAAATTCTATGTAAAAGCTGATATGGGGTTGTTAATTGGGCCAGGATTAGCAGCTGGGCCCACCCTCGTTAACATCAGGGGGAGAGGAGAATTTTATGAAAGGTTAAGTAAGCCTACCTAGCACCTTTAGGCTGGTTGTAATGGATAATATCATAAGTTAGTATCATGCATGTGATATTAGTATATGATACACCCTGCCTAATGCATAGTATCATACTATCTCCATTCCTTTATGTAAGGAATATTATTTTCGGTACGGTGACCAAGACACATAATTATACACATGTTAAGACAAAATTAACTTTGGATAAATCATTGGTTAGAGGCAACTAAATCATTTAGGCTAGGAAAGTAAGATATACACACAATCAGGAGATAGATACTTTCATTTTTTTTCTTTACAAGAAGAAATGCATGCAATCAGAGGGAGATACTTTTCTTTTATTAGGGCTAGCAATGGAATTGCGAGGAAAAAAGAAATACACCATACATTGTGGTTTTTATCGAAAAACAAATACACCTTATATAAAGGAACGAAAAGAGTATATTAGTATCATTGATCACTTTATTTATTATCATGCATGACACATAATTGTATAGCATTCATTATGATATGGTCTCATGATATGATACTCAACAATCTCTTTCTTCATTTAATTTCATGCCACCTCATCAAAATTGTCTAGTTAACATGCATGATCTCTACTCCTATAAGAAAGGGCAGTACGTAGGTCGTTTAGTTCGTTCGTAAGGTGCCCCCATCCATCGATCGTTATAACCCCACCGTTTTTTTCCTCCCTCTGAAAACCACCACCGGTTTTCCCATGCCCAAAAAGACGGACCTTCCACATAAACCAACAATAATACTTCCTAACATATGTTGACACACGAACACGTCACGTGTACCCTCGACGCCGGGGGTGATGCACCGCAGCTCACGTCGAAGGAGGCCTGCCGGAAGCGCGATACGCAAGACAATCCGGCGGGCGCTTTTAAGAACCCGAAACCCCACACGCCCAGGAGGGACCCCGTCAGGGAGTGCGGCGGCTATGGGCTGCTCTAGGTCGATTCGCTCGCCCCTAGAGCCTCGGGATTTTCAGCTCTCCAAAACGAAGAACGACGAAGAACGAGGAAGCAATAACGAGGGAGAGATAAAACTAGGGTAAAAGATGTAGATGTGTTTGTTCGATTGTGTGTTGTTTCAATCGGCCATCACCTCTCCTATTTAAGAGGGGGTTGGACTTCCCGTACAAGACACGGACCCAAATTTCCGTCCAAAGGGTCAAAAATACTAGCCAAACTCGGACTCTTCAAAACCTGTCCGAATCTGCGTGAACGGCAAGCGGTAGTACCGCCCAAGCGGTACTTCCGGGTATTAGTACCGCGCCACTTCCGCGCGGGTGTCCAGAAGTGTTTTTTAAGCAGTAGTAGGGCGGTAGTAGAAGCGCGGTAGTACCGCTTGAGCGGTACTACCGCTTATGGGAGCGGTACTACCGCCCTCTGCTATAGCAGCATCTTATAACGGCTGTAACTTTTGCATACGATCTTGGATTGAGACGATTTTTATATAAAAATCGACCGATTCGACGAGACGAAGACAATCCGTGTAGATCATTTTCTCATATGAGGTCGTCTTGGGGGCTTAATCAGCCGAATAGTGTTCTGGATACAAAATCTCAGTACTTCGAACACAACTTCGGCCTTAGAGATGAGATCGGATGGCTATGGCCCAAATATCAAAGTTTCTCCTTTCGACGATACAGAACTTCCTCACTTTGAGCCCTTTTCCATTTGAGGCCTTCTTAATTATATTTTTGACCATGCCAAAATCTGGTGTCAACACATGCCCCCCTGTTTTTCGGCAAAACTTGTGTGCCGAAAAATAACTTGCACAATGCTTTTTCTAAGGACGATGTCAACACTCCATCGGCCATTTATGTTCTTAGGGCGATAATCATATATCGGCCATGTTTGCTCTTAGGGCGATAATCATATATCGGCCATGTTTGTTCTTAGGGCGATAATCATATATCGGCCATTGCCTATTTAGGCTTCTTGCCACACACTCGGGTGGTACTTCTTCAAATATTTGCCATTAAGAGCTCGAGGTAGCAATGTTCCTTGTATGGATTCCACCAAATATGAATTTCCGGGAACTATTCTTGCAATCCTGAAAGGACCTTCCCAACTTGGAGACCACTTCCCGAATTTTTTGTCTTTCGAACCAATTGGTAGAATCACCTTCCACACGAGGTCGCCAACCTGAAAATTCTTCAACTTGACCTTCTTATTGTAGGCTCTTGCTACCCTCAACTTGTCTCTCTCTATGGCCTTTAATGCAGCCAAACGCTTATCGGCAACCTCGTCAATATTATCCATCATCAAGTTATAAAAGTCCACTGCCGATAAATCATTTTGTTTGGCTATTCTCAAAGCATTCAAATTAACTTCCACCGGTAAAACGGCCTCTTGACCATATACGAGCTTATATGGAGTTACCTTCGTCGCACCATGCCTTGAGATTCTATGCGCCCATGAAGCCTCGGACAATAATTCATGCCATCTCCTTGGATTATCTTCAATCTTCTTCTTGATGAGCTTGATCAAAATTTTATTGCTAGACTCAGCTTGTCCATTGGCTTGAGCATAATACGGGGAGGAATTGAGCAACTTTATCTTATATGATTCGGCAAATTCTCTAACTTGATGTGACATGAAAGATGAACCTTGATCCGTAGTTAATGTTTGCGGAATACCGAATCTATGAATAATGTGCTCACTTATGAATTGAATTACCTCCGTATGTGTCATATTCTTGAGAGGTACTACTTCAGACCATTTAGTAAAATAATCAGTTGCCACCAACACGAACCGATGCCCCTTTGAAGAGGAAGGATGAATTTCTCCAATAAAGTCTAATCCCCAACCTCTAAAAGGCCACGGCTTGATAATAGGATGTAACATAGCAGCGGGAGCCAACTGAATATCACCAAACTTTTGACAAGCTTCACATCCTTTATAATACCTGAAGCAATCGTTGATCATCGTCGGCCAATAAAATCCAGCACGTCGTAATAACCACTTCATCTTGGGGGCCGACTGATGAGTGCCGCAAATTCCTTCATGAACCTCTCCCATAGCAATTCTCGCTTGGTCTTCGTCCAAACACTTCAAGAGAACATCTTCAACCGTTCGGCGATAAAGACCATCGTCTCTCATTGTATATTTGAAAGCCATGCGCCGAACAGCCCTGTCCACCCTTCCACTCAGATTGCACAAGTAATCAATAATGGGCTTCCTCCAGTCATGATTTTAATCTGCACTAGATTTATTGTTAGTGACCGAATCAGTGGGCTCTGGTTCGGTCTCTCCTATGTTAGCAAGACAAGACATCGGCTTTAGAGAGATATGAAACATGCCATGATCGACATGATAGCCGGATGCTTGTTGTGCCAACTCGTTTGCTCTCCAATTATCATGTCTAGATATATGAGCAATGCTAAAATGATCCAAAGTAGAAATTATATCTAGACATTTATCAAGATAAACATTAAGTGATTCGTCTAAACATTGAAAAACTTTGGATACTTGTTGTACTACTAATAACGAATCACCAAAAGCCTCAATATGTGTAGCACCTATAGCAAGCAACATCTCTAAGCCGAATAACAATGCTTCATATTCGGCTTGATTATTTGTGCAAAAATATTCTAAGCGGCATGAGGCTTCAAAAACAGCACCATGAGGAGATATATAAGCAATACCAACACCTTGGCCGTTGCTACAAACTGAACCATCAAAATATAATCTCCATGGTACTAACGAGACAAGGTTTATATCAATATCTTGCTTGTCATTAATCCGATGCTCAACGATAAAATTAGCAACAATTTGGCCTTTCATGGATTTTAGAGACTCATAAGCCAAATCATACTCAATTAAAGCATAAGCCCATTTACCAATTCTACCACTAAGAATTGGTCTATGCAACATGTATTTAATGACATCGGTTTGACAAGCTACTATGCAAGCACTTGGTACTAGATAATGTCTCAATTTTGTGCAAGCATAGGCATAATTTTTCAATAAATATATACCTTGTCTCGGCATCCAATAGGCGTCGGCTCAAATAAGTGATAGCATGCTCTTTTCCTTTTGTTTCTTGAGTCAAAACAGCTCCAATAATGCCTTCCTCGGCTGCAATGTAAAGTCTAAAGGGCTCTCTATGCTTGGGCGCCTTCATCACCGGAGGAGTGCACAAATAATTCTTAATCATATCAAATGCTTCTTGCTGTTTTGCCCCCCCAAGTAAAATCAACATCATTCTTCAACCGAAGGATATGAGTAAATGCATCAACCTTCCCTGACAAATTAGCTATGAACCTCCTAAAATAATTGACCTTGCCAAGGAATTTTTGCATATCTCTCTTGCATGTTGGAGCCTCCACTTTTTGTATAGCTTCTATCTTTTTGGGATCAATCTCTATGCCATCTTCATGAATAATGAAACCCAAAAACTTACCAGCCGACACGCCAAACGCACACTTCAAAGGATTCATCTTCAACCCATATTTCTTCATCCTCTCAAAAGCTAAACGCAAATCGGCTAAGTGAGATTCAAAAGCATCCAATTTGACAACAATATCATCAATATAGACTTCAAGTATAACACCGAGTAAATCATGAAAGATCAAATTCATAGCCCTTTGATATGTGGCGCCGGCATTCTTCAATCCAAAGGTCATCACTGTCCACTCAAATAATCCAAGGAAACCGGGGCACCGAAAAGCCGTTTTGGACATGTCCTCTTCGGCCATGAAAATTTGGTTGTACCCCGCATTGCCATCAAGAAAGCTAATAACCTTATGTCCAGAAGCATCATTAATAAGCATGTCAGCTATAGGCATAGGATACTCATCTTTGGGCGTAGCTCTATTCAAATCTCTGAAATCAATGCACACCCTCAACTTGCCGGAGCCTTTCTTTTCCACTGGCACAATATTAGAAATCCACTCGGCATACCTGCAAGGTCTAATAAAATTAGCTTTAAGCAAACGACCGATCTCTTCCTTGATCCGGTCATATATTTTTGGATTGAACTTCCTAGCCGATTGTTTATACGGTCTAAAACCGGCTTTTATAGGTAACCGATGCTCCACTAGCTCTCAGCTTAAACCTGGCATCTCATGATATTCCCATGCAAAGCAACAAATATATTCTTTCAATAGCTCGATTAACTTGACTTTACAATCGGCTTTCAAATTTTTGTTTACATATGTCGGCCTAGGAATTGAGCCATCTCCAATATCTACTTCTTCTAATGGATCGGCCGATGTAAAACCTTGTCCAAGTTTATCCATATCACCTAACTCCTCTATAGACTCATACATATCGTTCCCATTGGACCGATATTCTGCAAGCCGCTTTTGTAACCACTCAGAATTAGGATCCATTTAAATACGTCATACCTTGGAGCCGATTTCCACCAACCGGCTTTAAAGAAACGGGTACAAAACCACTCTTGGTGGCGCTGAGAAAGTCAAACTCTGATAAGTCTCGTCCCATCAAGCAAGCAGCATTGGGGTGTTGCCAATCCACCGGTGTATCGGCTAAAGCAACGCAAGCCGAATTATCCGCATGAACGATCTCCACTTCATCATCAACCCATTGAATTAAAAACTGGTGCATAGTGGATGGCACACATTGGTTTGCATGAACCCAATCACGGCCTAGAATGACGTTGTAGTTACCTTGCACCTCGGCGACAAAGAATGCAGTAGCCAAAGTTTTGCTTCCAACCGTAAGCTCCACGTAAATCACACCTTTAGCTTCGGTTTTCTCTTTGCCTTCAAATCCATCGAGCACCATATTGGTCTTCATCAATCCTTCGTCAGGCAAACCCAATCTCTTGAAGACTGAATAGGGCATGAGATTCACCACAGCACCACCATCAACAAGCATTCGAGTAATTGGTGATCCATTGATATGGCCCCTGAGGTACAACGGTTTCAAGTGTGTCACTGGTTCTTTTGGCTTCTCAAATATTGCATTCTTAGGGCCAAAATCCAGCTGAGCCACCTCCCCTTCTTCATCTATAGCACGAAACTCAGCGGGTAAGTAAAACACCATGTTGATATCCATACCTTCATGCACCGGTGTAGGCTCACAATCCACCATATCTTCCTTCTCCTCGGGCGTGTCTATTGGTTCTGAAATTTGTTCGAGCGAAGCGGAATCAATAGGCGCCGCGGACGATGTAATAACAGTGGCATCGTCCTCCTTTGGTGGTACAGGCACTGATGTGACAGATGTAGTGACTACCGCACTTTGTATTTGCTTAGGCACCCATACTTGTTTTGTAGGTACCATGGGCCGAATGTCATTGAACCAGTTATCCCTTTGCTTTTCGGCCTCCTGTTCAGCCATCTCATGACTTCTCATCCTCTGTAGTTTTCTCTTTTGTGTTTTTGTCAGCCCTGGAGGACACCACTTAGGTTGCATATATTTTGGATCTTTGGGCTTGGCTTTGCTCGTGCTAGCTTCATGATCATTAGCTGAGTGCTTTGGCGCGATAACAAGTATTGGCTCAGTAGGATTGTTACGCACAGTCGGCTGTTGTATGGCGAATGTTTCAGTGCCCAAGATGAGTGAGCCGGCATCAACTTTTTCTTTGCCCTTTCCAGACTCAACCGCTGCACTTGGTGATTTGGCACGCCACACCTGCTTGTTGATCCCTTCTTGATTATTCTGCATTGGCCGATTGACTCCATTGTTCAAACGGTCTCGTGTGGGATAAGAACGCCTCTCACGCATAGGTCTCCTTGGTTCTACCCATCCTGGATGAAAAGCATAAGGGGCCATTGGGGGCTGCCCCCATCCTCTATTGAATCCTCCCATGTAGTATGGTGCATAGGGAGGTGGCGCCATCCACGGTCCTGGCGCCCATGATCCATATGGCCTTGTGTGATGCTGCAATTCTTGCCTCGGAGGTGATCTTGGGCGCTTCAAATTTGATGGCCGATTAGAGCTAGAACCGGCCGCTTGATTAGCATACTTGGACAGCAACATATCAAAAGTTGGCTTGGCTCTCTTGCGCTGCACTTTGGCTTCATTCAGCTTCCACTTGCCAACTTCCGGACTCTTGGGCTTGACAAATTTAACACGAGTGTCTTGTTGCTCCTGTGGTTGCCCCCAAGTGTAGGATTCTTGACGGTGATCTTGATTATCTCTCCACCATCGGGTTGCTTGTCAAGCACCACTTGCCTTCCCAAGATCTTGTCGCCATCTCTGTTTTTCCTGGGCTCACCAATGACAACATTAGTTTTATTAGCGGATTCGGCCACCTCCGGCCGAATGAGTAACTTTTTCCCCTCCAAATCCAGAGTATTCATTGGGAAGGGCTGCTTATCCACTTGCATTTCAGAAAAGTTCAATCGTCCGTCATTAATGGCCGATTGTATCTGTCGTCGGAAAACATTGCAATCATTAGTTGCATGAGAAAAAGAATTATGATACTTGCAATAAGCACGCCGTTTCAGCTCTTCAAACGGCGGTAAAGTATGAGATATTCTAATAATCTTAGCTTGTAGCAAAGCATCAAATATTCTATCACATTTAGCAATGTTAAAAGTAAACTTCATCTCATCATCACGATTCTTATGAATCGGCTTTAGATCATGACAAGTAAAAGGTTTGGCCTTCGAGGGCCAAACAAATTCAGCAGCATAAATATCACCCTCATCGTCCGAATGATCACTATCATATTCAACCATATTCATCTTTGGACGATCAGTTTTATATCTATGCACTTCTTTGAGGTCCTTGCTTCGGCTTTCATGAGCCAAAGCCCTTTGTAAGACTTGGTTGATACTTATAAACTCATAGCCTTCTAGCTTTTCTCTAATTTGAGTTCTCAAACCATTAAGACAAGATCTGCCAAGTCTCTCTCGGTTATCACTAAACTATAGCACCGGTTTTTTGTCTCTCTAAATCTCTTGACGTAATCGGAGACCGATTCATCATGCTTCTGCTTAACCGATGTAAGATGTGACAACTTAAGTTCATTGTCGCCGCTATAAAAATGATCATGAAATTTTTGCTCTAGTTGTGACCAAACACGAATAGATCCAGGCGGCAAAGAAGAAAACCATGAAAATGCAGTACCAGTTAATGACAAAGGAAATAAACACACTTTCAATTCATTTATCGAGCCTGCTTCACCCAATTGTGCTAGGTATTGGCTAACATGCTCCCATGTGGTTTTCGTGCCCTCTCCATTGAACTTAACAAAATCTGGAATTTTATATCCTTGGGGGCACGGAATTGCATCAAAGTACTCAGGATACGGCTTTTGATAAATCCGATTCCTGGGTAATTCAACGCCAAAATTCTCTCGAAGCGTTTTAGCCATCTCCTCTCTAAAATTAGCTAAAGCATCGTCCATAGTAGATGATGGAGCTTGTGGCAATGGCATAGGAGGATTAGGGTTAGCAACTATGGGTGTAAATTGTGGCATGTTGGCCGAACCATAGTTCGGCGATGATCTAGCAATGTTTCCACCTATCGGTAAGGTTTGGTTCGGCGTTGCCACCGAACTCTGCATATTCATGAAAGGATTAAGCGGTGCATCCACAATTTGATTGGTATGGGTGGGAAAATAATTCATCGGCATGGGGGGCGCCGATGAGATAGGCAAAGCTGAATTAGGGTTTCCCATACTAGCAGGCATATTAGGCATATTCTTCTGAGCATTATTATTTTCTAAGAAAGCTTGATAGATCAGATTATTGCTATCAGAAATACGGCTCTCAATTTCAGCCCATTGCTCAGGAGAAAAGGTAGTACTTACAGAAGGTTTAACCTGATCGGCTTGAAGAGGAGGGAACTTGATTTCTCCAACCGGAGTGATATTGCCTTGGCGGTCCTTCTTGAAGTTTCCAAGGAACTCCTGCAACTCCTTCTCTTCACGCGCCTTCTTGTACTCCTCATAAGCTTGGCGATGCTCGGCCGATAACTCCTCCAGATTGGGCTTGATGATGTTATCGGCGTCAACTTCCGAGGGATTGGGAAGATTGGACATGATGGATGATGATGATGGATCAAAGTTCCCCAGCGGAGTCGCCAAAAAGTGTGTTGACACACGAACACGTCACGTGTACCCTCGACGCCGGGGGTGATGCACCGCAGCTCACGTCGAAGGAGGCCTGCCGGAAGCGCGATACACAAGACAATCCGGCGGGCGCTTTTAAGAACCCGAAACCCCACACGCCCGGGAGGGACCCCGTCAGGGAGTGCGGCGGCTATGGGCTGCTCTATGTCGATTCGCTCGCCCCTAGAGCCTCGGGATTCGCAGCTCTCCAAAACGAAGAACGACGAAGAACGAGGAAGCAATAACGAGGGAGAGATAAAACTAGGGTAAAAGATGTAGATGTGTTTGTTCGATTGTGTGTTGTTTCAATCGGCCATCACCTCTCCTATTTAAGAGGGGGTTGGACTTCCCGTACAAGACATGGACCCAAATTTCCGTCCAAAGGGTCAAAAAACTAGCCAAACTCGGACTCTTCAAAATCTGTCCGAATCTGCGTGAACGGCAAGCGGTAGTACCGCTTCTTGGCACGGTAGTACCACCCAAGCGGTACTTCCGGGTATTAGTACCGCGCCACTTCCGTGCGGGTGTCCAGAAGTGTTTTTTAAGCGGTAGTAGGGCGGTAGTAGAAGCGCGGTAGTACCGCTCGAGCGGTACTACCGCTTATGGGAGCGGTACTACCGCCCTCTGCTACAGCAGCATCTTATAACGGCTGTAACTTTTGCATACGATCTCGGATTGAGACGATTTTTATATCAAAATCGACCGATTCGACGAGACGAAGACAATACATGTAGATCATTTTCTAATATGGGGTCGTCTTGGGGGCTTAATCAGCCTAATAGTGTTCTGGATACAAAATCTCAGTACTTCGAACACAACTTCGGCCTTAGAGATGAGATCGGATGGCTATGGCCCAAATATCAAAGTTTCTCCTTTCGACGATACGGAACTTCCTCACTTTGAGCCCTTTTCCATTTGAGGCCTTCTTAATTATGTTTTTGACCATGCCAAAATCTGGTGTCAACAACATATAAAAAAACAATCAATCCTATCACCTGATAACATTCCTATGGCCTGATAACATATAAAACAGCAATCTATCGAACCTTCCATATGAACCAACAATCATATCTCAATCATATATACCACCAATTTATCTTTCCACTTTCCAGCCCACACCTCCCATGCCAAAAAAAGAACCTTACATATACAACATCGATCACATCCCAATCATATACCTCGTTGTCCTCTATTTCAAATTGTTTCTTAAAACCAGGGCGGGCGAGCCCTGTTTCTCCGCGCTTCCAAGACTCGGCGAGTATCATTAGAGATTACCATCCGAGCAGGAGGCCTAGGCGCCGCCGCGGTAGCAAGCCAAAGTTTGAAGTCGGAGGTGGAGCCACAGGTGAGCGCCCACAGTTTGCCCTGCAGATAAGCAAAACTCAAGGTCTGGTATGAATGGCTTATAGTTTCCTCGTTAGGAGATGCTTCGAGCCGCTATGTGGGTCATGTTTGTAATATCGAGTAGATTGTAGTGATCTGATACGTCTCCAACGTATCTATAATTTTTGCTTGTTCCATGCTGTTATATTATCATTCTTGGATGTTTTACAATCATTTTATAACAACTTTATATCATTTTTTGGGACTAACCTATTGACATAGTGCCAAAGTGCCAGTTGCTGTTTTTGCTTGTTTTTTATTTCGCAGAATATCAATACCAAATGGAGTCCAATCGTGACGAAACTTTTTGGAGATTTTTTCTGGACCAGAAGACACCCGGTGGGCCAAAAAAGAGCTAGGAAGGTGGGCTGTGGAGAGCACAACCCACCAGGGCGCGCCAGGGGGCCCCTGGCGCGCCCTGATGGGTTGTGCCCTCCATTGGGCCCCTCTGCACTGCCTCTGATGCCTATAAATTCCCAAATATTCTGAAAACCCTAGGGGAGTCGACGAAACACAATTCCAGCCGCCGCAAGTTCCAGAACCTCGAGATCCAATCTAAACACCATCACGGAGGGGTTCATCTTCTTCATAGGTGCCTCTCCGATGATGCGTGAGTAGTCCACCATAGACCTACGGGTCCATAGGCAGTAGCTAGATGGCTGCCTCTCTCTCTCTTATGATTCTCAATACAACGGTCTCTTGGAGATCTATTTGATGTAAACTTTTGCGGTGTGTTTGTTGGGATCCGATGAATTTTGAGTTCATGATCAGTTTCTATCCGTGAATATTATTTGAGTCTTATTTGATCTCTTATATGCATGATTACTTATAGCCTCGTATTTCTTATTCGAATCTTTGGTTTAGTTAGGCCAACTAGATCGATTTTTCTTGCCATGGGAAGAGGTGCTTTGTGATGGGTTCGATCTTGCGGCGTTCTTTCCGAGTGACAGAAGGGGCAGCAAGGCACGCATTTATCGTTGCCATTAAGGTTAACAAGATGGGGTCTATTCCTACATGAATAGATCTTGTCTACATCATGTCATCGTTCTTATTGCATTACTCCGTTTTTCCATGAACTTAATACACTAGATGCATGCTGGATAGCGGTCGATGTGTGGAGTAATAGTGGTAGATGCAGGCAGGAGTCGGTCTACTTATCTTGGACGTGATGCCTATATAATGATCATCGCCTTGGATATCGTCATGATTATTTGATCTTCTATCAATTGCCCAACAGTAAATTGTTCACCCACCGTGTGCTATACTCATGAGAGAAGCCACTAGTGAATCCTACGGCCCCCAGGTCTACTTTTCCAACATATTGCTTTCCGATCTATCTTTTTGCCTCTTTGTTTTCAGATCTACAAAACCAAAAAACCAAAAACATATTGCTGCATATTTTATTTGCTCTTTTTATTTTGTGTTCTTGAGAGATCTATCTCTCCTATCTATCACTACCTAATCTATATTTTTACCATAGAGAGATTGACAACCTCTCTTTCGCGTCGGGTTGCAAGTATTTGTTATTTGTGTGCAGGTGCTGCTTATTGGGTGGTGGTGATCCTCCTACTGGTTCGATAACCTTGATTTCATAACTGAGGGAAATACTTACCGTCGCTGTGCTGCATCATCCCTTCCTCTTTGGGGAAATACCGACGCAGTCTCAAGCCACGTCAAAGGAATTTCTAGCGCCATTGCCGGGGAGGAAGCAGTCTCTTCTACGTGCCTATCGTAGGCGCCGAGGGGACTCCATCATCATCTACCAGGTTCCTAATCACAAATCTCATCTCCTTGCAATTACATTATTTGTCATTTGCCTCTCGTTTTCCTCTCCCCCACTTCACCAATTTGCCGTTTTATTCGCCCTCTTTTTCGTTTGCCTTCTTCTCGCCGGATCTCTTCCTTGCGTGCAATCTTGTTTGCGTAGTCACGATGACTCAAGAAGACACCAAGTTGTGTGATTTTTCCAATACTAATAACAATGATTTTATTAGTACTCCGATTGCTCCTCTCGCCCCTAGTGCGGAGTCTTGTGATATTAATGCCGCTTTGTTTAATCTTGTCATGAAAGATCAATTTGCCGGTAATCCTAATGAGGATGCCGCGTCCCATATAAACACGTTCATAGAATTGTGTGATATGCAAAAGAAAAAAGATGTCGACAATGATATTATGAAGTTGAAATTATTTCCCTTTTCTTTGCGCGATCGTGCGAAAATTTGGTTTTCTTCTTTGCCTCGCAATAGTATCGATTCTTGGAATAAGTGCAAGGATGCTTTTATTACTAAGTATTTTCTACCCGCAAAAATTATTTCCTTTAGGACACAAATCATGAATTTTAAGAAACTTTAGCATGAAAATGTTGCACAATCTTGGGAAAGATTGGTTGATGCTAAGAAATTGTCCTACTCATGGTTTAAATCTTTGGATGATCATACAAATTTTTTATGCGGGATTGAATTTTGTCTCTAGAAATCTCTTAGATTCTGCCGCGGGTGGTACTTTTATGGAGATTACTTTGGGTGAAGCTACTAAATTGCTAGATAATATCATGGCAAATTATTCACAATGGCATACCGAAAGAGCACCTACTAGTAAAAAAGTTAATTCGGTTGAAGAAATTAGTACTTTGAGTGATAAGGTTGATGCTTTGATGAAATTGGTTGCTAGTAAAAATGATCCTATTGATCTTAATGATGTGCCTTTGTCTACCTAGATTGAGCAAAATAGTGATTCCGTAGATGTGAATTTTGTCTCACGAAACAATTTCAATAACAATGCTTATAGAGGTAATTTTAATCCTAGGCCTTTTCCTGGAAATTCCTCTAATAATTATGGTAATTCCTATGGTAATTCCTCTCACAATAATAATAGGAACACCTCTGATCTTGAGAGTAATATTAAAGAATTTATCAATGCGCAAAAGGATTTTAATACTTCGATAGAAGAAAAGTTGAATAAGATTGATGATATGTCTAGAAGCATTGATAGAATTTCTCATGATGTTGAAAATATCAAGTTGAAAGCTTTTGTGCATAAGATTGATTAATCAATTAAAGCTTTATATGTCTCTATGGATGAAAGTAAGAAAAGAACCGCTATGCTTAGAGCTAAAAGAGAAATCTTAGAAAAATCGTTTTCTAGTGATTGCCTTCATAAAAAAGATGAAGATCTTAAAGTGATTGGTGTTTCTACTATTGATTCCTTGTTTAGTAATATTAAGATTGATGATAAGGGACTGAACTAGAGTCAACTTTAGCTAGAAGGCGTCCCAATAATTTGGAGGGTGAAAATCTTGACTATTTTTTTTTGATAAAAGTGGGTTTGAAGAGGTCAAAACTTTAAATAGTGATGTGCCCACTATTTTGGATTGCAAAGACGTTAATTATGATAGTTGCTCTTTGATTGAATGCATTTCTTTGCTGCAATCCATGTTGAATTCACCACAAACTTATAAGCAAAATAAAGCTTTTGCTAAACATACCGTTGATGCCATGATGAAATCTTTTGAAGAAAAGTTGGAGTTGGAGATTTCTATTCCTAGAAAATTACATGATGAGTGGGAACCTACCATTAAAGTCAAGATTAAAAATTATGAGTGCTTTGCTTTATGTGGTTTGGGTGCTAGTGCTTCCACGATTCTGAAATCTCTATGTGATGTGCTTGGTCTCACCAATATTGAAGAATGTTCTCTTAATTTGCACTTGGCGGATTCTACTATTAAAAAGCCTTTGGGAAGAATTAATGATGTTCTTATTCTTGCAAATAGGAACTATGTGCCCATAGATTTTATTGTGCATGATATTGATTGCAATCCGTCTTGTCCCATTATACTTGGTAGAATGTTTTTACGCACTATCGGTGTCGTGATTAATATGAAAGAAGGCAATATTCGTTTTCAATTTCCCTTGAGAAAGGGTATAGAACACTTCCCTAGAAAAAGAATTAAGCCACCATATGAATCAATCATGAGGGCATCCTATGGATCCAAAACCAAAGATGACAATACTTCAATCTATGAGTTATGCCTAGGTAGGGGCGTAAAACGATAACGCTTGCTGGGAGACAACCCAATGAATAAATAAATGTTCGCTTTTTCCTTTTTGTTATTGAGTGTTGACACAATTATTCCTCTGTTATGATTGTCTTTTTATGGTTTATTTAGTGTTTGTGCCAAGTAGAGCCTTTAGGATGATTCATAAGATGAGTAGAAGCGATGCTCAATCTGAAACAGAACCTTTGTGTCCAGTATATGAGGTTTCATTTTTTACTGGAACGTTATCTTGAGCTGAAATTTTAACGCAGTGTTTCTATACAAATCCCTTACGTTTTCCTAATTGTTCAGAATTTTTAGAGTTACACAAGTATGGTTAGTGTACAGATTACTACAGACTGTTATGGTTAAGACAGATTCTGTTTTCGTTGCATTGTGTGCTTGTTTTGATGAATCTATGGGTTATATTGAAGGGTATGAGCCATGGTAAAGTTAAAATATAGTAGGTATAATGCAATAATAAAATATGAATGGGTCTGCAACAGCACCTAAAGTAGTGATTTGCTTTATTATACTAACGGATCTCACGAAGATTTTGTTGAGTTTTGTGTGATTGTAGTTTTAAAGTTTTGGGTGAGATCACGATGGATGAAGGAATAAGGAGTGAAAAGAGCCTAAGCTTGGGTATGCTACCGCACCCCCAAGATATATCCAAAGAGAAACAAGCAACTAAGCTTGGGGATGCCCCCGAGTGGCATCCCCTCTTTCTTCTAACAACCATCGGTATTTTACTTGGAGCTATATTTTTATTCGTCACATATCATGAGTTTTGCTTGGAGCGTCTTGTATCGTTGCTTGCTTTCCTTGTTAGTTTGTCACTTGTATCCTTGCTGGACACACCTATTTGAGAGAGCCAAAATTATGGTATGATTTGTTAGAATTGCTCTTTGTGCTTCACTTAAACTATTTGAGCTATAGAATTGCTCTAGTGCTTCACTTATATCTTTTTGAGCACGGTGTTCTTGGAAATTTTTGTAGAAATACTCTCATGCTTCACTCAGATTAATTTGAGAGTTAGTAAATTTTGAAGAAATCCTCTCATGCTTCACTTGTACTATTTTTAGAGATGAAATCTTTATGCTCATGTGCTTCACTTAAATTTGTTTGAGCTTGTCAAAAAGCAATGGCAATATATGAAACTAGTCCCAAAGTGATAGATATCCAAGGAGGATATAATAAAAACTTTCATGAAGATCATTGGACTAATGAAACTTGATTCTTTGTAATAGTTTTGAAACATGATGATAGTAATATGTGAGTCATGTTAGTGAGTAATTATGCTTTAGTAGGAATATTGGTGTTAAGGTTTATGATTCCCTATGCATGCACGAAAGTCAATAGTTATGCAATGAAGTTACATCCTACTTGTGGTGCATTATTCGGTGTTAGTTACGCTGAATGCTCGCTTATGTGAATTTTTGTTTCTTGGTTTGGTTGCTTCCCAGTCTATTTGCCAGCCTCCATTTGTACTAAGTAGAAATACTACTTGTGCATCCAAAATCCTTAAACCAAGTTTTGCCTTATGAGTCCACTATACCTACGTATATGCGGTATTTCCATGCCGTTCCAAGCAAATTTGTATGTGCCATCTCTAAATTTTCAAAATAAATTTTCTCTTTTGTGTGCTCATAAAGCTCATGAAACGGTGGGGAGTGTCCAATATTTTTCCATGCTAGATGTGTTATTCTCAAGATGAGTGTTTATTCACTTGTCATTGCATGAGAGTGCGTCGGTAATAGGGATGCCCATTTCCGAAATGAAAAACATATATATATATATATTTACTTTATGTTGTCAAATAATAAATTCCTTGGAAAGTGTTGGTATGGAAGGCAACCGTGGATACGGCCCGCCATGGAAAGTGAAAGTTTGGTGGAAAAAGGAATAAACTTTATTTTCTGTTTGGGAACCGCCTATGATATATCTAGCGTGGAAAGTATTGTGAGCTACTTTGTCGTTTTCGTTGACAGGAAAAGCATGCCACCCAAAATATTTTTCTCTTTCAATTTAAACCTTGAGCTCTTGCACCTCTACAAATCCCTACTTTCCTCTGCGAAGGGCCTATCTATTTACTTTATGCATTTTTTATTTTTACTTTGAGTCTCCATCTTCTCTTATAAAGCACCAACTAGGGGGCACTATGATCGTACTTGAGCATTGGGCATAGCTAATATTTGAGTGTGTCTCATGAATGGATCAATGATTGAGCATGATGGGCTAGGGATAACTTTCTTTAGTGTTGATATTTTGAAAGACATGGTTGCTTGTTGACATGCTTGAGTATTGAAGTCATTATGTTAAAAGTAGACTATTGGTTTGAATTATTTACAAGTCCAAATGTCCATGCTATACAAAAGAAAAGAATATGAGATGAACATGTTAGCCAGAATTCCACATCAAAAATTCTGTTTTTATCATTTACCTACTCGAGGACGAGTAGGAATTAAGCTTGGGGATGCTGATACGTCTCCAACGTATCTATAATTTTTGGTTCTTCCATGTTGTTATATTATCATTCTTGGATGTTTTACAATCATTTTATAACAACTTTATATAATTTTTTGGGACTAACCTATTGACATAGTGACAAAGTGCCAGTTGCTGTTTTTGCTTGTTTTTTACTTCGCGGAATATCAATACCAAACGGAGTCCAATCATGACGAAACTTTTTGGAGATTTTTTCTGGACCTGAAGACACCCAGTGGGTGAAAAAAGAGCCAGGAAGGTGGGCTGAGGAGAGCACAACCCCCCGGCGCGCCCTGATGGGTTATGCCCTCTGCGGGGTCCCTCTGCACCGCCTCTGATGCCTATAAATTCCCAAATATTCTGAAAACCCTAGGGGGGTCGACGAAACACAATTCTAGCCACCGCAAGTTCGAGAACCTCGAGATCCAAGCTAAACACCATCACGGAGGGGTTCATCTTCTTCATAGGTACCTCTCCGATGATGCGTGAGTAGTCCACCATAGACCTACGGGTCCGGAGGTACTAGCTAGATGGCTTCCTCTCTCTCTTATGATTCTCAATACAGTGGTCTCTTGGAGATCTATTTGATGTAAACTTTTGCGGTGTGTTTGTTGGGATCCGATGAATTTTGAGTTCATGATCAGTTTCTATCCATGAATATTATTTGAGTCTTCTTTGATCTCTTATATGCATGATTACTTATAGCCTCGTATTTCTTCTTCGAATCTTTGGTTTAGTTAGGCCAACTAGATCGATTTTTCTTGCCATGGGAAGAGGTGCTTTGTGATGGGTTCGATCTTGCGGTGTTCTTTCCCAGTGACAGAAGGGGCAGCAAGGCACGCATGTATCATTGCCATTAAGGATAACAAGATGGTGTCTATTCCTACATGAATAGATCTTGTCAACATCATGTCATCGTTCTTATTGCATTACTCCGTTTTTCCACGAACTTAACACACTAGATGCATGCTGGATAGCGGTCGATGTGTGGAGTAATAGTGGTAGATGCAGGCAGGAGTCGGTCTACTTATCTTGGACGTGATGCCTATATAATGATCATCGCCTTGGATATCGTCATGATTATTTGGTCTTCTATCAATTGCCCAACAGTAATTTGTTCACCCACCGTGTGCTATACTCATGAGAGAAGCCAGTAGTGAATCCTACGCCCCCCGGGTCTACTTTTCCAACATATTGCTTTCCGATCTATCTTTTTGCCTCTTTGTTTTCAGATCTACAAAACCAAAAACCCAAAAACATATTGCTGCATATTTTATTTGCTCTTTTTATTTTGTGTTCTTGAGAGATCTATCTCTCCTATCTATCACTACCTAATCTATCTTTTTATCGTAGATAGATTGACAACCCCTTTTTCGCACCGGGTTGCAAGTATTTGTTATTTGTGTGCAGGTGCTGCTTATTGGGTGGTGGTGATCCTCCTACTGGTTCGATAACCTTGGTTTCATAATTGAGGAAAATACTTACCGTCACTGTGCTGCATCATCCCTTCCTCTTTGGGGAAATACCGACGCAGTCTCAAGCCACCTCATGATCTCAAAACAATATGTTTTTTTCTTGGTACTCTTGTTGTGTTAAAAGTTGGCATCATGATAACTAGGTTCACCACAACACTCTTGCTACAATATTCACATAAACTTGCAGAAATCATAAATCGCTATAAATTCTGATCATATGTCACTAGGTTGATCAAGAAGTTACTATGTAGTGTGTGGCCACACTGTCTATAAGTCGGATACATGTACATCTCAAAATTCATTTTTTCACAATGGTAAACATACCATAGCACTTTAAATAAAAATGGTAGTTTTTGCCCTCTTGAACCAATCCATTCTCCCATGTAAGCACGTAACATCTAACTACATTTTTTAGTATGTTATCTTTGTCTCGTTCAGAGAGAAGATTGAATAGCAAGGAAGAAGAGGATAGAGGCTAACCTTTAGTCTCAGCTTGAACTCGTCATATTCACCATCCAACATGATGGGATTAAGAAGAGGATAGAGGCTAACCTTTAATCTCAGCTTGAGCTCGTCAAATTCAACTTCCAAAACAGCCTCTGCTCACCAACGCCTTACAACATGGACAAATGAAAGAGCGGTCAAATTAACAATAGTTTGCTCATCAAACTTACAATAGTCTGCTCATCAAACTTCATCAAAGGGACAAAATGGAATCATCACTAAGCATAGCGCCAAAAACTTCCAGGCGCAGAATTGGTAGAAGTCTAGCTTACCAGATACAAGAATATGAAAGATGTGTAAAAGCAGTTCCCATCTGGACATATTTCGCGATATACAGAGACAATATTTAGCCAAAACCATCTGCAGAAACCCATGTAATAAATGAAAACACTGCAGAAGTGAGTAAACAAAACAAGGAGAAATATAATGGGTCACAAATCCTATTACATAGATTTGAGATTTTCAATAAAGGTCCCAAGTCCTATTACACTACAGACAATGATTAACCTTGCTTGTTCTTGAATAAAGGTGCCTGAACCAAAAGAACATTTCAATTCATTTCGTATATCAAAAATCAATGCAGTTTCCCAAATAGGCTGTTATAATACACCAGATTTATAGTCGTATGCGTAGACATATTCAGTCAGCGAACAATTACACTGGCTTTAGCATTTCACAATTTGAAACAAAACATCTATCAAATTCAGGACATACTTTACCTTTGTTGGCGAGTAGCGCATGCAATGCAATAGAATTAATCATTGTAGCCCATCCAATGCATACATGGCCCCAACAATGAATTAACAAGAAATATAGCTCGCTAATACAGTACAAAAAATGGGCAGTACGTAGCGAGACAAAGATGTTACATGACCTCATCCCGCATTAGACTACATTAGACTACCTTTGTCGTGTTCTAAAAGACGAAATGCAGTACGTAGTAAAGCTCAGATCAAAAAATATTAGACGATACTTGTTGACCTGTTTTTTCAATGAAATTGTCTGTGACAGTGGTGTCCTCAAATGACTTTACCCCGTTTGGCTCTCGTTGGGAAAGGGTGAATCTTGCTAAGCAACACTGATAGCGAAAAATGGCCTCCGACACCCTCTTGGTGATATCACCAATGTTGATAGACCCCCCTTTGGGGTCCAGGTATATGCAATTTAAACAATATTGGTTTTTAGTAATTTGGCTTCAACATTGGTTTTTACTAATTTCAAGAATACCTTTCGCAAGCCATGAGATCTGGCCCACAACCATCGACCGACCTATTTATTCATGAAGCAACAATCCCATCTGCCTCAACCATTGAACTCCCTAAAGGGAGTCTAGGTACTACTCATCAGCAATATTTAAATGCCTTCAATATTTTTCAAGAAAATGCAAAATCTTTGCGTTTCATTTCATTGAAAAGATAGGGAAGTACAATGCTCCTAGGAGGCTGAGGTTACATGGGTCATAAGCCCGATCAATGGACGTCAGAGGATGTGGGTCAGACTGCCCTGAGCCCCTGTGCACCTGCTTGTGCCCAACTTTGGCCTCATCTCGGATCCTATCCACTAATGTCTCGATCGAGCGTCGCGCATTGTCGAAGACACATTCTTTCCTATGCTTCCAGATCATCCATGGGACAAGCATGGCGATGGATTGCAAGCCCTTGCGCAGCGCCTGGGGAGTCTGCCCTTTCACCCTCTACCACCAGTCCATCAGTGTGGGTTCATTGGCCGAAGGCTGGGCAGGTATGTGTGGCCAAGCTAAAATGACATGCCAAGTCTATTGGGCAAACGAGAAGGCCAGTAGTAGGTGCTGGATGGTCTCCGGGGCCTGATCGCATAGCAGGCATCTGGGTGGTGTTGCAGGCCGCGGCGGGCTAGCCTTGCTGCCGTCCAGCATCGGTCCTGGTTGGCCAACCAATGAAAGAACTTAACGCGGGGCGGCGCCCAGCTCTTCCAAGTCAGCTTCCACGAGGGGCATTGCGTAGATCCATGGAATGTCGCGGCGTAGCAGGATTGTGTCGAGTATGCACCATTGGTCGTCCATCTCTAGAGCATTCGGTCGGGCTCATGTGTGAGGGTGATTTGCTGCACGGCTGTCACACCTTGTGTTTTGCCTCATCACTAAGTTAACATGACTCAAAAATTAGGGTCAACACAAACTTTTTGTGTGCTTATGATGATTTGACCTGATTGCTAATTGCTTGTTTGCTTACTAGTGCTTTAATTCATAAAATTCCTCCTACTCTCCAGACTCACCTCCTTGATCCAAAGCTTTGCCCAATGATCATGCCATGAGTATAGGACATAAAACTATTTTTATAAAATTATTTTGTCCAAAGGGCATTTATTTAATTTAGGTTTTCAAAAACCGCTAAGTTGAGGCTTGAACTACAGGTCCTTAAAATAGGGTATTTAAAATCTTTCAAAAACTATATTTGAAACCTATTATATGTAAGACTTCCCAAAACCACTAAATATATTTTTTAAAGATTATTTTCCTATTTTATTTAAAGGCTTTTTTTAAGGCCAGAAATGGTCTTTTATAGGGAAAAATTATTTTTATGCTTACAAAATATTTGAGAAAATTTAGGGAAACTAAGTGGACACATATTTTCCATATATAAGAGTTTCAACACATGGTCATGTTCAAAATATTTGACAAAACTCTCCAAAACACTTTCAACATAATTCTATAAGAAATATTCTCAAATAAATCCAGGAAAATTTGAGCAAATCACACATGCCATATGTGATGATCTTGCAAAGTTTCATTCCAATCCAAAGTGTTTTAGTTCACCAAAGTGCCCCAAAACCAGTCCTGTCTAAATCCAAATTTGATCAACTCTACATTGCCAATTGTCTCCTCTTGATCTCAAATTTTGTGGGAATTCTCTAATCCCCAAATGATGACACTACACCAAATGGTGCATCTAGGAGAATAGTTTTCATGACTAGATCTACAGAAACCTGATTCTGTTGATTTCTAGGGTTTGCCAAAGTTACATTGGCAACTTTCTTCTAATGAGTTCAAAATTGGTGATCAACCTCATTTATACCCATCCTTAAGTCCTAGCTAGCTCAAACTTGCATCAAACACCTTATGGTCATTTCTAGAAGTTACTGTTTTCACCATTTCTGTTGTTTCCCTTGATCCCAAAATTTTACCACATCACCTCATAGTGCCTGATACGTCTCCAACGTATCTATAATTTATGAAGTATTCATGCCATGTTTACAATAATTTTATATGATTTTGGTATGATTTTATTAGAACTAACCTGGACTGACGCTGTTTTCAGCAGAACTACCGTGGTGTTGTTTTTGTGCAAAAATAAAAGTTCTCGGAACGGGCTGAAAATTTACGAAGAATATTTTTGGAAAATATAAAAAATACTGGAGCAAAAAGTCATCGGAGAGGAAGGCCGAGGAGGCCACAAGCCTAGGGGGTGCGCCCCCCTAGGGCGCGCCCCCCTGGCTTGTGACTTCCTCGAGAACCGTCTGGACGTGGGACCAACGCCAAAAACTCCTATAAATACAGAAACCCCCAAAAAGAAACCTAGATTGGGAGTTCCACCGCCGCAAGCCTCCAGAGCCACGAAAAACCAATCGGGAGCCCGTTCCGGCACCCTGCCGGAGGGGGAAACCATCACCGGAGGCCATCTTCATCATCCCGGCGGTATCCATGACGAGGAGGGAGTAGTTCACCCTCGGGGTTGAGGGTATGTACCAGTAGCTATGTGTTTGATCTCTCTCTCTCGTGTTCTTGAGATGACACAATCTTGATGTACCGCGAGCTTTATTAATATTGATGAATCATATGGAGTTTTCCCCACTCTATCTTCTTGTGATGAATTGAGTTTTCCCTTTGAAGTTTACTTATCGGATTGAGTCTTTAAGGATTTGAGAACACTTGATGTATGTCTTGAGATGGGATATCTATGGTGACAATGGGATGTTCTATTGATCTACTTGATGTATGTTTTGGTGATCAACTTGCGGGTTCCGTGACCTGGGGAATCTATGCATAGGGGTTGGCACATGTTTTCGTCTTGACTCTCCGGTAGAAACTTTGGGGCACTCTTTGAAGTTCTTTGTGTTGGATTGAACATGATGAATCTGAAATTGTGTGATGCATATCGTATAATCAAGCCCATGGGTACTCGTGGTGACATTGGAGTATATAGGTGACATTAGGGTATAGGTTGATGTGTATCTTAAGGTGTTATTTTAGTACGAACTCTAGGGCTGTTCGTGACACTTATAGGGATAGCTCATAAGATTGATGGGAAAAGATAACTTTGAGGTGGTTTCGTACCCTACAATAATTTCTTCATTTGTTCTCCGCTATTGGTGACTTTGGAGTGAACTCTTTGTCGCACGTGAGGAATTTACATATGATTCAACTATGTCAGTATTGTAGAGAGAACTTGCACTAGTGAAAGTATGAACCCTCGGCCTTGTTTCTAAGCATTGCAATACCGTTTGTGCTCACTTTTTATCATTAGTTACCTTGCTGTTTTTATATTTTCAGATTACAAAAACCTATATCTACCATCCATATTACACTTGTATCACCATCTCTTCGCCGAACTAGTGCACCTATACAATTTACCATTGTATTGGGTGTGTTGGGGACACAAGAGACTCTTTGTTAATTTGTTGCAGGGTTGTTTGAGAGAGACCATCTTCATCCTACGCCTCCCATGGATTGATAAACCTTAGGTCATCCACTTGAGGGAAATTTGCTACTGTCCTACAAAACTCTGCGCTTGGAGGCCCAACACGAGTCTACAAGAGTAAAGTTGTGTAGTAGACATCAAGCTCTTTTCTGGCGCCGTTGCCGGGGAGGCTAGGTAAGCGGCACTCACATCCCGTCAACGAAGCTCTTTTCTGGCGCCGTTGCTAGGGAGTTGAGTGCTTGAAGGTATATATTTAGATCTTGCAATTTAATCTTTTAGTTTCTTGTTTTATCACTAGTTTAGTCTATAAAATAAAACTACAAAAAAATGGAATTGAGGTTGCCTCATATGCTTCATCTTTTTAATGTCTTTCGTGAAAATGATGGAAAGGAAAATTGTGTTCAAGTGTTAGAAGAAGAAGTTATTAAAATGTTTGGCACTAAATCTTTGTATGATGAGCATGATTGCAATGTTGTTAGTATGAATTCCTTGAATATTCATGATGCTAATGATATGCAAAGCTACATGCTTGGGGATGCGATGTTTGATGAAGATGATATGTTTAGTCCCCCAAGTTTTGATGAGCAAATTTATTATGATGAAAGCATGCCTCCTATTTATGATGATTATTGTGATGACACGTATGCTATAAAGAGTGATAGTAATCATGAAACTTGTCATCATGATTTTAATTTTCTATTGGATTATGCTTCACATGATAGTTATTTTGTTGACTTTGCTCCCATTACTATTGATGAGAAGAAAATTGCTTATGTGGAGAGTGACAAAATTTCTATGCTTGTAGATCATGAAAATAATGCTTTATGTGCTGGTTATATTGTTAAATTCCTTCATGATGCTACTGAATATTATTATGAGGGAGGAACATATGCTTGTGGGAATTGCAATAATATCAAGTTTCCTCTCTATGTGTTCAAAGTTTTGAAGTTATGCTTGTTTTGCCTTCCTATGCTAGTTGATTCTTGCTCCCATAAATTTTTTGCTCACAAAATCCCTATGCATAGGAAGTGGGTTAGGCTTAAATGTGCTAGTCATATGCTTCATGATGCTCTCTTTGTGTTTCAATTCTTATCTTTTATGTGAGCGTCATTGAAATCATCATGCCTAGCTAAAAGGCATTAAAGAAAAGCGCTTGTTGCGAGGCAACCCAACACTTTTACTTTCTGTTTTAGTGTGTTCACATGATTAAGCTACTGTATTAATCATGTTTTATAGCTTTTGTTTCAATAAAGTGCCAAGTAAAGCCTTTGGGATAGTGTGGATGATAGTTGACTTGATCCTGTGCAAAAACAGAAACTTTTTCTCTCAGTCCAGGAATTTTGTAAATTCACTGGAACGAGATTTTGATCTGAATTATTAACACATGATTTATATACAAATTTCCTAGATTTTTCTAATTTTTCAGAATTTTTAGAGACAGGGAAGTATGGCTATACTACAGATCTTCACAGACTGTTCTGTTTTTGACAGATTCTGTTTTGCATGCATAGTTTGCTTGTTTTAGTGTTCCCATAGCTTATATTGAGTGATATAAATTATGGGAATGATAGAATACAGTAGGTATTATGTGAGAACAATTATGAATCTTGTATTGACAGTACCTAAGTGAATGATCTTTATTTATTACACTAACCCTTCTGACGAAGTTCCGTTAAGTTTTGTGTGATTGAAGTTTTCAAGTTTTGGGTGAGACACCGATATGAGGAGAATAAGGAGTGACAAGAACCTAAGCTTGGGGATGCCCAAGGAACCCCCAAGGTAATATCCAAGGAATACTCAAGCGCCTAAGCTTGGGGATGCCCCGGAAGGCATCCCCTCTTTCATCTTCAACACTATCGGTATATCTTACTTGGAGCTATATTTTTATTCGTCACATAATATGAGTTTTGCTTGGAGCGTCATTTTATTTCGTTATTTTATGTTAGGTGTTATTTATAATCTTGTTTTTCAATAAAAAGTTTCAAGAATTTCCTTAGGATGCTTGCATTGCATGTTTGATGTGTGCTGTGTGTAAACAGAAACTTTTGATGTAGTGTTTGAATTTTCATATTTTACTGGAACGTGGAAAGTTTCTGAAAGTTTTACACAGTGATGTCATATAAATTTTATAGCATGTCCTAAATTTTAATAATTTTTTGAGTTACATAAGTACACTGTTTTCATAAAGTTCTACAGACTGTTCTGTTTGGACAGATTGCTGTCATAGTTTCATTATCTACTTATCCTATAGTTTCCATAGCCTATATTGGTAGATATAAATTGTGGAAATGATAGTATACAGTACCTAATGTTTGAAAATTATTATGCCACTTGTCTTGGCAGTACATAAAGAGTTGATTTATTATTATGTGTACTAACCTATCTCACGAGTTCTTTTCGAGTTTTGTGTGGATGAAGTTTTTGAGAATAGGTGAAACCGGGATATGAGAGGATTGAACGAGATTCAAAAGTTCAAGCTTGGGGATGCCCAAGGCACCCCAAGTAAATATTTCAAGAAGTCTCAAGCATCTAAGCTTGGGGATGCTACGCATCCCACCTCTCTTCATCAACAATTACCGGTTAGCCTATGTTGAGCCTAAATTTTTATTCGTTCACATGATGCATGCTATTCTTGGAGTGCTATTTTTCTTTTGCTTGCTGTTTAATAAAATACTTAAGATCTGAAAATGTTTATTGAGAGAGAGAGAGAGAGAGTCCTCACGTAGCTACTTAATTGTTTGACTACTCATTGATCTTCACTTATATCTTTTGAGAGTAGCTTGTCATTTGCTCTTGTACTTCACTTAATTTTTTTGAGCTTTCCAAAAAGCAATAGCAATATATGAAACTAGTTCCAAAGTGATAGATATCCAAGGAGGATTTAATAAAAACTTTCATGAAGATCATGGGACAAATTAAACTTGATTCTTTGTAATAGTTTTGAAACATGATGATAGTAATATGTGAGTGATGTTAGTGAGTAATTATGCTTAGTAGGAATATTGGTGTTAAGGTTTGTGATTCCCTATGCATGCACGAAAGTCAATAGTTATGCAATGAAGTTATATCCTACTTGTGGTGCATTATTCGGTGTTAGTTATGACTCAATGCTCACTTATGTGATTTTTTGTTCCTTGGTTTGGTTGCTTCCCAATCTATTTGCTAGCCTTCATTTGTACTAAGTAGAAATACTACTTGTGCATCCAAAATTCTTAAACCAAGTTTTGCCTTATGAGTCCACGATACCTACCTATATGCGGTATTTCCATGCCGTTCCAAGCAAATTTGTATGTGCCATCCCTAAATTTTCAAAATAAATTTTCTCTTTTGTGTGCCCGTACCGCTCATGAAACGGTGGGGATTATCCAATATTTTTCCATGCTAGGTGTGTTATTCTCATGATATGTGTTGATTCACTATCATTCACGAGAATGTGGCTGGTATTCGGGATGCCCAGTTCCATGCTCAAAATTCAAATCAAAATATAATGAAACAAAACTCCCCCAGGATTGTTGTTTGTATGGACGGTACCCGTGGATTCGGCTCGCCGTGGAGTGTGATTGATTGGTGGAGGGGGAGTAAAAACTTTACCATTCTCTTTGGGAACCGCCTATAATGTATCTAGCATGGAAAGTATTGTGAGCTACTTTGTCGTTTTCGTTGACAGGAAAAGCATGCCACTCAAAATATTTTTCTCTCTCAATTTAAACCTTGAGCTCTGGCACCTCTACAAATCCCTACTTCCCTCTGCGAAGGGCCTATCTATTTACCTTATGCAATTTTTATTTTTGCTTTGAGTCTCCATCTTCTCTTATAAGCACCAACTAGGGGCACTATGATCGTACTTTGGCATTGGGCATAGCTAATATTTGAGTGTGTTTCATGAGTGGATCAATGATTGAGCATGATGGGCTAGGGATAACTTTCTTTAGTGTTGATATTTTGAAAGACATGGTTGCTTGTTGACATGCTTGAGTATTGAAGTCATTATGTTAAAACTAGACTATTGCTTTGAATCATTTACAAGTCCAAATGTCCATGCTATACAAAGATGAAAAGAATATGATGAACATGTTAGGTAGCATTCACACTTCATAAATTATTTCTTTTATCATTTACCTACTCGAGGACGAGCATGAATTAAGCTTGGGGATGCTGATACGTCTCCAACGTATCTATAATTTATGAAGTATTCATGTCATGTTTACAATAATTTTATATGATTTTGGTACGATTTTATTAGAACTAACCCGGACTGACGCTGTTTTCAGCAGAACTACCGTGGTGTTGTTTTTGTGCAGAAATAAAAGTTCTCGGAACGGGAAGAAAATTTACGGAGAATATTTTTGGAAAATATAAAAAATACTGGAGCGAAAATTCATCGGAGAGGAAGGTCGTGGAGGCCACAAGCCTAGGGGGCGCGCCCCCCTGGCTTGTGACTTCCTCGGGAATCTTCTGGACGTGGGACCAACGCCAAAAACTCCTATAAATACAGAAACCCCCGAAAAGAAACCTAGATCGGGAGTTCCGCCGCCGCAAGCCTCCAGAGCCACGAAAAACCAATCAGGAGCCCGTTCCGGCACCCTGCCGGAGGGGGAAACCATCACCGGAGGCCATCTTCATCATCCCGGCGGTCTCCATGACGAGGAGGGAGTAGTTCACCCTCGGGGCTGAGGGTATGTACCAGTAGCTATGTGTCTGATATCTCTCTCTCTCTCTCTCGTGTTCTTGAGATGACACAATCTTGATGTACCGCGAGCTTTATTAATATAGTTGAATCATATGAAGTTTTCCCCTCTCTATCTTCTTGTGATGAATTGAGTTTTCCCTTTGAAGTTTAGTTATCGGATTGAGTCTTTAAGGATTTGAGAACACTTTATGTATGTCTTGCGATGGGATATCTGTGGTGACAATGGGATGTTCTATTGATCTACTTGATGTATGTTTTGGTGATCAAGTTGCGGGTTCCGTGACCTGGGGAATCTATGCATAGGGGTTGGCACATGTTTTCGTCTTGACTCTCCGGTAGAAACTTTGGGGCACTCTTTGAAGTTCTTTGTGTTGGATTGAACATGATGAATCTGAAATTGTGTGATGCATATCGTATAATCAAGCCCATGGGTACTCGTGGTGACATTGGAGTATCTAGGTGACATTAGGGTATTGGTTGATGTGTATCTTAAGGTGTTATTTTAGTACGAACTCTAGGGCTGTTCATGACACTTATACGGATAGCTCATAAGATTGACCGGAAAAGATAACTTTGAGGTGGTTTCGTACCCTACAATAATTTCTTCGTTTGTTCTCCGCTATTTGTGACTTTGGAGTGAACTCTTTGTCGCACGTGAGGGATTTACATATGATTCAACTATGTCAGTATTGTTGAGAGAACTTGCACTAGTAAAAGTATGAACCCTAGGCCTTGTTTCTAAGCATTGCAATACCGTTTGTGCTCACTTTTATCATTAGTTACCTTGCTGTTTTTATATTTTCAGATTACAAAAACATATATCTACCATCCATATTACACTTGTATCACCATCTCTTCGCCGAACTAGTGCACCTATACAATTTACCATTGTATTGGGTGTGTTGGGGACACAAGAGACTCTTTGTTATTTGGTTGCAGGGTTGTTTGAGAGATACCATCTTCATCCTACGCCTCCCACAGATTGATAAACCTTAGGTCATCCACTTGAGGGAAATTTGCTACTGTCCCACAAAACTCTGCGCTTGGAGGCCCAACACGAGTCTACAAGAATAAAGTTGTGTAGTAGACATCAGTGCCCACTGATACGTATCCAACGTATCTATAATTTTTGCATGTTCCATGCTGTTATATTATCATTCTTGGATGTTTTACAATCATTTTATAGCAACTTTATATCATTTTTTGGGACTAACCTATTGACATAGTGCCAAAGTGCCAGTTGCTGTTTTTGCTTGTTTTTTACTTCGCAGAAAATCAATACCAAACGGAGTCCAATCGTGACGAAACTTTTTGGAGATTTTTTCTGGACCAAAAGACACCCAGTGGGCGAAAGAAGTGCCGGGAGAGTGGGCCGAGGAGACCACAACCCACCAGGGCGCGCCAGGGGGGCCCCGACGCGCCCTGATGGGTTGTGCCTTCCTCGGGGCCCCTCCCCACCGCCTCTGATGCCTATAAATTCCCAAATAGTCCAAAAACCCTAGGGGAGTCGACGAAACACAATTCCAGCTACCGCAAGTTCCAGAACCTCGAGATCCAATCTAAACATCATCACGGAGGGGTTCATCTTCCTCATAGGTGCCTCTCCGATGATGCGTGAGTAGTCCACCATAGACCTACGGGTCCGTCGGCAGTAGCTAGACGGCTTCCTCTCTCTCTTATGATTCTCAATACAATGGTCTCTTGGATATCTATTTGATGTAATCTTTGCGGTGTGTTTGTTGGGATCCGATGAATTTTGAGTTCATGATCAGTTTCTATCCATGAATATTATTTGAGTCTTCTTTGATCTCTTATATGCATGATTACTTATAGCCTTGTATTTCTTCTCCGAATTTTTGGTTTAGTTAGGCCAACTAGATCGATTTTTCTTGCCATGGGAAGAGGTGCTTTGTTATGGGTTCGATCTTGCGGTGTTCTTTCCTAGTGACAGAAGGGGCAGCAAGACACGCATGTATCATTGCTATTAAGGATAACAAGATGGGGTCTATTCCTACATAAATAGATATTGTCTACATCATGTCATCGTTCTTATTGCATTACTCCGTTTTTCCATGAACTTAATACACTAGATGCATGCTGGATAGCGGTCGATGTGTGGAGTAATAGTGGTAGATGAAGGCAGGAGTCGGTCTACTTATCTTGGACGTGATGCCTATATAATGATCATCGCTTTGGATTTCATCATGACTATTCGATTTTCTATCAATTGCCCAACAGTAATTTGTTCACCCACCGTGCGCTATACTCATGAGAGAATCCACTAGTGAACCGTACGGCCCCCGGGTCTACTTTTCCAACATTTTGCTTTCCGATCTATCTTTTTGCAATATTTGTTTTCAGATATACAAAACCAAAAACCCAAAAACATATTGCTGCATTTTTTATTAGCCCTTTTTATTTTTTGTTCTTGAGAGATCTATCTCTCCTATCTATCACTACCTAATCTATCTTTTTACCGTAGAGAGATTGACAACCTCTCTTTCGCGTCGGGTTGCAAGTATTTGTTGTTTGTGTGCAGGTGCTGCTTATTGGGTGGTGGTGATCTTCCTACTAGTTCGATAAACTTGGTTTCATAACTAAGTGAAATACTAACCATCGTTGTGCTGCATCATCCCTTCCTCTTTGGGGAAATACCGACGCAGTCTCAAGCCACGTCACCCACTTAGCCCAAGTAAACTTTGAATGGCAATAGCTGCATTATTGGAGGGGTAGAAGCCCCATTTACCCCCTTAGGACAGTAGAGTCAACTTTAGCTAGAAGGCGTCCCAATAATTTGAAGGGTGAAAATCTTGATGAAATTTTTGATAAAAGTGGGTTTGAAGAGGTCAAAACTTTAACTAGTGATGTGCCCACTATTTTGGATTGCAAAGACTTTAATTATGATAGTTGCTCTTTGATTGAATGCATTTCTTTGCTGCAATCCATGTTGAATTCACCCCATGCTTATGAGCAAAATAAAGCTTTTACTAAACATATCGTTGATGCCATGATGAAATCTTTTGAAGAAAAGTTGGAGTTGGAGATTTCTATTTCTAGAAAATTACATGATGAGTGGGAACCTACCATTAAGGTCAACATAAAAAATTATGAGTGCTTTGCTTTTTGTGATTTGGGTGCTAGTGTTTCCACGATTCCGAAATCTCTATGTGATGTGCTTGGTCTCACCAATATTGAAGAATGCTCTCTTAATTTGCACTTGGCGTATTCTACTATTAAAAAGCCTTTGGGAAGAATTAATGATGTTCTTATTCTTGCAAATAGGAACTATGTGCCTATTGATTTTATTGTGATTGATATTGATTGCAATCCGTCTTGTCCCATTATACTTGGTAGACCGTTTTTACGCACTATAGGTGCCGTGATTGATATGAAAGAAGGCAATATTCGTTTTGAATTTCCGTTGAGAAAGGGTATGGAACACTACCCTATAACAAGAATTAAGACACCATATGAATCAATCATGAGGGCATCCTATGGATCCAAAACCAAGGATGACAATACTTGAATCTATGCGTTATGCCTAGCTAGGGGCGTTAAACGATAGCGCTTGTTGGGAGGCAACCCAATGAATAAATAAATTTTTCCTTTTTCCTTTCTGTTTTTGTGTGTTGACACAATTATGCCTCTCTTATGATTGTGTTTTTATGGTTTATTTAGTGTTTGTGCCAAGTAAAGCCTTTAGGATGATTCATAGGATGAATAGAAGTGATGCTGAATCTGAAACAGAAAGTTTGCGTCCAGTATATGAATTTTAATTTTCTTCTAAAACGTGATCTTGAGCTGAAATTTTAACACAGTGTTTCTATACAAATTACTTACGTTTTCCTAATTCTTCAGAATTTTTAGAGTTACAAAAGTATGGTTAGAGTACAGATTACTACAGACTGTTCTGTCTAAGACAGATTCTGTTTTCGTTGCATTGTGTGCTTGTTTTTTTGAATCTATGGGTTATATTGAAGGGTATGAGCCATGGTAAAGTTAGAATACAGTAGGTATAATGCAATAATAAAATATGAATGGGTTTGCAATAGTACCTAAAGTAGTGATTTGCTTTATTATACTAACGGATCTCACGAAGATTTTGTTGAGTTTTGTGTGATTGAAGTTTTCAAGTTTTGGGTGAGATCACGATGGATGATGGAATAAGGAGTGATAAAAGCCTAAGCTTGGGGATGCTACCACACCCCCAAGAAATATCCAAAGATTAACAAGCAACTAAGCTTGGGGATGCCCCCATGTGGCATCCCCTCTTTCTTCTAACGACCATCGGTATTTTACTTGGAGCTATATTTTTATTCGTCACATATCATGAGTTTTGCTTGGAGTGTCTTGTATCTTTGCTTGCTTTGTTTGTTAGTTTGTCACTTGTACCATTGCTGAACACACCTATTTGAGAGAGCCAAAATTATGCTATCATTTGTTAGAATTTCTCTATGTGCTTCACTTAATCTTTTTGAGCTATAGAATTGCTCTAGTGCATCACTTATATCTTTTTGAGCACGGTGTGCTTGGAAATTTTTGTAGAAATACTCTAATGCTTCACTTAGATTAATTTGAGAGTTAGTAAATTTTGAAGAAATCCTCTCATGCTTCACTTATACCTTTTTTAGAGATGAAATCTTTATGCTCATGTGCTTCACTTAAAGTTGTTTGAGCTTGCCAAAAAGCAATGGCAATATATGAAACTAGTCCCAAAGTGATAGATATCCAAGGAGGATATAATAAAAACTTTCATGAAGATCATTGGACAAAATTAAACTTGATTCCTTGTAATAGTTTCGAAACATGATGATAGTAATATGTGAGTCATGTTAGTGAGTAATTGTGCTTAGTAGGAATATTGGTGTTAAGGTTTCTGATTCTCTATGCATGCACGAAAGTCAATAGTTATGCAATGAAGTTACATCCTACTTGTGGTGAATTATTCGGTGTTAGTTATGCTGAATGCTCGCTTATGTGAATTTTCGTTTCTTGGTTTGGTTGCTTCCCAGTCTATTTGCTAGCCTCCATTTGTACTAATTAGAAATACTACTTGTGCACCCAAAATCCTTAAACCAAGTTTTGCCTTATGAGTCCATTATACCTACCTATATGCGGTATTTCCATGCCGTTCCAAGCAATTTTTTATGTGCCATATCTAAATTTTCAGAATAAATTTTCTCTTTTGTGTGCCCGTACCGCTCATGAAACGGTGGGGAGTGTCTAATATTTTTCCATGTTAGATGTGTTATTCTCAAGATGAGTGTTTATTCACTTGTCATTGCACGAGAGTGCGGAGGTAATAGGGATGCCCATTCCCGAAATGAAAAAGAAAAAAAATATTTACTTTATGTTGTCAAATAATAAATTCCTTGGAAAGTGTTGGTATGGAAGGCAACCGTGGATACGGTCCGCCATGGAAAGTGAAAGTTTGGTGGAAAAAGGAATAAACTTTATTTTCTGTTTGGGAACCGCCTATGATATATCTAGCATGGAAAGTATTGTGGGCTACTTTTTCGTTTTTGTTGACAGGAAAAGCATGCCACCCAAAATATTTTTTCTCTCGCAATTTAAACCTTGAGCTCTGGCACCTCTACAAATCTCTACTTCCCTATGCGAAGGGCCTATCTATTTACTTTATGCAATTTTTATTTTTGCTTTGAGTCTCCATCTTCTCTTATAAGCATCAACTAGGGGGCACTATGATCGTACTTGAGTATTGGGTATAGCTAATATTTGAGTGTGTTTGATGAATGGATCAATGATTGAGCATGATGGGATAGGGATAACTTTCTTTAGTGTTGATATTTTGAAATACATGGTTGCTTGTTGACATGCTTGAGTATTGAAGTCATTATGTTAAAACTAGACTATTGCTTTGAATCATTACAAGTCCAAATGTCCATGCTATACAAAAGAAAAGAATATGATGAACATGTTAGGCAGCATTCCACATCAAAAATTCTGTTTTTATCATTTACCTACTCGAGGACGAGTAGGAATTAAGCTTGGGGATGCTAATACGTCTCCAACGTATCTATAATTTTTGCTTGTTCCATGCTGTTATATTATCATTCTCGGATGTTTTACAATCATTTTATAGCAACTTTATATCATTTTTTGGGACTAACCTATTGGCATAGTGCCAATGTGCGAGTTGCTATTTTTGCTTGTTTTTTACTTCGCAGAAAATCAATACCAAACGGAGTCCAATCGCGACGAAACTTTTTGGAGATTTTTTCTGGACCAGAAGACACCCAGTGGAGTGGGCTGAGGAGACCACAACCCACCAGGGCGCGCCAGGGGGGCCCCGGCGCGCCCTGATGGGTTGTGCCCTCCTCGGGGCCCCTCTCCACCGCCTCTGATGCCTATAAGTTCCCAAATATTCCAAAAACCCTAGGGGAGTCGACGAAACACAATTCCAGCTGCCGCAAGTTCCAGAACCTCGAGATCCAATCTAAACACCATCACGGAGGGGTTCATCTTCCTCATAGGTGCCTCTCCGATGATGCGTGAGTAGTCTACCATAGACCTACGGGTCCGTAGGCAGTAGCTAGATGGCTTCCTTTCTCTCTTATGATTCTCAATACAATGGTCTCTTGGAGATCTATTTGATGTAAACTTTTGCGGTGAGTTTGTTGGGATCCGATGAATTTTGAGTTCATGATCAGTTTCTATCCGTGAATATTATTTGAGTCTTCTTTGATCTCTTCTATGCATGATTACTTATAGCCTCGTATTTCTTATTCGAGTCTTTGGTTTAGTTAGGCCAACTAGATTGATTTTTCTTGCCATGGGAAGAGGTGCTTTGTGATGGGTTCGATCTTGCGGTGTTCTTTCCAAGTGACAGAAGGGGCAGCAAGGCACGCATGTATCGTTGCCATTAAGGTTAACAAGATGGGGTCTATTCCTACACGAATAGATCTTGTCTACATCATGTCATCGTTCTTATTGCATTACTCCGTTTTCCCATGAACTTAATACACTAGATGCATGTTGGATAGTGGTCGATGTGTGGAGTAATAGTGGTTGATGCAGGCAGGAGTCGGTCTACTTATCTTGGACGTGATGCCTATATAATGATCATCGCCTTGGATATCGTCATGACTACTCGATTTTCTATCAATTGCCCAACAGTAATTTGTTCACCCACCGTGCGCTATACTCATGAGAGAATCCACTAGTGAACCCTACGACCCCCGGTCTACTTTTCCAACATATTGCTTTCCGATCGATCTTTTTGCAATCTTTGTTTTTAGATCTACAAAACCAAAAACCCAAAAACATATTGCTGCATATTTTATTTGCCCTTTTTATTTTGTGTTCTTGAGAGATCTATCTCTCCTATCTATCACTATCTAATCTATCTTTTTACCGTAGAGAGATTGACAACCTCTCTTTCGTGTCGGGTTGCAAGTATTTGTTGTTTGTGTGCAGGTGTTGCTTATTGGGTGGTGCTGATCCTCCTATTGGTTCGATAACCTTGGTTTCATAACTGAGGGAAATACTTACCGTCACTGTGCTGCATCATCCCTTCCTGTTGGGGGAAATACCGATGCAGTCTCAAGCCACATCACTCACTTACCCCCAGTAAACTTTGAATGGCCATAGCTCCATTATTGGAGGGGTAGAAGCCCCATTTACCCCCTTAGGATAGTAGATTTCACCCCTCTCTCAACTTTTCTTCTCCCCTCAGGCACCTCCAGAGCACCCCTTGGCTATATTTACCTTGTTTGCACCTTCTAGATTCCCCTAGAAACAGGTAGACACCTAGGACACGCCCTGGGAGCAAATGGCATGCTTTGGCATGCCAAAAGGGTGCTCCAGAGCACGCAACAGTGCTCTGGCGCAATGTAGCTGCCCTCATCCCGAGTCCTCGAGCTCCTCCCGCTCGCCAGCGGCTTCCTTGTGGCGTCTGAAGCACGCCCTATGGTCGGCCCCCTCCCCTGCTCTCCTCTCGCTCCCTCTTCCCCCCAATCGAGCCCCTACTCAACCAGACCCACTCGAGGGAGCCCCGAGCTCGAGATCGAGCCGGAGCTCCGCCGCCTCGGCTCGCCAGTGAACGCATGGTACAATCCTCCTTAACCCCTTCCTTCGCTCGATCCGTGACTGCGATGAGCTCCTGATGCGATTCCCCTCCTGCTCCTTTGGTTTTCAGCCGGAAACAACCAGACCAAGCCCCTCCCAACGCTCTCCGCCACGGTTGCTCGTCGCCGGCAATTCCACGCTCTCCGGCGACTAACTCCGGCACAACCCGAATGGGGGATCGACCCCGAGCACGTCGGTGCCCTCCTTTCGGCTTGCCGTGTCTCGCAGCATCACCGGTGAGGTCCCTCCCTTCTTTGTCCCGAGGAAGGAGATGACAGGTGGGCCAACCTGTCATCCCCTTTTTTCCCTCTGTCTCCCTGACGGACGGGGCCTACCCGTCAGGTTTGAAAGCGCGCCGCGGCGTGTACCGCTTCGGGCGGAGACGTATTCCCTAAGTACGTCTTCGCTGTGGCCGCGACACTGTGTAGTGCCTTGGGCCGAATTCTTCCTGGGCCGTCTCTTCTGGCGCCCTTCTGGCCAAGTGCATAGTAGCACTTGTTCTTTTCTTTTTTCTAGAGAACTTCCAAAACTTCCACCAAAATAAATACTTGTCCAAACTCAATAATTCAAATTTCTACATTCTCCTAAAAATGCCACCTATTTAATGGTGCCACTTTCATATTTTTCCACCATACTTTTCTATAATGTTCAAATTTAAATTCAAAATTGAACTACCTGGGACCACTTTGCAAAATCTCTAGAGCTTTCAATTTGACTCCAATTGGAGTGATTCAAATTACTAGATAACTATACAATCATGCGCTAGTTATCTAGCTATGGTTAACATTTTCCCATGCCATGTTCCTATTGGATCTAAGAAAGAGTCCCCTTTTCCATTTAATTCATCCTAGGAAAATCATAGGAAATTCATCCCAACTCCCAATCCAGAGAAACCACTTTCTAAAATCTTCTAAAATCATGCCCTATTTGTTGGGTGCATCCACCCATTTTTATAAAAATGTTTTCTGAAGACTTCTTATAGGATCACCAATTCCCCTATTTCCACCATTCAAAGAGCCTCATTGATCCAACTCCAGTACAGCCATTTTAGGTATTTTTCTTATGACCAAAGATGTCCAAGAAAAATAAAACTCCTATTTATAGAGCACTTTTATTTTCTGGTTGTTGTGGTTGTTTCTTATGACCAGTGTTGCTTATTGTGGGTGTTTCTGACATTAGTTGACGAAATAGACAGAGTGCTTGGAGTTGGACCAGAAGCTTGTGAAAACCCCGAAGACCTTCCTAAGCCAGGCAAGCAGCCCTTTGACCATGTCTATGAAACCCTTTTTGCATGGCATATAGCACTTACTTTGTTGCATCGAATCATGATGATTGTGGTGACCACCTTTATGGGTTACCTCCGTTACTTTCCTTGTTGATACTTGCATTGAGCATGACCCTACCTTCCTATGAGGGTTGTACGGGTGGGAAGTAAATAGGATGCTCAGTAGTGCTACGCGAATGGGACGGGAATATGCATGGTGATGGAGACAAAAGTGTTTTCAAAGACTTTTTGAAAACCCCGTCGGGTGCCACTAATGCCCGAGGGAGATGTTGAGCTAGGTAACCACTTGATAAACAAGTGGTGTACCGAGGCAAGTGAGTGTGTTCGTTTTTCGAAAACGGATTGGTGTAAGTTGCGACCGTTATTCCAACCTTACATGTACAACCAAGATACCCCTTTATGGGATGGGGATTTCTTGATTACCTTGGTCGCTGCTAGCAGAGAGCCCGCATTACTAGTGGCGGGAGTGATGTGGTCACTCTCGATACGGGATCATGCCTCATAGGACGGCCATGGGCTGTTTTCACAGACACCGGGCACACCGTTGCATGCCCTCGTGGATGACACTTGTGATGTACATCATGAGGGATGGCACCAACGAGTGGACTCCTTGTTAGTATCGTCAGGGGAAAGGCATTGTTCAGGTGCTTACCTCGGGTATGTAATATACCGTGAGTTGTGGATGACACGGAAGTTCCATGAGTCTTGTGGGTAAAGTGTGCAACCTCTGCAGAGTGTAAAACAATTCGAATAGCCGTGTCCACGGTCAAGGACAGTTGGATGACCGCTCTTGGGCTACGTCCATTGTTTACAAAAACTTGGTGTGAGTGTGTGGGAAAGGAATACATGAGTTAAGTCGGATGACTTGACATGATGATTGAACATGGGTTGTTCAAACCTTGTTTATATTGATATTTGTAACCTGTTCATACGGATACTTGTGACCTCATGATGCATGCTTACAAGATGATAGGACATGTCATTGCATTCCAAAATTAGCTTTCTGCAAAATTACCTACTTAGTGCTATATCATGCATTGTTACACCTTGTTCCAAAACATGGGTTGCTTGTGAGTACATTCAAAGTACTCATTGGCTTGCCACTGGTTATTTAATTGGCCAGGCATGGAAGAGCAGGAATATGGTGAAGATTTCGTTGGTGATGAACATGCGAATTAGGACGCTTCCTAGTCAGACTGCATGTAGGGTTAAGGCAGATGGCATAGGTCTACGCTATCTTTCAAGATTTCCGCTGCGAGTTTATGTTTGTTATTTGGCCTTCATGGCCCTATCTATGTAAGACTTGACCTTGATGGTCTTTATTTGTTTAAGATGGTATGTATGGATGTAAGACTCTTGATTATCCAACTTCTGTGTGTTTAGTGAGCATTGATCTCTAGGATCACTGTACACGTGCATTCAGTGATCACGACTTATGAGTCAGGGTCCCCACAGAGCTAGTATCAGAGCCATCCTGACTGTAGGAAGCCCTTAGTTAGCATGGACGTTAGTTAGGCCAGGAACTAGCCCCCAGACCCCAAAATCACTTGCAAAACCTATTGCATTTCTCTCCTCATCTGATCTAACCAACTATCAAACCTTTTACACTCACCTCATCCTCTCTTGTCATATTAACCCCTTCTCTAACCATCTTGTAGATGGCCGTCTCTCCCATGAGACTCCTCATGACCGGATTCCCACCTCTCCTGAGAGTCTGCCTCCAACAATGTCAATATCCATCGGAGCGGATGTACACCCTGCACGAACTGGACAACGTCGAGTTCGGAGCAGAGTTCTATGCAAAAGTAGTTGTACCTGCCAAGACCTCACCCCAGAGTTGGTTCTTTGTTGGACCGCCTATGCCAACAAGAGACATGGCCATTCAGCAGGCGTCTTATGAAGCCCTTCTCCGTCTTTGATACCTCCTCCCGGAAATGAAGGAAGGGCAAGCTACCCGCTACCTGCCCAGCAAGAGTGGATTAGGAGCCTCTACTCAAGCAATGATTTCCACAAGAGACAAAGACCCAACCGTCAAGCTCCAGATCCGCTTTGGCAACGCGGTAGATTACCTTCTACGTTACCTTACCGAAGAATTCCTCAAGTCCCGCTAGGATTTCCCTTCGCTCCTACATCTCCACTGTCTCGAGAAGAAGAAGGTGGTCGAGCAAGAGAAACAGATTTCTGCCCTACAAGTCTGCATCACCAACCAAAGGCAGCAAATTGAGGAACTTCAGGAAGCCTAACCGAGCCCCGCGCAGAAGGCATAGTTACGGATTTCCGTATCCACTGCGTAGAGGACCATCGTCCGACCACCGACATCATAAACCAAGGATGAATAACAACTTCGACATACCTGTCACATGTTTCGGATGTGGAGAATTTGGACATCATGTTAGGAGGTGTCCCAACAAGCAGCCGACGATCCCATACCCCCTGGTACCACAGGAGGGCTCAGGAGCTGAAGAATGAGCATCCTTCCCTCCAAGACATGAAGCAAGCATGACTACTGAGTCCGAGCACCCCTAGGGTAGGATTAGTCGTATATCCCCTATGCGACGTCGAGTCCGTGTGATGGTTCGAATGGAACCATGTTGTGTGATTGCTTGTTTTTACTTGTTTGTGCCTCGATATAAGTCGCACGTTTGCCCTAGGCAACAAGTACGCGACCATATCACCTACCCTATCTTAATGTTTGTGTTTGGCCCCCTTTAGGCACCTCCCCTCTATGCTACTTTTCCCTCTCACCTTTCTCGTCAACTGAAGACCAACAAGGTGAAAGCACATATGCTCCATTGGTGGTTTTGAGAATTCATGACAACATACATTGTCTCTTGGACTAATATTTTTACCTAGTGTATTTTAGATAAAGTCCATAGAGGAAGATGGTTTGGTTAAATGGATTGTGTGGAGAATCCCCAAGGATATGAAAAGAAGAAGAAGAAATAGGATTGGCCAAGCTTCAAGCTACAAGACTCTACATTTTACAGTTTGTGAGAAATCACTTTGAGTCCATAGGAAAGCCAATACTATTAAAAGGGGGTGAGGAAATATGATGATCTGGTTGCTCAAGTGCTTAGATATTAGCCACCAAAAATACTCACTCATTTTCCACACAAAATCTTCTGTCCTAAGCCAAACTTGCAAAATCAATGCCACCAACTATTTCCACTCGGCCCTACCGATTTTCAACTCAGACAGAACCCAGCCAAACCCTAGCATCTCAGTGTAACCAAGTTTTCATTTTCGGTCTCACCGAAGTCGTGACCAACTCTCTGTTAGGTCAATTTTCAGAATCGGTCCCATCGTGTTCTGCAAATCGGTCTCACCGAGTTGATGGCCAAGTCTCTGGTTAGTCGTTACCCCATTGTCAGTACCATCGAGATTTATATATCGGTCTCACCGAAAACGCCAAAGTTGTCACATTTTGCACTAGTCGGTGTAACCGAGTTTTTGCTTCGGTTCCACCGAGTTGGGCAATAATGTTGTAACAGTTGGATTTTTGGAGATGCCTATATATACCCCTCCACCACCTATCACTCGTAAGAGAAGCACTCAGAACCATTCCACACTTGTCGATTTCTAGCCTCCCCAAGTTGCTTTCCATCCAATCAATCTCTTCTACCCATGCCAAACCTGTGAGAGAGTGATTGAGTGTTGAGGAGACTATCTTTTGAAGCACAAGAGCAAGGAGTTCATCATACTACCACATCTATTACCTTTTGGAGGGTGGTGCCCCCTAGATTTGTTAGGTGTTACTTGGGATCCTCCTTCTTCGTGATTGTGGAGTTGAACCAAGGAGTTTGTGAGGGCAAGGAGATCGCCTACTTCGTGAAGATCTACCCATAGTGAGGCTAGTCCTTCGTTGACGGAAGCCATGATGGAATAGTCGAGGTTGCTACTTGGTGGACCCTTATGGGTGGAGCCCTCCGTGGACTCTCGCGAGCGCTACCCTCCATGGGTTGAAGACTCCATAAACATGGACGTACGATAGCACCACCTATCAGAACTACGGGAAAAAATCTTCGTGTCTCCAAATTGCGTTTGATCTTCCTTTCTCAACTCTCTTACATATGCTTGTATTTACTTTCCGTTGCCATACTTGTTGACTAGCATGTGTAGTGTGCACTAGACTTGTTAGAATTGCTAAAATCTGCCAACCAATTAACTTGGGAAAATGTTAGGTTTTAATTTATGCACGTAGTCTATTCACCCCCCTCTACACATACACTTCTAGTGATCCCTCAATCGGTATCATAGCTTTGGTCTCCAAAGCTTCGGTTTCATCACTGTTGGAGGAAGATGGATGTGTCTAGTTTGGGGAGTCTTAGTTGTAGAGTGCCCGTTCTCGATGGGGGTACTATAGTCAATGGAAATATGAGATGCTTGAGCTATTCAATGAATTCCATTTGAGCAAGTATGTTAAGAACCCCTATGTACCTCCCATTGATCCCTTACATCCCACACACGAAGAGGAAGTTGATATGCTATGCAATCTTAGAACTGTTAATCTTATCATTAGAGGATTTCCTAGAATTGTGTTTGATCAAATGAAGAATTTTGAATGTGCTTATACTTTGTGGAATGATTTGGAGAAACGATATCCAAATTATTCATTGAGTAATCTTGATGAAATTCTTCATAAAACTATTGCTTTTCACAAAATGATGCCTAGTGATCCTAAGTTTGATGATTATCTATTTGAGCTTAGAGACCTCATGCAGTGCTAAAGGAGATGTCATAACTATCAACGACATTATTGTTGAAGCCATTCACATTCATAAACTTGAACATTGTCATGATCACAACTCTAACAAATCTCTTGTTTCTTATGACGAGGATTTCCCACTTGATGCTGACAATGTGGAACATGGCTATATGATGAAGATGAGTTATTCGACATCGAGTATGAGAAGCCTATGAAGAATCTAAGTCTCATGTCAAACTACAAGGCTTACATGTACGGAGGAAAATAGTGAATTCTCGATAGTGGATGCACCGATCATATGACCGGAGATAGAGACATGTTTGAAGAGATCACACCAAACCATGGACCGCGAAGGTATGTGACTTTTGGAGACAACTCCAAGGGAAAGGTACTTGGTCTTGGTAACATGGCCATATCTCATGATAGCTCTATTCAAAATATCATGCTTGTTGAATCCCTTGGCTATAATCTTCTTTCCGTATCTAGACTTGCCGAGTTCGGTTTTAATGTGCTATTTACCAAAGTAGATTGGCAAGTGTTTCTTCAAAACAATCATAGCATGGTCTTTACCGGTTTCCGTAGAGGTGATCTATGCATTGTCGATTTCACTAAGAGATCCAAACCTCGTACTTGTCTTATTGCAAAATCTTCTAAAGGTTGGCTTTGGCATAGAAGACTAGGACATGTTGGTATGCGTAATCTAGACAAGCTCATCAAAGGTGATCATATACTTGGTGTTAAAGATGTTATCTTTGACAAAGATAGACTTTGTAGTGCTTGTCAAGCTAGAAAGCAAGTAGGTGGAAGTCATCCCGTAAAGAATATCGTGACTACTATAAGACCACTCGAGTTGCTTCATATGCATCTTTTTGGTCCCAATGCTTACAAGAGCCTCGATGGAAATTCCTTTGGTCTAGTTATAGTTGATGATTTTCCAAATTTATGTGGGTATTCTTTCTGGATGATAAGTCACAGGTGTAAAAGATCTTCAAGAACTTCACTCGCAAAGCTCAAAATCAATTTGAGGTGAATATCAAGAAAGTTCGGAGCGACAACAGATCAGAGTTCAAGAACACAAATGTGGATTCCTTTCTTGACGGAGAAGGGATTTCACATGAGTTCTCGGCTACATACACACCTCAACAAAATGGAGTTGTTGAGAGGAAGAACCGGACTCTTATAGAGATGGCTAGAATGATGCTCGACGAATACAAGACGCCAAGACACTTTTGAACTGAAGCCGTGGAAACAACTTGTCATGCTACGAACCGACTCTACCTTCACAAGCTTCTCGGTAAAATGGCATACGATCTACTCCCCGGTAACAAGCCCCAAGTTGGATACTTTCGGGTATTCGGCTCCAAGGTTTACATTCTTGATAAGTATCGTCGTTCTAAATTTGCTCCTAAATCTCATGAAGGTTTTCTACTCGGTTACGGTTTAAACTCTCACACTTACCGTGTCTATAAAAACTTCACTAGAAAAGTTGAAGAGATGGTAGATGTGAAGTTTGATGAATCTAATGGTTCGCAAGTCGATCAATTGCCAAATGATGTAGGAGATAAGGAACCTTCGGAAGCTATCCAAGACTTGTCCATTGGCAAGATTCGTCCCATGAAGGTGAAGGAAAGTACTTCATCGACCCAAGTGGAAGCCCCTACTTCGCGTCAAGGCGAACCTCAACATGACATGAAGGCATCCACAAGCGGCACACGATAATATGAAGAGGAGGAAGAAGTTCATCACGATGATCCACCTCAACCACCTTCACCACCACCTCAAGGGAATGACACCTTCAACAACAACGAAGAAGAAGATGATGAAGAAGAAGCTCCACCATCCAACAAGCAAAAGCTACCCCTACTTTGAGCAAGAGTGGAAAAAAACCATCCTCTAAATCAAATCTTCGGTGACATACAAACCGAGAGGATAACTCGTTCTAAAACTCGACTAGCTAACTTTTGTGAGCATTATTCATTCATCTCTAGTATTGAGACTCTGAAGGTAGAAGAAGCTCTTCAGGACCCAGATTGGGTGAATGCTATGCACGCGGAGCTACACAACTTCGAGAGGAACGAAGTGTGGACACTAGTGGAGAAGCCCAAGGACGAGCAAAACATCATCGGAACCAAATGGGTGTTTCGGAACAAACAAGACGAAGACGGTCAAGTCGTACGCAACAAGGCGCGTCTCGTGGCTCAAGGCTACACCCAAGTCGAAGGTATGGACTACGGTGAGACCTATGCCCCCGTTGCTAGACTTGAGGCTACCCGCATTCTTCTTGGTTATGCTAATCACCATGATATCATTCTTTATCAAATGGATATTAAAAGTGCATTTTAAATGGTGAGATTGAAGAAGAGGTCTATGTTAAACAACCCCCAGGTTTTGTGAACCCTAAGAAACCTAACCACGTTTACAAGCTTCGTATAACACTTTATGGACTTAAGCAAGCCCCACGTGCGTGGTATAAATGCCTAACAAAGTTTCTTATTGAAAAAGGTTTTGAAATTGGTAAAATTGATGCAACCTTATTCACAAAGAGAGTTAATGGTGAATAATTTGTGTGCCAAATCTATGTGGATGATATTATCTTTGGATCTACTAACCCACAATTTAGTGAAAGATTTGGAAGGTTGATGTTCGAGAAGTATGAGATGTCCATTATGTGTGAGCTGAAATTTTTCCCTGGTTTGCAAATCAAGCAAATGAGAGAAGGAACTTTCATCTCTCAAACCAAGTATACCAAGGACTTGATCAAGAAGTTCAACATGCAAGAGTGTAAAGGTATGAAAACTCCTATGCCTACTAGTGGACATGTTGACCTCACCAAGGAGGACAAACCGGTTGATCAAAAGGTTTATCGATCAATGATTGGTTCATTGTTATATCTATGTGCCTCCCGTCCCGACATTATGCTTAGTGTGTGCATGTGCGCTAGATATCAAGCCGCTCCTAAAGAGTGTCATCTTAAGGCCGTTAAAAGAATTGTGAGATACTTGATACAAACACCAAACTTTGGCATATGGTATCCCAAGGGATCTTCTTTTAACCTTGTTGGCTATTCCGACTCGGACTATGCCAGAGATAAGGTTGACAGAAAATCCACCTCGGGTACATGTCAATTTATTGGTCGATCTCTTGTGTCTTGGTCATCCAAGAAATAAAACTCGGTATCTCTATCTACCGTCGAAGCGGAATACATTGCCGCCGGATCATGTTGTGCTTAATTGCTATGGATGACTCAAACTCTTAAGGATTATGGAATCCATGTGAGACATGTTCCATTGTTGTGTGACAATGAGAGTGCTATTAAAATTTCTCATAATCCCGTGCAACATTCTCGAACTAAACATATTCAAGTTCGTCATCATTTCATTCGTGATCATGTTGCTAAAGGGGACATTAATCTCAAACATGTTCGCACCAACAAGCAATTGGCCGATATCTTTACTAAGCCACTTGATGAGAAAGTGTTTTGTCACTTGAGGAGTGAGTTAAACATCATTGATGTTTCACACTTGAGCTAGACTCACTCGGATGCATGCAAGGGCATGAGCTTACATGACTATTCCATGTTACACTTGATATGACACTATCTTATATCTTGGAAATCTATGCTCCCTTGTATTGCATCTACCTTTTGTAGGTACTTGGAAGAACTACATTCCACAAGATTGCTATCAACACATATCATAAGAAATCTTGTCATGACCAAGTATCCACAACTCTTCTTTGATGATGGAAGAAAGAAGACAACACAAACTATATCCTTGACTTACATATAATGAAAATTTCACTCTTGTCATTTGGATATATCTTGTTCTTCCTTGCATGACTAACCCATGTAGGTGAAAAGAGAAGCAAAACGATTAAGGGTTGCTCTCAACTCAAGATGATCTTCATCAACATCGAGCATCCACAAGAATCTCTCCTACATGCCATGTCATCAACATCACTCAAAGGTATGTGATCATATCCTTGAAATAGCTTTACTCCAAGTCATGAGATAAAGCAACTCAAGTGATATGAAAACATTAAAATGCTTAATCGAAAAATGGTAACCTCATTTTGAGCTTAACGTAGAGTATGACCTATGATCAAGTATTCTTGCTTGGCTCCTTAAGTCAATATACTCTAATATAGGTGACCTAGTCACCGCCCAACATCTAGATGTAATACCTTGTTTGGTTCATTTTATAGTTGCATGCTTTCTTGGAACCACTCAACTTACATCTAGTTGAAAGTTTCTTGTAAATTCTCTTTCAAATTCTCTGCAATAAATTTCTTCTATTCGAGTCTTTCTAAAAATTTGCCTTTGCCAAACGATGCCAAGTTTCTGTTTAGTACTTCGGAGCCTCCGACACAAAATTCTCGGTGTCACCGATATTGCAGATAGACTGCACAACCACTTCTCGGTTCCACCGATGTATTTTCTTCGGAGTTACCGATTTTGCTATCTTCTATGTTCTTTGTCAACTTTAGAAAATTTCCATTTATTCAAGGATCCCTTTGTAAAAAAACTTTTACTCAAGGGGGGAGAAATCTTTATTCAAGGAACCCTATGAAAAAGGAGGAGAAATCTTTAATGCTTTCAGATAAGTTAAAGGGGGAGAAATTCTACTCAGTGAGCCCTTAAAACTCAAATGTTCTCAATGATCCCTTTATCTAACCGTTTGTCTGTCCCTTTTTGGAAATTAATGCCAAAGGGGGAGAAATATCAAAGCTTCAAAGCTTATGCTCACACCAAAGGGGGAGATATATACTAAGGGGGAGAATATATCAAAGGGGAGAACATCCAAGTACATCTAAGCTTATGCTTACCCCAAAGGGGAGATGATTTTGATTTGATTGCCTATTTATGCTAGACTTGTCTCACCCTACCTACTCCCAATATCTACATGCTAAGATTCAGGGGGAGAGGAAGATTTACAAATCCATACTTAGGGGAGAAAGTTCTATATATTCTATTGGGGAGACATATCTATCTTAAGAAACTCTATCCTTTATATGTCTTCCATATCTTGGTACTCTTGAATCTTTTTTCATTAGATGAGTAGAATACTCTTGTGTTTCCTAACATTGTTTTCTCAAGCGTGTTTCTACTACTAGAATGCTCAAGAACCTCAAGGTAAGTATATGCATCATGTCCTTGGTCAAGATGATCTCTTGCTTCTTGCACATATTGTTTGCAAGGGTGAAGTCTTGAACATGGAAACACTTCATTCATATATATTTGATGCATATAGCCTAGATATACATGACTTCTCATGTCCTTTCTACTATGTGTGTGTTCATGCATTCCAAAGCAACTATCCTTTAAATGGATTGCACATATTTAGGGGGAGCTTGTGTTGGTCATGTATCCTTCAAAGCTATCACACATTCCTACATATATTAATTTGAATCTTTGATTGTATGTTGTCATCAATTACCAAAAAAGGGGGAGATTGAAAGCACATATGCTCCCTTGGTTGTTTTGATAATTCATGACAACATACATTGTCTCTTGGACTAATATTTTTACCTAGTGTATTTCAGATAAAGTCCATAGAGGAAGATGGGTTGGTTAAATGGATTGTGTGGAGAATCCCCAAGGAGATGAACAGAAGAAGAAGAAATAGGATTGGCCAAGCTTCAAGCTACAAGACTCTACATTTTACAGTTTGTGAGAAATCACTTTGAGTCCATAGGAAAGCCAATACTATTAAAAGGGGCTGAGGAAATATGATGATCTGGTTGCTCGAGTGCTTAGAGATTAGCCACCAAAAATACTCACTCATTTTCCACACAAAATCTTCTGTCCTAAGCCAAACTTGCAAAATCGGTGCCACCAACTATTTCCACTCGGCCCTACCGATTTTCAACTCAGACAGAACCCTGCCAAACCCTAGCATCTCGGTGTAACCAAGTTTTCATTTTCGGTCTCACCGAAGTCGTGACCAACTCTCTGTTAGGTCGATTTTAAGAATCGGTCCCACTGTGTTCTGCAAATCTGTCTCATCGAGTTGATAGCCAAGTCTCTGGTTAGTCGTTAACCATTTTTGGTACCACCGAGATTTATATATCGGTCTCACCGAAAACGCCAAAGTTGTCACATTTTGCACTAGTCAGTGCAACCAAGTTTTTGCTTCGGTTCCACCGAGTTGGGAAATAATGTTGTAATGGTTGGATATTTGGAGATGCCTATATATACCCCTCCACAACCTATCACTCATATGAGAAGCACTCAGAACCATTCCACACTTGTCATATCCAATTTTATGAGAGAGAACCACCTTCCCTTGTGTTGAGGTCAAGATCATCCACTCCAACAATATGGATCTTGATTTCTAGCCTCCCCAAGTTTCTTTCCACCCAATCAATCTCTTCTACCCATGCCAAACCTGTGAGAGAGTGATTGAGTGTTGAGGAGACTATCTTTTGAAGCACAAGAGCAAGGAGTTCGTCATACTACCACATCTATTACCTTTTGGAGGGTGGTGCCTCCTAGATTGGTTTGGTGTTACTTGGGAGCCTCCTTCTTCGTGATTGTGGAGTTGAACCAAGGAGTTTGTGAGGGCAAGGAGATCGCCTACTTCGTGAAGATCTTCCCATAGTGAGGCTACTCCTTCGTGGACGGAAGCCATTATGAAATAGTCGAGGTTGCTACTTAGAGGACCCTTATGGGTGGAGCCCTCCATGGACTCTCGCGACTGCTACCCTCCGTGGGTTGAAGACTCCATAAACGTGGACGTATGATAGCACCAATTATCAGAACCACGGGAAAAATCTTCGTGTCTCCAAATTGCGTTTGATCTTCCTTTCTCAACTCTCTTAAATATGCTTGTCTTTACTTTCCGCTGCCATACTTGTTAACTAGCATGTGTAGGGTGCACTATTCTTGTTAGAATTGCTAAAATCTGCCAACCAATTAACTTGGGAAAATGTTAGGTTTTAATTTATGCAAGTAGTCTATTCACCCCCCCCCCTCTAGACATACACTTCTAGTGACCCCTCTCAAGGCAAGGTGCATCAAGGATCCACCTCGACAATCAACTAGCACTGAAGACTTTTGCGACAACCTATCGCAACCTAATTCAACTCAGTGAAGATATGCTTTTCCCTCAAGATTAGGAATGCCCTCCTAGACCAGCCTAGACTTTGCAAGCTACCCCAGCTCAAACCTCTGATATCGTGTTTAATACACGAATTTGCCAGAACACCTGTTGAGCTTCAATAACCCCTACTTAGCACTAGGTTCATTGTCGAACGAGCGATCATAGTGAACAAACATCCTTCATTCTCAAGCCAGCACCAGGACTGTGATGCCATAGGGAAAATGTTTGACGATATATGACTGGGGGACAAATGATTTGATTCAGCCACAGTAGATGTCTTGAGGATATAGATGAGGATCTTTGGTGAGTTGTGAGACTTTTATGTTGGTAAATGAACTTGGTGGATCAAGTTGATAGAGTAGCATAACTTACTTCTTCCTCGAGTAAACTGGATTTAGTAGTACAATTATGATCACAAGCTGAGATTCTTGGAGGAACGGCTAGGATTTCTCATAGGACATGAGGTTTGGATTAAATAGGTGAACCTAGTGGAGTATAGAGGTTGAGTAAGTCTACATGGTTCGGAGTAATTTGGGTTTGGTCCGATGATCTCGATCTTGATACCATGTTTCTTGATGGAATATAAACTAGAAACACTGGATTGTTGTCCGATTTGATTCGAGGATCTATATGCACCTAACATTGGAATTTACTAGATCAGCATGATGCGAATTGGTGGATATATTACGATGAGATAGTCCTCTCGAGGAATTGGGGACCATATGAACTCTAGGAGATACGTGGAGCAATCACTGGTATTGGATCTGTAACATTAGTGGATCATGTGATATTGGATGGTATTCATGGATCGATTAATTAGGCTTCGAAGGAAGGAAAAAAGATCTCGGATTGGTATATTCCATGTTTCCTTAGCATAGAGATGCAACGCCTTAGACCTTGGATGTATTAGCTGAACACTTGGATTTGTAGTGTCTTATTCAAGCTTAGCAGCTTGTATGCTTCTCCCGAGGATTTTTATATAGGGATGCATATGAGTTAGCTATAGAATATATGGGTGATTTTGTTTAGTCCTTTCGAGAGAGATGGAGATATGAATAGTATGAGTAATGATTGGAGATGACTTATGTGAGACATGGTGCTTTCAGTGGTATAAGATGATTTCTGAATATAGGAATAGGTAGGACTATTGGCATCCAAGAACTGTGCTCAAGGATAAGATGATAGACGTTCACTCACATCCGAAGCTCCTTGAAAACCCGAACATGGTCAGAATATGACTATAGGCTCTGGCTCTAAGTCAGAAGACTATGGTCGATGCTCCACCTCGACCACCACCAATCCTGTCCCTGAGGAAGATGGACACAAAGTACTAGATTTCGATGGACCACAAACCCCTAACAAGTAACCACCCGAGATAAATACAGCTCCCAGAAGGTTAAGACTAACTGGCTAAAGGTTGGTTCCCGAGTCTTACCCTAGGACCACACCGTCCACACCTTACGGTTAATGGATATACCGTCAAGCCCTTTTTAGGTTGACTTATGCCCGCTTCTCTCACATATCCTATGAGTAATGTGTTTATGTGATACTTGGAGAAATATGTTGTTGTCCTCATGGATGACATACTTATTTACCCAATGAGAGAAAGGAACACTTTAGTCCTATTTGGATAGGCCCGAGAGCACCGATTGCCATGCTTCCCAAGCGTAAGGTTTTACCTTTAAGGGAGTTGGACTCCTTGGAGCACCCTCCCTGCAGCAGAAGATATTCTTACCCAAGCACGATGAAGCCCTTGGACATCAAGAGAAATTAAAGAGCCCCTTGTCTCAAATGGTCACCTATCAGTTCCTAACTAGGATGGAACCGAGAAGTTGATAGCACCCTCACTCCACCACTTTGACAGTGTACGATGAGCATGACGTCCCTACTCTCTCCAGATGCCTAGAACAGAGTGGAGCGACTATCATGACTTCGTTATTAGCCCCTTCTTGGTCCAATAAAGGATGAATCCTGACTAGATCATGGTGAAGCCCCTGTCGATGGTGGTTCACCCCGCATGCCAAGCCTCAGACCTTGGGGATTGGATGGCTGGTCTATACTTTTGGGTGGCCAGCTCATCTAGGACCCCCGCCAAAAACCTTCCTAGGTGGTAGAAGCGCCTTAACGCCGAGTCTCTAAGCTTAGTCTTAAGGACGAGACTCAACCCAAGCCTTCCCACAAATGGCGATGAAGAGACAAGTGATCAAGGATGATCGAAGGGCGTACCTCGACAGCTTTGCCAAGCAGAAGACCTCAACAAGAAGCCTACGTTGACACACCTCAACACTCTCAAGGATGAAGACCACCTGCGACTGAAGATCACCTACCTTAAGGGAGTTCAGGACTCCCCCATCGACGAGGAGCTATGATACGTCTCCAACGTATCAATAATTTTTGATTGTTCCATGCTGATATATTATCATTCTAGGATACTTTTTGGGTCATTATTTACAAATTTATAATATTTTTGAGCACTAACCTATTGACCTAGTGCCCAGTGCCAGTTGTTGTTTTCTGCGTGTTTTTTGGTTTTCAGGTTTACATTACCAAACGAAGTCCAATTACCATGCAACTTTTTGATGATTTTTTCTGGACTATATGAAGACCTAGAAGCTTCGGAAGGAAGCCAGGAAGTGCATGAGGGCCCCACCACACATCAGGGCGCGCCCTAGGGGGGCGCGCCCTGATATGTGGTGGCCCCCTCGTGTGTCTCCCAATGTCCCTCTTCGGACTATAAATCCTCTAATATCCCAAAAACCCTGAAGGAAGTCCCGAAACCATTTTTCCACCGCCACAAGTCTTTGTTCCCTCGCGAGGCCATCTGGAGCTCCATTCCGAGACCCTGCCGGAGGGGAGATCGATCATGGAGGGCCTCTTCATCAACCTTGCTGCCCTCATGATGATGTGTGAGTAGTTCACCATAGACCTACGGGTCCATAGCTAGTACCTAGATGGCAATCTCTCTCACTTATGATCTTCAATACAATGGTCATCGCATCTTCGCTTTGATCTATCCGATGTAATCCTATTGTGCGTTGTGTTTGTTGGGATCCGATGAATTGTGGGTTTATATTCAGATTATTCATGAAAAGTATTTGAGATGCCTCTGAACTATATTATCTCTTAAGTGCATGATCGTTATAGCTTCGTAATGCTCTCCGATCTATTGATATGCTTTGGCCAAGTAGATTGATATTTCACGGTGGGAGTGGCGCGTTGTGGGAGGTTCAACCTGGCGAGTTTCTATATCCCAGTGACAAAGTAGGGGACAAGATGCATCTTTGTGTTGTTGCTACTAAGGATAAAACGATGGGGTTCATTCATTTTGTTTGAGTTTACTTTGTCCACATCATGTCATCGTTCTCCAAGCATTACTCTGTTTTACTTAATACTCTAGATGCATGCTGGATAGCGGTCGATGAGTGGAGTAATAGTAATAGGTGCACACAGGAGTCGGCCTATTTGCTTATGGACGTGATGCCTATATATACATGATCATTGCCATGAACATCGCATAACTATCCGCTTTTCTATCAATTGCCCAAAAGTAATTTGTTTACCCACCGTATGCTGCCTACATGAGAGATGCCACTAGAGAACACTATGGCCCCCGGGTCTATTCACTTATATATTTGCAAACACTATTATTACCTCACTGCCTTTATTTACTTTTTATTTATTTTGCATTTATCAACAATTATCTACACAACTCATTTGCTTGCAAATAACGAGATCAAGGGGATTGACAACTCTCTTGCCCGCGTTGGGTGCATGTTGTTTGTTCATTTGTGTGCAGCCGCTGAAGGCGGTTGAGGATTGATATTCCTATTGGTTCAATAAACCTTGGTTTAATAACTAAGGGAAATACTTATCCGGTTTGTGTTGCAATTACCCGTTCCTTTTCACGGAAAACCCAACGCAGATCACAAGTATCAGGAAGGATTTCTAGCGCCGTTGCCGGGGAATATCATCATCAACTACCAAGTAACTTCACACAAAGTTTCATTCACCTGTTCTTCTTTTTATTTGCTGTTATATTTAGCTTGTCTAAGAAAAATCAAAAATACTAAAATAATTACCTTTGCTTGTTACTAGTTTACTTCTTCGCTTGCTAGTTTACTTGTCTTGCTTGTTAATTTGCTTGTTTGGTCACCATGTCTCAAGATACTACTAAGTTGTGTGACTTCTCGAATACTAATAATAATGATTTTATTAGTACTCCTATACCACCGCCACTAGTGCGGAGGCTTTTGATATTAATGCTGCATTGCTAAATCTTGTCATGAAAGATCAATTTTTGGGAAGTCCTAATGAGGATCCCGCGTCACATCTTAATACTTTTGTTCAATTATGTGACATGCAAAAGAAGAAGGATATGGTTAATGATATTGTGAAATTAAAATTATTACCTTTTTCACTAAGAGATAAAGCTAAAGCTTGGTTTTCATCTTTACCGTGTAATAGTATTGGAACATGGGATAAGTGTAAAGATGCTTTTATTGCCAAGTATTTCCCCCTTGCTAAGATCATCTCCCTTAGAAATCAAATAATGAATTTTAAACAGGAAGATCAAGAGCATGTTGCACAAGCTTGGGAGAGAATGAAATTAATGATAAGAAATTGTCCAACTCACGGTTTAAATATGTTGATGATTATCCAAAACTTATATGCTGGACTAAACTTTGTGTCTAGAAATCTTCTAGATTCTGCTGCAGGTGGTACCTTTATGGATGTGACATTAGGAGAGGCCACAAAACTTCTGGAAAACATCATGAAAAATTATTCTCAATGGCATACTGAAAGGGCTCCAACCGGTAAGAAGGTAAATTCTGTTGAAGAAATCGTTACTGTGAGTGAAAAAGTGGATGCCCTTATGAATATGGTTGCTAGTAAAAATGCTCATGTTGATCCCAATGATGTTCCCTTGTCTACTTTGATTGAGAAAAATAATGATGCTATTGATGTGAACTTTGTCTCGTGACATAATTTCAACAACAATGCTTATAGATGAAATTTCAATTCTAGACCGTATCCCGGTAATTCCTCTAACAACTATGGAAATTCTTATGGCAATTCTTCCACCCAGTTTTTACCGGAATCATGATGAAGATCTTAAAATGATTGATGTTTCTCCTATTGAATCTTAATTTACCTCTATGAATATAAATGATAAAGGTACTAGAGATGAGTCAACTTTAGTAGAGAAGCGTCACGTTTGCTTGGAGGGTGATGATTTTGATGCTAAAACATGGGTTTGGAGAGGTCAAAATTTTAACTAGTGATGTGCTCACTATTTTGGATTACAAGGACTTTAATTATGATAATTGATCTTTAGTAGAATGTATTTCCTTGTTTCAATCCATTATTAGCTCACCCAATGCTTATGAACAAAACAAAGCTTTTACCGAACATATTGTAGAAGCTATGATAAGAGCTTATGATGAGAAACTTGAGCTTGAAGTTTCTATTCCTAGAAAATTGCATGATGAGTGGGAACCTACTATAAAAATAAAGATCAATAAATATGAATACAACGCTTTGTGTGAACTTGGTGCTAGTTTTTCGACTATTCCTAAAACTCTTTGTGATGTGCTTGGTCTCACTAATATTGAAGATTGTTCCCTCAACTTGCATCTTGCGGATTCTACCATTAAGAAACCTTTAGGTAGAATTAATGATGTGCTTATTATTGCAAATAAAAATTATATGCCTGTAGATTTTATTGTGCTTGATATTGATTGCAATCCTTCTTGTCCCATAATACTTGGAAGACCTTTCTTACGAACTAGAGGTGCAGTCATTGACATGAAAGAGGGAAACATAAGGTTCCAATTTCCATTAAATAAAGGGATGGAACACTTCACTAGAAATAGAATTAAACCACCTTATGAATCAATTATGAGAGCCACTTATGGGTGGACTGTCAAAGATGACAATACTTGAAAATATGCATTATGCCTAGCTAGGGGCATAAAACAATAGCGCCTGTTGGGAGACAACCCAATAGTTATCTTTAATTTTTTGCTTAGAATTTTCTATTTATTTTTGATAAAATGGTTATTTCCTCTGTAATTATTATGTTTTTGCATTTAAATTAGTGTTTGTTCCAAGTAAAGCCTTTGGGATGACTCACAAGATGAGTAGAATCGAGGCTGAAACAAAACATAAGCTTTTGACTCCAGTACAGGAATTTTAATTTTTTTCTGGAGCGTCATAATCATCTGAAACTTTTACACAGTGTTTAGATACAAAATTTTGAGGTTTTCCTAATTTTTAAGAATTTTTAGAGTTACATAAGTATAGGTTCTCTACAGATTGCTACAGACTGTTCTGTTTTAGACAGATTCTGTTTTTGCTTGCATAGTTGCTTGTTTTGATTATGCTATGGATTTTATCGGGGGGTACAAGCCATGGACAAGTTAGAATACAGTAAATATTATGAATTTATGAAATTTTAATTAATTTATAACAGTAGTCAAAGTATGCAATATGTTTCTTACACTAACGGATCTCACGAGGTTTTGTTGAGTTTTGTGTGATTGAAGTTTTCAAGTTTTGGGTGTTATCTTGATGGACAAAGGAATAAGGAGTAGCAAGAGGCTAAGCTTTGGGATTCCCATGGCACACCAAGGTAATATTTTAAAGGATACTCAAATGTATAAGCTTCCCCTCTTTCGTCTCAAATCCATCGGTATGTCACTTGAAGCTATATTTTTATTCGTCACATGATATGAGTTTTGCTTGGAGCATCGTTTGCTTTAGTTTTCTTTTACTTTCAGTTTTCCACAATCATTGTTTGCTGGACACACCTATTTAAGAGAGACACACCTTCATCATAATTTTTTAGATGACTCTATGTGCTTCACTTACAACTTTTGAGCTTAGCAGTTGCTCTAGTACTTCACTTATATCTTTTTGAGCATGGTGGCGTGTAGATTTTAAAGAAATGATTTCACTCTCGTTCTTCACTTATATTTGTTTGAGATTTAATAAATAGTGACAATAATTTGCATGGGTCATAAGACTAGTCCAAAAACATTAGGTATTCAATGAGTGATAATCAAAACCATCATGTAGCACATATAGAGCAATTGTGGGTCAATGATATTGATGTGGTGATATGAAATAGGTGTGAGTTCATAATTTTTATACCGTAGAAGTGTTGATATTAAGAGAGGTTGACCCTTTTGTTCATCTAAACATTAAAGAGGCATGGTGATGATGTGTGAGCATTTGTATTCCTCGTTGAAATCCTAGTGTTGTTTCGGGTCGGAAACGCGCGATGGTTAACTCCTACCAACCTCTTCCCTCGGGGCATGCGAGTAGTACTTTGATCTATGCTAAACTAAAAAAATGTTGTAATAAGTATATGAGTTCTTTATGACTAATGTGAAACCATGGACATACGCAACCTCACATTTTCATAATTTGGAAGCCTCTTCGGTACCGTGCATAGCCCGTTCTCACCTCGAGGATCGGTGCAACTTTCGCCGGTGCATCCAAACCTCGTGACATGATACGCTCTGTTGCACATAAGCCTTATTATATCTTCCTCAAAACAGACACCATACCTACCTATCATGCCATTTCCATAGCCATTCTGAGATATATTGCCATGCAAATTCCATCATCACTTCACATGACTAGTTTGTTCATCGTCATATTGCTTTGCATGATCATATAGAGGTGACATGGTATTTGTGGCAAAGCCACCTTCATAATGTTTTTGATACATGTCATGCTAGATCATTGCACATCCTGGCACACTGCCAGAGGCATTCATACAGAGTCATATCTTCATATCAGTTCTCCATATTGAGTTGTAAGTAAATAAAAGTGTGATGATCATCATTATTAGAGCATTGTCCCAGTGAGGAAAGAATGATGGAGACGATGATTCTCCCATAAGTTGAGATGAGACTCCGTACGAAAATAAAGATGGGGAAGGCCAAATGAGCCCACCATCCATTCAAAAAAATGAGAGAAAATGAGAGAAGGGACTTTGCTACTATCTTTTACCACACTTGTGCCTCAAAATGGCACAATGCTCTTCATGTAGAGTGTCTCATGATATATCACTTTCATATGCTAGTGGGAATTACCTATTCATTATTTCAAACTTGGCTTGTACATTCCTATGATGGGCTTCCTCAAATGCCCGAGGTCTTCATGAGCAAGCAAGTTGGATGCACACCCGACTTAGCTTCTTTTGAGCTTTCATACACTTATAGCACTAGTGCATCTTTTGCATGGCAATCCCTACTCCTCACATTGACATCTATCGATGGGCATCTCCATAGCCCGTTGATATGCCTAGTTGATGTGAGACTATCTTCTCCACTTCCTTCCCCTTTGATATCTACCACCATATTCTATTCCACTTAAATGCTATGTCCAATGGCTCACGCTCATGTATTGCGTGAAGAATAAAAACTTGATGCATATTGAAAAAGTACGAACCAATTGTCTGACTTGGACACCGTGGTGCTTAACATTTGATTAATGTGGTGAAGATGGAGCCATGCCATGCTAATACAATAAGATGAATTGGGGGGGGGGGGTAAATGTTTCTTAAGAATCGTATATTTTAGGAATTAACAATTCAGTTTCTTACACTTTGAATATTGCAATGTTAATATTTGTTGATTCATCTTTTCTCAATGAGCATACCTAACTAAGATTACATAGTAGATAGCATGTCACATCAAAAATTATGTTTTTATCATTTACCTACTCGAGGATGAGCAGGAATTAAGCTTGGCGATGCTTGATACGTATCCAACATATCTATAATTTTTGATTGTTCCATGCTGATATATTATCATTTTAGGATACTTTTTGGCTCATTATTTACCAATTTATAATATTTTTGAGCACTAACCTATTGACCCACTGCCCAGTGCAAGTTGCTGTTTTCTGCGTGTTTTTTGTTTTTCAGGTTTGCAGTACCAAACGAAGTCCAATTTCCATGAAACTTTTTGATGATTTTTTCTGGATTATATGAAGACCTAGAAGCTTCAGATGGAAGCCAGGAGGTGCACGAGGGCCCCACCACACATCAGGGCGCGCCCTGGGGGGAGTGCCCTAATATGTGGTGGCCCCCTTGTGTGTCTCCCGACGTCCTTCTTCGGCCTATAAATCCTCTAATATCCCCAAAAACCCTGAAGGCAGTCCCGAAACCCTTTTTCTGCCACCGCAAGTCTCTGTTCTGTCGCGAGGCCATCTGGAGCTCCGTTTCAGCACCCTACCGGAGGGGGGATCGATCACGGAGGGCCTCTTCATCAACCTTGCTGCCCTCATGATGATGTGTGAGTAGTTCACCACAAACCTAAGGGTCCATAGCTAGTACCTAGATGGCAATCTTTCTCTCTCTTAAGATCTTCAATACAATGGTCATCGCATCTTTGCTTTGATCTATCCGATGTAATCCTATTGTGCGGTGTGTTTGTTGGGATCCGATGAATTGTGGGTTTATGTTCAGATTATTCATGAAAAGTATTTGAGCTGCCTATGAATTATATTATCTCTTAAGTGCATGATCATTATAGCTTTGTAATGCTCTCCTATCTATTGATATGCTTTGGACAAGTAGATTGATATTTCATCGGTGGGAGTGGTGCGTTGTGGTAGGTTCAACCTAGCGAGTTTCTATATCCCAGTGACAAAGTAGGGGACAATATGCGTCTTTGTGTTGTTTCTACTAAGGATAAAATGATGGGGTGCATTCATATTGTTTGAGTTTAATTTGTCTACATCATGTCATCGTTCTCCAAGCATTACTCTGTTTTACTTAATACTCTAGATGCATGCTGGATAGCGGTCGATGAGTGGAGTAATAGTAATAGGTGCAGGCAGGAGTCGGCCTATTTTCTGATGGATGGGATGCCTATATATACATGATCATTGCCGTGAACATCACATAACTATCCGCTTTTCTATCAATTTCCCAACAGTAATTTGTTTACCCACCGTATGCTTCCTACATGAGAGATGCCACTAGAGAACACTATGGCCTCCGGGTCTATTGACTTATATATTTGCAAACGCTATTATTACCTCGCTGCCTTTATTTACTTTTTATTTATTTTGTATTTATCAACAATTATCTACACAACTCATTTTCTTGCAAATAACGAGATCTAGGGGATCGATGACCCTCTTGCCCGCGTTGGGTGCAAGTTGTTTTTTCATTTGTGTCCAGCCGCTGAAGACGGTTGAGGATTGATATTCCTATTGGTTCGATAAACCTTGGTTTCATAACTGAGGGAAATACTTATCCGCTTTGTGCTACAATTACCCATTCCACTTCACGGAAAACCCAACGCAGATCACAAGTATCAAGCTACACCAAGACTCGACCCTTCTAGCTCCAGAAATCTAGATGTCACCAACCAGCGTGAGTAAACCCGGGACCAGCATGCAGATACACTACTTTGCCCCGTATTCCGACTTTGGAATACACACGCAAGCCAGACCCTTGCTCGAACTCCGTTCATCAGGCCCTTAACTCCTAGTCAGATCTAGCATACTGCAGGTACCCAATTCACCTCTCAGACGAAGTCAAACGATGCACTCGGAGCTGTATCGTGAAGCACTTCAAGGAATAGTGGAGCAACCACACCAAAGCAGAAGCAACATGGAACATGAAGACTACGTCACCTCTGAATTTCCGCATCTTTTCTACGCCTAGCCTGGGAATCTCGGGGACGAGATTCTTGTAAGGGGGGTAGGTCTGTCACACCCTGTGTTTTGCCTCATCACTAAGTTAACATGACTCAAAAACTTGGGCCAACAATTTTTTTGTGTGTGCTTATGATGATTTGACTTGATTGCTAATTGCTTGTTTGCTTACTAGTGCTTTAATTCATAAAATTCCTCCTACTCTCTAGACTCACCTCCTTGATCCAAAGCTTTGCCCAATGATCATGCCATGTGTATTGGACATAAAACTATTTTTATAAAATATTATTTTGGCCAAAGGAAATTTATTTAATTTAGGTTTTCAAAAACCTATGAGTTGAGGCTTGAACTACTAGTCCTTAAAATAGGGTATTTAAATTCTTTCAAAAACTATATTTGAAACCTATTATATGTAAGACTTCCCAAAACCACTAAATATCTTTTTAAAGATTATTTTCTTATTTTATTTAAAGGCTTTTTCTTAAGGCCAGAAATGGTCTTTTATACAGAAAAATTATTTTTATGCTTTCAAAATATTTGGGAAAATTTAGGGAAACTCAGTGGACATATATTTTCCATATATAAGAGTTTCAACACATGGTCATGTTTAAAAAATTGGACAAAACCCTCCAAAACCCTTTCTGCATATTCCAAGTATTTGAAATAAGTCTATAATAAATATTCTCAAATAAATCCAGGAATTTTTTAGCAAATCACACATGCCATATGTGATGATCTTGCAAAGTTTCATTCCAATCCAAATTGTTTTGGTTCACCAAAGTGCCCCAAAACCATTCCTGTCCAAATCCAAATTTGATCAACTCTACATTGCCAACTGTCTCCTCTTGATCTCAAATTTTGTGGGCATGCTCTAATCCCCAAATGATGACACTACACCAAGTGGTTCATCAAGGAGAATAGTTTTGCATGACTAGATCTACAGAAACCTGGTTATGTTGATTTGTAGGGTTTGCCAAAGTTACATTGGCAACATTCTTCTAATGATTTCAAAATTGGTGATCAACCGCATTTCTACCTATCCCTATGTCATGTTAAGTTTCATAGCTAGGAACCATTTAGCTATATCAAACTTGCATCAATCACCTTCTGGTCATTTCTAGAAGTTACTGTTTTCACCACTTCTATTGTTTCCCTTGATCTCAAAATTTTACCACATCACCTCCTAGTGCCCACTTACCCGCAGTAAAATTTGCATGGACTTAGCTCCATTATTGGAGGGGTAAACCCCCCATTTACCCCCTGGACAGTAGATTTCACCCCTCTCTCAACTTTTCTTCTCCCCTAAGAAACCTCGAGAGCACCCCTTGGCTATATTTACATTGTTTGCACCTCCTAGATTCCCCTAGACACTGGTAGACACCTAGGACACACCCTGGGAGCAAATGGCATGCTCTGGCATGCCAAAAGGGTGCTCCAGAGCGCGCTACAGTGCTCTGGCGCACTATAGCTGCCCTCATCCCGAGCCCTCGAGCTCCTCCCACTCGCCAGCGGCTTCCCTATGGCGTACGAAGCACGCCCGATGGTCGGCCCCCCTCCTCCCCCTGCTCTCCTCTTGCTCCCTCCTCACCCTAGTCGAGCCTCTGCTCAACCAGACCCACCCGAGGGAGCCCCGATCTCGAGATCAAGCCGGTGCTCTGCCGCCTCGGCTCGCCAGTGAACGCATGGTACAACCCTCCTTAGCCCCTTCCTTCGCTCGATCCGTGACCGCGAGGAGCTCCTGATGCGATTCCCCTCCTCCTCCTTGTGGTTTTCAGCCGGAGACGACCAGAGCAAGCCCCTCCCGACGCTCTCCACCACGGTTGCTCGTCGCCGGCGATTCCACGCTCTCTGGCAACCAACTCTGGCACCACCCGAACGGCGGATTGACCCCGAGCACGCCGGTGCCCTCCTTTCGCCTTGCCGTGTCCCGCAGCATCATCAGTGAGGTCCTTCCCTTCTCTGTCCAGAGGAAGGAGATGACAGGTAGTGGGCCACGGCACGTACCACTTCGGGTGGAGACGTATTCCCTAAGTACGTCTTTGACGTGGCCGCGACGCTGTGCAGTGCCATGGGCCAAATTCTTCCTGGGACGTCTCTGCTAGCGCCCTTCTGGCCCAAGTGCACAATAGCAGTTGTTCTTTTATTTTTTTCCAGAGAACTTCCAAAACTTCCACAAAAATAAATACTTGTCCAAATTCAATAATTCAAATTTCTACATTCTCCTAAAAATGCCACCTATTTAATGGTGCCACTTTCATATTTTTCCACCACACTTTTCTGTAATGTTCAAATTTAAATTCAAAATTGAACTACTAGGGGCCAATTTGCAAAATCTCTAGAGCTTTCAATTTGACTCCAATTGGAGTGATTCAAATTCCTAGATAACTATACAATCATGCTCTAGTTATCTAGCTTGGTTAACATTTTTCCCATCCCATGTTCCTATTGGATCTAAGAAAGAGTCCCCTTTTCCATTTAATTCATCTTAGGAAAAGCTTAGGAAATTCATCCCAACTCCAAATCCAGAGAATCCACTTTCTAAAATCTTTTAAATCATGCCCTATTTGTTGGGTGCATCCACCCATTTTTATAAAAATGTTTTCTGAAGACTTCTTATAGGATCAACAATTCCCCTATTTCCACCATTCAAAGAGCCTCATTGATCCAACTCCAGTAGAGCCATTTTAGGTATTTTTCTTATGACCAGAGATGTCCAAGAAAAATAAAACTCCTATTTATAGAGCACTTTAATTTTCTGCTTCTTGTGTTGCTTATTGTGGTTGTTTCTGACGTTAGTTGACGAAATAGACGGAGTGCTCGGAGTTGGACCAGAAGCTTGTGAAGACCCTAAAGACCTTGCTGAGCCAGGCAAGCAACCCTTTGACCATGTCTATGAACCCCTTTTTGCATGGCATATAGCACTTACTTTGTTGCATCGAATCATGTTGATTGTGGTGACCACCATTATGGGTTACCTTCGTTACTTTCCTTGTTGATACTTGCACTGAGCATGACCCTATTGATACGTCTCCAACGTATCTATAATTTTTACTTGTTCCATGCTGTTATATTATCATTCTTGGATGTTTTACAATCATTTTATAGCAACTTTATATCATTTTTGGGACTAACCTATTGACATAGTTCCAAAGTGCCAGTTGCTGTTTTTGCTTGTTTTTTATTTCACAGAATATCAGTACCAAACAGAGTCCAATCGTGACGAAACTTTTTGGAGATTTTTTTTGGGCCAGAAGACATCCATTCGGCCAAAGAAGTGCCAGAGGGGAGGGTCGAGGAGACCACAACCCACCAGGGCGCGCCAAAGGCCCGAGACGCGCCCTGATGGATTGTGCCCTCCTCGGGACCCCTCTCCACCGCCTCTTACGCCTATAAATTCCCAAATATTCCATAAACCCTAGAGGAGTTGACAAAAAACAGATCCAGCCACCGCAAGTTCCAAAACCTCAAGATCCAATTTAACACCGTCACGGAGGGGTTCATCATCCTCATTGGTGCCTCTCCGATGATGTGTGAATAGTCCACCATAGACCTGCGTGTTCGTCGGTAGTAGCTAGATGGCTTCCTCTCTCTCTTTTGATTCTCAATACAATGGACTCTTGGAGATCTATTTGATGTAATGACTTTTTGCGGTGTGTTTGTTGGGATCCGATGATTTTTTTGTTCATGATCAGTTTCTATCCATGAATATTATTTGAGTCTTCTTTGATCTCTTATATGTATGATTACTTATAGCCTCATATTTCTTCTTCGAATCTTTGGTTTAGTTAGGCCAACTAGATCGATTTTTCTTGCCATGGGAAGAGGTGCTTTGTGATGGGTTCGATCTTGCGGTGTCCTCTCCCAGTAACAGAAGGGAAAGCGAGGCACGCATGTATCGTTGCTATTAAGGATAACAAGATGGGGTCTATTCCTACATGAATAGATCTTGTCTACATCTTGTCACCGTTCTTATTGTATTACTCCATTTTTCCATGAACTTAATACACTAGATGCATGCTGGATAGCGGTCGATGTGTGGAGTAATAGTAGTAGATGCAGAATCGTTTCGGTCTACTAATCTTGGACGTGATGCCTATATAATGATCATCACCTTGGATATCGTCAGGATTATTTGATCCTCTATCAATTGCCCAACAGTAATTTGTTCACCCACCGTGTGCTATACTCATGAGAGAAGCCACTAGTGAAACCTACGGCCCCCGGGTCTACTTTTCCAACATATTGCTTTCGATCTATCTTTTTGCCACTTTTGTTTTCAAATCTATTATTCCAAAAACCTAAAAATACCTTGCTGCACTTTTTATTTGCTCTTTTTATTTTGTGTTCTTGAAAGATCTATCTCTCCAATCTATCACTACCTAATCTATCTTTTTACCATAGAGATATTGACAACCTCTCTTTCGCGTCGGGTTGCAAGTATTTGTTCTTTGTGTGCAGGTGCTGCTTACGTAGTGGTGGTGATCCTCCTACTGGTTCGGTACCTTGGTTTCATAACTAAGGGAAATACTTACCGTCGTTGTGCCGCATCATCCCTTCCTCGTCAGGGAAATACCGACGCGGTCTCAAGCCACGTAAAGGAATTTCTGGCGCCGTTGTCGGGGAGGAAGCGATCTCTTCTACGTGCCAATCTCGGGCGCCGAGGAGACACCATCATCATCTACCAGGTTCCTAATCACAAATCTCATCTCCTTGCAATTACATTATTTGCCATTTGCCTCTCGTTTTCCTCTCACCCACTTCACCAAATTTGTTGTTTTATTCGCCCTCTTTTTTGTTTGCCTTTTTGCTTGTTTGCTATCTTTGCTTGTGTTGCCATGTGCCTTCTATTTGCTTGCATCTTCTCTTGTGAAAAATCTATTGATATGGATCCTCATCCATGTGCTAATATTTTCAAAAGACCAAATTATGATGAACCAATTGCTAGTGAATTGAGTGCACTTGATTATCTCTATGAAGTTTTGTTTGAACATCATGAATCTGAAAATTTTGATGAAGTGTTGAAAGAAGAAACTTAATAGATGATTCATGATAGTCCCTTGAATGATGAGCCTGATTGCAATGTTGCTAGTATGAGTTCTCTAAATATCCATGATGCTAATGATATGCAAAGCCACAAGCTTGGGGATGCTATGTTTGATGAAGATGATATTTCTAGTCCCCCAAGTTTAGATGAGCAAATTTATTATGATGATTGCATGCCTCCTATTTATGATGATGGTGATGACACGTATGCTATAATGAGTAATGATAACCATGAAAATTATCATCACGGTTTTAATTTGCAATGTGGTTATGTCAATCAAGTGTCTCATGATAGTTATTTTGTTGAGTTTGCTCCCAGTACCATGGATGATATGGAATTTGCCCATGTGGAGAGTAATGAAAATTCTATGCTTGTGCATCATGAAAAGAATGATTTATGTGATAGTTATATTGTTGAATTCCTTCATGAGCTACTGAAATTTATTATGAGGGGGGAACATATGCTTGTAGGAATTGCAATAATATCAAGTTTCCTCTCTATGTGTTCAAAGTTTTGAAGTTATGCTTGTTTTGCCTTCCTATGCTAGTTGATTCTTGTTCCCATAAATTGTTTGCTCACAAAATCCCGATGCATAGGAAGTGGATTAGACTTAAATGTGTTTGTAATGCTATTCATGATGCTCTTTTGCATATTTCAATTACTATTTTTTATGTGAGCATCATTGAAATCATCATACCTAGCTAGGGGCGTAAAACGATAGCGCTTGTTGGGAGGCAACCCAATGAATAAATTTATTTTCATCTTTTCCTTTCTGTTTTTGAGTGTTGAAACAATTGCGCCTCTGTTATGATTGTGTTTTTATGTTTTATTTAGTGTTTGTGCCAAGTAAAGCCTTTAGGATGATTCATAAGATTAGTAGAAACAATGATGAATATGAAACAGAAACTTTACCTCCAGTGTTTGAATTTTCATTTTTTACTAGAACGTGATATTTATCTGAAATTTTAACACAGTATTGCTATACAAATTATTTACGTTGTCCTAAATTTTCAGGATTTTTATAGCTACAGAACTATGGTTAGAGTACAGATTACTACAGACTGTTCTGTTTAAGAAAGATTCTGTTTTCGTTGCATTGTGTGCTTGTTTTGATGAATCTATGGGTTGTATTGAATGGTATGAGCCATGGTAACGTTAAAATACAGTAGGTATAATGCAATAATAAATTTTTAATGAGTTTGCAACAGTACTTAAAGTAGTGATTTGCTTTATTATACTAACGGATCTCACGAAGATTTTGTTGAGTTTTGTGTGATTGAAGTTTTCAAGTTTTGGGTGAGATCACGATGGATGAAGGAATAAGGAGTGAAAAGAGCCTAAGCTTGGGGATGCTACAGCACCCCCAAGATATATCCAAAGAGAAACAAGCAACTAAGCTTGGGGATGTCCCGAGTGGCATTCCCTCTTTCTTCTAATGGCCATCGGTATTTTACTTGGAGCTATATTTTTATTCGGCACATATCATGAGTTTTGTTTGGAGCGTCTTGTATCATCTGAGTCTTTGCTTTCTTTGCTTTTTAGTTTGTCACTTGTACCCTTTCTGGACACACCTATTTGAGAGAGCCAAAATTATGCCATGGTTTGTTAGAATTGCTCTATATGATTCACTTAAACTTTTTGAGCTATAGAATTGCTCTAGTGCTTCAGTTATATATTTTTGAGCAAGGTGTGCTTGGAAGCTTTTGAAGAAACACTCTCATGCTTCACTTAGATTAATTTGAGAGTTAGTAAATTTTGAAGAAATCCTCTCATGCTTCACTTATACTATTTTTAGAGATGAAATCTCTATGCTCATGTGGTTGACTTAAATTTGTGTGAGCTTGTCAAAAGCAATGGCAATATACGAAACTAGTCCCAAAGTGATAGATATCCAAGGAGGATATAATAAAAACTTTCATGAAGTTCATTGAATAAATTAAACTTGATTCCTTGTAATAGTTCTGAGGCATGATGATAGTAATATGTGAGTCATGTTTGTGAGTAATTATGCTTTAGTAAGAATATTGGTGTTAAGGTTTGTGATTCCCTATGCATGCACGAAAGTCAATAGTTATGCAATGAAATTACATTCTACTTATGGTGCATTATTCGGTGTTAGTTATGCTCAATGCTCGCTTATGTGAATTTTCGTTTCTTGGTTGGTTGCTTCTCAATCTATTTGCTAGGCTCCACTTGTACTAAGTAGAAATACTACTTGTGCGTCAAAAATCCTTAAACCCAGTTTTGCCTTATGAGTCCACCATTCCTACCTATATGCGGTATTTCAATGTCGTTCTAAGCAAATTTGTATGTGCCATCTCTAATTTTCAAAATAAATTTCCTTTTTGTGTGCTTGTACCGCTCATGAAACGGTACGGGGTGTCCAATATTTTTCCATGCTAGATGTGTTATTCTCAAGATGAGTGTTTATTCACTTGTCATTGCACGAGAGTACAGTGGTAATAGGGATGCCCAGTCCCGAAATGAAAAAGATTTTTTTACTTTATGTTGTCAAATAATAAATTCCTAGGAAAGTGTTGGTATGGAAGGCAACCGTGGATACGGCCAGCCATGGATTGTGAAAGAATGGTGGAAAAAGGAATAAACTTTATTTTCTGTTTGGGAACCGCCTATGATATATCTAGCATGGAAAGTATTGTGAACTACTTTGTCGTTTTTGTTGACAGGAATGGCATGCCACTCAAAATATTTTTCTCTCTTAATTAAAACTTTGAGCTCTGGCACCTCTACAAATCCCTACTTTCCTCTGCGAAGGGCCTATCTATTTACTTTATGTAATTTTTATTTTTACTTTGAGTCTCCATCTTCTCTTATAAAGCACCAACTAGGGGGCACTATGATCGTACTTGAGCATTGGGTGTAGCTAATATTTGAGTGTGTTTCATGAATGGATCAATGATTGAGCATGATGGGCTAAGGATAACTTTTTTTAGTGTTGATATTTAGAAAGACATGGTTGCTTGTTGGCATGCTTGAGTATTGAAGTCATTATGTTGAAACTAGACTATTGCTTTGAACCATCTAAAAGTTCAAATTTCCATGCTACAAAAGAAAAGATTATGTGATGAACATGTTAGGCAGCATTCCACATCAAAAATTCTGTTTTTATCATTTACTTACTCGAGGACGAGTAGGAATTAAGCTTGGGGATGCTGATACGTCTCCAACGTATCTATAATTTTTGCTTGTTCCATGATGTTATATTATCATTCTTGGATGTTTTACAATCATTTTATAGAAACTTTATATCATTTTTTGGGACTAACCTATTGACATAGTGCCAAAATGCCAGTTGTTGTTTTTGCTTGTTTTTTACTTCGCAGAATATTAGTACCAAACGGAGTCCAATCACGACGAAAGTTTTTGGAGATTTTTGGCCAGAAGACATCCAGTGGCCAAAGAAGTGCCAGAGGGGAGAGTCGAGGAGACCACAACCCACCAGGGCGCGCCAGAGGCCCCAGGCGTGCCCTGATGGGTTGTGCCCTCCTCGGGACCCCTCTCCACCGCCTCTGATGCCTATAAATTCCCAAATATTCTAGAAACCCTAGAGGAGTCGACGAAAAACACATCCAGCCGCCGCAAGTCCCAGAACCTCGAGATCTAATCTAACACCATCACGGAGGGGTTCATCATCCTCATTGGTGCCTCTCCGATGATGCGTGAGTAGTCCACCATAGACCTACGGGTCCGTAGGCAGTAGCTAGATGGCTTCCACTCTCCCCTTTGATTCTCAATACAATGGTCTCTTGGAGATTGATACGTCCATTTTGCATCATAATTTCCTTCTGTTATTTATTATGTTTTGTTGAATAATAATGCTTTAAGGAGTGATTCTAATGCCTTTTCTCTCATAATATGCAGGGTTTACACAAAGAGGGAGAATACCGGCAGTTGGAATTCTGGACCTGAAAAAAGCACATCAGAGATACCTATTCTGCACAACTCCAATGAAGCTGAAATTTTACGGAGATTATTTTTGGAATAAATAAAAAATACTGGAGAAAAAAACTACCAGAAGAGGCCACCCTAGTGGGCACAAGACACCAGGGCGCGCTAGGCCCCCCTGGGCGCGCCCTGGTGGGTTGTGCCTTCCTCGGCCCACCTCCGGTGCCCATCTTCTGGTATATAGTCACATTTGACCTAGAAACATTAAGAGGAGGACTGTCAGGACGAAGCGGCGCCGCCTCGAGGCGAAACTTGGGGAGGAGCACCTTTGCCCTCCGGCAAAGCGATTCCGCCAGGGGAACTTCCCTCCCGGAGGGGGAAATCAAAGCCATCGTCATCACCAACACCCCTCTCATCTTTGGGAGGCCAATCTTCATCAACATCTTCAACAACAACATCTCCTCGCAAACCCTAGTTCATCTCGTGTGTTCAATCTTTGTACCGGAACCTCAGATTGGTACCTGTGGCTGACTAGTAGTGTTGATTACCTTGCGTAATTGATTACTATATGGTTTATTTGGTGGAAGATTATACGTTCAGATCCATTATGCTATTCAATACCCCTATGATCTTGAGCATGTTTATTATTTGTGAGTAGTTACCTTTGTTCTTGAGGTCACGGGAGAAGTCATGTTGCAAGTAATCATGTGAATTTGATATGTGTTCGATATTTTGATGATATGTATGTTGTGATTCCCTTAGTGGTGTCATGTGAACGTCGACTACATGACACTTCACCATTCATGGGCCTAAGGGAATGCATTGTGGAGTAGTTATTAGATGATGGGTTGCTAGAGTGACAGAAGCTTAAACCCTAGTTTATGGGGGCTGATTTGGATCCAAACGTTTAATGCTATGGTTAGATTTTATCTTAATACTTTTCTCGTAGTTGTGGATGCTTACGAGGGGGTTAATCATAAGTGGGAGGTTTGTTCAAGTGAGAACATCACCCAAGCACCGGTCCACCCACATATCAAATTATCAATGTAGCAAACACGAATCAAACCAACATGATAAAAGTGACTAGATGAAATTCCCGTGTACCCTCAAGAACACTTTGCCTATTACTAGAGACTGTTTTGGCCTGTCCTTTGCCACAAAAGGATTGGGCTACCTTGCTGCACTTTATTTACCATTACCGTTTCTTTCTCGTTACCAATTATCTTGCTTATCAAACTATCTGTTACCTACAATTTAAGTGCTTGCAGAAATTACCTTGCTGAAAACTGCTTGTCATTTCCTTCTGCTCCTCGTTGGGTTCGACACTCTTACTTATAAAAAGGACTACGATTGATCCCCTATACTTGTGGGTCATCAAGACTCTTATCTGGCGCGTTGCCGGGGAGTGAAGCGCTCTTGGTAAGTGGAAGTCGGTAAGGAAAAACTTATACTACATGCTGAAATTTATTTCTACTTGCTACTATGGAAAACAATCCTTTGAGGGGTTTGTTCGGGGTATCTTCACCTCGACCGGAGCCACAATTAGTTGCCCCTCAACCTACTGCACCTACTGAAAATATTGGTTATGAAATTCCTTCAGGTATGGTAGCACAACTGCTTGCAAAACCTTATGCAGGAGATGGAACTGAACATCCTGATATGCACCTATTATATGTGAACGAAATTTGTGGATCATTTAAGCTTGCAGGTTTACCCGGAGATGAAGTTAAGAAGAAGGTTTTCCCTTTATCTTTGAAGGGAAAAGCATTGACATGGTATAGGCTATGTGATGACCTTGGATCGTGGAACTGGAATCGTTTGGAACTGGAATTCCACCAAAAGTTTTATCCCATGCATCTAGTTCATCGTGATCGGAATTATATATATAATTTTTGGCCTCGTGAAGGAGAAAGCATCGCTCTAGCTTTGGGGAGGCTTAAGTCAATGTTGTATTCATGCCCCAATCATGACATCCCAAGAGAAGTTATCATTCAGAATTTTTATGCTCGGCTTTCTCATAATGACCAATCCATGCTCGACACTTCTTGTGCTGGTTCTTATATGAAGAATACTATTGAATTCAAGTGGGATCGCTTAGAAAGAATTAAATGCAACTCTAAAGATTGGGAACTCGACGAAGGTAATGAGTCAGGTATAAAGCTTGAGTTTGATTGTGTTAAATCTTTTATGAATACCGATACTTTTCACAAGTTTAGCACTAAATATGGACTTGACTCTAAGATAGTAGCCTCTTTCTGCGAAGCTTTTGCTACTCACGTTGATCTCCCTAAGGAGAACTGGTTTAAATATCATCCCCCTATTAAAGAAGAAATTAAAGAACCGGTCATAGCTAAAGAAGAAACCATCATTTATAATGTTGATCCAGTTGTGCCTACCGCTTATATTGAAAAACCACCTTTCCCTGTTAGGATAAAGGAGCATGCTAAGGTAGGAACTGTGGTTCGTAAGAGTAATATAAGAGCACCTAAGCCCCCTGAGCAAATTAAAGTAGAACCTAGTGTTGCTATGGTTAAAGATCTCTTGGTAGAAAATATTGATGGGCATGCTATCTACTTCTGTGATGAAGCTGCTAGAATTGCTAAACCCAATGAAAAAGATAAACATAGGCCCATAGAAGGCATGCCTGTTGTCTCAGTCAAAATAGGAGATCATTGTAATCATGGTTTATGTGTCTTGGGTGCTAGTGTGAGTGCTATCCCTTTTACTTTATACCAAGAAATTTTGGATGAAATACCACCTGCTGAAATAGAAGACATTGACGTTACTATTAAACTTGCTAATAGAGACACTATCACACCACTTGGGATTGTTAGAGATGTTGAAGTCTTGTGTGGGAAAGTAAAATATCCTACTGATTTTCTAGTTCTTGGTTACCCACAAGATGATTTTTGTCCCATTATCTTTGGTAGACCTTTCTTGAACACCGTCAATGCTAAGATAGGTTGTGAAAAACAAATTGTCGGTGTCAGTTTTGGGGGTGTGTCTCATGAGTTTAATTTTTCCAAGTTTAGTAGACGACCGCGTGATAAAGCATCATCCAGTAAGGTTGAAATAATTGGTCTTGCTTCTATTGTTGTGCCTCCTACTGATCCATTAGAAAAATATTTGCTTGACCATGGAAATGATATGCACTTGCGTGAAAGAAATGAAATAGATCAAATTTTCTTTGAAAAACAACCTCTCCTGAAACACAATTTGCCTATTGAAACTCCTCGAGGTCCTCCTCCACCAAAAGGTGGTCCTGTGTTTGAATTAAAGTAATTGCCTGACACTTTGAAATATGCTTATCTTGATGAGAAAAAGATATATCCTGTTATTATTAGTGCTAACCTTTCAGAACATGAAGAAGAAAGATTGTTTAAAGTTCTAAGGAAGCACCGGGCTGCTATTGTATATACTCTTGATGATCTTAAGGGCATTAGTCCCACTCTATGTCAGCACAAGATTAATATGGAACCTGATGCTAAACCCGTTGTTGATCACCAACGGCGATTGAATCCTAAGATGAAGGAAGTGGTAAGAACTGAAATATTAAAGCTTCTGGAAGTAGGTATAATCTATCCCATTGTTGATAGTAGATGGGTAAGTCCTGTTCATTGTGTCCCTAAGAAAGGAGGTATAACTGTTGTTCCTAATGATAAAAATGAACTCATTCCACAAAGAATTGTTACTAGCTATAGAATAGTAATTCATTTTCAAAAATTAAATAAAGCTACTAGAAAAGATCATTACCCTCTGCCTTTCATTGATCAAATGCTAGAAAGATTATCTAAGCACACACACTTTTGTTTCCTAGATGGATATTCTTGTTTCTCTCAAATACCTGTGTCACAATCCGATCAAGAGAAAACCACCTTTACTTGCCCTTTTGGAACCTATGCTTATAGACGTATGCCTTTCGGTTTATGCAATGCACCTGCTACCTTTCAAAGATGTATGACTGCTATATTCTCTGATTTTTGTGAAAAGATTGTGGAGGTTTTTCATGGATGATTTTTCCGTTTACGGAACTTCTTTTGATGATTGCTTAAGCAACCTTGATTGAGTTTTGCAGAGATGTGAGCAAACTAATCTCGTCTTGAATTGGGAGAAGTACCACTTTATGGTTAGTGAAGGCATTGTCTTGGGGCATAAAATATCTGAACGAGGTATTGAGGTGGATAAAGCTAAAGTTGATGCAATTGAGAAAATGCCATGACCTAAAGATATTAAAGGTATTCGAAGTTTCCTAGGTCATGCTGATTTTTATAGGAGGTTCATTAAAGACTTCAAAAAAAATTCTAGGCCTCTTACTAATCTTTTGCAAAAGGACATTCCTTTTGTTTTTTATGATGATTGTGTGGAAGCCTTTGAAACACTCAAGAAAGCCTTAACCTCTGCACCTATCGTTCAACCACCTGATTGGAACTTGCCTTTTGAAATTATGTGTGATGCTAGTGATTATGCTGTTGGTGTTGTTCTAGGACAAAGAGTTGATAAGAAATTGAATGTTATCCATTATGCTAGTAAAACTCTAGACGGTGCTCAACGAAATTATGCTACTACTGAAAAGGAAATTTTAGCAGTTGTGTTTGCCTGTGATAAATTTATATCCTATATTGTTGATTCCAAAGTTATTGTTCACACCGATCATGCTGCTATAAAATATCTTATGGAAAAGAAAGATGCTAAACCAAGACTCATTAGGTGGGTTCTCTTGCTTAAAGAATTTGACTTACACATCGTTGATAGGAAGGGAGATGAGAACCCCGTAGCTGATAACTTGTCTAGGTTAGAAAATATTCTTGATGACCCACTACCTATTGATGATAGTGTCCCTGATGAACAGTTAGCTGCAATAAGTTTTTCACAAAACACCCCTTGGTATGCTTATTATGCTAATTACATTTTCGCTAAATATTTACCACCTAGATTCACATACCAACAAAAGAAAAAATTCTTCTATGACTTGAGACATTACTTTTGGGATGACCCACATCTTTATAAAGAAGGAGTAGATGGTATTATTAGACGTTGTGTACCTGAGCATGAACAGGAACAAATCCTACAGAAATGTCATTCCGAAGCTTATGGAGGACATCATGCGGGAGATAGAACTGCTCACAAGGTATTGCAATCCGGTTTTTATTGGGCTACTCTCTTCAAGGATGCCCGTAAGTTTGTCTTGTCTTGTGATGAATGTCAAAGAATTAGTAATATCGGTAAGCGTCAGGAAATGCCTATGAATTATTCACTTGTTGTCGAACCATTTGACGTTTGGGGTTTTGAATATATGGGGCCTTTTTCCTTCCTCTAACTAGTAGTGCTGATCACCACACCTCCATTAAAATGCTTAAAGAGGTTATCTTCCCGAGGTTTGGAGTCCGTAGATATTTAATGACCGATGGTGGTTCACACTTTATTCATGGTGTTTTCTGTAAGATGCTTGCTAAATATGATGTTAACCATAGAATTGCATCACCCTATCATCCTCAATCTAGTGGTCAAGTTGATATAGCAATAGAGAAATAAATTAATATTACAAAAAACTGTCAACAGGTCTCGTAAGAATTGGTCTAAGAAATTAGATGATGCACTTTGGGCCTATAGAACAGCTTATAAAAATCCTATGGGTATGTCTCCATACAAAATGGTATATGGTAAGACTTGTCATTTGCCTCTAGAATTAGAACATAAAGCATTTTGGGCAATTAAAGAACTTAACTATGCTTTCAAACTTGCCGGTGAGAAGAGGCTATTTGATATTATCTCATTAGATGAATGGAGAACCCAAGCCTATGAAAATGCCAAACTATTTAAAGAAAAAGTAAAAAGATGGCATGACAAAAGAATCCAAAAGCGGGAATTCAAAAATAGGAGACTATGTTCTTTTGTTCAACTCTCGTTTAAGATTTTTTGTAGGTAAGCTTCTCTCCAAATGGGAAGGACCTTATATTATAGAAGAGGTTTATCATTCTGGAGCTATCAAGATTAATAACGCCGAAGGTACTAACCCAAAGGTGGTAATTGGACAAAGAATTAAGCATTACATCTCAGGTACGCCTATTAACGTTGAAAGCAATGTTATCCAAACCATAACACCGGAGGGCCACATAAAAGAAACCTTCCGGAATACTCCAGAATTCTAAAAAATTGGAGGTACGTGATACGGTAAGTAAATGGACTCCGAAAAATCTGCAAAAATATTTTTTGTCAGTTTTGGAATATTAGAAAATTTTGGAAATAAAGTTATAAACCGGAAGGTGATCGAGGTGACCACGATACACCAGGGCGCGCTAGGCACCCCTGGGCGCGCCCTGGTGGGTTGTGCCCACCTCGGACACCTTCTCGACTCCGTTTTCCTTCCATATGCTTGTTTCCTAAGAATAAAAATTCTCTATATATACCCCCGACTGTTTTGACGACCGCATCGCGGAAAAATCCTCTGTTCTTGTTTCGTGTTGTTTTCCTGACAGATCTGAAAATATGTCGTCCCAAGATTCGGAGGGGGAGAGCCATGTTGATCACTATGTTGCAGACCCAAGGATATTTAGGGAAATTTAGCCCTATCTATGGACCTCAGATGAGGAGGAAGACGCTACCATGAAGGAAACAAAGGATGATAGCTTTGAGGAAGAGGATGATCCATTACCTCAACCCGGAGACATGCATGTGGAATTCAAGATGTCAAGCCTCCCTAGAAGATACAAACCTGAGGTCCAATTTATCCCATCTCGTTTTCTGTAGGAGAGAAAGGCAGCATTACGCAAAAAGATATTAAAGCTTGAGTTGGAGAATGATGATCTAAGGGAGGACAAGCCTACCACATCATCACCACCACCCGCTTCATCACCACCACCAAAGGAGACTTGAGCACACGGGTATGGGCACTCCCCTTGGCTTGAGCCAAGCTTGGGGAGGTGCCCCGGTATCGTATCACCATCACTTTTATTCACCTTTACCTATTTTTGTTCGATCTTTAGTTTCCCTTTTCTTTAGTTGAATAAAAGTTTGGCATGATCTATTTTCATGTGTTAGTTTCGTGGCCTATCTATCTATGTAATCGAGTGAGACTTATATAATAAAGTTTAGTTTGAGTTTTTGCCTCTCTACTATCTTGTTGCAATCAAAATAAAGGAAAGAGAAATAAATGAAAAGAATCATAGGCTAATCTTATGGTGAGTAATGACATCACATAAGGAAAAGTATAAGTAGTAAAATTTATTGGAGATTGACAAACATAGCATTGGTCAATGATGCAATTCATGAAAGAATTAATAAGGGGAGAGAAGATTCACATGCAAATACACTATCTTGGACATCTTTTATGATTGTGGGCCCCCATCAAATATTATATGTCAAAATTGTTGACGTTGGACAAGGAAGACAACGTAATGATTTATGTTTGTTCATATCCACATAGAAGTTATATTTTCATAGATCCTTCAACATGTGGTGCTTGCTCAATATCTTTGCTAGCAAAAAATTCCGCACTATGTAGAGATACTACATGTGCATCCAAAAACCCAAACCCAAATTCATTCTTTGAGTGTCCACCATACCTACCTATGGGTCGAGTAAGATCCTTCAAGTAAGTTGTCATTGGTGCAATAAGGCAATAAAAATTGCTTCTAAAAGTGTTTTGATCAATTAGTGTAAGAGAAAATTGAGCGCTATACGAACTTATGATGGCAAAGAAATAAAAGCGACGGACTGCATAATAAATGTTGCTATCATAGGGGGCAATATAGCGTGACTTTCTTTTACATTAAGGGATTGGGCATACAAACCAAAAAGCGCATGACAACCTCTGCTTCCCTCTGCAAGGGACTACCTTTTACTTTTATGTACTTACTTTTATGCAAGAGTCAAAGTATTCATCCCTATTCCTCTTTACTTTTTTCTTTTGCAAGCATCATGTGGTGAGGAAAGATCTAGGCACATATATCCAGTTCGATATGAGTGGGCATGAGTTATTATTGTTGACATCACCCTTGAGGTGAATACGTTGGGAGGCGAAAATACAAGCCCCTATCTTCCTATGTGTCTGGTTGAAACTTTTTGTTCATGGGTATGCCGTGAGTGTTAGCAATCATAGAAGACTAAATGATAGTTGAGTATGTGGACTTGCCAAAAGGCTCCGACATGAGACCCTTCCTGAAAATATGATGAATTGCAGTTGCAAAGTTGACTGAGAACATAGTTTGTTGGTTTTCAATAAGGTTTATGCTTCATACTTCTATGTTGTGATGAATTGTTACTTGTTCATGAGAAGTTATATTATAAAAATATATTGAATAAGTTTTATGATAGAGTTTGTTGCTGTGATGATAATAAGCATGATGCTACTATGTCCGTATTTTGTTTCTATCGACACCTCTCTCTCAAATCATGTGGACATGCTTTTCACTATCGGCTTTCGCTTGAGGACAAGCGAGGTCTAAGCTTGGGGGAGTTGATACGTCCATTTTGCATCATGATTTCCTACTATTATTTATTATGGTTTTTAATAATAATGCTTTAAGGAGTGATTCTAATGCCTTTTCTCTCATAATATGCAAGGTTTACACAAAGAGGGAGAATACCGGCAGCTGGAATTCTGGATCTGAAAAAAGCACATCAGAGATACCTATTTTGCACAACTCCAATGAAGCTGAAATTTTACGGAGATTATTTTTGGAATAAACAAAAAATACTAGAGCAAAAAACTACCAGAGGGGGCCACCCTGGTAGGCACAAGACACCAGGGCGTGCCAGGCCCCCCTGGGCGCGCACTGGTGGGTTGTGCCCTCCTCGGCCCACCTTCGGTGCCCATCTTCTAGTATATAGTCACATTTGACCTAGAAAAAATAAGAGGAGGACTTTCGGGGCGAAGCGCCGCCGCCTCGAGACGAAACTTGGGGAGGAGCACGTTTGCCCTACGGCGGAGCGATTTCGCCGGGGGAACTTCCCTCCCAGAGGGGGAAATCGAAGCCATCGTCATCACCAACACGCCTCTCATCTTTGGGAGGCCAATCTTCATCAACATCTTCAACAGCACCATCTCCTCTCAAACCCTAGTTCATCTCTTGTGTTCAATCTGTGTACCGAAACCTCACATTGGTACTTGTGGGTGACTAGTAGTGTTGATTACCTTGCGTAGTTGATTACTATATGGTTTATTTGGTGGAAGATTATATGTTCAGATCCATTATGCTATTCAATACCCCTCTGATCTTGAGCATGTTTATTATTTGTGAGTAGTTACCTTTGTTCTTGAGGTCACGGGAGAAGTCATGTTGCAAGTAATCATGTGAATTTGATATGTGTTCGATATTTTGATGATATGTATGTTGTGATTCCCTGAGTGGTGTCATGTGAATGTCAACTACATGACACTTCACCATTCATGGGCCGAAGGGAATGCATTGTGGAATATTTATTAGATGATGGGTTGCTAGAGTGACATAAGCTTAAACCCTGGTTTATGCGCTACTTCGTAAGGGGCTGATTTGGATCCAAACGTTTAATGCTATGGTTAGATTTTATCTTAATACTTTTCTCATAGTTGCGGATTCTTGCGAGGGGGTTAATCATAAGTGGGTGGTTTTTCAAGTAAGAACAGCACCCAAGCAGCGGTCCACCCATATATCAAATTATCAAAGTAGCGAACACGAATCAAACCAACATGATAATAGTGAATAGATGAAATTCCCGTGTACCCTCAAGAACACTTTGCCTATTACTAGAGACTGTTCTGGCCTGTCCTTTGCCACAAAAGGATTGGGATACCTTGCTGCACTTTATTTACCATTACCGTTACTTGCTCGTTGCCAATTATCTTGCTATCAAACTATCTGTTACCTACAGTTTCAGTGCTAGCAGAAATTACCTTGCAGAAAACCGCTTGTCATTTACTTCTGATCCTCGTTGGGTTCGACACTCTTACTTATCGAAGGGACTACGATTGATACCCTATACCTGTGGGTCATCAGAGATCTCTTTGATGTAAATTTTGCGGTGTGTTTGTTGGGATCCGATGAATTTTGAGTTCATGATCAGTTTCTATCCATGAATATTATTTGAGTCTTCTTTGATCTCTTATATGCAGGATTGCTTATAGCCTCATATTTGTTCTTCAAATCTTTGGTTTAGTTAGGCCAACTAGATCGATTTTTATTGCCATGGGAAGAGGTGCTTTGTGATGGGTTCGATCTTGCAGTGTCCTCTCCCAGTGACAGAAGGGGCAGCGAGGCACGCATGTATCGTTGCTATTAAGGATAACAATATGGGGTCTATTCCTACATGAATAGATCTTGTCTATATCATGTCACCGTTCTTATTGCATTACTCCATTTTTCCATGAACTTAATACACTAGATGCATGCTGGATAGTGGTCGATGTGTGGAATAATAGTAGTAGATGCAGAATCATTTCGGTCTACTAATTTTGGACGTGATGCCTATATAATGATCATTGCCTTGGATATCATCGTGATTATTTGATCTTCTATCAATTGCCCAACAGTAATTTGTTCACCCACCGTGTGCTATACTCATGAGAGAAGCCACTAGTGAAACCTACGCCCCCGGGTCAACTTTTCCAACATATTGCTTTTCGATCTATCCTTTTGCTGCTTTTGTTTTCAGATCTATTATTCCAAAAACCTAAAAATACCTTGCTGCACTTTTTATTTTCTCTTTTTTATTTTGTGTTCTTGAGAGATCTATCTCTCCAATCTATCACTACCTTATCTATCTTTTTACCGTAGAGAGATTGAGAACCTCTCTTTCGCGGTGGGTTGCAAGTATTTGTTCTTTGTGTGTAGGTGTTGTTTATGTAGTGGTGGTGATCCTCCTACTGGTTCGATACCTTGGTTTCATAACTGAGGGAAATACTTACCGTCGCTGTGCTGCATCATCCCTTCCTCTTTGGGGAAATACGGACGCAATCTCAAGCCACATCACCTACCTTCCTATGAGGGTTGTGCGGGTGGGAAGTAGATAGGATGCTCGGTAGTGCTACGCGAATGGGATGGGAATATGCATGGTAATGGAGACAAAAGTGTTTTAAAAGACTTTTAGAAAACCCCGTCAGGTGCCACTAATGCCAGAGGGAGATGTTGAGCTAGGTAACCAATTGATAAAGAAGTGGTGTACCGAGGCAAGTCAGTGTGTTGGTTTTTCAAAAACGGATTGGTGTAAGTTGCGACCGTTATTCCAACCTTACATGTACAATGACGATACCCCTTTATGGGACGCGGTTTTGTTGATTACCTTGTTCGCTGCTAGCAGAGACCCCGCATTACTAGTGGCAGGAGTGACGTGGTCCCTCTCGATACAGGGTCATGCCTGATAGGACGGCCATGGGCTGTTTTCACATACACCGGGCACACCGTTGCGTGCCCTCGTGGATGATACTTGTCATGTAGATCATGAGGGATGGCACCAACGAGTGGACTCCTTGTTAGTATCGTCAGGGGAAAGACATTGTTCGGGTGCTTACCTCGGGTATGTAATATACCGCGAGTCATGGATGACACGGAAGCTCCTAGAGTCTTGTGGGTAAATTGTGCAACCTCTACAGAGTTTAAAACTATTCGAATAGCCGTGTCCACTATCAAGGACAGTTTGATGACCGCTCTTGGTCTACATCCATTGTTTATAAAAACTTCGTGTGAGTGTGTGGGAAAGGAATACATGAGTTAAGTCGGATGACTTGACATGATGATTGAACATGGGATATTCAAACCTTGTTTATATTGATATATGTAACCTATTCATACAGATACTTGTGACCTCATGATGCATGCTTACAAGATGATAGGACATGTCATTGCATTCCAAAATTAGTTTTCTGCAAAATTACCTACTTAGTGCTTATCATGCATTGTTACACCTTGTTCCAAAACATGGGTTTCTTGCGAGTACATTCAAAGTACTCATTGGCTTTCCACTGGTTATTTAATTGGCCAGGCATGGAAGAGCAGGAATATGGTGAAGATTTCATTGGTGACGAACATGCGAATTAAGACGCTTCCCAGTCAGAATTCCTGTAGGGTTAAGGCAGATGTCATGGGTCTATGCTATCTTTCAAGATTTCCGCTGCGAGTTTATGTTTGTTAATTGGTCTTCATGGCCCTATCTATGTAAGATTTGACCTTGATGTTCTTTATTTGTGTAAGACAATATGTATGGATGTAAGACTCTGGATGATCCAGCTTCTGTGTGTTCAGTGAGCATTGATCTCTGGGATCACTGTACACGTGCATTCGGTGATCACAACTTATGAGTGGGGGTCCCCACAACGGCCTGCCAAAGCTGCAAGTATTGGCCGATCTCATGGATCCCAAGGACCCCTTGGATGTCACGGGACCATGAGTTGCCTGCCAGCCCCTCCGCCAGTGTTCTTGTTTTGCGTCGCCGCTTGGGGATGCACTGATAGAGCGCCGATGCGAATTCACGTACCGACCGCCCGTGTAGCCACCGATCGTCCCAGAATAGGGCAGTCAGTCCATTCCCGATGACCGTGGTCGTGGAGGCAAAGAATAGAGCTCTCTCCTCACGTGAGAATTGGAGATCAAGCCCTTGCCATGCGCGGTCGTCATCGGTGCGGGCATACCACAACCATCGCAGCCCGAGTGCTAGTCCAGCGCGCTCCAGGTCGCGTATTCCCAAGCCACGATACTCCAGCGGGCGGCACACTTGACGCCAGTTGACGTGGCAGTGCCCACCATTGGCGACGGTGTTCCCAGCCCAAAGGAATCCCCTCTGGAGCTTCTCTAGGTTCTTGAGGGTCTTCTTTGGTGGTGCAAACGCTAGCATTTGGTGAACCGGAATAGTGCTCAATACCGATTTGACCAATGCTAGGCATCCAGTCTTGTTCATTAGCCAACCTTCCATGTAGGGAGCCTAGCTGCCATAGAATCGACGAGGGGCTGTAGTTGGGTAGCGGTGGGGCGGCGTAGCATGAGAGGGATGCCAAGGTAGGTGATCAGGAGCTCCACCACCGAGCATCCCACTTGGGCAATCATCGCGGCACTGCTTGGGTCGCCGTGAAGGATAGTGGTTGTGCTTTTGATGTAGTTTACCCGTAGGCCGCTCGCATTGCCGAACGGGGTCAAGATAACCTTGACGGCTTCCACGTCGTCTGGTGTAGCGTGGCAGAAGATGATCACATCGTCGACATAGAGTGACATAGTAGGGATGGTTCGCCGTGGGTGCAGTTGATGTAGGATGCCACTGTCGTGGGCACGACGAATGAGGCGGCCCAGGGTGTCTAGGGCAAGCACGAAGAGTTGCAGGGACATGGGGTCACCTTGACGTAGCCCGCATCTATGCCAGATTGGCGGGCCTGGCTCGCCATTGAGGAGAACCTGGTGCTGGAGGTCGATAGCAGGATATCGATCCACTCTCGGAATTGAGGCCCAAACCCGTACTGCTCCTGGACCTCGAAGAGGAAGGGCCATGGCAAGGAGTCAAAGGCCCACATGAGGTCGAGTTTGTGCATGACTCTCGGTCTTTGGGAGAGGCACAACGATAGCACTTTCGTGAAGATCTTGGCAAAATGGTGTATGAGGCATATGGGGCGATAGTCACGGAGTTGGCACGCGTCGGCGCGCTTCAGGATAAGGATCAGGATGGCCTGGTTGAGCTTGCAAAATCCACGGCCGCGCAACTCAAACAGTTGTTGGAAGATGCCTGTGAAGTCTTGTCGCACGATGTCCCAGCATGCCCGTAGGAACTTTACCGTAAACCTGTCGGGTCTGGGTGCTTTCCGGGCCGGGAGGCATTTGACTGCATCCCATATCTCCTCATGGCTGAATGGTGCGTCTAGGCTTTCCAGGTCACATGGCTCGATGACCTGCGTCAAATCCAGCGAGTGGTCGCGGGTGCCGGCGGAGCCAAGAAGCTCGTCAAAGTGGGCGAATTGTGGGGACCCCGACTCATAAGTCGTGATCACCGAATGCACGTGTACAGTGATCCCAGAGATCAATGCTCACTGAACACACAGAAGCTGAATAACAAGAGTCTTACATCCACATTTAGCGTCTTACACAAATAAAGACCATGAAGATCTAGCCTTACATAGATAGGGCCGCAAGGGCCAAACACTTAAACATAACAAGCAGCGGAAATCTTGATCGGAAGCGTGAACCCATGCCATCTGCCTTAAACCTACAGGCATTCGGACTGGGAAGCGTCCTAGTTCGCATGTTCGTCACCAACGAACTCTTCACCATACACCTTCTCTTCCATGCCTGGCCAATTAAATAACCAGTGGCAAGCCAATGAGTACTTTGAATGTACTCGCAAGCAACCCAAGTTTTGGAACAAGGTACAACAATGCATGATATAGCACTAAGTAGGTAAGTTTTGCAGAAAGCTAATTTTAAGTGGAATGATATGATCAAGTAACTTGAATAAGCATGCATCAGCTGTTGACGGGTATTCATGTGAACAAGTCTCATTTTCATCATAAGCAGGGGTTGAACATCTCATGTTCATCTTCGTGCCAAGTCATCGGACTTAGCCCAAGTTTCATCCTTGTGTCATCCACACACACACACCAAGTTTGTGAGAACATCGGACATAGTTTAAGCAGGACCACCAACTATCCTTGACCGTGGACATGGCTATTCGAATAGTTTGACACTCTGTAGAGGTTGCACACTTTACCCACAAGACTCGGGAAACTTCCGTGTCAAGCCACGACTCACGGTATTGTCCATACCCTAGGAAAGTACCCGAACATTGCCTTTCCCCTGACGATACTAAACAAAGAGTCCACTCGATTGGTACCCAGCCCACATGATGTACATCACAAGTAACATCCATGCAGGGACCAAAGGTGTGCCCGGTGCCTGTGAAGACAGCGCATGATCGTCCTTACCGGCACGACCCCGTATCGAGAGTGACCACGTCACTCCCGCCACTTGTAATGCGGGCTCTATGCTAGTACCCATCAAAGTAATCAACAAAGCCCCGTCCCATAAGGGGTATCGTGGTTGTACATGTAAGGTTGGGATGGTCAGCAAATCTTAAATCTCTCCGTTTTCGAAAACACACACACACAACCAGCTCCGGTACACCACTTCTTTCTCAAGTGGTTACCTAGCACAACATCATCTCCCTCGGGCATTAGTGGCACCCGACGGGGTTTTTGAAAAGTCTTTGAAATCATTTTGTTTCCATCACCATGCATATTCCCGTCCCACTTGGCATAGCATCTACTAAGCATCCTATCTACTCCCACCCGCACAACCCTCATAAGGAGGTAGGGTCATGCACGATGCAAGTATCAACAAGGAAGTATCGGAGGCATCCCACCGAAGGGGATACCACATCACCATGATCATCATCGGAACATAAAGTGCTATATGACATGCATGAAAAGTTTCTTAACATGGTCAAAGGGCTGCTTGCCTGGCTCAACAAAGTCTTTGGGGTCTTCAAAGTCTTCGGGTCCAACTCCTTCGTCAACAGCGCAATCTATCGTCGCGATAAATAACGGTAAAATAAGGATCATCACAAAAACAGAGCACTAAAGCTACTACAAAAATATTACTCTATTCTGAAAAATCCTAAAAACTATTCTAAAAATATTTGCCTAAGGTTTTGGGGTGAAAAAGGTTTTTAAAACCATTTTTAACAGTGGCTAAAAATGCCAAAAAAGGGGTTTTAAAATAAAACAGTACATAAAAGGTTTTCAAAAAATTTCACAAATGGCACTGTAAAATACTACAGATTATTACAGGAATTATGGTGGAAAAATATTTGGCATTGGAGTTTTATTTAATTCACTGGAATTTTTGGGAAACTGAACATAAAAGAAAAACAAAACGGGCACTGTGCCCTGGGCCAGATCTGGCCGCTACTGGGCCGGCCCAGAGCAAAATAGCCCCGGGCGAACCGATGCGCCCGCGCTCGCCAGGTTCAAACCTGACGGGCGGGGCCCGGGTGCCAGTGAGAGAGGGAGAGAGGGACGGGCGAGACAGAGGCCGACCGGTGGGGCCTCCCTGTCGGGTCCGTCTTCCACCTCGGGACCGAGGGAGGAGGAGCTCACCGTCGGCGGTAGGAGGCACGGCAGGGCTCGGAGATGGGGGATAAGGAACTAGGAGGGCATCGCCGTCTGGGTGGTGGTCGAAGGAGCGGATGGGGTGGCCGGAGTCGCCGGCGACGAGAAGGCCGCGGCGGAGGGCTTCGGGCCGAGTTCCTACTACTCGTTTCCTGTAGCGATTTACAGGGGAGAGGTGGGGGATGCATCAGAAGAGTGAGGGGAGCTCTTAGGGAACGAGAAGAGGACCGGAGGGGGCCTCTACCTGGAGATCGCCGGAGTCCCGATGCGGCCGAGCTCCGGGTCGATCTCGGAGTAGGGGCTCTAGGAGCTTGGATGGGTGGTGCTAGTGCACGATTAGGGAGGAGAGGGGGGTTCCAGAGGGGAGAGAGGCTTGGGGTGCCCTATTTATAGGTGGACGCGAGTCACCGAACGGTGGTGCGCCGGCGAGGTTGCAGCGCTCGCTGGAGGGCGCGGGGGAGAGAGGGAGCACGTCTGGGGAGTTCCTGGGCATGGTCCACGACTAGGGGGAGCAAGAGAAGGAGCGGGGTGTGTGCGCGTGCGAGCCCCACGGTTGGCCGAGCTGGGCGGCATCGGGCACGCGCGCGGGAGGTCGTCGGAGAGAGACTGGAGAGGGGGCCGACCACTTGGAGGGACGCGGATGTCGAGGGCATCTCGGGGAACACAAGGGGGAGGCCCTAGGTGGTCGGGAGCAGGGATTGGGCGGCGGCTACAGTAAGGTCGGGCACTGTAGCGTGCTCTGGAGCGCCCGTTTGGCATGTCAACGGCATTTTGCTCGCGGCCACTAGTGTCTAGGGAATCTAGAGGAAGAAAAATAGTCCCTGGGAGGCATTGGATGCTCTGGAAGGCCTAAGGGAGAGGAGAGAGGTTGAAGGAAGCAGAGAAAGGGGCTGTCTAGAGAAGAAAATGGAGGTTCCAACCCCTGCAATGATTGAGTCTTGGCCAAGGAAAATTACTGGAGGTGAAGTGCCAATGCTAGTAAGCTGGGGTAAAAATTTGATGGTATTGTAGAAGGGGGTCAAACAAAGGTTTTACCATTCTGGAGAAGGTGTTTGATGGTGATTAGGGCAAGCAAATGGGCTTTGCTTGCCATAAGATTTGACAGGGTCAAATGGTGGTTAGAATTAGGGTTGACCACCAAGTCTGAGCTTGATTGAAGAAAGTTCACAATGTAACTTTGTAAAACCCTAGAAATCAACAGAATCAGATTTCTGTAGATCTAGGCATGCATTTCACTTCCCACAAATCCACCACTTGGTGTGGTATCATTATTTGGGGTTTACCACATGCCCACAAAGTTTGGGGTCAAGGGAAGAAACTTCACAATGTAAAGTTGCTCAAATTTGGCTCTGGACAGGAATGGTTTTGGAATATTTTAGTGAAGCAAATAAAGGGGGATTGAGATGCAACTTTGCAAGATCATCACATATGGCATGTGTGTCTTACTGGAATTTTCCTGGAATTTATTGAGAATATTTCTTATAGAAATATTTCAAAAGCTTGATTTGGGCAAAAAGGGTTTTGAGGGGTTTTGCCCATGATTTTGAACATGACCATGTGTTGAAACTCATAAATATGGAAAATATATGTCCACTGAGTTTCCCTAAATTTTCTCAAATATTTTTAAAGCATTTAAATAATTTTTCCCTATGAAAAACCATTTATAGCCTTAAGAAAAAGCCTTTAAATAAAATAGCAAAATAATCTTTAAAACTAATATTTGGTGGTTTTGGGAAGTCATACATATAGTAGGTTCCAAATAAAGTCTTTGGAGAAAAAGGATCCACCCAATTTGAGGACTTGTAGGACAAACCTCAATTCAGGGGCTTTTGAAAACCTAATTCGAATAAATCCTTTTTGGCCAAAATAATATTTGATAAAAATAGTTTTGGGTACTATTCACAAGGCATGATCATTGGGCAAGAAGTTTGGATCAAGGAAGATGAATATGGAGAGGAGTAGAACCTAAGAGTGCCATACACAAACAACCAAACGAGCAAACAAGTAATAATTCAAACAAGCTCATGTACTGAAAAAGTTTTAATTGGTTCCAAATTTTGTAAATCCAAGCGTAGCAAAGTGATACAAACATAGGGTGTGACACGAATGCCGCCTGCGCCATCCCCTCCTGATCGGTGATCACATGGCCGTCAACGGTGAGGCTGAATATGTGGTTCTTTTGTCGACGGTACGAGCATTGCCGGTGAAAGAAAGCCGTGTTGGCATCGCCGTCTTTGAGGTTGGCGATGCAAGCACGCTGCCTCGCAATAGTGCGCTCCAGGGATGCCAGCCCAAGGTTGTTGATCTTCAGTTGCTTGCGCAGCCATCCCTCCGGAGGGGAGAGTACGCGATCCTCCTGGGCCTTGTCAAAGTGCGAGATAAGCTCGCGGGAAATTGCCATCTTGTCCCGTATGTTCCCTCTAGATTTGGCACTCCAACTAGTAAGCTTGCAAGCTATGGCCTAGAGACGTAGCATCAGCCGGTGAAAAGGGTCCGCGTCGTGTACCGAACCCCAAGCGTCGGCCACCATGTCGTGGAACCCATCCAACCGCAGCCAAATGTCCTCGAAATGGAAGCGCTGGTGTGCCGTGTGCACAGGTGAGCAGTCCAGGAGGAGTGGGTTGTGGTCTGACACGACAGAGGCGAGATAGCTCAGGTGACAGTCTCCATGCGCGTCCTCCCAATCTGACGTGCAAAGCACGCGGTCCAAGTGCACTAGGGTGGGCAGCGACTGCTCGTTCGACCATGTGAACCGTCGTCCGTTCAGGTATATCTCGTTCAATGCGAGGTCGTTGACGAGACAATGGAATCTGCCCATCATGTGGCGGTGTAAGTTGCCGCTGCTCTTGTCTTCATCGCAGAGGATGAGGTTGAAATCGCCGCATATCATCCAAGGCCCGGGGCAGTCCATGCGTATATCACGGAGCTCCTGCAAGAAGGCGATCTTGACGGGATCTTCTTGGGGGCCATAGACCACCGATAACTACTAGGGTGTGCTGGTTTGCGTTGTCACCTTGGCTGTGATTGCATTGGCGGCGAACATTCGGTCCGTGATGGTCACGGCCCTACTCTTCCATGCCAGCAAGATGCCGCCCCTCGTGCCTTGCGCTGGCAGGTACGTGTAGTCATCGAATTCCGAGCCTAAGGTGACAAGGACAACGAACGAGTAGATCAACACCATTTTAATTTCTTGAAGGCATACAATGGAGGCGGTTGTCATGTCCAGCAGCGAGCGGATGGCGATGCACCGGGCACGCGCGTTGAGGCCCCGTACATTCCAGACAGCGATCCTAAGGTTGTGATCCATGAACACATGGTCGACGGGGTGCGCAACATGCTCAGCCTTGGATGCGGCGGCCCCCTCCACACTTGTCACAGTGGTCATCGGGTTAGCCATGCTATTCGGGATCTCCCGGTCGACAAGGGCAATGATGGCCGAGAGCACCGTGAGCCGGATTGGCACCGCAAACAGGTCGTCTTACACCTTCATATCAACGGAGGTGATCTTCTGGTTGACCCCCACAATCCCAAGAGTGCAAAGTAGTTGGACCTGGTCTCTTCTCTCTGCAGTGGGTGGTGCCATCGGCTGGGACATGGTCGTGGCTGAGCGGCCTCGTCGAGGGGCGAAGTTGAGCGGGCGACGTGGCCTCTTCCCTGGGGTTGGTAAGGCTGCAGCAACGTGCTTTGTGGCGGCGGCGAGGAACTCGCCCAACGTCCATGTCTTTGGTGCAGCAGGAAGTCCACGGGATGGACACAGCATGATCGGCAGGGATGCGAACCGCGATACATGTTGGGCTCCGATTGTTGTTGGCTGCGGTCCAATGGATTCTCTAGTGGGCCTTGGTGTGCTGGGCTAGGCCTGGGGACTTTTCAGGATGGTGACTGGCGTGTGGGGCTCCGTCTGCCTTGTGAAAGAGTTGGCGCCAAGGGCGGATTGGTCTTCGACGCTCCCCACGTCGCGCTCATGGGACACGGAGGGCTTGGTCAGCCAGCTCGTTGGGCCCCTCAGCAGGCGCTGGCGTGAGCGAGACACCGTCTTGCCCCGACAAGGCGGCAGGCTGCACTGGCGTGCAGGCAGCGAGTCTCGCACCTCGCTCAAAGTGGTCAGGTCCCCATGGGTCAACGGATCGGATGAGCCAGGCGTGGTTTGTGGCCTGGTTTGAATTCTGAGCCGGTTCTAGAGTGGTCTGTGGCCTGGTTTGAATTCTGAGCCGGTTCTAGGGTGTTCTCCACCAATGAGGGGTCTCCACGTGGCGCCTGGCTCCGGTCGTTTCTAGCGACCACGGTCTTTGCCACCAAAGTGGTGTTGCCGGCTGGCGCATCCGTCACGTCACTTGCGCTCGCAGCGGCTCCCGCCTCTTTGCAAAGTGGGTCCACCTGCAAAGGTTGCCTTTGCACACCTTTGCCCTTTTCCTTTCCGAGCCTGGCGACGAGATGGGCGGGTCCCATGCTGAGCAGGCCATGGGGCCATGCGGCGACGATCCTCTTGTATGGGCGGCGGTGCATCCGCGCCGGCAGGGGCGGGCCAGGCGGGCGCCATGGCTATCCCATCATCCCGGGAAGCGAAGTTCTTGGCTTGCCACAGCGAGTCGTCCATGGCTATTCCATCCACCCGACCAGGTGACTGCGCGTCCGTGCATTGGCGCTTGCGTCCTCGATGGCGCGCCCTCCCTGTGCCAGGACCAGGCGCCCGGTCGTGGCCAGTGTCATCTCCTCCTTGTCCAGTGCCATGCTGGGCGCGGAGGACCGACGGTTGATACGTCCATTTTGCATCATGATTTCCTACTGTTATTTATAATTTTTTATGCATGATAATGCTTTAGGGAGTGATTCTAATGAGTTTTCTCTCATAATTTTCAAGGTTTACACAAAGAGGGAGAATACCGACAGCTGGAGTTCTGGACCTGAAAAGGCATATCAGAGATACCTATTCTACACATCTCCAAATAAGCTGAAACTTCACGGAGAATTATTTTGGAATATATGAAAAATACTGGAGCAAATAACTACCCGAGGGGGGCCACCTGGTTAGCAAAAGACACCAAGGCGCGCCAAGCCCCACAGGCGCGCCAAGCCCCACAGGCGCGCCCTGGTGAGTTGTGCTCAGCCCAGCCCACCTCCAGTGCCCATCTTCTGGTATTTAAGGTCTTTTGACCTATAAAAAATAAGGAGAGGACTTTTGGGATGGAACGCCGCCGTCTCGAGGCGGAACTTGGGCAGGAGCACTTTTGCCCTCCGACGAAGCGATTCCGCCGGGGGAACTTCCCTCCCGGAGGGGGAAATGAAAGCCATCGTCATCACCAACACACCTCTCATCTTTCGGAGGCCAATCTTCATCAACATCTTCAACATCACCATCTCCTCTCATACCCTAGTTCATCTCTTGTGTTCAATCTTTGTACCGGAACTTCAGATTGGTACCTCTGGGTGACTAGTAGTGTTGATTACATCTTGTAGTTGATTACTATATGGTTTATTTGGTGGAAGATTATATGTTCAGATCCATTATCCTATTTAATACCCCTCTGATCTTGAGCACGAATATTATTTGTGAGTTGTTACCTTTGTTCTTGAGGTCACGGGAGAAGTCATGTTGCAAATAATCTTGTGAATTTGATATGTGTTCGATATTTTGATGATATGTATGTTGTGATTCCCATAGTGGTGTCATGTGAACGTTGACTACATGACACTTCACCATCATTGGGCCTAAGGGAATGCATTGTGGAGTAGTTATTAGATGATGGGTTGCTAGAGTGACAGAAGCTTAAACCCTAGTTTATGCGCTACTTCGTAAGGGGCTGATTTGGATCCACACGTTTAATGCTATGGTTAGATTTTATCTTAATACTTTTCTCGTAGTTGCGGATGCTTGCAAGGGGGTTAATCATAAGTGGGAGGTTTGTTCAAGTAAGAACAGCACCCAAGCACCGGTCCACCCACATATCAAATTATCAAATTAGCGAACGCAAATCAAACCAACATGATGAAAGTGACTAGACAAAATTCTCGTGTACCCTCAAGAACACTTTGCCTATTATAAGAGACTGTTCTGGCCTGTCCTTTGTCACAAAAGGATTGGGCTACCTTGCTGCACTTTATTTACCATTACCGTTACTTGCTCGTTACCAATTATCTTGCTATCAAACTATCTCTTACCTACAATTTCAGTGCTTGCAGAAATTACCTTGCTGAAAACCGCTTGTCATTTCCTTCTGCTCCTCGTTGGGTTAGACACTCTTACTTATAGAAAGGACTATGATTGACCCCCTATATTGTGGGTCATCAAGACTCTTTTCTGGCGCTGTTGGTAAGTGAAAATTGGTAAGGAAAAACTTATACTACGTGCTGAAATTTATTATCACTTGCGGCTATGGAAAACAATCCTTTGAGGGGTTTATTCGGGGTATCTTCACCTCGACCGGAACCACAATTAGTTGCCCCTCAACCTACTGCACCTACTGAAAATATTGTTTATGAAATTCCTTCAGGTATGGTAGAACAACTGCTAGCTAATCCATATGGAGGAGACGGAACTGATCATCCTGATATGCATCTAATACATGTGGATGAAATTTGTGGATTATTTAAGATTGCAGGTTTATCCGGAGATGAAGTAAAGAAGAAGGTTTTCCCTTTATATTTGAAGGGAAAAGCATTAACATGGTATAGGCAATGTGCTGATACTGGATCATGGAACTGGAATTGATTGCAATTAGAATTCCACCAAAAGTTTTATCCTATGCATCTAGTTCATCGTGATCGGAATTATATATATAATTTTTGGCCTTGTGAAGGATAAAGCATCGCTCTAGCTTGGGGGAGGCTTAAGTCGATGTTATATTCATGCCCCAATCAAGAGCTCCCGAGAGAAATTATTATTCAGAATTTTTATGCTCGGCTTTCTAATAACGATCGATCCATGCTCGATACTTCTTGTACTGGTTCTTTTATGAAGAAGAATATTGAATTCAAGTGGGATCTTTTAGAAAGAATTAAACGCAACTCTGAAGATTGGGAACTCGACGAAGGTAATGAGTCAGGTATTAAGCTTAAGTTTGATTGTGTTAAATCTTTTATGAATACCGATGCTTTAGTTTAGCACTAAATATGTACTTGACTCTGAGATAGTAGCCTCTTTCTGTGAATCATTTGCTACTCATGTTGACCTCCCTAAGGAGAAGCGGTTTAAATATCATCCCCCTATTAAATAATAAATTAAAGAACCAGTAAAAGCTAAGGATGAAACCATCATTTTCAATGTTGATCCAGTTGTGCCTACTGCTTATATTGAAAAACCACATTTCCCTGTTAGGATAAAAGAACATGCTAAGGTATCAACTATGGTTCGTAAAAGTAATAATAAAGCACCTAAGCCCTCTGAACAAGTTAAAGTAGAACCTAGTGTTACTATAGTTAAAGATCTCTTGGTAGAAAATATTGATGGGCATGTTATTTACTTCTGTGATGAAGGTGCTAGAATTGCCAAACCAGATGAAAAAGATAAACATAGACCCGTACTTGGCATGCCTGTTGTCTCAGTTAAAATAGGATATCATTGCTATCATGGTTATGTGATATGGGTGCTAGTGTGAGTGCTATTCCTTTTACCTTATACCAAGAAATTATGAATGATATAGCACCTGCTGAAATAGAAGACATTGATGTTACTGTTAAACTTGCTAATAGAGACACCATCACACCACTTGGGATTGTTTGAGATGTTGAAGTCTTGTGTGGGAAAATAAAATATCCTACTGATTTTCTATTTCTTGGATCCCCACAAGATGACTTTTGTCCCATTATCTTTGGTAGACCTTTCTTGAACACCGTCAATGCTAAGATAGAATGTGAAAAACAAACTATCGGTGTTAGTTTTGGTGATGTGTCTCATGAATTTAATTTTTCCAAGTTTAGTAGACAATCTCGTGATAAAGAATTATCTAGTAAGGATGAAATAATTGGTCTTTCTTCTATTGCCGTATCTCCTACTAGTCCACTAGAACAATATTTGTAGACCAAGAAAATGATATGCACTTGCATGAAAGGAATGAAATAGATACAATTTTCTTTGAACAACAACCTCTCCTAAAACACAATTTGCCTATTGAAACTCTAGGAGGTCCTCCTCCACCTAAAGGTTATCATGTGTTTGAATTAAAACAACTGCCTGACACTTTGAAGTATGTTTATCTTGATGAGAAGAAGATATATCCTGTTATTATTAGTGCTAACCTTTCAGAACATGAAGAAGAAAGATTATTAAAAATTTCGAGGAAGCACCGGGCTGCTATTGGATATACTCTTGATGATCTTAAGGGCATTAGTCCCACTCTATGTCAGCACAAGATTAATATGGAACCTCATGCCAAACCCGTTGTTGATCACCCGTGAAGATTGAATCCTAAGATGAAAGAAGTGGTAAGGACTGAAATATTAAAGCTTCTTGAAGCTGGTATAATCTATCCCATAGCTGATAGTAGATGGGTAAGTCCCATTCATTGTGTCTCTAAGAAAGGAGGTATTACTGTTGTTCCTAATGATAAAAATGAACTTATCCCATAGAGAATTATCACTCGCTATAGAATGGTAATTGATTTTAGAAAATTAAATAAATCTACTAGGAAAGATCATTACCCTCTGCCTTTCATTGATCAAATGCTAGAAAGATCATCTAAGCACACACACTTTTGTTTTCTGGATGGATATTCTGGTTTCTCTCAAATACCTGTATCACAATCTGATCAAGAGAAAACCATCTTTACTTGTCCTTTTGGAACCTATGCTTATAGACGTATGCCTTTTGGTTTATGCAATGCACCTGCTACCTTTCAAAGATGTATGACTGCTATATTCTCTGATTTTTGTGAAAAGATTGTGGAGGTTTTCATGGATGATTTCTCCGTTTACGGAACTTCTTTTGATGATTGCTTAAGCAACCATGATCGAGTTTTACAGAGATGTGAAAAACTAATCTCATCTTCAATTGGGAGAAGTGCCACTTGATGGTCAATGAAGGTATTGTCTTGGGGCATAAAATATCTGAACGAGGTATTGAGGTGGATAAAGCTAAAGTTGATGCAATTGAGAAAATGCCATGTCCTAAAGATATTAAATGTATTCGGAGTTTCCTTGGTCATGATGGTTTCTATAGGAGGTTTATTAAAGACTTCTCTAAATTTTTTAGTCCTCTTACTAATCTTTTACAAAAGGATATTCCATTTGTTTTTTATGATGATTGTGTAGAAGCCTTTGGAACACTGAAGAAAGCCTTTACTACTGCACCTATCGTTCAACCACCTGATTGGAACTTGCCTTCTGAAATTATGTGTGATGCTAGTGATTATGCTGTTGGTGCTGTTCTAGGACAAAGAGTTGATAAGAAATTAAATGTTATCCATTATGCTAGCAAAACTCTAGACAGTGCCCAACGAAATTATGCTACTACTGAAAAAGAATTTTTAGAAGTTGTGTTTGCTTGTGATAAATTTAGATCCTACATTGTTGATTCCAAAGTTATTGTTCACACCGATCATGCTGCTATAAAATATCTTATGGAAAAGAAAGATGCTAAACCTAGACTCGTTAGGTGGGTTCTCTTGCTTCAAGAATTGGATTTACATATCACTGATAGGAAGGGAGCTGAGAACCCTGTAGCTGATAACTTGTCTAGATTAGAAAATATTCTTGATGACCCACTACCTATTGATGATAGTTTTCCTGATGACCAGTTCGCTGCAATAAATGTTTCTCAAAGCACTCCTTGGTATGTTGATTATGCTAACTACATTAGTGCAAAATATATACCACCTAGTTTCACATACCAACAAAAGAAAAAAATCTTCTATGATTTAAGACATTACTTTTGGGATGACCCACATCTTTATAAAGAAGGGGTAGATGGTATTATTAGATGTTGTGTACCGGAGCATGAACAGGAACAAATCTTACGGAAATTTCATTCCGAAGCCTATGGAGGACATCATGCGGGAGATGGAACTGCTCACAAGGTATTGCAATCTGGTTTTTATTGTCCTTCTCTCTTCAAGGATGCCCGTAAGTTTGTCTTGTCTTGTGATGAATGTTAAAGAATTGGTAATATCGGTAAGCACCAGGAAATGCCTATGAATTATTCACTTGTTGTTGAACCATTTGATGTTTGGGGTTTTGATTATATGGGACCTTTTCCTTCCTCCAATTGGTATACTCATATTTTGGTTGCTGTTGATTATGTTACTAAGTGGGTAGAAGCTATTCCAACTAGTAGTGCTGATCATAACACCTCCATTAAAATGCTTAAAGAAGTTATCTTCCCAAGGTTTGGAATCCCTAGATATTTAATGACTGATGGTGGTTCACACTTTATTCATGGTGCTTTCCGTAAGATGCTTGCTAAGTATGATGTTAACCATAGAATTGCATCACCCTATCATCCTCAATCTAGTGGTGAAGTTGAACTTAGCAACAAATAAATAAAATTAATATTACAAAAAACTGTCAATAGGTCTCGAAAGAATTGGTCTAAGAAACTAGATGATGCACTTTGGGCCTATAGAACAAATTATAAAAATCCTATGGGTATGTCTCCACACAAAATGGTATATGGAAAAGCTTGTCATTTGCCTCTAGAGTTAGAACATAAAGCATTTTAGGCAATTAAAGAACTCAATTATGATTTCAAACTTGTCGGTGAGGAGAGGTTATTTGATGTTAGCTCACTAGATGAATGGAGAACCCAAGCTTATGAAAATGCCAACTATTCAAAGAAAAAGTTAAAAGATGGCATGAAAAAAGAATCCAAAAGCGGGAATTCAAAGTTGGAGAATATGTTCTTTTGTACAACTCTTGTTTTAGATTTTCTGCAGGAAAGCTTCTTTCGAAATGGGAAGGACCATATATTGTCGAAGAGGTTTATCGTTCTCGAGGTATCAAGATTAATAATGCCGAAGGTACTAACCCGAAGGTGGTCAGTGGACAAAGAATTAAACACTATATATCAGGTACGCCTGTTAATGTTGAAAGCAATATTATCCAAACCATGACACTGGAGGAACACATAAAAGAAACCTTCCGGAACACTCCATAATTCTGAAAAGAGGAGGTACGTGATACAGTAAGTAAACGGACTCCAAAAAATCCACAAAATTATTTTCTATCAGTTTTGGAATATTACAAAATTTTGGAAAGTAAGAAATAAACAAGAAAGCAACCGAGGTGAGCACGATACACCAGGGCGCGCCTGCCCTGCCAGGCACGCCCTGGTGGGTTGTCCCACCTCGGACACCTTCCCGACTATGTTTTCCTTCCATATTGTTGCTTCCCAAGATAAAAAAAATTCTTTATATATACCCTCGATTGTTTTGACCACCGCATCGCAGAAAAATCCCCTGTTCTTGTTTCGTGCTGTTTTCCTGACAGGCCTGAAACTTTGTCTTCTCAAGATCCAGAAGGGGGGAGCTATGTTGCTGACTATATTGCAAACCCTTAGGTCTATGGAGAGGTGGATCATTATGGATGGACCACAGATGAGGAGGAAGACACCGCCATGAAGGAAACAAAGGATGATAGCTCTGAGGAAGAGGATGACCCACTACCTCAACCCGGAGACATGCATGTGGAATTCAAGAAGTCAAGCCTCCCTAAAGGATACAAACCTGAGGTTCAATTTATTCCATCTTGTTTTCTGCAGGAGAGTAAGGCGGCATTGTGCAAAAAGATATTAAAGCTCGAGTTAGAGAATGAGGATCTAAGGGAGGAAAATTTTATGCTAAAATATAAGTTGAAGAAGAAGGCTACTTCATCACCACCACCTTCATCATCTTCACCACGAAAGGAGACTTGAGTACACGGGTATGGGCACTCCCCTTGGCTTGAGCCAAGCTTGGGGAAGATGCCCCGGTATTGTATCACCATCACTTTTATTTAACTTTACCTATTTTAGTTCGATCCATAGCTCTTTCATGATTTAGTTGAATAAAAGTTTAGTATGATCTCTTTGCGAGTGCTAGTTTCGTGATCTATCTATCTATGTAATCGAGTGAGAGTTATATAATAAAGTTTAGTTTGAGCTTTTGCTTCTTTACTTTCTTGTTGCAATCAAAATAAAGAGGAAATAAGTGAAAGGGGTCATATGCTAATCTTATGTTAAGTAATGACATCACATAAGGAAAAGTGTAAGTAGTAAAACTTATTGGAGATTGACAAACATAGCATTGGTCAATGATGCAATTCATGAAAGAATTAATAAGGGAAGAGAAGATTCACATGCAAATACACTATCTTGGACATCTTTTATGATTGTGATCCCCCATTAAATATTATATGCCAAAATTGTTGACGTTGGACAAGGAAGACAACGTAATGATTTATGTTTGTTCATATTCACATAGAAGTTATATTGTTATAGATCCTTCAACATGTGGTGCCTCCTCAATATCTTTGCTAGCCAAAAATTCCGCACTAAGTAGAGATACTACTTATGCATCCAAAAACCCTAAACCCAAACTCATGTTTTGAGAGTCCACCATACCTACCTATGGATCGAGTAAGATCCTTCAAGTAAGTTGTAATCGGTGCACTAAGGCAATAAAAATTGCTTCTTAATGTGTTTAATCAATTAGTGTAAGAGAAAATTGAGCGTTGTACGAACTTATGATGGCAAATTAATAAAAGTGACAGACTGCATAATAAAGGTTGCTATCATAGGCAGCAATATAACGTGACGTTCTTTTGCATTAAGGGATTTGGCATGCAAACTAAAAACCGCATGACAACCTCTGCTTCCCTCTGCGAAGGGCCTATCTTTTACTTTATGTATTTACTTTTATGCAAGAGTCAAAGTATTCTTCCCTATTCCTCTTTACTTTTTCTTTTTGCAAGCATCATGTGGTGAGGAAAGATCTAGGCACATATATCTAGTTGGATATGAGTGAGCGTGAGTTATTATTGTTGACATCACCCTTGAGGTGAAAACTTTGGGAGGCGAAACTATAAGCCCCTATTTTTCTATGTGTCCGGTTGAAACTTTTTTCTCATGGGTATGTTGTGAGTCTTAGCAATCATAGAAGATTAAATGATGGTTAAGTATGTGGACTTGCCAAAAGGCTCCGACACGAGACCCTTCCTGAAAATATGATAAATTGTAGTTGCAAAGTTGACTGAGAACATAGTTTGTTGGTTTCCAATAAGGTTTATGCTTTATACTTCTATGTTGTGATGAATTGTTAGTTGTTCATGAGAAATTATATGATGAAGTTGTATAATAAAAGTTATATGAATGAGTTATATGATAAAGTTTGTTGCTGCTATGATAATAAGCATGATGCTACTATGTCCGTATTTTGTTTTTATCGACACCTCTCTCTCAAACCATGTGGACATGTTTTTCGATATCGGCTTTCGCTTGAGGACAAGCGAGGTCTAAGCTTGGGGAGTTGATACGTCCATTTTGCATCATGATTTCCTACTGTTATTTATAATGTTTTTATTCATAATAATGCTTTAGGGAGTGATTCTAGTGCCTTTTCTCTCATAATATGCAAGGTTTACCCAAAGAGGGAGAATACAGGCAGCTGGAATTCTGGACCTGAAAAACCATATCAGAGATACCTATTCTGCACATCTCCAAATAAGCTGAAACTTCACGAAGAATTATTTTGGAATATATGAAAAATACTGGAGCAAATAACTACTGGAGGGGGGCCACCTGGTGAGCACAAGACTCCAGGGCGCCCGAGGCCCCCCAGGCGCGCCCTGGTGGGTTGTGCTCAGGCCAGCCCACCTCTGGTGCCCATCTTCTGGCACCTAAGGTCTTTTGACCTAGAAAAAATAAGGAGAGGACTTTTGGTATGGAATGTCGCTGTCTCGAGGCGGAACTTGGGCAGGAGCACTTTTGCCCTCCGGCGGAGCGATTCCGCCGGGGGAACTTCCCTCCCGGAAGGGGAAATCGAAGCCATCGTCATCACCAACACCCCTCTCATCTTTGGGAGGCCAATCTTCATCAACATCTTCAATAGCACCATCTCCTCTCAAACCCTACTTCATCTCTTGTGTTTAATCTTTGTACCGGAACCTCAGATTGGTACGTGTGGGTGACTAGTAGTGTTGATTACATCTTGTAGATGATTACTATATGGTTTATTTGGTGGAAGATTATATGCTCATATCCATTATGCTATTTAATACCCCTCTGATCTTGAGCATGAATATTATTTGTGAGTAGTTAACTTTGTTCTTGAGGTCACGGGAGAAGTCATGTTGCAAGTAATCATGTGAATTTGATATGTGTTCGATATTTTGATGATATGTATGTTGTGATTCCCTTAGTGCTGTCTTGTGAACGTCGACTACATGACACTTCACCATCTTTGGGCCTAAGGGAATGCATTGTGGAGTAGTTATTAGATGATGGGTTGCTAGAGTGACAGAAGCTTAAACCCTAGTTTATGTGCTACTTCGTAAGGGGCTGATTTGGATCCAAACGTTTAATGCTGTGGTTAGATTTTAACTTAATACTTTTTTCGTAGTTGCGGATGCTTGCGAGGGGGTTAATCATATGTGGGAGGTTTGTTCAAGTAAGAACAACACCCAAGCACCGGTCCACCCACATATCAAATTATTAAAGTAGCGAAAGCAAATCAAACCAACATGATGAAAGTGACTAGATGAAATTCCCGTGTACCCTCAAGAACACTTGGCCTATTATAAGAGACTGTTCTAGCCCGTACTTTGCCACAAAAGGATTGGGCTACCTTGCTGCACTTTATTTACCTTTACTGTTACTTGCTCGTTACCAATTATCTTGCTATCAAACTATCTGTTACCTACAATTTCAGTGCTTGCAGAAATTACCTTGCTGGAAACCGCTTGTCATTTCCTTCTACTCCTCGTTGGGTTCGACACTCTTACTTATCGGAAGAACTACGATTGACCCCCTATTCTTGTGGGTCGTCAACGCTCTATTCGTCAGAACACGAGCCACGGCAATGGCGACAGGGTACGCGAGGATCCGGATGGTGGGCGCATTGGAGCTCAGGTGTGCGGGAACTTGCTCAACAATTTCCAGGATGGTGGCGCGGCGGATGCCGTCGGGGTCGTGCGTGCGCCCTGCCAGCCAAAACGTGGCCATGTCATTTCTGGAGCGTCTATTGGGGTGGAGATGTTTAGTCCAGCAGCTCCCTCCAAGGATATGCTCGACAGTGGAGAGGTGCCAGGCCTGCGCGGGGATGCCGCAGAGCTCCAACTCGACATAGTACTCGAACTCGCCAGAGCCGGCATGGGCAAGCTTTCTCCAGGGCCGCATGGAGAGTAAGAAGCATGGCGAGCTGACGAAGAGGTCTCCGTCGAGGCGGCACTTGGCAGCGAGGGAGATGAAGAGGACGAGGAAGTCCTCAGGGTGGTGGGCGTGCACCGTGAAATCCCCATCGGCGAGCTCAAAGGTGTTGATGAGCACGTCGGCGACCTCGACAGTCGACACGAATGGCATGTTGCCGGTGATGGAAGAAACCATCGCGCTGCCCAGTACCTCCGTTGCCTCCTCCATCTCGATAGAGTGCGCCATGATCACACGTACGGGCTCTGGAGCGCGCTGCACGGACGTGGTGGCCACAGGGGCGATGGGAGGTGGTGGGGGAGGTGGCGGTGGCGTGACCTGGCGAGGGGGCTTCTCCTGAGCTATCGGGCCCGTGTGGCCAGTGGCGGCACGCGGCTGCCCTGCAGCTTTCCGACGGTTGGGGTCACAGGAGCGCGAGTTGTGGCCGGACATGAGGCAGCGGCAGCATCTGATGTCGTTGGTGCAGTCCCGGACGCGGTGCCGGTGGTCAAGGCAGCGAAAGCACAGCCCTGCGATTTCCTCTGGCGAGGGGCTGTGGCATCGCATCGGCGGAGGGCTTGGTTCGGCCTCCAGGCATGTGCGGCGGTGGCGGTTCCTTCGCCGCGGCTGCTGGTAACCATCGACGTCGACCTCAACGCCGCCGAAGACGCGATGCACTTCGGAGCGGGGGCCGAGGCGGGTTGAGGCGGGCGGCCGGGAGGTGGCCACGACCTGCGAGGCGGGGGCGCCGGCGGCGCAGGGGGTGCCAGGGCGCGGGTGACCTCGCTGTAGGAGCGCGCGGAGGAATCGCTCTCCGAGTCGGACCAGCGGTTGCCGGAGGACACGCGGTCGCCGGAGAAGGTCACACGGCGTTCGGCGGAGTCGGAGGCAGGTGATGGCTGATACTTGTGATCTGCATTGGGTTTTCCGTGAAGAGGAACGGGTAGCACAAAGTGGGTAAGTATTTCCGTCAGTTATGAAACCAAGGTTTATCAAACCAATAGGAATATCAATCCTCAACCGTCTTCAGCGGCTGCACACAAATGAACAAACAACTTGCAACCAACGCGGGCAAGAGGGTTGTCAATCCCCTTGATCTCGTTATTTGCAAGCAAATGAATTGTGTAGATAATTGTTGATAAATATAAATTGCAAAATAAAATAACAGATAAATAAAGGCAGCGAGGTAATAATAGTGTTTGCAAATATATAAGTGAATAGACCCGGGGGCCATAGTGTTCTCTAGTGGCATCTCTCATGTAGGCAGCATATGGTGGGTAAACAAATCACTGTTGGGCAATTGATAGAAAAGCGGATAGTTATGCGATGTTCATGGCAATGATCATGTATATATAGGCATCACGTCCATAAGCAAATAGGCCGACTCCTGCCTGCACCTATTACTATTACTCCACTCATCGACGGCTATCCAGCATGCATCTAGAGTATTAAGTAAAACAGAGTAATGCTTGGAGAACGACGACATGATGTAGACAAAGTAACCTCCAACAATATGAATGAACCCCATCGTTTTATCCTTAGTAGCAACAACACAAAGACGCATCTTGTCCCCTACTTTGTCGCTAGGATATAGAAACTCGCCAGGTTGAACCTACCACAACACACCACTCCCACCGATGAAATATCAATCTACTTGGCCAAAGCATCTCAATAGATCGGAGAGCATTACGAAGCTATGATGATCATGCACTTAAGAGATAACATAATTCAGAGGCATCTCGAATACTTTTCATGAATAATCTGAACATAAACCCACAATTCATTGAATCCCAACAAACACACTTCACAATAGGATTACATCGGATAGATCAAAGCAAAGATGTGATGATCGTTGTATTGAAGATCAAGAGATAGAGAGATTGCCATCTAGGTACTAGCTATGGACCTGTAGGTCTATGGTGAACTACTCACACATCATCATGAGGGCGGCATGGTTGATGAAGAGGCCCTCCGTGATCAATCCCCCCTCTAGTAGGGTGATGGAACGAAGCTCCGGATGGCTTCGCGGAAGAACAAAGACTTGCGGCGGCGGAAAAAGGGTTTCGGGACTGCCTCTAGGGTTTTTGTAATATTAGAGAATTTATAAGCCAGAGAGGGACATCGGGAGAGCCACGAGGGGCCACCACATATCAGGGCGCGCCCTGATGTGTGGTGGGGCCCTCGTGCGCCTCCCGGCCTCCTTCCGAAGCTTCGAGGTCTTCTTTTGGTCCAGAAAAAATCATCAAAAATTTCGTGGCAATTGGACTTCGTTTGGTACTATAAACCTGAAAAGGCAAAAACATGCAGAAAACAGCAACTGGCACTGGGCATTGGGTCAATAGGTTAGTGCTCAAAAATATTATAAATTGGTAAATAAAGACCCAAAAAGTGTCCCAGAATTATAATATATCAGCATGGAACAATAAAAAATTATAGATACGTTGGAGAAGTATCAAGCATCCCCAAGCTTAATTCCTGCTCGTCCTCAAGTAGGTAAATGATAAAAACAGAATTTTTGATGTGACATGCTATCCATTATGTAATCTTATGCATGTATGCTCATTGAGAAAAGATGAATCAACAAATATTAACATAGCAATAATTAAGATGTAAGAAACAGAATCATTAATCCTTAAAAGTATATGATCCTTAAGAAATGTTTACCCCCCCCCCCCATTCATCTTATTATATTAGCAAGGCATGGCTCCATCTTCACCACATTAATAAAAATGTCAAGCACCATGGTGTCCAAGTCAGGCAATTGGATCGTACTTTTTCAATATGCATCAACTTTTTATTCTTCACGCAATAGATGAGCGTGAGCCATTGGACATAACATTTAAGCGGTAAAAAGTGGAGAAGATAGTCTCACATCAACTAGGCATACCGGCAGGCTATGGAGATGCCCATTGATAGATGTCAATGCAAGGAGTAGGGATTGCCATGCAAATGATGCACTAGAGATATAAGTGTATGAACGCTCAAACGAAGCTAAGTGGGGTGTGCATCCAACTTGCTTGCTCATGAAGACCTTGGGCATTTGGGAAGCCCGTCATAGAAATATACAAGCCAAGGTTGAAAAATGAATAAGTCATTCCCACTAGCATATGAAAGTGATATATCATGAGACTCTCTACATGAAGAGCATGGTGCCACTTTGAGGCACAAGTGTGGTAAAAGATAGTAGCAAAGTCCCTTCTCTCATTTTCTCTCATTTTTTTGAATGGATGGTGGGCTCATTTGGCCTTCCCCATCTTTATTTTTTCGTGCGGAGTCTCATCTCGACTTGTGGGAGAATCATCATCTCTATCATTCTTTCATCACTGGGAGAATGCTCTAAAAATGATGATCATCACTCTTTTATTTATTTACAACTCGATATGGAGAACTGATATGAAGATATGACTCTATATGAATGCCTCTGGCAGTGTACCAGGATGTGCAATGATCTAGCATGACCTGTATCAAAAATATGATCAACGGTGGCTTTTCCACAAATACTATGCTAGCTCTATATGATCATGCAAAGCAATATGATGATGAACGAACTAGTCATGTGAAATGACGATGGAATTTGCATGTCAATATATCTCGGAATGGCTATGGAAATGCCGTGATAGGTAGGTATGGTGGCTGTTTTGAGGAAGATATAATGAGGCTTATGTGCAACAGAGCGTGTCATGTCACGGGGTTTGGATGCACCGGCGAAAGTTGCACCGATCCTCGAGGTGAGAACGGGCTATGCACGTTACCGAAGAGGCTAGCAAATGTGAGAAGGTGCGATTGCGTATGTCCATGGTTTCACATTAGTCATAAATAACTCACATACTTATTGCAAAGTTTTATTAGTCTATCATAAATCAAAGTACTACTCGCATGCCCTGAGGGAAGAGGTTGGTAGGAGTTAACCATCGCGTGCTTCTGACCCGAAACAACACTAGGATTTCAACGAGGAATAGAAATGCTCACACATCGTCACCATGCCTCTTTAAGTTTTAGATGAACAAAAGGGTAAAACTCTCTTAATATCGACACTTCTACAGTTTAAAAATTATGAACTCGCACCTATTTCATATTACCACATCAATATCATTGACCCACAATTTCTCTATATGTGCTACATGATGGTTTTAATTAACACTCATTGAATACCTAATATTTTTTGACTAGTCTTATGACCCATGCAAATTACCATCACTATTTAATAACTCTCAAACAAATATAAGTGAAGAACGAGAGTGAAATCATTTCTATAAAATCTACACGCCACCTTGCTCAAAGAGATATAAGTGAAGTACTAGAGCAACTGTTAAGCTCAAAAGATATAAGTGAAGCACATAGAGTATTCTAGCAAATTATGATGAAGGTGTGTCTCTATTAAATAGGTGTGTCCAGCAAACAACGATTGTGTCAAACTGAAAGTAAAAGCAAACAAAAGCAAACGATGCTCCAAGCAAAACTCATATCATGTGACGAATAAAAATATAGCTTCAAGTGACATACCGATGGATTTGAGACGAAAGAGGGGATGCCTTCCGGGGCATCCCCAAGCTTAGATGCTTGAGTCTCCTTTAAAATATTACCTTGTGGTGCCTTGGGCATCCCCAAGCTTAGGCTCTTGCTACTCCTTATTCCTTTGTCCATCATGCTAACACCCAAAACTTCAAAACTTCAATCACACAAAACTCAACAAAACTACGTGAGATCCGTTAGTATAAGAAACATATTGCATACTTCAGGTACTGTTATAAATTGATTCCAATTTCATAAATGCATAATAGGTACTGTATTCTAACTTCTCCATGGCTTATACCCCCCGATACAATCCATAGCATAATCAAAACAAGCAACTATGCAAGCAAAAACAGAATCTATCAAAAGCAGAATAGTCTGTAGCAATATGTAGAGAACCTATAGTTGTAACTCTAAAAATTCTGAAAATTTAGGAAAACCTCAAAAATTTGTATAGCACTACTGTGTAAAAATTTCAGATCATTATCATGCTTCAACAAAAAATGAAAATTCCTATACTGGAGTCAAAAGTTTCTGTTTTGTTTCAGCATCGATTCTACTAATCTTGTGAGTCATCCCAAAGGCTTTACTTGGCACAAACACTAATTTAAACACAAGAACAGAATCATTACAGAGGCAATAATCATGTTATTAAAAATAAACAGAAAATTTAAAGCAAAAATTTAATGATAACTATTGGGTTGCCTCCCAACAAGTGATATTGTTTTATGCCCCTAGCTAGGCATAATGCATAGTTTCAAGTATTGTCATCTTTGACACTCCGCCCATAACTAGCTCTCATGATTGATTCATAATGTGGTTTAATTCTCTTTCTAGGGAAGTGTTCCATCCCTTTCTGTAATGGGAATTGGAACCTTATGTTTCGAGAGTGGCAGTAGAGCACACGAGCTCACTTGCTCCTATTAGCTGGACCAATGAAACAATCACACGTGGGTACATGCATTAAATGTGGGTGTGGGAAACAGGGAAGGATACGCAGCATCCACGGTAGCATACGGTGACAGGTTTCGTTTAATGTGACGGCACGAAGACGATAGGACATGCAACGGAAATTGCACATATGTTCCGTCGGTACAACATGCTATTTATTATATATTTTTTGCAAGAAATGCTATTTATTATAATTAGAGAAAAATATAATTTTCTTCCTCAATTCTTTTCGGATTCTAAATTTGGTCACGTAACTTCGAAAACGGACAACTTACACTCTCAACTATTGAAACCGGACAAGTTTCACCCCGGTTTTGACCGCGGTGTCTCCAATTCACATATTATTTTCAAATTCGTGAATGTTTTTAAATTTCGCATACAATTTTCAAATTTTCTTAATTTTCCAAGTTTTCGCAAGCTTTCCAAATTCGCGTAGTTTTTTTTACATCCATGAATTTTTTGAAATCCTTGTACTTTTCAAATCCATGTACTTTTTCCAAGTCCGAGTATTTTTTTAAATGAATCACGTACTTTTTTTTCAAATGCATGAACTTTTAAAAAAATTGTGAACTTTTTCAAATCCATGTACTGTTTTCAAGTTCATATTTGTTTTTCAAATTCACAAACTTTATTTGGAAATTTATAGATTTTTTTTTGAAAAATTGAACTTAAAAAAGGTATGCGGCTCTAAGGAAGTATGTAAATTTGGAAAGAATACACGGGTTTGAAAAATTAGATGAACTTTCGAAAAGTACATGAATTTTTAAAAATTACCTGAATTTAAAAATTTAAGTAGATTTAAAAACAGTTCATGGATTTGAAAAAAGTACGCGGATTTGAAATTTTGTGCAAACTAGAAGAAAGTATGCAAATTTGAAAAAATTATGCAAACCTAAAAAAGTACGTGGATTAAAAAAAGGCCGCTCGAAGTTACCATCAGTTCACACCTTGGACACGTACCTTGCACATGTCCATATACAAAACCGAAAAAAGCGACTCTGATGCATGGACGTCCATCGCTTTGTGCCGTACAAATACAAATGTTGCCTCTTCGGTCCATAGTATACGCATTAAATAAGTCCATAACCCCAGGCGAAGCAACGACTCACGATTCCATGATCAGGCGAGCTTGTCCACGCCTGTGAATATTCGACCCATCATGCTCTTATGTCTGCATGAATTTAATTTGCCTGTGGGAATTTATGCAATGTGACAATGTGTTAGAACAGACTAGATTTCAGTTGTTGGTGTGTTGGGTAAGGTATCATAAAACAAAATGGAATTCAGACATATAGTGGGTGAGGACGAGTTGTTGTTTAAAATTAAAATGAACGGAGGGTCGGCTGATGATTCATGAAGTTTTGCATGTTCCAGATGAACTAGATGACTCTCCCAACTAGGCATGCCTTTATCTGATGTAGCGACAGATAGACTGAAACTAAGTTTTTCCTGCTGGAGCTCGTCTTCGTTTTCTTTTTTGGGGAAAGAATGGTGGGTAGATAAGCAGCACTACACTGTTACCTTGGATGCCTCGTGAAAGGATAGTGACTGGGCTCTCGGCAGCCTACGACCTGGGCTGCGGGTACAAAACGGAGCTTGCTGTCAACCGTTGTTACCATGGAACGACATTATTGCGCTAGGTGGGTCAGCTGGCTACATTATGGCAGCGTCCTCTGTACCTGTGAGCATGCCTTTAGCAAATCTCGATGATGTCTGATGGTGTACGATACCGTGACCACGCGAGGATGGGCACTCCTGTGAGTTTTCTCTTATGTTTCCCTCTTTCATGTCAATGATTACACCTATAGTTCGTAAGAAGGGTCTTCCAAGTATTATGGGACAAGAAGGATTGTAATCAATATCAAGCACAATGGAATCTACAGGCACATAATTTTTGTTTGCAATAATAAACAAATCATTAATTCTACCTAAAGGTTTCTTAATGGTAGAATCCGCAAGATGCAAGTTAAGGGAACAATCTTCAATATTAGTGAGACCAAGCACATCACAAAGAGTTTTAGGAATAGTTGAAACACTAGCACCAAGATCACACAAGGCATTGCTTTCATATTTATTGATCTTTATTTTGATAGTAGGTTCCCACTCATCATGCAATTTTCTAGGAATTGAAACTTCAAGCTCAAGTTTCTCATCATAAGCTTTTATCATAGCTTCTACTATATGTTTGGTAAAAGATTTGTTTTGTTCATAAGCATTGAGTGATCTAATAACGGATTGCAACAAGGAAATACATTCTACTAAAGAGAAATTATCATAATTAAAGTCCTTGTAATCCAAAATAGTGGGCACATCACTAGTTAAAGTTTTGACCTCTCCAAACCCACGTTTTTCAGTTTTAGCATAAAAATCATCACCCTCCAAGTAAACGGGACGCTTTTCAACTAGAGTTGAGTCATCTCTAGTCTCTTTATCATTTATATTCATAGAGGTAAATAAAGATTCAATAGGATAAATACCAATCATTTTAAGATCTTCATCATGATTCCAGTAAAAACCGGGTGGAAGAGCTTTTTCTCAGAATTCCCGCTTAGCTCTCAACTTAGCGGTCCTCTCCTTACTTTCATTAATAGATATTTTGATAGATTTAATAGAATCATTAAAATCATGCTTGGGTGGCAAAGCTTTATTTTTAAGAGTTTCCACATCAAGAGCAATGCTATCCATGTTTTTGGCCAAAGTGTCAACTACATGCAATTTTTCTTCTAACATAGTGTTGGAAACCTTTTGAGAATTAATAAATTATTTGACTGTGTTCTCAATATCAGAGGGCATCCTATTAGAATTTGTAGAAGAATTGCCATAAGAATTTCCATAGTTGTTAGAGGAATTACCGGGATACGGTCTAGAATTGAAGTTTCCTCTATAAGCATTCTTATTGAAATTATTTCGCGAGACAAAGTTCACATCAATAGCATCATTATTTTGATCAATAAAAGTAGACAAGGGCATATCATTGGGATGAACATGAGCATTTTTACTAGCAACCATATTCATAAGAGCATCCACTTTTTCACTCAAAGTAGCGATTTCTTCAACAGAATTTACCTTCTTACCGGTTGGAGCCCTTTCGGTATGCCATTGATAATAATTTGTCATAATGTTGTCCAGAAGTTTTGTGGTCTCTCCTAAGGTCACATCCATAATGGTACCACCTGCAGCAGAATCTAGAAGATTTCTAGACACAAAGTTCAGTCCAGCATAGAAGTTTTGGATAATCATCCACAAATTTAAGCCATGAGCTGGACAATTTCTTATCATCAATTTCATTCTCTCCCAGGCTTGTGCAACATGTTCTTGATCTTGCTGTTTAAAATTCATTATTTGATTTCTAAGGGAGATGATCTTAGCAGGAGGAAAATACTTTGCAATAAAAGCATCTTTACACTTATCCCATGTTCCAATACTATTAGGAGGTAAAGATGAAAACCAAGACTTAGCTTTATCTCTAAGTGAAAAACGAAATAATTTTAATTTCACAATATCATTATCTATATCCTTTTTCTATTGCATGTCACATAATTCAACAAAGGTATTAAGATGTGATGCGGGATCCTCATTAGGACTTCCCGAAAATTGATCCTTCATGACAAGATTTAGCAATGAAGCATTAATATCAAAAGCCTCTGCACTAGTGGCGGATGGTATAGGAGTTAATAAAATCATTATTATTAGTATTTGAGAAGTCACACAACTTAGTAGTATCTTGAGACATGGTGACCGAACAAGCAAAGCAACAAGCAAGACAAGTAAACTAGCGAGAGAAGAAGTAAGCTAGTAACAAGCAAAGATAAATATTTTTGTATTTTAGTTTTTTATGAGACAAGCTAAATATAACAGTAAATAAAAAGATAAACAAGTGACTGAAAATTTGTGTGAAGTTACTTGATAGTTGATGATGATATTCCCCAGCAACGGCGCCAGAAATGCTTCCTGATGCTTGCGATCTGCGTTGGGTTTTCCGTGAAGAGGAACGGGTAATTGCAGCACAAAGTGGGTAAGTATTTCCATCAGTTATGAAACCAAGGTTTATCGAACCAATAGGAATATCAATCCTCAACCGTCTTCAGCGGCTGCACACAAATGAACGAACAACTTGCACCCAATGCGGGCAAGAGGGTTGTCAATCCCCTTGATCTCGTTATTTCCAAGCAAATGAATTGTGTAGATAATTGTTGATAAATATAAATTGCAAAATTAAATAAAAGATAAATAAAGGCAGCAAGGTAACTGTAGCGGTTGTAAATATATAAGTGAATAGACCCGGGGGCCATAGTTTTCCCTAGCGGCATCTCTCATGTAGGCAACATACGGTGGGTAACAAATTACTGTTGGGCAATTTATAGAAAAGCGGATAGTTATGCCATTTTCACGGCAATGATCATGTGTATATAGGCATCACGTCCATAAATAAATAGGCCGACTCCTACCTACACCTATTACTATTACTCCACTCATCGACCACTATCCAGCATGCATCTAGAGTATTAAGTAAAACAGAGTAATGCTTGGAGAACGATGACATGATGTAGACAAAGTAAACTCAAACAATATGAATGAACCCCATCGTGTTATCCTTAGTAGCAAAAACACAAAGACGCATCTTGTCCCCGACTTTGTCACTGGGATATAGAAACTCGCCAGGTTGAACCTACCACAACCAATGTTGAGGATATCGCTTATCGCTAGCGTCTCGGTCAGGTGGGGATTAGAGATTAATTGGAAATCGCTCGATTAATCGATTTTATCGGTCGACTATTAATCGGCCATTTTTTGCAAATCCCAGGTTCTCTACAGTAAAATATGTTATATTCAACATCAAAACAAAATTGGACAAAAGTGTTACCTTGATTCCTAGCCTTTGAACCCTCGTATAATAATAAACAAAATAGGACAACAGTACATATTGTGTAATAAGGTCCACAAAACGCAAATAAATATAGTTTTTGCAAACATAGTGCTATGAATAGGCCCGATTTATCGGTAGATTCCCAATAAATCACTTGTATATTGATAAATCGGCCAAAACGATAAACGGTGAAGATAGGGCATAATCTTATCGGTCACCCCAAGAGTAGAGATAAATCAGACGATAAATCGCTGAATCGGAAGATTTTTTGAACAGTGACCACAACGCACCACTCCCACCGATGAAATATCAATCTACTTGGCCAAAGCACATCAATAGATCGGAGAGCATTACGAAGCTGTAATGATCATGAAATTAAGAGACAATATATATCAGAGGTATCTCAAATATTTTTCATGAATAATCTGAACATAAACCCACAATTCATCGGATTCCAACAAACACACCGCACAATAGGACTACATCAGATAGATCAAAGCGAAGATGCGATGATCACTGTATTGAAGATCAAGAGATAGAGAGATTTCCATCTAGGTACTAGCTATGGACCCGTAGGTCTGTGGTGAACTACTCACACATCATCATGAGGGCAGCAAGGTTGATGAAGAGACCCTCCGTGATCGATCCCCCCTCTGACAGGGTGCCGGAACGAAGCTCCAGATGGCCTCGCGACGGAACAGACACTTGCAGCGATGAAAAAAGGGTTTCGGGACTGCCTCTAGGGTTTTTGCAATATTAGAGAATTTATAAGCCAGAGAGGGACGTCGGAAGAGCCACGAGGGGGCCACCAGATATCAGGGCGCCCCCCCCCCCCAGGGCGCGCGTCCTGATGTGTGGTGGGGCCCTCGTGCGCCTCCGAGGCTTCTTTTGGTCCAGAAAAAATGATCAAAAAATTTCGTGGCAATTGGACTTCGTTTGGTACTGTAAACCTGAAAAGGCAAAAACATGCAGAAAACAACAACTGGCACTAGGCACTTGGTCAATAGGTTAGTGCTCAAAAATATTATAAATTGGTAAATAAAGACCCAAAAAGTACCCTAGAATTATAATATATCAGCATGGAACAATCAAAAATTATAGATAGGTTTGAGACGTATCAATGCCGTGGCTGGGGTGGGGGAGGATGCTGGAGAGGGAGGGCCACCGACGGGGGCGGTGCTTACTAGCGGGAGCTAGGCAGCACTAGGATCTGCCTTCGATATTGGTTTTTACTAATTCGAACAATCCCTTTCGCAAGCCTTGGTTTCTGACCCACAACCATCGAGCGGTCTGTTTATACATGAAGCAACAATCCCCTCTGCCTAAACCATAGAACTCCCCGAAGGGAGTTCATGTATAACTTACGAACTCACACCTCCTTTGAATTTCTAAAACGATTGTAGCCGTGGTCCACTTGCTCGTAATCTGGTTTGGTATATAATTAATATATTGTAGCACTCATGGTGCATGATTATAGCTGTAAATACTATTAATGTTGTAGCGGAGAGTCAACCGTGAGAACATTGAACTTGATGGTTCTGGTATGGATGCTAATGTGTATAGACCTACAATAATATGTCAAGCTATGAGAGGACGTGATGGCCAACGTAAAGGGACCTTATCAACGGACGAAAGAGATGTCATAAACGCACGGAGAAGAGCAGCTTATAAGAAGAAAAAAGAGGAAGGGTACCAAGAACAAATTGATAAGTTGAACACACAAAGACAAGAAGCTTACAGGATGAAGAAACAACAGGACACAAGAGAACAAAGAGAGAATATAAATGCACAGAGATGAACAACTTATCAGAAAAAGACACAAGAGGACACAAACACCGGTCATGTCTTATTACAAGAGCAAAGAGATAATATAAATGCAAAGAGGCGAGCAAATTACAAGAAGAAAAAGGAACAAATAAACACACATAGACAGGAAAGAGCTCAGAAACATCGAGATAGCTTAACATGAGAGCAGAAGGGGGGGATGAGTGCTCAGCGTCGACAACGGGAGAAAGCTATGCGGAACACCCCATGTGCTGAATCCATTGCGATGGCTCGTCCTGATTTAGCAACCTTAGCTTCGGCAAGCACATGCGGTCACACCTTCAAAACATAAGGTATTTCTCGCATGTGTACTCCACATCTTATTGCCTGTATGCATTAAACTAATATTTACTTGCTCTACATCGGTGCAGCCACCTACAGTTGCAGTAGGATGGATGATAATGCCGTCCTGTTGGATCCTGGTCAACAATCTGACAACCAATGACTAGATTGTGCTCCTACCATCACGTCGGCCCCCACATACATTCGCAACATTGAAACCGATGGAAGTTCTCCCATCAATGATCAACTTTCATTTTGTAACCATTCAACAGTTATTTATTAGTAATTCGAAAATGTTGCAGGTGCCTACTTAAGCATAACCATGGGTGATGGTGCTGTAGAGGGCAACCTCATCCAAAACAATGATCACCTAGAAGGTGCCGACCAGCAAACCAATGATCCACTAACAATAGCGGAGAATGGAGCTGACAAGCAGAGGCATGAGTCCAGAGTTCTGCGTAGGACTCGAGAGCGAGCTTGCAAGGGAAGTATGGCGGCGAAGAAGCATCAGGAGAAAATTGGCAAGCGAAAACCACATACGCAGAGCATACCACAAGGTGAGAGGAAGGCTCTGCTAGATCGCCGTAATGCAAGCTTTGCAGCTAGGGTGAAGACCCCAACCATGGGGTCCATATCCATACCGGGAACGAGCTCAACAGGACAACCCACCGGAGTTGATGCAAACGGTGCCTCAACCTCATCTAGCACGCCGGAGTACATAGTCAGAACCAAAGGTAACACTCCCATCCTTTTCTCTCTTTCTTGTGTCCCTTAAGACTAAACCCTCAATTATTGGTTTGGCACCGGTCAGACGACATGGAGGCGTACCTTAGCGGTCTCATGAATGATAATGCCAACCCTGATAACCTCTTTGACGATGAGTATTACATGTTCGCTGGTGAAGGTATGTACATCCGCTTAAGCAAGATCCACACTCTTACCAATTAACATGCACATCTCGAGTATCAAACTAATTGGAAACATTGCCTACAGGCTCAGACGCTGATGACACGGATCACGACGAAGAGAAAGACTCAAGTGGCAATACCTATATTGACCATGATACTTTCGATTATGTCTACTCAAACCTCCTAGACAGCACACACATCCTGAAGCATGCCGCAAACTGCAACCACTGCAAGGCCAAGAAGTTTTGAGTCCGAGACCGACAACTTCTGTTGTAGCAACGGGCAGATTGAGCTGAAGGAACCGGAGCCCATCCCTGAGCTAATGAGGCTTTGGTCCAGCACAGATGCTGACTCTAGACATTTTCGGGAGAACATACGGTTCTTCAACGACCACTTCTCTGTCATAACCCATGGCGTCAGCCTCGATGAAAACTACACAAACATGAAGTCTGGAGTCTACACGTTCCGGGCGCACGACACCATCTACCACAATGTGCATTGCTTCGGGCCAAGCTCCCGTCCAGAACATCTCCAATTGTACTTCTACGACGACGACCCTGACCTGACCCATTGCCTAGCTGCCACCAAGCAATTGGACCATAATGTTGTCAGGAAGTTAGTGGACATACTCAGGGGAAACTCGTACTCCCAGCAATTTAGGAGTTTGGGTGCGCACAAGGACAACCTCGACGATTACAGGATAGACCTCAACACCGACCAGAGGCTTGACCAATGGAGATATAATAGACCCGTGTCATCTGAGGTCGCTGTAATCTGGGTCGAGGGGACTGACCTAGCGAAAAGGCTTGATCGTAGGATTACACTTTGCAGTAACGACAACCAGAAGCATAGTATACATGTGACCGATGGTTCATATGACCCGCTATCTTATCCCCTCTTCTACCCAAGGGGGGGATCTTGGTTGGCATCCGAAATTACCTAAACATAATGTCCCTTGGGAGGTTGTGCAACAACCAAGAGGGGCCCATGATGAGGAGGATGCAGGTAGGCCTTTTGCGTATTCTGTCGTTCTAATAAACTAGCAGAGTGGCCCGCGCAATTGCGCGGGCTAGATATATGTGTTCCCTAAATATATTGTTCACCTATTTGAAATAATAATTTTAGTTGGTGATTGTTTAGTGTTTTGTCCCAATTGAAACCTTGTACTATCATCCAAAGTATTGTTTTACTTTAACGTGTTCTACAATGAAAATTATTGAAACAATTCCAATGAATTTTTACTTTCACAACATAACGACATATCCATCTAATTTCCTACACTATATTCATTCGGCAATATATATCCATTCAATATCATGTTTGACATGAACACAATTTATAACTCAATATAACTCAAAACTTCTAATTGCCAAGACCACAGAATATTGAATGATAGAATTTACCTGATTCTCTTGTCCTCGATAAAGCTGCTCAGAAGTACAAAATGACAAAAATGATCTAAACCAATTAATCTAAAATAATGTGTGGTGAAAAGAAATGGTGTTCATTAGTTTTCACTAAATGATGGTAATCACAATTGCAAGAGATTTTACCAATTCTCAATTTCTGAAGTGCACGATCTCTAAGCAACAGTCTCTTGAGCTACCAATAAAATTCCATATTTATTTCCTCTCATTAGTGAAAAATAAGTACAATATAGCTTCTGGAATCATTCTGGTTATAATGACAATCAAGATAAAAGACTCCCCATCATATAAGTTCCATCATAACCAACAAATTCTGACGAACTCTCATCACATTTATTCCATCCAATTTACAGAGAGAGAGAGAGAGAGAGAGATTAAAGATTGTTACCTTGATGATATTATTGCTCTTGTGTTGTACACTAAAATAACATTATCAATGTATCTCACATATTTGTGCTATTTGCAAAAAAAGTAAATCATTGATATATTTTTCTATATTATAAGATCAATAGGTGTAATAGCTATTTGCCTATTTGATCATGAGCTTATCATTAGCTCATACACGTTAGCTGCTGGGAATGGTGAATGCAGATCGATGGTCCCGCGCTAACATGTGTGGACCGCCTTACGTGAGTCATGTCTCTATGCTGGGTTGGTTTTTGTTTGTTTTCTTCGTTTCACTTTCATATTTTTCATTTTTTATCCATGGGATTATTGTATTAATGGCAGACAATTGTTGTATCCACCATGTAGCTCATCTTTTAGAAAAAATGATTTGCTTTTTACGTATACTATGTTTATTATTCAGAGATACACACTTTTGTACTATTAATCCACACTGTCGTGATGAATCAATGGTCAACTTCAAAATTACTAATATAGTATCATGTAAGAATACCCTGATTGATAAAACTAACCATCCATCCAGGTACTATGTTAAAAGTGGCACCATGTTGACATAGAATACTTGCTAATTGGCACCGGCAAGAACATGATATAGTTAGGAAAAAAATATCCACCTAGTTAGGGCTTGGAAGCATCATGGTCAGGCAACAGCAACAGGCTGGTGCATCGTCGTGTCGTTGGATAGTGAAATCTCAGCAGGCCTCCGAGCATCAGAGTGGAGACTGATGGTGTGTGCTATCAGGCATGAGCTATGATGTTTCGTAGCCGGTCCATCCTGCTGCGTAGCCGCCGCTGAAGCATGAGGCATGCTTGGCGCAAGAGTTTTGGATGCATCAGGATGGAGATTAATTGTGTGTGCTATCAGGCTTTCCATGCATGCAGCGAGTAGATCAAGATCTGGCAACTTGAGCAGCTTAGCGCTTGGTGCAGAATAGCTGCCGCGTGCAGGTATCTACGTAGATGGAAAGATGAGAAATTATCCCTTTTCTTAATGCCAAGTGATAAGGTAGTTATGAACCAAACTATTTTTTTTTGCCATGCACGTATTAGGCAATAACTCTACAAAGGCCGTGACAAACACAAAACCATATCAAGCAAACATGTGCATGTACCTAAAATAAATAACTCATCATCATAGCCTCTAATTCTAAATCTATGTCTAAAATAGTTCAATGTAGACTAATACAGTGGCTCAATTTATAACCCGTCATGTGCTTTTACGATGTTACCAATGGTAGAAGAAGGTAGATGGTGATTGTAGTACACAACGGTAGAGGCTTTGATGTGGCATCTGAAGAACTGTTCCTCCTATCCTTCATCGAAAGGAAAAATTCCTACAAACAAATTTATGAACCAAGATACTCCCTCCATTCCTCTATGTAGTGCCCATTATTTTTCTAGCAAAGTTCCACAATGTAATGCGCAGTTGCAGTTTTGGACGAAAATAACCCTCGTTGGGCTGGAAGTGTGTGGCTGAGAACTGTCCGTTGCTGGGCACATGCATGTGGGCAGGCTGAGTGGAGGGTAACATAGTGCAAAATACACACGCCAGCACACTCATTGGTATTGCAGCCGGGACGAAACGCGCACTATATAAAGGAACAGAGGGAGTATAAATATAATAGAAAGTCATGTCAATGTTCACTCGTGGCCAGGAAAATCAAATGGTAGTTATGTTTTGAGAGAGAAAAAATTAGTTACTGATTATTGTGTTTTTGCACTAATTACTTATATACCTTAACTTCAAACATACAAAATAAGACCGCTTATGAACCAAGATATAAATATAATAGAAAGTCATGCCATTGATCACTTGTGACCGGGAAAATCAAATGGTAGTTATGTTTTGAGAGAGATAAAAAGTAATTATTGATTATTGTGTTTCTGCACTATACCTTTACTTCATACATACAAAAAAGAACGACTAAAATTAGCTCATTACTATCAAACTATAGGGCCGAGGGATGACATATATATATTTCCTGTTATAGGCTGTGAAGTTTGTCAATAATTAGTACATCATGTGGATGCAAGTAAAAAAATTGAAAGAAACAAAAAAGATGATCAACCATCTATGGCTTTACATATATGTTTCTGTGCAGGCACATACATCGCTCTCAATGCTCAGATTCTGTTGCCCCACGCGAGATGATTCGTATAAGAGATCGGTCTTAGCCAACAGTAAAAATATGATCAAACATATATGGCTGTACATACAAGTTTCTGTGTAGGCGCATACATCGCTCTCAATGCTCAGATTCTGTCGCTCCACGTGCACGCTAGATGGTTCATAGAAGAGATCGATCCTAGCCGACAGTCCTCTCTTCTTCTAGTTTCTTTATTTTTCAGTGTCCCGGCAACAGCGGCAACAATCATAACCTAAGCTACAACAACAATCTAGGTCTATTGAGATTACCATACAAAATTACGGAGGTCGAGACATACGTATGTGAGGCAGGTGTGCACGTTCTCATCCAGCCGGCCGGCTGGACCGATCTGCTACATGGGTGAGACAGCTCTTAGAGAATATTAATCAATCAAGGTGCTTAGCTTGGCGGAAGGCAATCTGCTTGGAAGCCAGCATGTACCTACAAGCCTCCGTAGGAAAGAAGTATGGGGGCGATGTAAACGAACAGGGCCGGAGTTCCACGCCCCCATCGACCGGCCACGTGACGAACGCCGCGGCGGCGGCATAAGGAGAAGCAAGGCATGGCTTGGCTGCTTCTAAAGATATTCACGAAAGGTTTTTTTCTATGGGAACTAAAGTTTTTTTTCACAGGAACTAAAGAGATATTTTACATGATGGCAAAGGTGGGTAATTTAGTTTAACTTAATGTCTAAAATTCCATTAGTAAGATCGATCGGTCATGGTTTGTTGATGTACCAAATAAATGGTCGGATGTTTCTGATTATTGTGGGATTTTCTAGCATATGTCTCTAATTTGACCCGTATTTTGCTTTTAGTATATAATAGATAGAAGATAATAGATAGATAGATAGATAGATAGTATAATTCTCATATGAATCCTAATTCCTTGTTACTCGTCCATTTGCATAGGGAATAGCAGGTTATGTGTCTCCATGAAAGACTACTACTGTTACAGGCTGCAGACACGACCTCCCATATTCAATCCCATACTCGGTGGAACACGATTGTTCCAGCAATGGGGGGTCGACATGTACGTCAAGATTGAGAGTTGTAGGTTGAAATGGTATAGGAAGAACCAGAAGCAGATCCGTGCCGACCTATATAAAGGAGTTGTTGATGCGATCACATCCGGGGAGACGCGAGCAAGCTCTGTTGGAGTAAGGATAGTGCTCCTTGGAACGTACCCTGGTGGCGACCGCGACATGAAGCGGAGGCATATGGATGCCATGGTAATTGTCCATACATACGGGAAGCCTGGCATCTTCTTGACCATGACCTGCAACCCAAACTGGGGAGAGATATCAAATGAGTTGTTTCCTAGTCAAACAGCACAGGACCGGCCTGATCATGTGGCTCGTGTGTTCCATGGCAAGCTAGAGGCTATGAAAGAGATGTTGTTCAAGAAGCACATCATGGGCGTTGTTGTCGCATATGTATACGTAGTCGAGTTCCAGAAGAGGGGCCTCCCCCATGCACACTTTCTGTTGGTCATGGATTTGACATATAAGCTCGTCATTCCGGAGCAGTATGACCGACTCATTTTCACCGAGCTCCCAGACAAGCAAAAGTATCCTGAACTCTACGCCTTGGTGGTCAAACATATGATGCATGGACCATGCGGTGCTATCAACCCCAAAAATGTGTGGATGCAACAAAACGGATGCAAGTGCAGATACCCGCGACCGTTCAATGAAAACACGGCACAGGGCAAGGACTCATACCTAATTTATCGGTGTAGAGACGATGGTTAGTGGGCTAAGGTCCGGGTAAAATGTTGGACAATTGATTGGTTGTGCCTTATAATCCGTACCTTTTGTGGATGTTCAATTGCCACATCAATGTTGAGGTCTGCTCTAGCATAAAGGTCGTCAAATACCATTACATGTACATATACAAGGGCCATGATAGGGCTTCTTTCAGCATCGACCAGCCCGACGCCGATGTTAACATTGATGAGATCAAAAGATACGTCGACGCGAGGTGGGTTACTCCTCTAGAGGTGATGTGGAGGATATTTGGATTCCCCCAATGCGCCGACTCCCCGTCTGTCCTACAGTTGCCTCTTCATCTCCCGAATATGCACAGGATGGCATTCAATGCGCAAGTTGACTTGACCAATGTCGTCGCCTCCCAGAATGCTTCAAAATCCATGTTGATGGAGTATTTCAAGGCTAACCAGGACCACCCGTGGTCTAGGCATATATTGTACAAGGATTTTCCTGGAAGCTTCACATGGCAGAGAACGAAGTATTTGAAGCCGCGGGTGGAGCGTTATCAAATAGGTCGAATCGTGTCAGCCAATCTAGCTGGGGGGCGATACTATCTGCGTGTGCTGCTAAATCATGTTTCGGGAAAGACATCCTTCGATGACTTGCTCATTGTGGACGGCGTTCTAAGTGGGAGCGTTTGAGAGGCTGCTCAGAGGTTGGGACTCATCGAGGCAGACAACACGCTCGACGATTGTCTTATTGAGGCAGAGCAGTGGGCGATGCCATGTTTGCTCAGGAGGCTCTTCGCAACAATCTTGGTGCATTATGAGCCAGGCGACGTGCACGGTTTATGGAATAGGCACCTCGAGCCTATGTCTGATGACTACCGTCAATCAAACATGTGTCCGAATGAGATGGAGCAGCTGGTGTTGCTTGACATTGGGGGTATGTTGCAGTTCATGGGCAAAGACATAGTTGATTTTGCTCTTCCGAGCATCGACGACACGTTCGACCCAACCGGGGGCGAGGCCAGAGAGGTGATCGAGGAATCCACCGTCGAGTTTGATGTGAACGACACTAAATTGGCATCGTCGCTAACCTTGCAGCAGAGGGTTGCATACGACGAGATAGTAGCAGTCGTTGACCGTGGTGATGGGGGCGTATTCTTTGTTGATGGCCCATGAGGTACAGGGAAGACCTTTCTCTACATGTCGCTACTCGCCAAGGTTCGGAGCGAGGGCTACATTGCAATCGCTACTGTGACGTTGGACGTCGCTGCTTCTATCATGCCTGGAGGTAGGACTGCCCACTTGAGGTTCAAGATCCCATTGAGCTGCGGTGATGGTGCCTCATGGAGCTTCACCAAGCAGAATGGGACTGCCAAGCTACTAAGGATGGCCTCATTGATACTATGGGACGAGGCCACCATGACTAAGCGACAGGCGATTGAGGCACTGGACAACAACATGCACGACATCATGGGAAGACGAGACCGACCCTTCGGAGGAAAGACTGTTGTTTTTGGCGGGGACTTCAGGCAGGTGCTTCTGGTCATCAGGAGCGGGTCCCGGGGTCAGATAATCGATGCAACCCTCCGAAGTTCTCATCTCTGGAAGGGTATGCGCCAGCTAAGGCTCGTCACCAACATGAGAGCACATAATGACACGTGGTTTGCGGATTACTTGCTAAGGGTAGGCAATGGCACCAAGGAAGCTGACGATCAAGGCAACATATGACTCCTTGAAGATATTTGTGTGTCTTCTACAGGCGACGTGGACGACCTGGAAAAGCTGATTGACCATGTATTTCTTGGTATGGATGACAACATGTCTGGTCTGAATTACATGACTTCTCGCGCAATCCTCTCCAACACGAATGACAACGTTGACAAGATAAACATACGCATGATAGAGCGTTTTCAGGGAGAAGAAGTAATCTACCATATCTTTGACAGTGTAGAGGACGACCCATATGGCCACTACGCTCCTGAGTTCCTGAACGGGTTGACTCCCAACGGTCTGCCTCCGCATGCACTCAAACTGAAGCTGAATTGCCCTGTCATAATTCTGAGGAACATTGATCTGGCTAACGGACTGTGTAACGGGACGAGACTTGTGTTCTGAGGTTTCGAGAGGAACACCATTGACGCGGAAATCGTGATTGGACAACATGCAGGCAGGAGGGTCTTCCTTCCTCAGATACCCCTATGCCCGTCTGACAACATGCTTCCATTCAAGTTCAAGAGGAACAATTTCATGTAAGGCTTAGCTTTGCTATGACAATTAACAAGGTCCAAGGGCAGACCATCCGATTGTTGGCATGTACCTACCTAATCCGATGTTCTCTCATGGTCAACTCTATGTCGCATTGTCTCTAGCCACCGCGAAGAGAAACATAAAGATCCTCATCGAGAAAGAGAAGGAGAAGGAAAGAAGCAAAACAATAAATCAAAGAAGCGAAAAAGACCTACCGTGTCCTTACAAGCCTCGATGAAGAACATCGTCTATAAGGAAGTTCTTACAGGCTGAAGTCCGCACTTAATAAACTGGTGTAGCTTGCATGAGTATAACCACGCGAAATTGTTTATGCATATAAATCAGGTCTGCACCACCCTTGCTCTGAGCAGAATTGGTTGTAATATTTGTCTTCCTTTTATTAGTAGAAGAAAGATTGGAATAAGAAGGTCTAAACTGTCCTTGGGCTTGTGTGGTCGAAAAACTGAATATATTTTTTCTTATAAAAGGGCGATGGCTTCAGTGGGTTAGGCTGAACGGTTCAATGTTAGAAGCAAACCATTCAATACTTATCCAAAAAAAAAAACACCGTTCAATATTAGTACCGACCATGCAAAGTTTCTACCTTTATACATTCAAAGTATTTTTTCCGTGCCCTTAAATTACCATTGTAGTTTTATGTAAAAAATAATGAATTGTTAACCCATAAAAAAATGTATTGCTATACGATTTAAAAGAAAATAAGCAAATGTGTGTAATATTAAGAACTTCGCTGGTAATATTAAGAACTTTGCTGGTGAAAAGGATCATTCTTCAATCTATGGTGTTAAATACATGCTATTCTGCCAAAGTAACTGAGTCTCAATACCAAAAATGAGAACACAGCTTGTATCCAATGTTATCAACACAATGATATTAATCTTGTAGGGAAAAGTCAGTATGTGATTGCAGATTATTTTTATTAGCCTACTGGTTCCATTCTACCATATATATGGTTAGATATTAAACCTGGTGAGCTCTCATAAAAATATTCTAGTTTTAGTCTATATAGCAGAACCAAATTTTCTAAAAGAGGTGATAAAAATTTATAGGGCAATAGAAAAGATAACTCTAATTATTTTAAGCACAATTTGTGTTACAATGAAGGGGAGCCTTGGCGCAGTGGTAAAGCTGCTGCCTTGTGACCATGAGGTCACGGGTTCAAGTCCTGGAAACAGCCTCTTATAGAAATGTAGGGAAAGGCTGCGTACAATAGACCCAAAGTGGTCGGACCCTTCCCCGGACCCTGCGCAAGCGGGAGCTACATACACCGAGCTGCCCTTTTTTTTTACATGTGTTACAATGCATAGTAGGAAAAGAATATATGGCACATAGATATCAGTCTCTGAACCACGGGTACTAACAACCATGAGAACATACCTCATATGTAACTACACTACTCGAGCTGGCAGCCTGATGAAGGGTTGCTGTGGAGAGAGCCCCTGATGCTAACATGATGCAGACTGCCCTTGGACCCTGTTGTGAGAAGAACATTATCATGCCTGCAACATCCTGCACAATGATAATTGACACAGTCAAGCTAAAACTGTAAGTCATGCAACGGAATGTGCATAATGCATAGAAAACTATATTAGTCATTACTTTGCTATACTTTAGAAACAAGACTGAAGATTTCACTCATTAAGGCATAATCTTGTGGCTATCTATGTACAATCATATAAATTGCTGACATCTTATGGCATTGCTGATGGGATCGAGCTTAAGAGCATGCAAATCTGATGGCTTGATTCTAAGGGGAGATAATGAACATGATACCTCGTTCAGATAACTGATTCACATCAAATTAGCATTGGTATGGATTAACAATTTCGAGCTCTCACCTATGTGAACAATAGTATTTTTTACAGTACATAATCATCTGTTTAAATTACCATGTCAATACTTGTTTCCTTCCTCCACTCTGTCCGAGGTTACCCACCCACATCCTGACGCTGATGTCACGGGTGGTCAGACCCAATAGGCGAGCTTATCTATCCTTGCCGGGTGAATCCAGCGGCCAGGGAGGCCAGATCGGAGAGGTATGACAGCCTGCAGCAGGATCCGCTGAGGGAAGGAATCAGCAGCCGGTGCTGCCAAAGTGAGGGGACCAGTGGCAAGAGTTGTCGGGGGATGGGAGCAGCAACAGGTGCCGTCGATGGAGGGGAGCAACGGTGCTCGTAGAGGGAGTGAGAGCGGCAGTCGTCGAGGGAAGGGGCGGCGGCATGTAGCTGGAGCCAAAGGAGCTCGGGGAGAGGGGGCGGGCAGAGGAGAGGGCGGACGAGACCGGGGGGAGCGGCGGGGGGAGGTGGGGCCGAGCTTAGGCGTGCAGGGAGTGGGGGAGGCGGGGAGGTGAGATGTGAGTGCGTGCTGACTGAATTTTGTATTGAGCTATGGCCTTTAGATTTTCAGCTTTCTGTCAGTTAGATTTTCTGTCGAAACAGCGATCGATCGAAACAGAGACTGAAAAGGGATGATGACATCGTCCACTCGCCTGATCAACCAAGGACGAGGGATTAACGTATAACAAGACGCTGTCGTGGCATCGGTTGATGTCAACTTTAAAACCTGTTCCTAATAATTAAACGGTTCAGATGCAAATGGCAAGTCCCAGTTCTACTCAATGACAAAGATGATGATACAGATTGTAAGCTGGCTGTTTGTGCATCGGAACAGCAGCATTGTCTTCCCTGTTTGTTTGATGAAACTTGGACCAGCGTCACAAATGCATGGACATGGAAGAAAATTCAGAAGATGTCACGAACTGAATGTATTTATGCTGTGCGGTGAGAGATTTAAAGGAGACGGAGTGGCTGATTTATTTTTTCCTCTTCAAGATAAGAGACAGAGTGGCTGATTTATTTACTCTTCTTGAAGATAAGAGACGGAACAACTGTCATGCCCAAACCGGCTCTTCTAAGGGCATGGCTAATGCAAAGCCTCAGAGTGATGTCTCGTATGTCATGTAGGATCGGATGCCAGAAAAAGTAGGTTCGAATGAGGAAGCAGAATCCTTTACAGGAGGCGGGTGCTTGAAGAGAAAAAGTATGGTCCATTGTAAAAGCTGAAAAAGTTAGAGTGGAAAGTAAGATGCATGTGTACTAGAGTCATTATTTTCTATTGTTTAATGAGGCTCATTAATGGTAGTTTGCATTGGGGATAAAAAATCAATATAGATGCTTCAAACTACTTTTTCTCATGGGACATCTGTATCCCTATACCGCCATTGTACATGCCCTAACTAAGCTTTATGGATGGAAATAGTACCCTGACTTAGTCTCTGCGAACCGTTGGATGGGAAATAGATCGCTAGAATTCTGTACTATTCAGCTGGCTTGTAGCATACTGTTCGGAAGAGCAATTTATAGCAAGAAATACTTTTGGTTACCTGTAGCAATTGACACTGTCCATTTATTCTACATCCAACAGATCTAAATTAGGCTCCTCGTAAGAGCCAAGTTAGAGGAGCCGGTTTTGTCATGCCGTGAGAAAATTTTCATCTAGCCTAACCGGTCATTTTCTTTACGAGCCTACAATTTATAGCCCATTAAAATTAGACTCGCTCTGTAAAAAGTATACGATGGACTCACTTGGCCAAAAACGGTCACGTGGTTGCTTCTCGCAGCTTTTTTTTGTTCATAAATAATTTGGATTGCTTACCCCATGTATATATATTGCATTTGAGCACATCTTAATTTTTATTCTGATATATGTTAATATGTTTCACTTTTGTCAATTAGAGACAAAAATTGATCTATTCGAATGATCCTTTAGAAATGTCATGGCACAACAATGATAGGCCGGACAAAAACTCATCAAGTTTTACACAACGAGAACAGATGCATACAAATAATTGTTTTATTTGCATTTATATTACATATGATAATACAAAAGGTGTATTTTTGTTTTGCGGAATATGAGAGAGATAGAGATGAATTATGTCAACGTTCAAAAAGAATCCAACAAGAAGGATCCAGAGGCGATAGGATCAAAATTCAACGAGTCTTATACAACAAAATGATGTGCAAGCAATGTTACCCACAAGTTACTTACTTCAACCGTGATTACATATTTAAATGACCCGTTGCAACGCACGGTCATTCTACTAGTACTAGCTATGATAATCTCATTACAACCAGCCTTACTATTGTTGTTTACCGGTGTTGACTTGTCTCCTGCGGCCCCTGCTCAACCCGCAATGCTAAACAAACTGGCTTATTATGGGGGAATTACGGGCCCTTCCTTCTAATTGTCTCCACCACCCTTGATTTTCAGGTGGGTGGGGCCCAACCTCCCTCCTTGATCCAATCAGAACCTGCCAAGTCGGAGTAAATCAGTAAAACCCCGTAACAAGTCCATGAATCTAGCATTGTTGTTGCTCAACAGCGCAACCACCGTGGGATGACTACTGGACGGCCACGACATCCCTGAACTTGGCGTAGATGTCTCCCTTGTAGAAGCTCCACGTCCTCCACACCAGCACCAGCGACACGAGCGCGCCGCCCACGGTGACGGCCGTTACGATGAGGAACGACTCCCTGAAGCAACGCACGCCCATGCACGTCCTGCTCTCACCGTCCCCACGCAGCCTTGCCGCCTCGGCGTCGTAGAGCCGCCAGACGATGCACACGTTGAGCACGTAGGCGCCCACGGGGCTAGCCGCGGAGCCCAGGTTGTAGAGCGTGGCATAGTACCTGAGCCTGAACACCTCGGAGATGATGGCGTAGATGAGCGGCCACTGCGCGCCGAAGCATAAGCCCACTATGATGGAGGCAGCGTAGAGCGACCGTGGTGTCGGATTTCGGGCTCCGCAAAACCCTTAAGATTCGAACACAGGGGCGTGTGCGAAGATCCCCTATGGCTTCACCCAACCTAGCTCGCTACTCGATGGACACAACGATGAACTCGCACGATGACGAGGAAGAAGATGAACACGACAGTTTACCCAGGTTCGGGCCGCTGCGAAGCGTAATACCCTACTCCTTCTTTGGTGGATTGCCTCTCGAGGAGGTGGGGTGGATGAACTAGTACAGTGTTCTAGAGCCTCGTGAGGGCTCCCCTGAGGTCTTCGAGGCCCTCTGTGGAGTGGTGATGGATGAGTGGTGGAATCGATCCCCCTCTACGGTGCTGCCTACCCTCTATATATAGCGGTGGCACGGGTCCTCTCCCCTTAACGCAATGGCGGGAAGGGATCCCACAACGGCCAATTTTGAAGGGGGACAGGAGTACATGCTCGCTCTGCCCAAAGGCGGTCTTCGCCTGCAAAGTAATTGTCGATGATGCAGAGGTGGGCTCGGCGATGACATCCGCCCTGCGGGGCTCGTGGTCATGGTCTTGTTGCACCGGAATGGAAACCTTTGGGGGGTGCTTTGGGAACCCGCGTACGTCCTTGCTCCCTTTGTACCAAAGGGGAAACTGCGCCGCCTGACGCGCTGGCGCCCGCCTGTCCTTCCTTGCGTCATCCTTGACTCCTGAGGCCGGGCCTTGCATAGAGATCTCCGCCGCTCCGGAGGGGGCCTGGGGAGGCCCCTCCCTTGTTGGTCTTGACGCCGCTCCTCCTCGCGAGGCTTGGGCCCTCGCGAGGGCCTTGTCTTGAGTGGGGCCGTGCCCGGCTGTGCTTGGTTGATGAAGTGGGCCATGCCCTGGGCCGCAGGCAGGCAGGTCTGGGTACCCCCGTTCCCAGAACGCCGACAGTAGCCCCCGGGCCCAAGGCGCGCTCGAGCCGTCTTATGGGCGAAGCCTTGTGGTCGGCCCGAAGCGCCGCGGGCCCCAAACGCCTGCGGGCTAGGCTTCATATGCGGCAGTCCAGGGGTCTGTCGCCCCTTCTCCTTCGCACCGGCCCGGCCATTGCCAGGTTTGTCGAGTCATCCGGCATACGCCTCCGAGCCGCCTTCGTCTCCCGTCGATTCCGCTGTCCGTCTTCCCTTCCTGCGCGGCTCTCGCCCCTTCTGTCGAGCCCCCGTGCGCGCGCCGCGCCGCTTCCCCCTCCCCCTTTTGCCATGTCCCCAAAGAGGGTGGAAGGCGAAGGCTTGAGGGGGCCGACGACCGCCTCGGCGCCTAAGCCTGCGCTGGGTCAGTCGTCAGTGGTGAACTTGGAGGGGTTGGAGAAGGTTCAGCTGGTGGTCGCCGCCGGCTCCAATGAGTGGGGGGCCACCAAGATCTGGCTAGCTTCGCGGCCTCAGGACGAGCTGGTGGCCTCCGCTGTCCCCCTTCATATCCATGCCCTTCTCTCGGGTGTACTGCCACCATTCTCAAGCTTCCTCTCCGCTGTGCTTTCGCATTACCAAATCCACGTGCTCCACCTTGACCCTGGTTCTCTCGTCCTCCTCTCGGCCTTCGCGTTCCTGTGCGAGGCCTTTGTTGGTGTTTTCCCCTCCGTGGCCTTGTTACGCCACTTCTTCTCCCTTGAGTTGGCTTCGGGGGGACAGTGCTCCGGGTGTGTGTCCTTGAGAACGGCAGACGCATCGGCCCGGGGGGCCCTCGACGCCGGACTCTCTCCGAAAGCAGAAGGGTTCCGGCGGCAATGGGTGTATGTCGACGCCGCCGGGGCTGAAACTCTGTTTCAACCCCCGCTGACCCCCGCAACGCCGAATCGCAGGTGGTGGCACGAGGAGATTGCCGATCCTGGGCTCGTACCGGTCCTAGCCAGGCTGGCGAGGCTGAAGCAGGCGGGCGTGACGATGGCGATGGTGGTGCGGGAGTTCACTCGCCGACGAATTGCCCCTCTCCAGCGCCATTCCCGTCCGATGTGGGCCTTCGCGGGCCCCTGCGATCCAATGAGAATCCAGGTTCCGCCTCTTTCCCCCGATGTGCTGCGCGAGCTTCTCCGCCGCCTGACTGGTGGTGAACCCGACGAGCTTCCCCGGGACGGCCTCCCCTTGTACAACTACAAGGACCGGGAAGCTCTCATCGCGAAGATGTCGCGTTTCGACGAGAGAGGGCTCCTCCCTCTGGAGGAGGCGCGCCCCCAGGGTGTCTCTTTCTTGGGGGCCCCGCCCTTCGTGAATTCGGGGGACGCCGCCCCTCATGAGGCCGAGGTGGGTCTCCCTTCGCTGCCCGTTCGTCCGGCCCCCGCTTCGGGTCAGTCCGAGGTCGGAGGTGACGCCCAGCCGATGATGAAAGCTGCCGTCTCCGCCGCTGAGTACCAATCGCCTGTCGTCGGCTCATCATCCCCCGGCTCCCGCGCCGGCCGGAAGAGGAAAGCACCCAGGATCAGCCGCCTCTCGGCACCATGGGCTCCGGTGAAGAGGAAGTGGATCGCCATAGATGAGTAAGTGCCCGCGCCCCTTTCGACCTTCTCTTCGGCGCCTTCCTTCTGAGCTTCTGTTTCGCAGGCTCCCCACCGGCGATGGAAGAGGCGGGTCGGTGTCGCTCGCTCCTGCGGCCGCCGAGCCTCTTGCGGTCTCTTCTCTTGTTGGCCGCAAGGTTCGGCCCACCGGGGCGCCCACGCCTGAGCCTGTTCTGCTGTCTGGCGGCCCCGAGCGCGAGCCCCCTGCGGTCTTCTTCGCCCACGGCCTCCAGGTCCCCAGAATGGGGCCACTTCCCCTGCCTGCGGCCTTCTCCGGGGCCATGCCTCGCCGCGTCCTCGGGCCCCCTTTGCTCGGCGACGTGGGGCCCCAGGAGGTGCGTCCTTCTCCTGGAGTGCCTGTACGGGAGTCCCCGGCCCCTGAGCACACGTTTGGGCTGGGAGGCTCCTCGCGCACCTCCCCCGTTCACCCCGGGGAAGGTGGGAGTTCAGGTCGGCCCCTTGATCCCGCTGACGACCGGAGCGCCGCGCCGTGGGGTTTGCTCCACACCGCGGCGGACGCGCTAAGGCGCCTGGGGGTGTGGCTCGCCGACAATGATGCCCGCTTGGAGGAGGAGCGCCAGCGCCTTGCGCAGGGATGGCACCAGCTTGAGGTTGCCGTGGATCTCGGCCGCCTGCAGCGCGAGTGCGCCCACGCGAAGGTCTAGGAGTCTCTTGCCGCGGCGGTGGAGGCCTGCGAACGCGCTCTTGCCGAGGCTCAGGAAGCTGATTGTCGCTGTAGGGCCTCCGAGGATCGCCTCAGGGAGCTTCAGGCCTTCAACGCTGACCTTGAAAAACTGATCCAGATGCGGAGGGCCACACTCGAGGGCCGGTCAGGCGAGTCCCCTTCCGCCAGCGCGAGCCCCCGAGCGCCCGTTGACTCGTTGGCGTTGGAGGCGCTGGAGCAGAGCTTGGAGCAGGAGAGTCTGGAGGTGAGGGAGCGCCAGGTGTCGCTTGCCGAGGAGTCCCTTGCCTCCCGTGAGGCGAAGTTCCAAGAAGAGGTTGACAATAGGGTGGTAGAAGCTTGGCGTTCCCTTCTCCAGGACTACCGCGCGAAGCTGAAGCTCCAGGAGTCCTGTTTCTGCCAGCGTCGTGACCACCTGAAAGGCGAGGTTGTTGCCCTCAAGAAAAGGTTAAAACAGGAGAAGGGGCGCCGGCGAGCCGCGATGGACGCCCAGGCTACTGCCGAGGCCGAGCTAGCCTTTCTCTACAAACAAGTGAAAGGCGCTGCTTCCCTGGTAGAAGAAGCTTCGGAAGAGGCGAGCCGTGCTCGCGGCCTCCAGCACGCGCGCTCCCAGATGTTCCGATCCCTCGAGGGAAGGGCTGCCCGGGCCTTGAGCGACATCTGTGGCGCAAGCGTCTCGAGCCCCTTGGTCCCAGACGACGCCGGGTACCTGGGCTTCTTTTCCAGGGTCGTGGAGTGCCTTGAGGAGGGCGCGGAGAAGATCCGCGTGCTTGTGGAGGAGAAGGGCCGCGAACTCCTTGAGCGGGCGGCCTCGAACGTCTTCAGCTACCTCTTTCGTCTCGACCCGCACTTTGATTTCGAGGCGGTGCTTGGTCCTGTGCCTGAAGTGACTCACGCCGCCCTTGCCGCGCGGGTCAAGGACCATGTGGACGACCTGATAAAGGAGCTTTTCTCCGATGAAGCCGAGGACAGCGCCTGAGCCTGGGAGCGCGAGGCCATTGTCGGATAGCGACGACGAGAGTAGCGGCGATGATGACCTTCTCCCCCTGAGTGGCCCTCTTGTTCTCCTGACAGGGTTATGTATGTGGCCTAACGGCAACTCTTATGTATTTTGCAAGATACCTTCGGATGTGTCCCCGAATGACGAGGTGTGCTGCGCCGCACTCCATCCTGTCCGGGGTTGCTGCCGATCCGGTCGTCGTGCTTGCGGTGGCCTTCGGCGTCGCGGGGGTTAACTGTAGCGCCTGGGGAAGGGTCCGGACGCCCCAGGGGTTTCCTGTTCACATGAATGATGGTGGGTCGGCATCCCTTTCGGCACTCTGTGTCTGTAGGCCCCAGTCCCGCACATTTCCCGACCACCGTAGCATATGACCGTGTCACCGGGACGCAACCACGGGGTCAGGCCTCGACACCCTAGACACCGACCGGATCACCAAGGATGGCATCCAGGGGCGAGTAGCTTTATGACCGGTAAGGCTCCTGAGGCTCGATGCTCAGGAGCCCCCTTTGACGCTCAAGCGGCTCTACGTCGGCAGGTCCCAGTCCCGAACATTTCCCCGCCGCCGTTTGGTACGACCGGATCACCTGGACGCACTTCACGGGGCAAGACCTCGACACCCTAGATGCTGACCGGAAACCAAGGACGGCACCAAGGGAGACGAGTGGCCTTATGACCGGTGAGGCTCCTGAGGCTCAGTGCTCAGGAGCCCCCCTTGACGCTCGAGCGATTCCTATTTTATCCTGCCGAATATCGCCTCAGGAGGCCCTAGGGCCTCTCGAGACTCCCTGCGGTGGCACCGTGCTGCGGTCGGAGCCCTCGAGTGGGGGTCGACTGCAAAAAGATGCAAGTCTCTGAGGCGTCAGGGCGCGGCTATCCAGCTCCGAGGCGCCTCGGGAAGGGCCGCAGCACGGCTTCTTGCAAAAACGCCAATCCAGAAAGAGAGGAAGAACTCAAGAACGGTAAAATAAGAGAACAAAGAGAGAGAAAAGTCCCCGCCCCTTTCTCTTTTAAACATAAAGTTATGAAATCCTCGAACTTCCAACAGGTTCGAGCACAAAAAGGATTCTCGAAGCTTGCAACTCAGAATACAAAAAAGAGCAAGAAAACGGCCGCGTACGGCTTTTTAAGGTAGTCCTCATCCTCGTCTTCCCCCAGCGCTGGGCGTAGGGCATCCACGTTGCATGGGCATAGCCATTGGTGGGCAGTGTTGACTTCTCCGCCAGCGCGGAGCTGTGGCTGCCACGTTGCGTGGGAGGAACCCCTCCGCGTCCTAAGGGGCTCCGGGCGTATACAGCCCACTCCTTATTATGTGAGAGTGTCACGGGTCGGTGTTGGTCCCGGGGGTGTATTGGGAGCTCCATGCCTCGCGGGCACGGAGCCCACTCCCAGCCCTCGGGCTCGTCGTGGCGAAGTAGGGTCTGCCCTGGGCGGGCCCTCGAGAGTAGGGGGAGCCCCTTGCGCCCTCTGGCGGGAAGGCCCGCCCCAGAAGAAGGCCCTGGGCTCCCCGGGCGGTGCCCGAGCGCGCCTCATTGGGGTACCCGGGGTTCCCATGCTGGTACTCGGGGCCCTGCCCCCAGGCCGGGCGAGCCGGGCCTGGGGACATGGGCGAGTACATGGTCGCCCGCTGGTGATCGAACGAAACTCGTCCCAGAGACATGGGCGTATGTTCCACCCTCCGTCTCCAAGCGAGCGTCGCGCGTCCTGGAGACTCGGGCGCATGTTCCACCCTTTGTCTCCAGGTTGGGATCGTCTGGCCCGGGGACATGGGCGTGTGTTCCACCCTCCGTCCCCAAGCTGGAGCCTCTCGGCCCGGGAGCGAGGGCGCATGTTCTACCCTCAGTTCCCAGGCGAGAGACCCCCGGTCCCCAGACCTAGACGCCTGCTCAAGGCAGCTCCCAACCAGCGGGCGTGCCTTGCGAGGGTCCCCACGCCGGGCATCCTCGCAAGGCCAGCCGCGCGAGCCGCCTCCGCGAGTTTGCGCATACCAACCTGCACGGGGGCTGGCCGCGAGGTCACCTGCGCACCTCCTGTCGCCGTGGTAGCCGGAGCCGTTCCCCTCGTGGCCCGAGCGCGCGTCAACAGGGTCGTTGTAGAGTTGCACGAGCTAGCCCCCGGGCGCCAGTGTAGTTGAGCCTCCGGTCCTCCTCCCTGGTTTCGGCGAGCGTGCTGAGGGGCGCGATGCGATGCCCCTCTCGCGTGGCCAGCATCTCCCACCGGTTCCGGCTGGCGCCTGCGGCCAGCTGCTGCGTCCCCGATGGCCCGAGCCAGGTCACCGGCGAGCGCAGGCCGCCGTGGGCATCCTGAGTGCGCCCGCGCGGCCCAGGCATCGTTTCCGTCGGTCGTGCAAGTTCACGGGCGCGAGCCTCGCCAAGATGCACCTGGGTCCCGTTGGTGGCGGCGCCGCCTCCAGTGGCGCGCCTGGTCTCGTCGATGCGGCGGTTGCGGGCAGCGTGTTGGCGCCGCAGCTCGTGCACCATGAGGAGTGTGACGTGCTTGTGCGTCGGGTCTTGGCAGACTCGGTAAGGTGGCGGTGCGGTCTGAACGCGGGGAAGGGCCGGGGCGACGGGGGCGTCCCGTGCGGTTGATGAAGGTGACAGCCCCCAGCGCCCATCGAGAGTCTGCCCGGTGACGATGCTTGTTGGCGGTGTGGCAGAACGACGCGAGGCGCCATGGCCCGCCGGCGCCGGCCGCACCACGCGGGCAGCCCGCCGCTCAGCGCGGGCTTGACGTCCTTTTGCCATGAGTGCGATGAGCGAAGGAGAGGCGAGACCTGAGGAAGATTTCGACACGCCCCCTACCTGGCACGCCAAATGTCGGATTTCGGACTTTGCAAAACCCTTAAGATTCGAACACAGGGGCGTGTGCGAAGATCCCCTGCGGCTTCACCCAACCTAGCTCGCTACTCGATGGACACAACAATGAACTCGCACAATGACGAGGAAGAAGATGAACACGACAGTTTACCCAGGTTCGGGCCGCTGCGAAGCGTAATACCCTACTCCTACTTTGGTGGATTGCCTCTCGAGGAGGTGGGGTGGATGAACTAGTACAGTGTTCTAGAGCCTCGTGAGGGCTCCCCTGAGGTGTTCGAGGCCCTCTGTGGCGTGGTGATGGATGAGTGGTGGAATCAATCCCCCTCTACGGTGCTGCCTACCCTCTATATATAGCGGTGGCACGGGTCCTCTCCCCTCAACTCAATGGCGGGAAGGGATCCCACAACGGCCAATTTTGAAGGGGGACAGGAGTACATGCTCGCTCTGCCCAAAGGCGGTCTTCGCCTGCAAAGTAACTGTCGATGATGCTGAGGTGGGCTCAGCGATGACATCCGCCCTGCGGGGCTTGTGGCCGTGGTCTTGTTGCACCAGAATGGAAACCTTTGGGGGGTGCTTTGGGAACCCGCGTACGTCCTTGCTCCCTTTGCACCAAAGGGGAAACTGCGCCGCCTGACGCACTGGCGTCCGCCTATCCTTCCTTGCGTCATCCTTGACTCCGGAGGCCGGGCCTTGCATAGAGATCTGCGCCGCTCCGGAGGGGGCCTGAGCAGGCCGCTCCCTTGTTGGTCTTGACGCCGCTTCTCCTCGCGAGGGCCTTGTCTTGAGTGAGGCCGCGCCTGGCTGTGCTTGGTTGATGAAGTGGGCCATGCCCTGGGCCGCAGGCAGGCAGGTCTGGGTACCCCCGTTCCCAGAACTTCGACACGCGGCACGGCGAAGGCGATGAGTAGGTGGCTGGCGCAGGAGAGGAGGAGCACCAGCGGCCACGGGAGGCCGTGCCGTGCCAGCAGCGTCTCGAATGCGAACCCGGCCGTGACCCGGCCGACGTAGTTCCAAAAGCTGACGAGGGACACCAAGGTGTTGATGCTCTGCGCCGGGTACCCCAGCGACTGCCCGATCTGGCCCATGTTGCCAATCGCCGTTAGCGTCCCGCCCACACCATAGATGATGGCTAGGAACATCACCAGCATGTCCACGCTCACCGGCGCCTGAGGGATGGAGTAGTCCTCCCCGTGCGCCGGCGGGTTGAATATGTGCTTCAACCAAGAGCCGAGGCAAGAAGAAGAAGACGACATCGGAGGCGGATGCTCTGCCACTTGCACGTCGGCGGTTGGCTTCTCGGCGGTCACCCATGTCGTTGATGTTAGTGGCTCCGGCAGAGGCTCTTGCTGGAGCTCTCTTTTCTTGAGCCTGTTCTAGTACTCCTGCCGGACGACGACGGAGGGCAGGGGGAGGATGAGGAGAATGAGAAGCACGGTGGCTGACGCGGCGTAGGCAGCATGCGAGAAGCTGCTCTGCTTCTGGACGACGATCATCACGAGTATGTAGGAGGCGAGGGTGACGGAGATGTAGAGGAAGCAGAAGAAGGGGCCGGCGTCGTCACCATCGGCGCTTCGTCTAGGCGGCGGCGGCTTGACGCGAACGATGGGGAGGAAGACGATGGAGACGGCTGCGGGGAGCCATGCGATGCGCAGCAGGATGGACTTGGAGTCATCCCCGCCATAGATGGCGAGGTAGAGCTGCGTGAGGATGGCGCCGCTGAGTGAGGGAGTCCTGGACTAAGTCAAGACGAGGAGATCGACTTTTTCCATCCTCGGCAGGAGACCTATCATGTGTAAACCCTAGGTACCCCTCGGTGTCTATATAAGCCTAGGGTGTTTCAGAATGTAGGGCAGAAAAACTCATCTAGGGTTTTAGCTAGTCGATCTCGAGGTAGATCAACTCTGTAACCTTCATACCATCAATATAATCGAGCATGACGTAGGGTTTTACCTCCATAGGAGGGCCCGAACCTAGGTAAACATCGTCTCCTTTGTCCCCTCGTTACCATCGTTCCTAGACTCACAGCTCCGGACCCCCTACCCGAGATCCGCCGGTTTTGACACCGACATTGGTGATTTCATTGAGAGTTCCGCTGTGATCACCAAAGGAATCGATGGCCCATGTTGTCATCAACAAAGAGGTCCGTAACATGGACTCCTTCGTCCCTGGACAGATCTTCGCTTTCGGCAGCATCGTGCTGCACGCTGACCCGACCGGCCGCCTTGGCCGGGTCAGGAGTCTCGCCCCTTGTCAAGAAGTCAGATTCGGGAACTTAGAGTTCTCCGTAGACTCTCGGGGCGATCTTTTGCTCACCGGGCTCGCAGTCTCATCCGACGCGCCCGAGGACTCCGAGGCCTTAACCTCGGATGTTGTTTCCAATCCCGCTCACGGGACCAACCCCGACGATGATCTGGCTTTTAATCTGGATCCGGCCATAGCTCCAGATAATCGGACACCATCTCCTGCCGAACACACTTCCTGTGCGGATGCGTCGGAGGATAACTCCGAAAGCGCGGAGCAGATTGACCCGATCGAGCTCTCGGTTCTCAACGGAGCTCTAGATCGGATCTTATCGATGAAAACGACTGACGACCCAACCCCGATCCACGGTCAGATCGGTCTTAAGGCGGGTCGAGAAGAATTTTTCATCCCACCCACCACCCACTTCGTAGCTACTATCGAAGACTTAACCGATATGTTGGACTACGCCTCTGAGGAGGCAGAAGACATGGATGAAGAGGATCGCGCCCCCACCCCCGTAAACACTAGGCGATGGACTGCTACCTCAACCTATGACGTCTACATGGTGGATACCCCAGCCAATAACGGCGAGCGCACACCCGCGAATAATGGGGATGAATCGGGTGAGGCGCCGTCAAGGCGCCGGAAACCGCGTAAGAGATCAAAAACAAAAAAGGGAAGGGAAGCTATTGCTGGCACCGGGGGAAATGGTACCCCGGAAGACCTCGGCGATCCTGATATACCCGAGTATCCGTCAGAGGACCAGGAAAGGCCGGAGGACCAGCGCGACCCAGACGATCCGAATGATTTCGAGGATGACAACTACCTCCCCCCTGTAGAGGAGGAGGATAGCCCGGAAGGCGAAGACTTCACCGGCCCCGAAAACATTGAGGATCAGGAACGGTTCAGGCAACAACTTATAGCTACTGCCCGAAGCCTGAAGGCAAAAGCGCGGCATCTCAAAGCCGAACAAGACACCCTCGACGATAGATGGACAAGGGTCCTATCAGCCGAGGAGGAATACGGCGCCGGTCTATTGGACCAACCCAAGAGTTATCCATGCCGGCGGCTGCTGTCACAATTTGATGACGAGCTCCCTAATACGCCGTCCCCCAAACACACTCCATACGACCAGCCAGACCGCCCTCCCCGAGGACGGGATAGGATGGCTAACGATGCCGGTTATAGGCCGGCAATACCCCGCAGAAGGGGAAAAGAGCCAGTGGAGCCTGAGGGTAGGTACGACCTGCGACACGACCTGGATTATAGAACCGGCCGCACGAGATCCATCTACGGATCTAGAGGGTACTCCTCCATTAGACGAGACGAGTACCGGCCCTGGCTTGACCAACATAATAGAGGTCGGGACTAAAACCGGGCAAGAACAGATGCCGACTACCGGCATGATATAGCCCGGGTCAGAGGCGCTACCCACCCGCTGTGCTTCACCGACGAGGTGATGCAGCACCAGTTCCCGAAAGGGTTTAAACCCGTGAACATCGAGCAATACGACGGAACAACTGACCTAGCAGTGTGGATCGAGGATTTCCTCCTCCACATTCACATGGCACGAGGAGATGACCTCCATGCCATCAAGTACATACCCCTTAAGCTTAAGGGACCAGCTCGGCACTGGTTAAATAGTCTCCCCGAAAACTCTATCAGGAGCTGGGAGGACCTCGAGGATGCATTCCGATCTAACTTCCAGGGCACCTATGTACGGCCTCCGGACTCCTCCAACCTAAGCAATGTCGTCCAAAAGACAGGAGAGTCCGCTCGACAATTCTGGAATCGGTTCTTGACCAAGAAAAACCAGATCGTCGATTGCCCGGATGCCGAGGCTATAGCCTCTTTCAGGCACAATATTCGGGATGAATGGCTGGCTCGCCAGCTCGGTCAGGATAAACCTAGGACCATGTCCACCCTTACATCACTCATGACCCGCTTTTGCATGGGCGAGGATAACTGGCTAGCGAGACGGAGCCACAACCCCGAAGACCCCGGCACCTCCGAAGTCCGGGATGGAAACGGGAAACCACGACGCAATAAAAACAAACGCCGGCACAACACTAGCGACGCCGAAGACACGGCTGTAAATGCCGGCTTCCGCAACCCAAGATCTGGGCAGCGGAAGAAGCCTCCTAAAGGCAATCGCGATGGACCCACCCCGCTGGACAAAATCATGGAGAGGCCCAGCCAGATCCATGGCACTCAAGATAAGCCTGCCAACCACACCAACCGTAACTATTGGGTGTTCAAACAGGCCAGCAAACTCGCGGCCGAAGAGCAAGGCAAGGGCCCACGCAGCGAGGACGACGAGGAGCCCCGCGGTCCGAGCAATGGAGGTCAGAAGCAATTCCCTCCAGAGGTAAATACTATGAACATGATATACGCCACTCATATACCTAAAAAGGAGAGGAAGCGTGCCCTTCGAGAGGTCTATGCCGTAGAGCCTGTAGCCCCGAAGTTTAACCCATGGTTGGCCTACCCGATCACTTTTGATCGACGAGATCACCCGACCAGTATCCGTCATGGAGGTTCGGCGGCCCTCGTCTTAGACCCATTATCGATGGGTATCACCTCACTAAAGTCCTAATGGACGGAGGAAGTAGCCTCAACCTGAACTACTCAGATACGGTGAAAAAGATGGGCATAGATCCATCAAGGATAAAGCCTAGCAACACTACCTTTAAAGGAGTGATCCCAGGCGTCGAAGCCCGGTGCACAGGCTCTGTTAGCCTGGAAGTAGTGTTCGGTTCGCCCGACAACTTCCGCAGCGAGGACTTGATCTTCGACATCGTCCCCTTCCGCAGCGGTTATCACGCCCTACTGGGCCGTACAGCGTTCGCTCGCTTTAATGCCGTCCCACATTACGCATACCTCAAGCTCAAGATGCCCGGGCCCAAGGGGGTCATCACCGTCAATGGCAACACCGAGCGTTCCCTCCGAACTGAGGAACATGCATTGGCCCTGGCGGCCGAATTCCATTACGAGGACGATCAGCGAACACCGAAATCTGCCATAAAGGCACGAAAGGTTGACAAACGAGCTCGGTTTCAATCCGAACTCCAAGATTTTTCTCCTCCCTAGAAATAGGGACACGCTCCCCATTGCCCAGCCCTGATGCCCGTCAAACACGTGCCGAGAAGGAACAACTTTGCACTCAAGATTCCATGGGCAGCAATGTGGAACAACTAAAAAAGGGTAAGTGTTCGGCTGAACCGAACTACTAACAATACACGTCCTCGGACATATCACAGGTACCGTCAAGGACCTGTTAAAGCATAAAGCTCACCTACACTTCGGCGACTTCTCAAGACCTTCTTCCCAAAATCCGCTCGCTGACAGTATCACCCTTAAAGGAACACAACTCCCTAGGAGGCACAGGAGCAGATTGGCGACAGGGCACATCGAGGACATCAAGCCACTAATTGGAGACCCCTGGTACAACCTCTCCTTTGTAAATTTTATATTTCATCTTCGAATACCTGTAAACAGTTGCTTCGGCAATCCGAGCTATAAGAATTATTGAGCAAATACGAGACCATTACACATGGCCACTTCGTTGTATTTTACACGTACTTCGTTCTTCCCTCGTTAACGCTTCCTGCGAAAACTGTTCGGCATACATTATGATGCAACCGGCTAATAGACCGGGGACTTGAAATTAAAAAATCGCCCTGAGCATCACCCCAACACAGTAGGACGTGTGCTCGGCGTCTTGGCTTTTACTTTATATGCATCGGATCCGAACTATGTCTTGGGTCAAAAGTTGGGTTGCCCGGCTCCTGTGATTGCCCCCTTACGTTCTGCTCGTTCGGCTAAAGGGGCAAAGGGAGAACCACTGCGATTGTGTTTCCAGTTCACCTGGTCAAGCACCTCAGGGGAGAAAGCCGAAAACTGACCGTCATAGTAAGCGAGAACCGGTCTGCAAACCCGAGCATAAGTGTCATACTAAAAGATCGATAGAGGTTATGCCGTGTTATACGATGGGTTTCGTTCTTGTACAAACCATGTGATGCTGGCTTCGGCCCCGGTACATCCGAACATCACGCCACACTGGGGGCTGGTCATCAGCCCCCGAATTTTTTTACGCTCCTATGGCTAAGTGAAAGCAATAAAGCATCATAGTCCGATTGCCTCGTCCCTCTCGTGCTACCGCCTTCGGGCTCCGATACCTCGGCTAAGGGTTACAGTGCGGAGACAAAGACACCTCACGTAGTATCTACGTGGGGGCTGAAGCCGACGACTCGCAACTTTCAGATAAAACGGCCACACGAGAGTCAAGATAAATATTAAAAACTTATAAGACATGATAAACCATGCAACACTGATTATAAAGCGTTAAAAGTCTTCGGACATATTACAATATGCTCATTCATACAAAACGTCTTTGGAGCATTGGGCGTCTATTGCCCGAGCACCCTCCATCACTGTAGAGAAGTATAGCTCGGGGCGCCTATGCTCCTTCCCAGGAGGCGGAGGTGCGGTAGCCATCTCGGTCGGCTTGAGCTTCGGCCAGTGCACCATGGTCTTCGCAAAGGCCACCCGAGCTCCCTCGATGCATGTAGAGCACTTTAGCGCATCAATACGAGGCGCATCATCGCATAGTCTCTACACCAAGCCGAAGTAGCTGTTCGGCAATGGCTCTGCAGGACACAGCCAGATGCAGAGATCCTTCATGGCCAACTCCGCCATCTTGTGCAGCTCCATCAGCTGCTTCATTTGCTCGATCATGAGAGGGGAGCGCTCGGGGGACTCAAATTGTGCCCAGAATAGCCGAGCCTGATCATCCTCCTCCAGCGAAGCATAGAACTTGTTCGCTTCTGCTGCACTCTTCTGGAGATCCGCACAGACGCCTGAGGAACGCCACACCTGGGTGAGCAAAGAAAACCTGCTACCACCCAAGGTGCATTGTAGCGAGTACGACTTACCATCTGTGACAGCCTTGACTTGGCGAACCTCCTCTTCAAAGGACCGCCTGTCCACCCGCTCCTTTTGGAGCTCGGATTTCAGCGCGGATAGCTCGGTGGCTTGTTCTTTGCCTTTCTGCTCAAGGGCCTCGCACTTTGCGCTGGCGTCCTTGAGCTCCTGCTGCACCTCCGCCACTCGGGCCTCCTATTTAGCACTCGCAGCTTTCAGGACGGAGAGTGCGGCTACTGCTTGTTCGGTGGCCGCCTTCTCATCCGCGGCCTCTTGCTTCATATTTGCGAGCTCGGCCTTTAGTTTTTCCACCTCCGAAGCAGAAGCTGTGGAAGCAATAAATAAATAATTACACTGGGTCACCAGTGCGGATCGTTAACAATGTACAGCCCGGATATTACAATTCGGCTTACCTTGTGCCTCTTCGAACCTCTTGTTTAGGCTATAAAGCTCCTCTTCGGAGATCTTGAGCTTCCGATTTAGCTCGGTAAGCTCAGCAGCATTAACGGCCGCCGCCGATGACGAGGCCTGCAAAAAATAAAAAACATATATCCATTCATATGCGTTTTAACCACGAACTGTCAAGGATACGATCCTATGTTCGGTGCTATCAAGGGTTTTTAGAACATTGCGAGATTAAGGGTGCCTTATGCATCGTTCTTCACTCCTAATTGTTTGACCCCCGGGTGCGTTTTTGTAAACACACCCAGGGCTCGGGGGCTACTGCATGTATAACGATAGCATAAACTTAAAAAATAAAATTCCTCGGGAAAAGGGTATTACGTGACTCATCTTGAAGCCCGTCAAGAGACCATTAAAGGCCTCCTTCAGTCCGTTATCAACGGACTGAATGCCTTGCAGAACGGCACCCATAAGAGTGCGGCGATCCTCGGAGATGGGGGCGCTTGCTAGAGCCTCCTCCATAACCGGCCACCCAGTCATCGGTGGCACCGATGATGACTGGCCAGCCCGATCTCTGATCGGGGACTGAGTCGGTAGCTCCGGAGGCACAGCATGCTCCGGAGATGTCCTTGGAGGGGACTGGACATCCCTCTGCCCTTCCTTCTCGGCGGCCAGGGGAGTATCCTTCCCCTGGCCCTCAGCAGCCTGGGGAGTTTCCTCCCCCTGGCCTTCGACGGCCGAGGCATCGGCCTCGGCCATGGCATGGTCACCCCCACCGCCTGTGTTCGGCTCCAAAGGAGCCTGGCGGGATGACACCTCTACGGCGTCCTTCGCGGCCCCTGGAGGCGTGGGGTGCGATGTAGTCCCACTCTCCGCCAGCTCGGCGGGCGGAGACTCCCCATCCGATATTTGGTCAGCAGGGAGAACACGTGGTGGGCTGCAGATTAAAAGATGTGCTTACATCTAAAACATTGGGAACTTTGCATAAATCACCCAGGGGGTCTTCGGATTCATACCTTTGTGCGGGGGGCTTGACCCTTAAGTTCCTTCGAGGAACCCTCTCAAAGTCTTCGGACTTTGCATCAGAGTCCGAGCTGTCGTCGGGCAGGATCAACCTCGCCCGGCGCACCCTGTTCATGGCAGGAGGAGCTGCATCCTCCGCGGCGTCCGGCGACGCCGCCCTCTTTCTTGTGAGGGAGGAAACGCCTTCCCCCCCGTCTTCATGCTCTTCCTCATGACTAGAGGAGGCATGGGTTTCCTCGGACGCGGCATCCGGTTGGTCCCTTATGCGGAGATGCTCTCTGGCTTTCATCTTCTTCTCTTTCTTCTCGGGCGCCGAGTACGGCGCCACAATGAGCATCGCCGTCAACAACTCCGACCTGGGATCTTCGGGTTGTGGAGCCGGGCAGTTGACTCTCGCGGCTTTGCTCAACCATTTCTGCGAAAATAAGGGAGAAGGCGTTCAGTCTTTTTGCCAAAGAGACAGAGTCAATGGATTTAAATTATACCATACCTTGGTCAGTGGGTTATCGGTGCTTAGGCCCGAATCCTCTTCCTTGACCGGCCAGCTTTTCCGAGACTTGAATAGTGCCTTCCACAACTTCTCAGGGGTGGTGCGGAATAGTTGGCGCACGGTAGGCTCGTCCTCGGGCTGATAAGCCCACATTGGGGAAGCTCGGTGCTGGCATGGAAGAATACGGCGGTGGAGCATAACCTGGACCACGTTGACAAGCTCCACCTTGGCCTCGATCACCGAGGTAATGCGCTTCTGCAGTAGCTTCACCTCAGCATCCGACCCCCAGTCAAGGTCCTTCCTGAGCCATGAGGTCAATCTCGTAGGGGGTCCGGATCTGAACTCGGCAGGCGCCGCCGAGCTCTCATCCCTTGGTTCGGTGATGTAGAACCACTCTTTCTGCCAGATCTTGATTGTGTCAATGAAGGTGCCAGTCGGCCACTCGATGCGGGGGAGCTTGCTGATTACCGCCCCTCCGCGGTCTGCGTGCTCGCCCGCGACGATCTTTGGCTTAACGTTGAAGACCTTGAGACACAGGCCGAAGTGCGGCTCGACCCGCAGGAAGGCTTCGCAAAGAATGATGAAAGCCGAGATGTGCATAAAGGAGTTCGGGGGAAGATCATGGAAGTCCAGTCCGTAGAAGAACATGAGACCCCTGACGAAGGGATGGAGCGGGAAGCTTAGTCCCCGGATAAAATGGGGAACAAAAATTACCCTTTCGCCCGGCTTGGGGGTGGGGACGACCTGTTTCGCTTCTGGAGCGCGGTGGAAGACGTTGGCGGGGAGGTAGCAGGCGAGCTTTAGCTCTCGGATATCCTGGTCGGTGACCGTGGAGGCTTCCCACTTGCCCATGGAGCCTGAGCCTGCCATGGTTAAGCTCGGAGGGGAAGTTGAGGAAGAACTAGATCTGAGCTCTTGAAGCTTGGGGAGATTGGAAGCAGAGAAGACGAATGGGAAGCATGAGTAAACCTTGGGTTTTTTTCCCTTTTATGAGGCGCCACGCCGATTAGCCTCCCTCCACTGCACCACAAGTCTCTCCGCTTCCCAAGGCGTGCGTGCCATTATGCACGCGCAAAATAAGCCTAGGGTTCTGATTATATCCCGTGTGAAACGGAGCACGATTTGTACATTGATGAATCGTGTCAATGTAAAAATGGCCTCGAAACGCGAATCGAGTTTTCATGACTGGTTCAGCGGTCGTGGTAGGCCATGACCTTCGTCATAAGGGGGCGTCAGTAAACACTGTTTACACTTTGACGATTGACCTTCGGGGCAAAGCAATTCATGTTGTTCGGACGATCATATGATCGGATGAAATACGTGTCATCGGAAGCCGGACTAGTCTCAACCGATCATTTACGCGAAGAAGAACTCACCCCGCAAGCCGAAGACTCTGGTCACAAAAGCTGCCAGAGCTGAGACCCTTGGTGTTGGGGGCTAGTTCGGGGGCTACTGAGGGAGTCCTGGACTAAGGGGTCCTCGGGCCGCTGGTCTATCTCCCAATAGGCCGGCTCGATGGGCCGCACTCTAGCTATCATAGGAAGGGGCGGATACATCGAGACCCCACATTCCAGGAGGAAGACCCGAAGGCACGTCGTGTACTCCAAGTCAAGATGAGGAGATCGACATTTTCCATCCTCGGTAGGAGACCTATCATGTGTAAAGCGTAGGTACCCCTCGGTGTCTATATAAGCCGAGGGGGTTTTAGAATGTAGGGCAAAAAAACTCATCTAGGGTTTTAGCTAGTCGATCTCGAGGTAAATCAACTCTATAACCTTCATACCATCAATATAATCGAGCAGGACGTAGGGTTTTTCCTCCATAGGAGGGCCCGAACCTGGGTAAACATCGTCTCCTTCGTCCCCTCGTTACCATAGTTCCTAGACTCACAGCTCGGGACCCCCTACCCGAGATCCGCCAGTTTTGACACCGACACTGAGGCCAACGTAGCCCTTGAGCAGGCCAAGCATGACCCCGCGGCCGCTCCCTGGGAAGCTCTTGACGCAGGTGCCGAGAGCGCCGGTGCTGGCGAAGGACTGCGAGTTGGCCCCCGTGCAGACGTAGGCGCACATGAGCCAGTCCGGCGGGCGCGCGGTCCGGCCGGCGATGGCGAGGTAGACCATGAGGTAGCCGGCGAGGTTCATGGCCGCACCGACGGCGAGCATGGCCGACGGAGGTGCGACCTCGTTGAGGAGGCCGACGACGACGCCGATGTTGCCGCCGAGGTCCTTGAAGAAGACGAGCGTGTTGATCGTGCGCTGGTCGTAGCCCAGCGACGACTTGAGCGTCGTGGAGTAGATGCCGAAGGGGTAGGTCGCCCCTGACGCGGAGAGGGTGAGTAGGCACGCCAACGCCATGAACCTCCGCCCCGCCACCACCTGCCGAGCGAACGGTAGTGTCACCATGTCCGACTCTGACACGTCCGCACCGCCCCGGACACCATAACCATTGCGGCCTTTTCTTGGATAAGTGGCAGTAGAGTTGGTGCGTGTGATTCACATATATGTGTTAGTTTGGGAACGATGATTCGATAATTGATACTACTATAGTGGTTTGTTTGGTCACATGAATGAAATTGGAACGGACGGTAGTAGATCAGACTATATTACTCCCTCCGTCTTAAAATAAGTATCGTAGAATTTACATTAAACTAGTACAATTTTTATACTAGATCATCGACACTTATTTTGAGACGAAAAAAATAGTATTAACTGACGATAGCAATAACTAATATAGTAGCAAGGACTGATCTTTGTGGACGGCGGCAGCAGCAACATACTACGCCTATGATTTTCTCTTTCTTCTTTTCGTAATCATGGGGATGAGACGCGAACCAATCTGTGGTTGGATGGTTAGATGGACTGTGGTATCCTTAGCCCACCAGGGATCAAATCCTGGTGCTCCCATTCATTCCTGTATTTATTTCAGGATTTATGGCATTGTGCATTCAGTGGGAGAAGACGTTCCCATTGACGACGAGGCGCCTACGGTGACTTCGTAAATCTCAAGATGATATGCCGTCTCAGTCTCTCGAAGGTGCTCATAGGGATAGAATGTGCGTGTGTGCGTTCATAGGGGTGAGTGTATGCGCATGTATATAAGCACTTGCGTCTATATTGTGTTCAAGAAATTATGGGACGAGACAAAAGGACTACAAGTAGTGTTTCTTGACAATAAAATAAATAAAACAACGTGATGCTATGAATATGAAAGTGCACATGTCAGGTAATCTTCTTGTAACCATCCATGTAAGTAAATACAGGCAAATACAGTACAAAAACATAAACGGAAATCGCATTTGCACATCACCCTCAAAAGGCGATCTGGCTAGGGACTTGTACATTTCTCACCACCCAGACCATAGATATAGATGGTCAGCAACAAGAATGGAAAAGCTAACAACACTTTTAGGAAAGTAAAACTAAATCACTTTTCAGCCCTCTCACGGCTTTAACAATTTCGCGTTCCGGTTGTTTCGCTTTTCGCAGGGAGCCCACAGTGATTAGCAAGAGGACATCTAACAATTAACCTAACCGGCTACATGCCAAATTCAGCCAAACAGGGCACAACCGTTTCTTCAGTGAGTAGAGCAAATCAAGTGCATGGGTACAAGTTTTCTTTAAACAAAGCAAAAGATTTGCCATTTCATTAATTAAGAGTGAATTGTAACAAGTCCGAAGACAACAGCCATACAACGACGAAGTTAAAACAACTACTGGTGATGCAAAATTACACTTGGCCCTTTTGCACCCGCAAAACCCACAATCTAGCCTCGTCCATAATTTTTTCCACTATAATCATCGAAGGCGTGGAGATGTTCCGGAAGACCCCAGCGTTCCTCTCCTTCCAAAGTTCCCAGGAGAAAAGCAGAACGAGGGAGGTCATTCCTTTCCTGTTGGGTGAGCGCGCAAGTGCAATCTCGGTCCACCAGTGTCTGATGCTTCGCATAGTCGCCCAGTCTCCGGTGACAATATTACTCAGCCCAATCTTCGCATGTACCGCATTCCAAACCGCGACCGAAAACCGGCATTGGAACAGTAAGTGTGCCGCTGACTCCTGAACTTGGCTGCAAAGCGGGCACATACCGCAATTTGGTCATCCCCGCCGATGTAGCCTGTCCGCCCTCCACACTCTGTTGTGAATGATCAACCAAGCGAAGAACTTGCATTTTGGTGTAGCCCAAACCTTCCAAATAGTCTTTACAAGTGGCGTGGAGGTACGCCCCTCAAACTATAGCGAATAGGCCGAGTATGTGGAGTAGGCTCTGCGTTCCATAAACTTCCATGTGATCGTATCTTGCATGTCGTGGTCCAGGGCTATCCCGTCCAACCTCTCCCAATGGGTGGTGAACTCCTGTATATAGTCGGCGGTGATGCCATTAGTCATGTCAATTTGTGAAATCCAGTGATCATCGGTGAGGGCCTTCCTCACAGAGCTACCTTTCTTTTTTGAGATCTCAAATATTTTAGGGGCGATGTCCATTGGCCTTAGGCCATCAAGCCAAGGAGACTTCCCGAAGCAAGTCTTGGTCCTATTTCCAACCGTGACCTTCATTGTCATTGCAAAAAGGTCCCTGTCGGTATCATTGCAGGGAGTGCCCAACCCCAACCACGGCTTTGTCGGCTCCGCCCACTCGTTCCATAGCCACCTCAACCGTAGGGCAGTGGCAAATTTTCTCAAATTTAGGACGCCCAGGCCGCCCATAGCTTTAGGATGACAAACCCGCTCCCAATTGATCTTACACTTGCCACCAGTAACTTTGTTGCAACCCGCCCAGAGGAACGCATGTCGCAAGGCATCAATACACTTCATCACCTCGGATGGCAGGACCAACGAAGTAATGCTGTAGATTGCTATGGCAGTGAGGACCGCCTTCACTAGAACAGCCCTTCCAGGGGCGGCCATGAGTTGGCCAATCCAAGGAGCGAGTTTGCGTGCAATTTTGTCCTCCAGAGACATAAAATGTACAACCTTGAGTCTCTTCGCAGAAAGTGGCAGCCCCAAGTACGTCATGGGGAAGGTCGTGAGCTTGACGAGGAAATGGTGTAGGATGTCAGAAAGATCAAGGCCAGCACAACAAATTGGTGCGACCAGACTTTTGTTGCAATTATTGACCAGCCCTGTGACCTCTCCAAAGGCATCTAAGATGGAGGCAAAAAAGGAGACATCTTCCTTTATGGGCTTCACAAAAATAGCGGCAACATCTGCATAAAGGGAGGCATGAAGAGTTGTGGTATTTCTCCTGAGCGAATGGAGTTCGCCTTGATTCGTGGTAAAAGTTTTCGATAGGAGTATATATCTGGCATCTACTTCTACATGCGCCACTCGCGGGTGTTGATCCAGCCAGCTAGGCAAGCTAACCTTTTCTTCTTGTTTTGGTACATATCTTCATGCACTCCAAGGCCTCCCTGCATGTTTCAGTTCCAACTCTTAAGTAAGTATAGGTTGTCTACATGAGTAAATAGCATAAAGCTACTACTTTACGGGCTACAGGGCAGGCCGACCCTTGACTTGGTAGTTATTAGAGAAAAAAACTCTGGTAGGTTTTTGGAACCCTAGCCCGTAAAGTAGTAGCTTTATGCTATTTAGTCTGTCTACAGGGCAGGCCGTTTTAACTGAAAGATCACCGCCACAAGGAGTTCACCAAGAAACATCATTGACCATCTATGGTTATCAAAGTAAGTAAAATGTAGCCAAAAGGAACAAAGAGTATACCGTAACCCGTCTTTCATCTCGACGTTCCCGGGCTCCAACTTAAGACCATCCAGAAATGCACCACATACCTTTTCATAGTCCTGAAGACAATGAGTTTGAATTGTATATACTACATCAAATACGATTATGTTGCCACAGAAAATAACACAACTTTTCTGTTCGTACATCAAACGGTTTAACCACACAAACAAAACGCACAACTGATGTGAACATCTTATCTCACCTTCGGCAACATCAGAGCAGTTCCTTCACGCTGGTTGCCTTTGGCCCAGCCAGGTCGCATTATCCTGCAAGCTTGAGCATCCTTCAGGGCCTGCGTCCCATTACCGAAGCAAATCCAGCATAGGCTACTATTTGAGCGCAAGGTCGCATTGAAAGGGTCAAGATCCATTGCCTACAACAACGCACAAGAAGAATCAACACAATTCTACACAATGTTTAAGCAAGAAATCTGCCATGCTTTGATGAATCACTAAAACTATTTGAATTTTAATACAGTAATATATATGCATGCAGTGAACATAAGTCATCAGTGACATGATTAACTTCCATAAGCTTGTGATAGGATATCAGCTCAACCATGCCATGCATATATTAAGTAGGAGTATATTATATCTTCTTTTTGTAGGTAGGAGTATATTATATCACCTCTTCCTATCTTCGGTCTTTTTGGATAGTTGGTTGATAGTTATATCTTAACATAATCCAATTCCAAAACAATTCTATTATTCTTCCTAGACTTCATTATGGTGTCAACTTCTTCCTTCATGCCTTGCAAGCCAGCCGCTAGTATTGGTCTCATGTGTACAGTGTCAAATTCTACGTCCCCTACACGTATGTGATGCTGTGTGGCCTATGTCCACAACGATGAATTACATGCAATTTCGACGACAGTCTGGTCACGGATTTGAGAATTGAATAGTAGAGTCAGGAGGGATTTGAGGTTCCCTCGCAGGTGTTGTCGCAAGATAGACAGCCTGTCTTGGTACAGATGGAGAAGGTCCACATCGGGCAGGAGGCCCGAGGTTATACTCCAATAGCGAATCCTGATATATCACCCACCCAGATTATGCCCACTCAGGAGGTTGTTCCGGTGGAGTGGGAGGAGAGGCTACTGGTGGAGGTGGCTCCAATACCCGTGATGGAGGGGGCGGGACAGTTGAAAGCACATATGCTCCCTTGGTGGTTTTGATAATTCATGACAACATACATTGTCTCTTGGACTAATATTTCTACCTAGTTTATTTCAGGTCTAGTCCACAGGAATTGTTGGCAAAAGGGTGTGAGAAGATTCCCCAAGAAGAAGAAGAAGAAGAAGAAGAAGATGCAAGGAATAGGATTGGCAAAACTGCAAGCAAAGAGACTCTACATTTTACTTTGTGAGAAATCACTTTGAGTCCATAGGAAAGCCAATACTATTAAAAGGGGGTGAGGTAATGTTGGTGAACAAAATGCTCCATGTGCACAAGTGCTAGCCACCAAAAACACCCACAAGATCTCCCACAAAAATACTCTGTCTAAGCCATAGTACACAAAACCGGTGCCACCAAGTTTTTCTACTCGGCCCACCGATTTTCATCTCAGACAGAACCCAGCCAAACCCTAGCTTCTCGGTACAACCTAGTTCTATATCGGTGCAACCGAGTTTTGGTGATCAACATTCTGGTGTCCCATTTTATAAAATCGGAATTTCCGAGTTTTATGATTCGGTGTCACTGAGTTTGGAAACTGCCCTCGACCACTCATATCAGTACTACCGAGAAGCATATACCGGTCTCACCGAGATTCCTAAAGTTGCCACATTTTGAACAAGTTGGTACGACCGAGTTTTACTTAAGTTTCACGGAGTTGGTCAATAATGGTGTAATGGTTGGATTTTTGGAGATGCCTATATATACCCCTCCACCACCACTCACTCACAAGAGAAGCACTCAGAACTATTCCACACTTGCCATATCCAATTTTTCTGAGAGAGAACCACCTACCCTTGTGTTGACGTCAAGATCATCCACTCCAACCATATGGATCTTGATTTCTAGCCTCAAGTTGCTTTCCACCCAATCAATCTCTTCTACGAAGCCAAATCTGTGAGAGAGTGATTTAGTGTTGAGGAGTCTATCATCTTGAAGCACAAGAGCAAGGAGTTCATCATCATTATCACATCTATTACCTTTTGGAGGGTGGTGCCTCCTATATTGGTTAGGTGTTGCTTGGGAGCCTCCTAGTTCTTGTTATGGAGTTGAACCAAGAAGTTTGTACGGGCAAGGAGATTGCCTACTTCGTGAAGATCTACCCATAGTGAGGCTAGTCCTTCGTGGACGGAGGCCGTTATGGAATAGTCAAGGTTGCTACTTCGTGGACCCTTTTGGGTGGAGCCCTCCATGGACTCTCGCGACCGCTACCCTCCATGGGTTGAAGACTCCATAAACGTGGATGTACGATAGCACCACCTATCGGAACCACGGAAAAAAAATCTTAGTGTCTACAATTGCGTTTGATCTTCCTATCTCTACTCTCTTACATGTGCTTGTCTTACTTTCCGCTGCCATACTTGTTGACTAGCATGTGTAGGGTGCATTAGACTTGTTATAATTGCTAAAATTTGCCCACCAATTAACTTGGGAAAAGGTTAGGTTTTAATTCTTGCAAGTAGTCCATTCACCCCCCTCTAGGCGTCTCTTCTATTGATCCTACAAGTGGTATCAGAGCTTTGGTCTCCATAGCTTCGGTTTCATCACCGTGGAGGAAGATGGATGTGTCTAGTTTGGGGAGTATTAGTTGTAGAGTGCCCATTCTCGATGGGGAGTACTATAGTAAATGGAAATAAAAGATGCTTGAGCTATTCAATGAGTTCCATTTGAGCAAGTGTGTTAAGAGTCCCTATGTACCTCCCATTGATCCCTTACATCCCACACACGAAGAGGAAATTGATATGCTACGCAATCTTAGAACTGTTAATCTTATCTTTAGATGATTGCCTAGAATTTTGTTTGATCAAATGAAGAATTTTGAATGTTCTTATACTTTGTGGAGTGATTTGGAGAAACGATATCCAAATTATTCATTGAGTAATCTTGATGAAATCCTTCATAAAACTATTGCTTTTCACAAAATAATGCCTAGTGATCCTAAGTTTGATGACTATCTATTTGAGCTTAGAGACCTCATACGTGCTAAAGGAGATGTCATAACTATCAACAACATCATTGTTGAAGCCATTCACATTCATAAACTTGAACATTGTCATGATCACAACTCTAACAAATCTCTTGTTTCGTATGATGAGGATTTCCCACTTGATGATGACAATGTGGAACATGGCTACTATGATGAAGATGAGTTGTTCGACATCGAGTATGAGAAGACTATGAAGAATCTAAGTCTCATGGCAAACTTCAAGGATTACATGTCCGGAGGAAAAGAGTGGATTCTCGATAGTGGATGCACCGATCATATGCCCGGAGATAGAGACATGTTTGAAGAGATCACACCAAACCATGGACCGCGAAGGTATGTGACTTTTGGAGACAACTCCAAGGGTAAGGTACTTGGTCTTGGTAAGGTGTCCATATCCCATGACTGCTTTATTCAAAATGTCATGCTTGTTGAATCCCTTGGCTACAATCTTCTTTCCATATCTAGACTTGCCGACTTCGGTTTTAATGTGCTATTTACGAAAGTAGATTGCCAAGTGTTTCGTCAAGATAATCATAGCATGGTATTTACTGGTTTTCATAGAGGTGATCTATACATTGTTGATTTCACTAAGAAATCCAAACCTCGCACTTGTCTTATCGCGAAATCTTCTAAAGGTTGGCTTTGACATAGAAGACTAGGACATGTTGGTATGCGTAATCTAGACAAGCTCATCAAAGGTGATCATATTCTTGGTGTTAAAGATGTTATCTTTGACAAAGATAGACTTTGTAGTGCTTGTCAAGCCGGAAAGCAAGTAGGTGGAAGTCATCCCGTAAAGAATATAATGACTACTAGGAGACCATTCGAGTTACTTCATATGGATCTTTTTGGTCCCAATGCTTACAAGAGCCTCGGTGGAAATTCCTTTGGTCTAGTTATAGTTGATCATTTTTCCAGATTTACGTGGGTATTCTTTCTTGATGATAAGTCGCAGGTGCAAAAGATCTTCAAGAACTTCGCTCGCAAAGCTCAAAATCAGTTTGAAGTGAAGATCAAGAAAGTTCGGAGCAACAACGGACCGGAGTTCAAGAACACAAATGTAGACACATTTCTTGACGAACAAGGGATTCTACATGAGTTCTCGGCTACGTACACGCCTCAACAAAATGGAGTTGTTTAGAGGAAGAACCAAACTCTTATTGAAATGGCAAGAACGATTCTTGACGAATACAAGACACCAAGACACTTTTGGGAGGAAGCCGTTGAGACACATTGTGATGCCACGAACTGACTCTATCTTCATAAGCTTCTCGATAAAACGACATACGAGCTACTCACTGGTAAGAAGCCCCAAGTTGGATACTTTCGGGTATTCGTCTCCAAGTGTTACATTCTTGATAAGCATCATCATTATAAATTTGCTCCTAAATCTCATGAAGGAGATAAGGAACCTTCGGAAGCTATCCAAGACTTGTCCATTGGCAAGATTTGTCCCATGGAGGTGAAGGAAAGTACTTCATCAACCCAAGTGGAGGCCCCTACTTTATGACAAGGTGAACCTCAACACGACATGGAGGCATCCACAAGTGGTACACGCCAAGATGAAGAGGAGGAAGAAGTTCATCATGATGATCCACCACAACCACCTTCACCACCACCTCAAGGGAACGACACCTTCAACAACAACGAAGAAGAAGATGACGATGAAGAAGCTCCACCATCCAACAAGAAAAAGCTACCTCGAGTTCGAGCAAGAGTGGACAAAAACCATCCTCTAAATCAAATCTTCGGTGACATACAAACCGGGAGGATAACTCGCTCTAAAACTTGACTAGCTAACTTTTGTGAGCATTATTCATTCATCTCTAGTATTGAGCCCTTGAAGGTAGAAGAAGCTCTTCAGGACCCGGATTGGGTGAATGCCATGCACGAGGAGCTACACAACTTCGTGAGGAACGAAGTGTGGACAATAGTGGAGAAGCCCAAGGACGAGCAAAACATCATCGGAACCAAATGGGTGTTTTGGAACAAACAAGACGAACACGGTCAAGTCATACACAACAAGGCGCATCTAGTGGCTCAAGGCTACACCCAAGTCAAAGGTATGGACTACGGTGAGACCTATGCCCCTGTTGCTATACTTGAAGCTATCCGCATTCTTATTGCTTATGCTAATCACCATGATATCACGCTTTATCAAATGGACATTAAAAGTGCCTTTTTAAATGGTGAGATTGAAGAAGAGGTCTATGTTAAACAACCCCCTGGTTTAGTGAACCCTAAGAAACCTAACCACGTTTAAAAGCTTCGTAAAGCTCTTTATGGTCTTAAACAAGCCCCACGTGCTTGGTATAAATGCTTAACGAAGTTTCTCATTGAAAAGGGTTTTGAAATTGGTAAAATTGACGCAACCTTATTCACTAAGAGAGTTAATGGTGAATTATTTGTGTGCCAAATTTATGTGGATGATATTATCTTTGGATCTACTAACCCACAATTTAGTGAGAAATTTGGAAGGTTGATGTCCGAGAAGTATGAGATGTCCATGATGTGTGAGCCGAAATTTTTGTTGGTTTCCAAATCAATCAAACGAGAGAAGGAACTTTCATCTCTCAAACGAAGTACACCGAGGACTTGATCAAGAAGTTCAACATGCAAGAGTGTAAAAGGTATGAAAACTCCTATGCCTACTAGTGTAAATGTTGATCTTACCAAGGAGAACAAACCGGTTGATCAAAAGGTTTATCGATCTATGATTGGTTCATTGCTATATCTATGTGCCTCCTGTGCCGACATTATGCTTAGTGTGTGCATGTGCGCTAGATATCAAGCTGCTCCTAAAGAGTGTCATCTTAAGGCCGTGAAAAGAATTGTGAGATACCTGATACATACACCAAACGTTGGCATTTGGTATCCCAAGGGATCTTCTTTTAACCTTGTTGGCTATGCTGACTCGGACTATGCTGGAGATAAGGTTGATAGAAAATCCACCTCAGGTACTTGTCAATTTCTTGGTAGATCTCTTGTGTCTTGGTCCTCCAAGAAACAAAACTCGGTATCTCTATCTACTGCCGAAGCGGAATACATTGCCGCTGGATCATGTTGTGCTCAATTGCTATGGATGACTCAAACTCTTAAGGATTATGGCATACATGTGAGACATGTACCATTGTTGTGTGACAATGAGAGTGCTATTAAGATTGCCTATAATCCCGTGCAACATTCTCGAACTAAACATATTCAAGTTCGTCATCATTTAATTCATGATCATGTTGCCAAAGGAGATATCAATCTCAAGCATGTTCGTACAAACAAACAATTGGCCGATATCTTTACTAAGCCACTTGATGAGAAAGTGTTTTGTCACTTGAGGAGTGAGTTGAACATCATTGATGCTTCAAACTTTAGCTAGACTCACTCGGTTGCATGCAAGGGCATGAGATTAGATGATACTTCCTTGATACCTTTGACATATTATCATATACCTTGGGATATATGCTCCCTTGTATTGCAAGTAACCTTTTGTAGGTACTTGGAAGAACCACACTCCACAAGATTGCAATCAACTCAAATCTTAAGCAATTTTGTCATAACCAAGTATCCACAACCCCTCTTTGATGATGGAAGGAAGAAGACAACTCAATCCATATCCTTGACATATATTTGATGAGAACACAATTGCTAATGCTCAATTGGTATCAAGTCATTTGGATATATCCTGTTCTTCCTTGCATGACTAACCCATGTAGGTGAAAAGAGAACCAAAACGAACAAGAATTGCTCCCAAATCAAGATGATCTTCATCAACATCGAGCATCCAAAACAAGTTCTCCTACATGCTACGTCATCAATATCACTCAAAGGTATGTGCTCATACTCTTGAAAAGGCTTCACTTCAAGTCATGAGATAAAGCAACTCAAGTGATATGAACACATTAAAATGCTTAATCGAAAAATGGTAACCCCGTTTTGAGCTTAACGATGAGTATGACCTGTGATCAAGTATTCTTGCTTGGCTCCTAAGTCAATATACTCTAATATAGGTGACCTAGTCACCGACCATCATCTAAATGAAGTTTCTTGTCTGGTCCCTCTTATAGTTGATAGATTTCTGGGAACCACTCAACCCTCATCTAGTTGATATTTCTTTGTAAATTCTTTTGAATTTCCTTTGTAAATCTTTTTAAAATTTCATTGCAAGTTTTCTGAAATCATTTGAGATCTTCTGAAAACTGCCAAGTTTCCGTTTAGTCCTCGGAGTCTCCGATTCAAATCACTCGGTATCACCGACTTTGTAGATAGGCTGCAGATCCACTATTCGGTTCTACCGATTCACTTGCCTCGGAGCTACCGATTTTGCTATCTTCCATACTCTTTGAAAATTCAGCAAATCTCCATCTCTTCAAGGATTCCTTTGTTAATATATATAAAAAAATTAAGGAGGAGAAATTTATTCAAGGATCCCTAAGATTAAGGGGGGAAATCTTACAAGCTTTCAGATAAGTGAAGGGGGGTGAAATTACACTGAATGATCCCTCAAACTTAAATGCTCTCTATGATCCTTACATTCTATGATCCCTACTTTCTATGACCCTTGTTCTCTAGGATCCCTTCTCACTCCATGATCCCTTTTATCCGACCCTGTGTATGAACCTTTTTGGTAATTAATGCCAAAGGGGGAGAAATATCAAAGCTTCAATGCAAAGGGGGAGATAGACCAAAGGGGGAGACATAAAATTAAGGGGGAGAATATCAAAGATTATGCTTATATACAAGGGGAGAATACCAAAGTCTGTGCCTATCCATAAGGGGAGAGATTATATCAAATCTTGTTCTATCATTTAAAGAGAGAGAAAGTATGTTTTATTCTATTTTGACTATCATGTTAGACTTGTCTCACCCTACCTACTCCAATATCTACATGCTAAGATTCAGGGGAGAGGATGACCTAAAAGTTCATATTTATGGGAGAAATTTCTAAATGATCTTGGAGACATATCAATCTTAAGGAATACTATCTTATGTATGTCTCCACATCTTGGTACTGTTGAGTTCTATTGCATTTTTGGTATGTAAACACTCTTGTGTTCCCTAACATTGTTTTCTCAAGTGTGTTTCTACTATTAGGATGCTCAAGAACTCAAGGTAAGTATATGCATCATATCTTTGATCAAGATGATCTCTTGCTTCTTCCACATATTGTTTGCAAGAGTGAAGTCTTGAACAAGGATACAACTCATTCATATATATATTTGATGCATATATCCAAGATACACATGACTCTTCATATCCCTTCTACTATATGTGTGTCCATGCATTCCAAAGCAACTATTCTCTAAAGGGATTGCACACATTTAGGGGGAGCATATTTTAGTCATGTGTCTCTCAAAGTCTTCATTATATCTTTGCGTATATTTACTTGAAGCTTTGATTGTATGTTGTCATCAATTACCAAAAAGGGGGAGATTGAAAGCACATATGCTCCCTTGGTGGTTTTGACAATTCATGACAACATACATTGTCTCTTGGACTAATATTTATACCTAGTTTATTTCAGGTCTAGTCCATAGGGATTGTTGGCAAAAGGGTGTGAGGAGATTCCCCAAGAAGAAGAAGAAGAAGAAGATGCAAGGATTAGGATTGGCAAAGCTGCAAGCAAAGAGACTCTACATTTTACTTTGTGAGAAATCACTTTGAGTCCATAGGAAAGCCAATACTATTAAAAGGGGGTGATGTAATGTTGGTGAACAAAATGCTCCACGTGCACAAGTGCTAGCCACCAAAAACACCCACAAGCTCTCCCACAAAAATACTCTGTCTAAACCCTACTACACAAAATCGGTGCCACCAAGTTTTTCTACTCGGCCCAATCGATTTTCATCTCAGACAGAACCCAGCCAAACCCTAGCTTCTCGGTACAACCAAGTTCTATATCGGTGCAACCGAGTTTTGGTGACCAACATTCTGGTGTCCCATTTTATAAAATCGGAATTTCCGAGTTTTATGATTCGGTGTCACCGAGTTTGGAAACTTCCCTCGGCCACTCATATCGGTACTACCGAGAATCATATATCGGTCTCACCGAGATTCCTAAAGTTGCTACATTTTGAATAAATCGGTACGACCGAGTTTTACTTCGGTTTCACCGAGTTGGTCAATAATGGTGTAATGGTTGGATTTTTGGAGATGCCTATATATACCCCTCCACCCCACTCACTCACAAGAGAAGCACTCAAAACTATTCCACACTTGCCATATCCAATTTTCTGAGAGAGAACCACCTACCCTTGTGTTGAGGTCGAGATCATCCACTCCAACCATATGGATCTTGATTTCTGGCCTCGCCAAGTTGCTTTCCACCCAATCAGTCTCTTCTATCAAGCCAAATATGTGAGAGAGTGATTGAGTGTTGAGGAGTCTATCATCTTGAAGCACAAGAGGAAGGAGTTCATTATCATTATCACATCTATTACCTTTTGGAGGGTGGTGCCTCCTAGATTGGTTAGGTGTTGCTTGGGAGCCTCCTACTTCGTGTTGTGGAGTTGAACCAAGAAGTTTGTACGGGCAAGGAGATCGCCTACTTCATGAAGATCTACCCATAGTGAGGCTAGTCCTTCGTGGACGGAAGCCGTTATGGAATAGTCAAGGTTGCAACTTCGTGGACCCTTTTGGGTGGAGCCCTCCGTGGACTCTCGCAACTGCTACCCTCCGTGCGTTGAAGACTCCATAAACATGGATGTACGATAGCGCCACCTATCGGAACCACGGGAAAAAAATCTTCGTGTCTACAATTGCGTATGATCTTCCTATATCTACTCTCTTACATGTGCTGGTCTTACTTTCCGCTGCCATACTTGTTGACTAGCATGTGTAGGGTGCATTAGACTTGTTATAATTGCTAAAATCTGCCCACCAATGAACTTGGGAAAAGGTTAGGTTTTAATTCTTGCAAGTAGTCTATTCACCCCCCTCTAGACGTCTCATCTATCGATCCTACAACGGTCACTAATTGCATCGCGCCATACCACACCTCCTCATTCCGTTTCGACATAGGAGGTTTCCTCGTTGATTTGTGAGGTAGATCGACCAATTGAGATATCCGCGGCAGCTGTCATGGTGGACGGCGAGCCGGCGGCGCAGATCAGGGAGCCTACTTCGGGTCCGATCGGTCATATGGCAGGCGGCCAAAGCTCGGGAGGCATTCCCGTGGACGACGTCATCGCTTTTGGAGGGATTCCGAATCCTACATCCGGGGACAGGAGTTTTAGTTACCGGATTTAGACCCAGTCGGATGCTGACGACATATAGCTGGGGCATGCTATGAGGGCCGCCAAGCTTCGAGATATCGAAGCCAATACAGGTATGCCAGTCAATACATATAATTCCATTATGCACTTTTCCGAACATGAAATTATTGATAGAGCCTCCAACTTAGGGATATCTCTTGGTAGTAATGGCACAGAAACAGTTAAGTCCATTAATTACCTGTTAGATTTAGAAGCGGATAGAGCTTTGGATTGAATAAGGAACATTACAGCAGTGAAACCAATGAGTGAATCTGATATTAATAGTCTAGGGGTTAATGCGATAGAAAATCTATGTGAGGATGTTTTCGGCACGGAGGGCTGCATAATGAGGATGAGGATGGGGCTGCAGGTGGGTATGTGGCCCCTCTGCAACCAATTGTCATTTCTACCACTGCCTCTGGTCAAGAGGACACAGAGGTGGTGAAGGATAAACCAAAAAGAACCTGGAAGAGGAAGATTTATCCTACATCCGCAGTGCGTAGGAGTGCAAGAGTAAAACAAAAGAAAAAATTCCATGATGATATATGAAAGGAATCTTTTGGAATAGCAGAGGTCTTGCGAACTTGGCTAAAAGGAGATTCCTTAGAGAAACATCGATAGAGTACAAGCTGGATTTTATGGCTCTATTAGAGACGGGTCGAGACAACTACACCTCGCAATTTTAATACTATTTCAGGCGGGGTAGATTATGATTGACATTGCTTACATCCAAGGGGTAGGTGTAGAAGGATCTTACTTGGGGTGAAGTGTGAATCATTAGAAGTATTGAACATGGTTTACGGAGATTATGCCGTCAAATTTCGTGTAAGGTCGAAAATTGATGGTTACAGATGGGCTCTTGTGGCCGTATACGGTGTGGCTCAACCAGAGCTTTAATCGGACTTTTTTCGCAGATTTGGTGAGAATTTGCGGAGATGAAAGGCTACCTATTCTAGTTGGGGGAGATTTTAACATTATTAGAAGGCAATATGAGAAAAATAATGACAATTTCGATGGAAGATGGTCATTTATGTTTAATATGATTAGCGAGAGTCTAGATATGATGGAGATTGACCTCACTGGCAGACATTTCACGTGGGCCAATGCATTATCGGTTCCAACTTATAAGAAGTTGGACCGGGTTCTCACTAGTGTTGAGTGGGAACAAAAATATCCGTTCGTCACAGTTCAGGCTTTGCAAAGGGCCATTTCGGATCATACACCACTATTGGTCGATTCTAGGGAAGCGACTCATGTGGGTAACAAAAATATTTTCTCTTTCGAATTAGGTTGGTTCTAGAGAGAGGGATTTATTGATTTAATTGCTACTGAATGGGCAAGGGAATCCAGTGGGTCATCTAATATGGATAGGTGGCAGAACAAGATTAGACACTTGCGCCAGTTCTTGAGAGGCTGGGCTAAGAATCAAAGTGGTCTATATAAAGTGCAAAAAGAAAGACTTATTTAGCTCATTAACGAGTTAGATGTTAAAGCTGAATCAACAATTCTTAATATGTCAGACCGGAATATTAAGAATGAGGCCAAGAAGAAGTTACAAACTCTTCTGAGAGAGGAGGAGATGAAATGGACTCTTTGTGCGAATGTCACGAAGGTGGTTCCTGGTGATGATAATACTAAATTCTTTCACATGATCCTGAATGGAAAGCATAGGAAGAAGAAAATTATTCAACTAGAGCAAGATGAGGGTACAATTGTAGGACATGACAACCTAAAATTGTACATCTCCGAGTACTATAAGAAGCTCTTTGGTGCACCCGAAGAGAATTTTGTCTCTATGGATGAGAACTTAACAGATGACATACCTCAACTCAGTTTGGACGTGAATGAGGTATTGTCAGCTCCGTTCACCAAGAAAGAGGTGTTTGACGCAATACTTCAAATGAAACAATATAAGGCCACGGGAACGGATGGGTTCCCGGCAGAATTTTATAAGAAGTGTTGGCATATTATAAAGGCGGATCTTATGCCTTTGTTCCATGATTTGTTTAATGGTCATTTGCAGCTGTTTCACCTTAACTTTGGGACAAGAACGTTGTTGCCAAAGAATGTGGAGGCTATTCGCATTGAGCAGGTCAGACCGATTTGTCTACTCAATGTTAGTTTCAATTTTTTTACCAAGGTTGGCACGAATAGGCTGGCACAGATAGCTGATACGTCTCCAACGTATCTATAATTTTTGCTTGTTCCACGTTGTTATATTATCATTCTTGGATGTTTTACAATCATTTTATAGCAACTTTATATCATTTTTTGGGACTAACCTATTGACATAGTGCCAAAGTGCCAGTTACTGTTTTTGCTTGTTTTTTTACTTCACAGAAAATCAATACCAAACGGAGTCCGATCGCGACGAAACTTTTTGGAGATTTTTTATGGACCAAAAGACACCCAATGGGCAAAAGAAGTGTCGGGGGAGTGGGCCAAGGAGACCACAACCCACCAGGGCACGCGAGGGGGGCCCCGGCGCGCCCTGATGGGTTGTGCCCTCCTCGGGCCCCTCTCCATCGCCTCTGATGCCTATAAATTCCCAAATATTCCAAAAACCCTAGGGGAGTCGACGAAACACAATTCCAGCCGCCGCAAGTTCCAGAAGCTCGAGATCCAATCTAAACACCATCACGGAGGGGTTCATCTTCCTCATAGGTGCCTCTCCGATGATGCGTGAGTAGTCCACCATAGACCTACGGGTCCGTAGGCAGTAGCTAGAGGGCTTCCTCTCTCTCTTATGATTCTCAATACAATGGTCTCTTGGGGATCTATTTGATGTAAACTTTTGCGGTGTGTTTGCTGGGATCCGATGAATTTTGAGTTCATGATCAGTTTCTATCCATGAATATTATTTGAGTCTTCTTTGATCTATTATATGCATGATTATTTATAGCCTCGTATTTCTTCTCCGAATCTTGGGTTTAGTTAGGCCGACTAGATCGATTTTTCTTGCCATGGGAAGAGGTGCTTTGTGATGGGTTCGATCTTGCGGTGTACTTTCCCAGTGACAGAAGGGGCAGCAAGACATGCATGTATCATTTCTATGAAGGATAACAAGATGGGTTCTATTCCTACATGAATAGATCGTGTCTACATCATGTCATCGTTCTTATTGCATTACTCCGTCTTTCCATGAACTTAATACACTAGATGCATGCTGGATAGCGGTCGATGTGTGGAGTAATAGTGGTAGATGCAGGCAGGAGTCGGTCTACTTATCTTGGACGTGATGCCTATATAATGATCACCGCCTTGGATATCGTCATGACTATTCGATTTTCTATCAATTGCTCAACAGTAATTTGTTCACCCATCGTGCGCTATACTCATGAGAGAAGCCACTAGTGAACCCTACGGCCCCCGGGTCTACTTTTCCAACATATTGCTTTTCGATCTATCTTTTTGCAATCTTTGTTTTCAGATCTACAAAACCAAAAACCTAAACACATATTGCTGCATATTTTATTTGCCCTTTTTATTTTGTGTTCTTGAGAGATCTATCTCTCCTATCTATCACTACCTAATCTATCTTTTTACCGTAGAGAGATTGACAACCTCTGTTTCGCGTCGGGTTGCAAGTATTTGTTGTTTGTGTGCAGGTGCTGCTTATTGGGTGGTGGTGATCGTCCTACTGGTTCGATAACCTTGGTTTCATAACTAAGGGAAATACTTACCGTCGCTGTGCTGCATCATCCCTTCCTCTTTGGGGAAATACCGACGCTGTCTCAAGCCATGTGAAAGGAATTTCTGGCGCCGTTGCCGGGGAGGAAGCAGCCTCTTCTACGTGCCTATCGTAGGCGCCGTGGGGACTCCATCATCATCCACCAGGTTCCTAATCACAAATCTCATCTCCTTGCAATTACATTATTTGCCATTTGCCTCTCGTTTTCCTCTCCCCCACTTCACCAATTTGCCGTTTTACTCGCCCTCTTTTTCATTTGCCCTTTTTCTTGCCGGATCTCTTCCTTTCTTGCAACCTTGTTTGCGTAGTCATGATGACTCAAGAGAACACCAAGTTGTGTGATTTTTCCAATACTAATAACAATGATTTATTAGTACTCCTATTGCTCCTCCCGCCGCTAGTGCGGAGTCTTGTGATATTAATGCCACCTTGTTGAATCTTGTCATGAAAGATCAATTTGCCGGTACTCCTAATGAGGATGTCGTGTCCCATCTAAACACGTTCGTAGAATTGTGTGATATGCAAACGAAAAAAGATGTGGACAATGATATTGTTAAGTTCAAACTATTTCCTTTTTCCTTGCGGGATCGTGCAAAAATTTGGTTTTCTTCTTTGCCTCGCAATAGTATCGATTCTTGGAATAAGTGCAAGGATGCTTTTATCACTAAGTATTTTGTGCCCGCGAAAATTATTTCCCTTAGGACGCAAAGCATGAATTTTAAGCAACTTGATCATGAACATGTTGCACAATCTTGGGAAAGAATGAAGTTGATGCTAAGAAATTGTTCTACTCATGGTTTAAATCTTTGGATGATCGTACAAAAAATTTATGCGGGGTTGAATTTTGTCTCTAGAAATCTTTTAGATTCTGCCGTGGGTGGTAATTTTATGGAGATTACTTTGGGTGAAGCTACTAAATTGCTAGATAATATCATGGCTAATTATTCTCAATGGCATACCGAAAGAGCACCTACTAGTAAAAAAGTTAATTCCGTAGAGGAAATTAGTACTTTGAGTGATAAGGTTGATGCTTTGATGAAATTGGTTGCTAGTAAAAATGCTCCTATTGATCTTAATGATGTGCCTTTGTCTACCTTGATTGAGCAAAATAATGATTCCTAAGATGTGAATTTTGTCTCGCGAAACAATTTCAATAACAATGCTTATAGAGGTAATTTTAATCCTAGGCCTTTTCCTGGAAATTCCTCTAATAATTATGGTAATTCCTATGGTAATTCTTCTTACAATAATAATAGGAACACCTCTGATCTTGAGAGTAATATTAAAGAATTTATCAATGCGCAAAAGGTTTTCAATACTACAATAAAGGAAAAGTTGAATAAGATTGATGATATGTCTAGAAGCATTGATAGAATTTCTCATGATGTTGAAAATCTAAAGTTGAAAGCTTTTGTGCCTAAGATTGATGAATCTATTAAAGATTTATATGTCTCTATGGATGAAAGTAAGAAAAGAACCGCTATGCTTAGAGCTAAAAGAGAAATCTTATAAAAATCGTTTTCTAGTGACTGCCTTCATAAAAAAGATGAAGATCTTAAAGTGATTGGTGTTTCTTCTATTGATTCCTTGTTTAGTAATATTAAAATTGATAATGAAGGGACTGAAGTAGAGTCAACTTTATCTAGAAGGTGTCCCAATAATTTGGAGGGTGAAAATCTTGATGATTTTTTTGCTAAAAGTGGGTTTGAAGAGGTCAAAACTTTAACTAGTGATGTGCCCACTATTTTGGAATGCAAATACTTTAATTATGATAGTTGCTCTTCGATTGAATGCATTTCTTTGCTGCAATCCATGTTGAATTCACCCCATGCTTATGAGCAAAATAAAGCTTTTACTAAACATATCGTTGATGCCATGATGAAATCTTTTGAAGAAAAGTTGGAGTTGGAGATTTCTATTCCTAGAAAATTACATGATGAGTGGGAACCTACCATTAAGGTCAAGATTAAAAATTATGAGTGCTTTGCTTTGTGTGATTTGGGTGCTAGTGTTTCCACAATTCCGAAATCTCTATGTGATGTGCTTGGTCTCACCAATATTGAAGAATGCTCTCTTAATTTGCACTTGGCAGATTCTACTATTAAAAAGCCTTTGGGAAGAATTAATGATGTTCTTATTCTTGCAAATAGGAACTATGTGCCTATTGATTTTATTGTGCTTGATATTGATTGCAATCCGTCTTGTCCCATTATACTTGGTAGACCGTTTTTACGCACTATAGGTGCCGTGATTGATATAAAAGAAGGCAATATTCGTTTTCAATTTCCCTGGAGAAAGGGTATGGAACACTTCCCTAGAACAAGAATTAAGCCACCATATGAATCAATCATGAGGGCATCCTACGGATCCAAAACCAAGGATGACAATACTTGAATCTATGCGTTATGCCTAGCTAGGGGCGTTAAACGATAGCGCTTGTTAGGAGGCAACCCAATGAATAAATAATTTTTTTCTTTTCCTTTCTGTTTTTCTCCGTTGACACAATTATGCCTCTTTTATGATTGTGTTTTTATGGTTTATTTAGTGTTTGTGCCAAGTAAAGCCTTTAGGATGATTCATAGGATGAGTAGAAGTGATGCTGAATCTGAAACAGAAACTTTGCGTCCAGTATATGAATTTTAATTTTTAGCTGCACAGTGATCTTGAGCTGAAACTTTAACACAGTGTTTCTATGCAAATTACTTACATTTTCCTAATTTTTCAGAATTTTTAGAGTTACAGAAGTATGGTTAGAGTACAGATTACTACAGACTGTTCTGTTTAAGACAGATTCTGTTTTCGTTGCATTGTGTGCTTGTTTTGATGAATCTATGGGTTATATTGAAGGGTATGAGCCATGGTAAAGTTAAAATACAGTAGTTATAATACAATAATAAAATATGAATGGGTTTTCAACAGTACCTAAAGTAGTGATTTGTTTATTATACTAACGGATCTCACGAAGATTTTGTTGAGTCTTGTGTGATTGAAGTTTTCAAGTTTTGGGTGAGATCACGATAGATGAACGAATAAGGAGTGATAAAAGCCTAAGCTTGGGAATGCTACTGCACCCCCAAGATATATACAAAGAGTAACAAGCAGCTAAGCTTGGGGATGCCCCCGAGTGGCATCTCCTCTTTCTTCTAACGACCATGGGTATTTTACTTGGAGCTATATTTTTATTCGTCACATATCATGAGTTTTGCTTGGAGCGTCTTGTATCGTTGCTTGCTTTGTTTGTTAGTTTGTCACTTGTACCCTTGCTGGACACACCTATTTGGGGTAGCCAAAATCATGCTATCATTTGTTAGAATTGCTCTATGTGCTTCACTTAAACTTTTTGAGCTATAGAATTGCTCTAGTGCTTCACTTATATCTTTTTGAGCACGGTGTGCTTGGAAATTTTTGTAGAAATACTCTCATGCTTCACTTAGATTAATTTGAGAGTTAGTAAATTTTGAAGAAATCCTCTCATGCTTTACTTATACCTTTTTGAGAGATGAAATCTTTATGCTCATGTGCTTCACATAAATTTGTTTGACCTTGCCAAAAAGCAATGTGAATATATGAAACTAGTACCAAAGTGATAGATATCCAAGGAGGATATAATAAAAACTTTCATGAAGATAATTGGACAAATTAAACTTAATTCTTTGTAATAGTTTTGAAACATGATGATAGTAATATGTGAGTCATGTTAGTGAGTAATTATGCTTTAGTAGGAATATTGGTGTTAAGGTTTGTGATTCCCTATGCATGCACGAAAGTCAATAGTTATGCAATGAAGTTACATCCTACTTGTGGTGCATTATTCGGTCTTAGTTATGCTCAATGCTCACTTATGTGAATTTTCGTTTCTTGGTTTGGTCGCTTCCCAGTCTATTTGCTAGCCTCCATTTGCACTAAGTAGAAATACTACTTGTGCATCCAAAATCCTTAAACCAAGTTTTGCCTTATGAGTCCACTATACCTACCTATATGCGGTATTTCCATGCCGTTCCAAGCAAATTTGTATGTGCCATCTCTAAATTTTCAAAATAAATTTTCTCTTTTGTGTGCCCGTACCGCTCATCATAGCGGACGGCTAAAGCGTGGTGATAATGTCAAAAGAGGCCGGGGTAGACCGAACTTGACATGGGAAGAGTCCGTAAAGAGAGACCTGAAGGATTGGAGCATCACCAAAGAACTAGCCATGGACAGGGGTGCGTGGAAGCTTGCTATCCATGTGCCAGAACCATGAGTTGGTCGCGAGATCTTATGGGTTTCACCTCTAGCCTACCCCAACTTGTTTGGGACTAAAGGCTTTGTTGTTGTTGTTGTTGTTGTGTGCCCGTACCGCTCATGAAACGGTGGGGAGTGTCCAATATTTTTCCATGCTAAATGTGTTATTCTCAAGATGAGTGTTTATTCACTTGTCATTGCACGAGAGTGCGGCGGTAATAGGGATGCCCATTCCCGAAATGAAAAAGAAAAAAATATTTACTTTATGTTATAAAATAATAAATTCCTTGGAAAGTGTTGGTATGGAAGGCAACCGTTGATACGGCCCGCCATGGAAAGTGATAGTTTGGTGGAAAAAGGAATAAACTTTATTTTCTGTTTGGGAACCGCCTATGATATATCTAGCATGGAAAGTATTGTGAGATACTTTGTCGTTTTTGTTGACCGGAAAATCATGCCACCCAAAATATTTCTCGCTCTCAATTTAAACCTTGAGCTCTGGCACCTCTACAAATCCCTATTTCCTTCTACGAAGGGCCTATCTATTTACTTTATGCAATTTTTATTTTTTCTTTGAGTCTCCATCTTCTCTTATAAGCACCAACTAGGGGGCACTATGATCGTACTTGAGCATTGGGTATAGCTAATATTTGAGTGTGTTTAACGAATGGATCAATGATTGAGCATGATGGGCTAGGGATAACTTTCTTTAGTGTTGATATTTTGAAAGAAATGGTTGCTTGTTGACATGCTTGAGTATTGAAGTCATTATGTTAAAACTAGACTATTGCTTTGAATCATTTACAAGTCCAAATGTCCATGCTATACTAAAGAAAAGAATATGATGAACATGTTAGGCAGCATTCCGCATCAAAAATTCTGTTTTTATCATTTACCTACTCAAGGACGAGTAGGAATTAAGCTTGGGGATGCTGATACGTCTTCAATGTATCTATAATTTTTCTTGTTCCATGCTGTTATATTATCATTCTTGGATGTTTTAAAATCATTTTATAGCAACTTTATATCATTTTTTGGGACTAACCTATTGACATAGTGCCAAAGTGCCAGTTGCTGTTTTTGCTTGTTTTTTACTTCGTAGAAAATCAATACCAAATGGAGTCCAATCGCGACGAAACTTTTTGGAGATTTTTTCTGGACCAGAAGACACCCAATGGGCCAAAGAAGTGCCGGGGGAGTGGGCTAAGGAGACCACAACCCACTAGGGCGCACTAGGGGGGCCCCGACGCGCCCTGATGGGTTGTGCCCTCCTCGGGGCCCCTCTCAACCGCCTTTGATGCCTATAAATTCCCAAATATTCCAAAAACCCTAGGGGAGTCGACGAAACACAATTCCAGCCGCAAGTTCCAGAACCTCGAGATCCAATCTAAACATCATCACGGAGGGGTTCATCTTCCTCATATTTGCCTCTCCGATGATGCGTGAGTAGTCCACCATAGACCTACGGGTCCGTAGGCAATAGCTAGATGGCTTCCTCTCTCTCTTATGATTCTCAATACAATGGTCTCTTGGCGATCTATTTGATGTAAACTTTTGCGGTGTGTTTGTTGGGATCCGATGAATTTTGAGTTCATGATCAGTTTCTATCCATGAATATTATTTGAGTCTTCTTTGATCTCCTATATGCATGATTACTTATAGCCTCGTATTTATTCTCTGAATCTTTGGTTTAGTTAGGCCGACTAGATCGATTTTTCTTGCCATGGGAAGAGGTGCTTTGTGATGGGTTCGATCTTGCGGTGTTCTTTCCCAATGACAGAAGGGGCAGCAAGACACACATGTATTGTTGCTATTAAGGATAACAAGATGGGGTCTATTCCTACATGAATAAATCTTGTCTACATCATGTCATCGTTCTTATTGCATTACTCCGTCTTTCCATGAACTTAATACACTAGATGCATGCTGGATAGCGGTCGATGTGTGGAGTAATAGTGGTAGATGCAGGCAGGAGTCGGTCTACTTATCTTGGACGTGATGCCTATAGAATGATCATCGCCTTGGATATCGTCATGACTATTCGATTTTCTATCAATTGCCCAACAGTAATGTGTTCACCCACCGTGCGCTATACTCATGAGAGAAGCCACTAGTGAACCCTACGGCCCCCGGGTCTACTTTTCCAACATATTGCTTTCCGATCTATCTTTTTGCAATCTTTGTTTTCAGATCTACAAAACCAAAAACCCAAAAACATATTGCTGCATATTTTATTTGCCCTTTTTATTTTGTGTTCTTGAGAGATCTATCTCTCCTATCTATCCCTACCTAATCTATCTTTTTTACCGTAGAGAGATTGACAACCTCTCTTTCGCGTCGGGTTGCAAGTATTTGTTGTTTGTGTGCAGGTGCTGCTTATTGGGTGGTGGTGATCCTCCTACTGGTTCGATAACCTTGGTTTCATAACTGAGGGAAATACTTACCGTCGCTGTGCTGCATCACCCCTTCCTCTTTGGGGAAATACCGACGCAGTCTCAAGCCACGTCAATAGCTCATTCAGTGGTACAACCGACTCAGACAACGTTCATGCCTGGAAGACACATCCAAGAAGGGGTTGTTGTCTTACATGAAACGCTGCACGAAATCCATACTAAAAAACTTGATTGGTTTTTTTTAAAGTGGATTTTGAGGAGGCGTATGATAAGGTCAAATGGCCCTTCCTTCAATAGGCCTTACGCATGAAGGGGTTCAACAAAGCTTGGAGGGATCAGGTGGATGCCTTCATTCAGAAAGGCAGTGTTGGGATTAAAGTTAATGATGATATCGGTCATTACTTTCAGACCCATAAAGGATTGAGATAGGGAGATTCAATGTCTCCTGTGTTGTTCAACATAGTAGCGGATATGTTGACAGTCCTTATCGGTCGGGCTAAAGAGAATGGCCAAGTAGGAGGACTTGTCCCACATCTGGTAGAGGTGGGAGTGTCCATACTACAATACGCAGACGATACTATCCTTTTCATGGAACACGATATCGCAAAAGCCAGGAAAATGAAACTTATTCTATGTCTTTTTGAGCAGTTGTCTAGTTTGAAAATAAATTTTAACAAGAGCGAATTGTTCTGCTTTGGGAGAGCAAAGTATGAACAAGAAGCTTACAAACAACTCTTTGGCTGTGAGATGGGATCACTACCATTTAGTTATCTAGGGATTCCAATTCATCATAGACGACTGACTAATAAGGAATGGAAATGTATCGAAGATAGATTTTAAAAAAGAGTAAGTTGCTGGAAGGGCAAGCTTATGTCTTATGGGGGCAGGCTTGTCTTGATAAATTTGGTTCTAACAAGCTTGCCGATGTTCCTCTTTTCCTTCTTTGAAATACCGGTAGGAGTACGGAAAAGACTAGGCTTCTATTGATCGCGTTTCTTTTGGTAGTGTGAGGAAGCTAAGAAGAAATACAGATTGACAAGGTGGGATATTGTTTGCAGACCCAAAGACCAAGGGGGCCTAGGGGTTGAAAACTTAGAGGTGAAGAATTGATGCCTGCTTAGCAAATGGTTATACATGTTATCTACTGAGAATGAAGGGATGTGGGTACAAATTTTGAGGAATAAGTACTTGGAATCTAAGACTTTAGCCCAGGTCACTGTTAGACCTAATGACTCTCCTTTTTGGAGGGGGTTAATGGAAGTGAAGGTAACCTTCTTTCAACGGGTGAAGTTTTTAATTGGCAACGGTACCACAACATGGTTCTAGGAGGATACATGGCTTGGGGATGAGCCCTTAGCGTTGCCATACCCTTCTTTATACAATATTGTTCAACGTAAAGATGTTTATGTTGCCACAATATTTCAGTCTGTACCTATTAATATCCAATTCAGACGGTCTCTGCTAGGAGAACGTTCGAATTCCTGGTTGCATTTAGTCAGAAGATTGATGGATGTTCAACTCTCTGACCAGTCAGATACGATTCATTGGAAATTATCAACCAATGGGATCTTTTTAGTTAAATCAATGTACATGGATTTAATTGACGTTGGGCCCCTTTTGAGGTCTCTACATATTTCGAAGGTCAAAATACCGCTTAGAATTAAAATTTTCATGTGGTTTGTACAAAAGGGAGTGGTACTAACCAAGGATGATTTGATAAAGCGAAGATGGGTAGGCAGCTCTAGATGTTGCTATTGTGATCAAGATGAAATTATAAGACACCTCTTTCTCGATTGCCCTCTAGCAAAGTTGTTATGGCGTACTATTCACATAACCTTTAACATCAACCCACCAACAAGTATTCATACACTATTTGGGACGTGGCTCAATGGAGTTGACGGAACTATAGAGAATCATATCCGAGGTGGAATAAGTGCATTATTGTGGGCTCTTTGGAACACTAGAAACGATATGATTTTTAATGGCAAGATATTTAACAATTTTTGCAGGTTCTATACAGAGCCACGGCTTGGATCCATACATGGTCGTTACTCACTCATGCGGACTCCAGGGAGCGTATGGTTACTAGGTGCAACCGGTGGGAGACGGTCGCACGGGCTATCTTCAGCCGATTTGGGTGGCGGGCCAGTAATAGGCTAGGTGTATAGGCATCGTAGCCTCTTTTTGGTTTTGCCGGATGTGGCAGCTTTTATTTACATACTTGTTTTGTTTATTATGCTCAGATTGTGAGCAATTGCGGATCTCGAACTTTGTAATCGTACTTCATTTAATAATATGGCTGCATGCATCAATTGATGCAGAGGCCGGGGGCTCCGTTCCTCCTTTTCAAAAAAATCACTAAAAATGCATTGTAGCAACGTGACAGGAATGGCTTAGAGGAGCAATCTCTATCTAGCTAGTTCACAACATTAGCACATCCGCAAAGCACGCATAGAGCATAATTTCCATCACACATGACATTCCACGGAGGGAATAGAAAAACAAAATTAAAATGCACTACAGTCTTTGTCTGAAGCGGTTATCCTCCTTTTTTTTGAACCACTGACCGTAGAACAAAGTGTTCTACGACACTATATTAATAATAACAAAGTATAAACAATAAGTCTGAAAAGGCTATGATTAGCCAATTCCTGCTCTAGGGATGAAGCACATATATATTACAGATTATTCTCTATCCAATTTGTGAAACTTTGAATGTATTTCTCTTTAATCTTGAACTTTAGGAGCTTTAGATCCTGTCTCAGAAAGAATCTCCATGCTTGCACTGTTTGAGGTTGTCCTCTGAATACTTTGTTATTTCTCTGAATCCATATGTTCCAGCAACCCAGGATAATGATTTCTGTTGCATATTGTTTTGGTAGATGCTTTCTTGCCAATGTAGTATCTTCATAAACTGAAGTGCCTCTTTGTTTGTTTGTGAGTAGTGAATTCCAGCAATCTTGTGCAAAGTTGCAGTCCTAAAGAAGATGCATTGTTGTATCTTCTGCTCTTTGGTTACAATTGGGACAATGTGGGCTATCAAGCTGCATTCCTTTCCTTATGAGAAGTGACCTGGTGTTTATTCTACAATGTGCAACCAGCCAAAAGAATGTTTTGTGCCTTAATCTGCTAGAGCTGTCCTAGATCATTTTGAAAAAAGGGTGTTCCTCCTGTTGTCCTAAGAGTTGGTTGTAAATGTGCATTGAGGAAAACTTCTTTAGCATACCAATGCAAGCCCATTTGTCCACTTGTTCTAGCTGTAGCTGTGGAATGATGTTATCTAGCTGAATGACTTGATCATATGCCTAATTGGACAGTGGAAGATGGAATTGTGTTGTCCAGTGTTGGCTAGTGCAGAACATTTTAACAGATTGATTGCTATCATGAGCAAAAGAATATAACTCAGGAAACTTTTGCACTAATGCTTCATTTGTCCATTTGTCTTTCCAAAAGAGAATTGTTTCCCCTGAGCCTACAGTGTAGTTGCATAGGTTCTTGAATTCCTGTATGAGCTTGACATGGGCTTTCCACCAAAAGGAACCCTCTATCTTTTCCATGGGTGGAGATGACTGATAGTATCTTTCCCAAATTAGGTTGATCCAGGGGATGTTATATTTGTTCAGGAATTTTTATACATTTTTAATCAACAGGGCTTTGTTATGCAGTGCAATGTCCAGAATCCCTAGCCCAGCTTGCTTCTTTGGCTTGCATACATTTTTCCATGCAATAAGAGCATTTCCTCTGTCTTCCATTCCAAATTTCCTCCATAAGAAGTTTCTTCGATATTTGTTGATTTGTTCAATTACGCCAACTGGTACTGCCAGATTGCTCATGTAAAATATTGGTAGTGCTGCAAAAACAGACTTGATCAAAAGAATCCTACCATCATATGATAACATGGTTGAGCATCTAGAGAGTCTTCTTTATCCTCCTTGTCAAAAACAAACTTGTCCTAAGCAGTCAATAAGTCCATAAACTATATAGTAACAAGGAAGTTGCAAAAATATACCTCTTCATAAATTCTTGCTGCAACAAGATAATTCCCATTCTTGAACTCCTCATGTGCTTTAGATTTTGCACTAGCAAGCATAGTTTTCTGAAACATCAAGAACAGTCAAATGAAATAAAGATTCAGTATCACATGTAATCTCTTCCCACATGCTTAGTAGAAAAAGATGTATTTAGTTTCTCCTGAATCAATTCAATAGTTCCATCACTTGCAAAATGGCCAGGAATATTGTTAATCAAATATTGAACCTCCTGCCTCCCGATAAAATAATACTAAAAGTCGGCTAGTGTCAGCTGTTGAATAATTGTTTCATTCGTTTTATTTCCACACATTTCATTCTACTAGCCTTACTATTAATATGACGCATAGAACTTGGTATACATATTTTTTAAATTCTATTAATCAACATTACTGATTACCGCATCTTCCATCCAGTACAGAATCCATGACAGAAACAATATAGCCATTTTTTTGGGCGAAAAAAGAATAAAGCCTTTACTCCAAAGCAAGTTGTAATAGGCTAAGGCTACTACAACAGAATAAAAAAAATCACAATCTCAACATTAAAAATCAATATTTCACCGGGCCAATTAACTATACTTTATTTTAATTTAGATCTTAAATGCACATCTCGACCCAAATTGGGTCAAAATCAACACTGAGGTTAATCCTGGTTAGGTTAATACTTACAACGATTTAAACTTCAAAATAGTTCAAAACACAACTATCCTTTCCAAATACACATAGGCATGACAATAAACCATATCCATGTTGCATGCCACAGAATTAGCATGCGATGTGCCATCAAAAAGCCATGTGATAGGGAATATCGAGTTGACAGTTTAACAGAACAGGTAAGGTAAATACATTTAAAATGCTTTCAACTAAATATTTTTGCTCTGAAATGAGTGGGCATGCAATATATGTGAAATATTTTTGCTTCACCGGCTCATAGCTGACCCATTGCAGCAAGACAACTGGCATACTTGACATTCACAATCAATCTAATTCTGAGCCACTAATCATAATTCATTACATAAAGAAGGGACAGTCAAGCGTATGGTTTCAGGCTGTTTTTACAAGTTACGACAATGAATTGAAGAAACCCCAAATTCGGGAAATCTCACCGCCAGCAATCAAGCATGCACACTCAAACCATCAATATAAATATGATAATGATGTTTTATAATTACACTTTGCTCGGGGCACTGAATTTACATTACGAATTAGTCCATCAACACTCCAGTCACGTACTTTATAAATACGAGAAGTGACGGGAAATAGAATTTTGACATGTTCACTCCTACCAGAATGTGCAGTGATTTCTATAGGAGTGCGTCCATACTGTCAAGACAACAAGCAAGATTAACTTCACTTGGTATTTGACAAAGAAAATGACGAGGTGGCCGGGATCATGTAAGGTATGTGGATAACCATTGAGCACACATGGTATAAACTTAAATACATTCTAGAGATTAGGATAAATATGAAGCTTACTTAACATGAGCTGTTAGGAACAACATTGATACTCTACCGCATTGTTATGTTATAATATTATCCCAAGTTCCCAAAAACTTCCAGGATGAATAAGATAAGAAGTAACTCTTGTTGATATTGGCAATTGCAGCTTCATTTCATCTAAAAACTGATGATGACAACTTATAGATTCCATCCGATAATCCAAAGTTCTTTGTAAGTTTTGGAACTCCAAAGTAAGTTCTTCCTACTTAGTACATAGCCTAGAGCCATCACATGCTTCTCCAAATAATCAAATAGAATAGGTTGTTGGATTTAAAAGGTAACTTTGTTGCTTCTTGCAAGAAACAACATATTTAATGTAACCTACTAGGGTAAATCTAAATGGACCAGAAAAGCACAAAACATAATTCATCAGGATATTTGTTTAAAAGTTTATGATTTGAAGATGGAAAACCAGTAAGATGTTTAGCAATGACCTGCTAAATGAAAGAATATGTCATGTTAAGTTCCGACGAGAGCATCCGTCTAGCAACAAGTAAAGAAGAAAAGCTTACACTGTCAGTAACATTAGCATCAACACCAGCCAGAACTAAGCACTTAAGGATGTCAGTCGAGCCAGCAAGGGCAGCTATTATTAAGGTTGTCTCTTTTCCAATACCATCCACATCAGCACCAGCCTAACAAAAAATGACAGGTTATATACTTCACAAGAACGAACATACAAATTGTAATTCGTCATTGTCATAACCATTTTAGGAAAATTACAGAAACTAAGTAATGTAACCCTTTCTTTTCACATTAGCACAGTAACCTGTAAGTTGATTGAGAAGATGACATACCTCAAGCAGGAGCTTCACATATTTTTGTGAGCACGCGACAATAGCAATAACAAGAGCTGTAGAATTAGTACCACTCAAAGCTATTTTATGCTGTTGGGATTTGGGAGATGCAGAAATTTTAAATTTCATATAACTATAGTCGGCATAAAAATTGAACAAGGGGTGAAGAACTACAACCGAATCTGTATATATAAAAAAATGTCATTGTGAGTAGAAGCTTTGGACACAAATAAGAAATAACATAATTAACAGGCATAAACATTGCAAAATTAAATGAATTAGCCTCTCATGTTATCTACTTTTTGAGGAAAATGGAAGTTGTATTGCCGATGAATTTCAGAAGAGAAGCAAGTATAGTTTAATTACAAAGAAAGGGATCGTGGATCCCCGTGGCCCTCAGAATAAACTTAAAATTACAGGTAATCAGGCTCTGGATCAAGCTCATTTTCCCCAAATGTTCTCCAGAAGATACGTGAGTAAGCCAACAACATGTCCTCCTTGATTACTCCAAGCACATGATCCTCAGAGGAGACAATATTCCAAGTTATTTGAAAAGGTGATTAATCCTATTCATCCATCTGGGAGAAGTCTCTCTGACCATTCCCAAAAATGCAAATGAAAGAAAGGAAGATTAAAAGAATGAGTTTCCAGCTCAGTAAAGTTAATGGCCAAACAAATGACAAAGCTCGTAATTAACAATCAAACATGTTAAACTTCAACTTGCAATACTATGTCAAGCAAGAATAGTAGAAACTAAAAGTACTGTGTACATTTTATAGTCGGATTATATGTATCCTGGAAAAAAGAGAGCATGTTACACTCAAGTCTCTGGACTACACCAGGACACTAGTGGGACCATTGCAATGAAACAAGACAATTCAGCATTGAAAAGGAGACTACAGGTCGATGTCTATATTCGATAAACTGGATTGGAAAAGAGAAGCAATTTCATGCATGTTACCAGGACACGATACTATATATTTAGACTATGTTTGAAAACTAGAGCAGATGAGATTAAATTAGATGGAATCAAAAATGAAAAATACGGTTGTAACACACAAAAGCCAGTGGCAGGAAGTAAATACAGATAGGAAAAAGTTGTTGGATAGGGAAACAAATGAAATAAATATTACTATGGACTTTACCATTCTACAAAGGAAACTAGTTTGTAAAAATGGAAAATATATATGGGAGTGGTGCTTACATCTGCATGGTGGTCCAACAAAACCTTCACAATATCATCATGCCCATTATTTGCAGCAACATGCAGTGTTGTCCCACCATGATTTAATCCATCAGGGTTTGCTCCTTTGGAGAGTAAGAGCTCTACTATGTCAACGTATCCTGGATGCAAAATAGAAAATACAAGATATATCACTATTCAACTTTAGATACTTTGTTGTAATTTAGAAGGCATACATCAAGGCCACGAAATACATATAGCTTGGAATTGATGGAGTGCACAGAATTCGGACACAGGGGCATGTTTAAACTTATGAGATTTGGCTAAACTAAATTGACAATAGCATTGAAACATAAAAGGCCTGTTAGTTCTGTTTTGCATAATGTGATGCCTATAGTGGGGGAAAGAAAGAACTTTTTACTTATATGTAATAAAATTTGCCTAAATGAGTAATTTTACCCAATCAGAAAAATCGACTCGAAGTCTCACTGATATATGGCTCCTCACACAAACGCAGTACACATGGAGATGAAGAAGATTTAGGAAAGATGAGTAGGTGCAGTAGATACTTATGCGTAGAGTTTGGGCCCCACTCAGAAGTGGTAATGACCCTACGTCTCGAGCCATGAGGTTTAGTGTTTTCTTATGTCTATATCTGAATACAGGGAGTTCGTAACCCTCGCTCTGGCGCCAGGGGGTGTCTTATATAGAGTGCGCCACCTCCAGCCGAGCGCCATTACTAGGGCAATAAATGATGGTAACTGCTGGAGTTACTGGTAGCGGCTGTGTTAACTAGATGCGTTACAGGTAACATAGTCTTCACAACACTTTATACTAATTAAGTCCCTCGAACGTTGAAGCTGCCACGTCGCCTCTACTTCTTAATGTCCGAGTGCCGAAGCCCAGCCGACTGGCTGATGACGTCTGAGTGACTTTGAGGATCCGAGTGGATCTGGTACATACGTCCGAATGCCAAGGTAATCCAGATACTTCCAGAAACTTGTAGGACCCCAGGTGTCCTCCAGATGTAAGGTCCATGACCCTACCAAGGGTAGGTGACCTCATCAGTAGCCCCCAAATCGGTTGAGGTTTGGGGGATGAGTGACCAACGTGACGTAACGTCGGTAGAGTTTTGGGAACGCTCAGAAATGAGTCGGGTCATCTTACACTCGGTGATGAAACCGCAACCAATTGAGGTTGAATAATTTCCGAATGTCCAGAACAGCTTGACTATTCTCGTCACTCGACTTGAGTCTGATCTGCTCTCGGGAGAGTGACACAAAGTTTTGGGAATGCGATTGTAGGAACTTGTGGCTGTTTTTGGAACAGCCGACAATTTGTCCGAGTGCTCGACGGATCTTTTCTGTTCACTAGGAGAATTAAGGCACGTCGCAACGCACCAGTGGATGCGGAGCCTACTCGGTCCATGGCGTAACGAAATCTCCGGCGATTTTGAAATCATGGGGAAGCGCGCGTGCGTGTGGCAGTTGTGTCCGGGAAGTGGGGAAAGTGGCCGCGACGCCTCGATTTTCACGCCGCGGATTTCGCCACGCATCCCTGCAATGCTGCCCAAAGATTTCGGGGATTTGCATGCATTCTTTGATTGCGCGACAATAGCTGATCCGACGGCTGTGATCCCATGGAGGTGAGGTATATAAATTGGCCGGGAGGGGAGCAGAGAGAGACACCTGTTATTCCCCACCCTTCCGATTTTGCTTCCTCTCCGCCGAGAGCTCCGCCCCCAACATTGTTGCGCTGATTCGCCATCCCACCTTGCCGGAGATGACATGGAGCGCTACCACAAAGGCCGAGAAGGTGAAAAAGGCTTCGTCTAGGGGGATTGGATGTCGCCCTGGACTTCCGCCAGCCGGCTGATGGAGTTTGAGAGCCAGGGCCTCCTGGCCGCTGGGAGCTGGCGGTTACCGGCGGCAGGCGAAGTCGAACCCGCACCGCGTGGGGACGAGATGATCCTCCTCACGACCCACATCGACTAAGGTTTTTCTTTGCCCCCTCACCCCTTCTTCCGAGCTTTCTTGGACTTCTTCGGAGCTCAGCCACATCACCTTCCTCCCAATGCAATCTCCTACCTTGCTGCCTTCATTTCCCTCTGCGAAAATTTCCTTGGTTGTCACCCCCATTGGGGACTTTTCAAACACTTGTTCACGTGCCGAGTGATGACAGTGAGGAAGTCCGCGCAAACGGGGGGAAAGACGAATGTAGTCCAGCTATGTGGAGGCTTAGGTATCCAGTTGAGGGGGAAGGGTAGCTTTCCGCAAATGAATTTCCCCGACACGGTCAAGGGTTGGCAGGGGACCTAGTTTTATTGCTAGGACATCCTAGTTGGAGAAGGCCAGTCGGGTCTCCCACCGTACTCGGCCGAACGCATTCGGCACCTCCCCAAGCTTAACGTGTCCAAGGAGGAGAAGGTCGACATAGATATCCTTGTGATCGCACTGGTAGCCCTCGTGAACAAGGGCGTCAACGGTCTAGACTTGTTGTAGGTCTTCTTCTAGAGAATTCAACCACTGCAAGCCAGAGCCCACCCCATGTGGTAGTACTCGGGTCCGGGTGACTCCACGCACATGCACCCGGAGGATCTCATTGCTGAGGACGTGGAGAACAAACTCAAGGACATCAAATCGGCCCTGGAAAATCCCAGGGGCACGAGGCGGTTGCCTCCGTTCTCGGTTGAGAATCCAGCGAATGAAGTTAGTTCCAAATGCTGTTATTGTTTCCGAATGCTTATTGATAAAATTCCCGCCTGACGTAATTCTCACTCGACAGGCTTTCAGGAGCATGGTGAGTTTGATTCCTGCCATCAACAATGCCCCTGCTTACGTGGTGAGTGACAACGAGCACCATGAGGGCTCGGACGGCGAGGAAGAGTACGTGGAGGATAGCGAGGAAGGCGAAGAGGAAGAGCTGGAGGAGGAGGGGTCAGACCCAGGTGACGAGGCGGAGTCCTCTCCATTGGAGGAGGTCCTGCCCGAGCCTCGCACCAAGGCGCGCCAAGACCCAGGGACCCGAGGAGGCAACGCCAAAGGGCCAGGTGGCGCCAAATCTTCCACGACCGTCCTCCCCACTCGGACCTCGAAGCGGGGGCGAAGTGAGCCTGCTCCGTCGCGTGAGAAGATTGCTAACCAGCCGAAGATCACCACCAACAAACCTCAGAAGGCTATCTTGCCCAAGACCAAGATGAATGTGCCGGTGGACTCAGCGTAAGTGTCTTCGAACTGACTGCCATCTCGAATATGTAGCCGAGTGACCTGACATTCCGAGTGATTTCACTGAAGGGCTGACACGTCGACCGCTTGGCTGGAGAAGGACAAGGCCGACGTTGATGCCGCATCTTTGAAGGGTAATTGTTGATTTCACTTGGAAATGATCTTTGACTTCTGTGTTTCTTTTTAGAGCTTGCTCTTGAATGATATTCGAATGTTTTCAGGATCGCGCGAAGTGATAGAGCTTGATGCGGATGACAGGGTCAACCTGCCGAATCAATTCGCCGACATAGACGTCGTGATGCAGGATTGTCGTGGTTTTGTCTCGGCGGATATCCTCGTGAAAGGACTTAGGTGTAAGGCCATCGCCGCTAGGTGGCGACTCAAAGGGGTTGATCAGGAACGAGAGACGAGTTTACCCAGGTTCGGCCCCTCTGATGGAGGTAATAGCCTACATCCTGCTTTGTGTGTATTGATGATGATCTCGTTTACAAGGGTGCGAAATCGCTAACCTAGCTCTCGAGGGTTTGTAACTTAATTCTTTCAGCCCTAGGGACTTGCCTTTATATATAGGTCGAGACCCTAGGCTTTACAACAAAGTCCGAGTTGCATTACAACTCGTAACCTATTATGTCTCTAACACGCCTTGCCTCTGAAGCAAGGAATCTTCTGGCGTCTTCTGCCTTGTGGGCCCTGAGTCGCCGTCTTCACGTGCTTGGGCCGCCTGGTGACTTACTTAGTAACCGCCATGCTTGCCTTGTCTTCAATGGCACGACCCATCTTGAGTATAGTTCCAAAGCCGTCATTATATTGACCCGGCCCATTAGGGCGGGCGACATTAGGCCCCAGATTGATTTGAATTCATTCATGTCAATCTTCCTCACCATCACTTGTCGGCTCATCATCTGCCTGTACCTGTGTTCTTCATGAATTATGAAATGCTGGCTTACGACATGCTGAAACCAGGATCAACTTCTGAACCGACAACTCCTTGCACCTTATCAACGAAGAATTTGATCTGGGTTAAGATCACACCGGGTCATCTTCTCCCTGTTTATACTTTGAATATTTTCCTCACAACACCAATATGACGTCATCTTCGCTGACCGTTGTCATTTGGAGTCATCTTAACGGATCTTTTGAAAACTGCGCCAAATCCGGTCTGGTGCGAAAATTGAGGCGCACCCCTAGCCACAAATTTACCGCGGTCGTCTCGTCCGTTTCATTTTCTCCCCGTATAAATAAGTCCGCTGGGCCCCTATGATAACCTTACCGTCTTCTTCTTCCTCTCGCCGCTTCTTCGACCGAACATCACCGGAGCTTCGGAGGCATCGTCAGGGTCTCCAACCACGCCGTCAACGCCCCGAGTCTTCTCTCAGCCGTCGGAGCGAGCGCAATCATCTCCATTTCCCCCCCAACTAGATCTGGTACGCTCCCCTCTCATGTAGGGTTTGATCCTTCCGGTGTTCATCATGTTCGTCCGAGGTGTAGTCTGTAGATTCATACGCTCGATACTTTTTAGTACTGCATAGTTCTAGCCTGGTCTTTGCCTTGTTTTACTCATAAGTAGATCCGAAATGAGCTGTCGAGGGAATTTTTGAACGCTACAGTTTCGGTCCTTCCGTCAGCTAGAACACATATTTCATCGTTTTTTCCTCATTTATTTAGATCCATCCGAAAGAGCGTCTTTGTAGAAATCTGTTTATGAGCCAAGCTTTTTGCTAAGTCTTGTGGAGATATGCCTTTGACCTCCCTTGATTTTTCCGGCTTAAAATAGCAAATCATTATAGGCAACTTATAATACGCACCGACTCAAAATTTTTTTTCACTCTTGTAGTTGCTCCATAACCCGCCATGACTCCTAAGAACTCCAAAGTCTGTAACTGGGTTAAGACCAAAGAATCCAAGCTTACCCTAGATAACCTTGTGGACCAAGGTTTCCTGCCGGCTCGAAAGGATATAGAGTGGCGGGCTCCCAAAGAAGAGCCTTATCCACAGCCGCGGCAAGGAGAAGTTGTTGTTTTTACTCATCATCTACGTAGAGGTTTCCGGCCCCCCGACTCAAAGTTTTTCAGAGACCTTTTGCACTTCTTCAACCTTAGGCCTCAAGATATTGGTCCTAATTCCATGACTAATATCTGTCAATTCCAAGTGTTATGCGAGGTATATCTCTAGGTCGAGCCGTTTGTGACCCTTTTTAGGGCATTTTTCTACCTCAATCGTCAGACTGAGGTGAAGAATGGTGCTGCCTATGAACTTGGAGGAGTTTCCATCCAAAAGAGAAAGAACAACACTTTTCCTGTATCAAAGCTGGCGAGTCATCCGAAAGGATGGAAAAAGACCTGGTTCTATTGCAAGGTTACTGCGCCCAAGGGAGAGAGTCCTCTGCCAGGTTTCAGACTCAAACAGCTCAGCAGCAGTGTGGAATTCCCGGGTTGGCCAACAGACGAAGAGAGGGATCTGTTAGCACCTCTTCATACAAAATTGAGAGCTCTGACCGCTCATGGCTTAACCGGGATTTATTTGATTCATTGCTAGTTAAAGTGGCGAATCCAAACTGTCAGCGTAAGGGACGACTTGATGTGTGATTACTCAGGCGCCTCAACTGATCCCTAGCGCTTCTCTCGTGGCAATCTGACTGATGACGCCCTTAATAAAGAAACAAAGAGGTTCTTTTCCAACTCAAAGGAGCAATGCAGTGTTACCGGCTTGGGTCCGTTCTGTCTTCTCAATCCACCGCCTTAGGTATTGATCATTTTTATTGTCTTTTATCAATTTTACTTTGACCCGTCGTTCTTACGACATGCTTTATATGCTGCAGGAGAACTCTATTTTCTAGAGGGTCACACCTCAAGCCCCCGTTCTCTCGTCGGGTAAAAAAGATGACCTAACCCCTATGTCGTCTTTGGGGGAGGAATCTGAGGTAGAACTTGATTCTCTTGGCCGCCTGTTTATTGAGCTTGCTGACGCGCCTTCTTATCAGGGTGATTCAGAATCCAGCCAAGCCGGCGAAACCGAGGTAACTCAAAACTCCTCCGGTTCTTCAGAATCGTTTGTTACCAGAAAGCCAAGACAAACCGTCCAGAAGGTTAAGTTGACACATCTAGATGCTCACTTGGTTCCCAATTTTCTTTTGAAGAAAGCACAGTTTGCCGGCTCATCAAAACGCAAGACCCGGAGTGGTTCGGGCGACCTAGACCCCGGTTTGTCTCATGCACCGCCGGCTCACAAACCACGTCTCGAGGTGCCTCATAGTCCAACCAATTCTCAACCTAGAGCCGGTTTGTTTAAGCAACATCTTAGTCTTTAAAATTCACTTTATCAGGTTTCCCATCCATCTTCGGGCAACTCAACTGCAACGCAGCTTCCGACTTTCAATGTCAACCGTGGGTAAACTCCTAAACTTGCACTGTTGACTTATGCCTTTTTAAACCTTGAGCTACTTTTTTCCTTAGCATAATACTTGATTTTTGCAACCATAGGGCCAAAGCTACCTTGTCAAAGCGGGCTGGCGGGTCATCTTCTGGTACTACAAGCCAAGACATTGCAGACCCCCCACCGGTGAAGACAGCCATGGAAATTGGCCTTTCTGCAGAGTAGGAAACAAATGTGAGGGCTGAGACGGCAGCCGATGTTGAGGCGCCCAGACCGGATGAGCCGGTCTTTATAGATACACCACTAGAGGCCCAAGGCACGTCAGGCGACCCGTCTGCCCGTCTGCCAAGCCCGACTCGTGCTTCCAGTCCGGCGATCCATTTGGATGACCCTGACGTGGCTTGAGACTGCGTCAGTATTTCCCCAAAGAGGAAGGGATGATGCAGCACATCTACGGTAAGTATTTCCCTCAGTTATGAAACCAAGGTTATCGAACTAGTAGGAGAACCACGCAACACTATGTAAATGGTACCTGCACACAAAGAATAGATACTTGCAACCCGACACGTAAGAGAGGTTGTCAATCTCTCCACGGTAAAAAGATAGATTAGATTGCAATAGATTGGATTGATAGATAGCACAAGAACATAAAATAAAAGAGGCAAAAAAAGTGCAGCAAGGTATTTTTTGGGTTTTTGGAATAACAGATCTGGAAACAAAAGCGGCAAAAGATAGATCGGAAAGCAATATGTTGGAAAAGTAGACCCGGGGGCCGTAGGTTTCACTAGTGGCTTATCTCATGAGTATAGCACACGGTGGGTGAACAAATTACCGTTGGGCAATTGATAGAAGATCAAATAATCATGACGATATCCAAGGCGATGATTATTATATAGGCATCACTCCCAAGATTAGTAGACCGAAACGATTCTGCATCTACTACTATTACTCCACACATCGACCGCTATCCAGCATACATCTAGTGTATTGATACGTCTCCGACGTATCTATAATTTTTGATTGTTTCACGCCAATATTATACAACTTTCACATATTTTTGGCAACATTATATATTATTTATTGGACTAACATATTGATCCAGTGCCCAGTGCCAGTTCCTGTTTGTTGCATGTTTTTTGTTTTGTAGAATATCTATATCAAACGAAGTCCAAACGCGATAAAAATTTACGGAGAATTATTTTGTAATATATGTTATTTTTGGGAGTTGGAACCAACGCAAAAGGGGGCCCATAGCCACCACAAGAAACCAGGGCTCCCCAGGGCCCAGGCGCGTGGTGGTTGGTTGTGCCCTCCTCGTAAGTCGGTTGAAGCTCTACTTCGGGCGCAAGGAAGCTTATATCCGGAAAAATCATGTTAAAATCTCAGCGCAATTGGATTTATGGATCTCCGAGAATATAAGAAACGGTTTTCGGCCAGAAAACAGTAACGCGAAACAGAAGAGAACAGAGAGGGACATCCAATCTCCGAGAGGCTCCTGCCCCTCCGCCGCCATGGAAGCCATGGACCAGAGGGGGAACTCTCCTCCCATCTAGGGGGAGGCCAAGGAAGAAGAAGAATGAGGGGGGCTCTCTCCCCCTCTCTCCCGGTTGCGCCAGAAAACCGCCGAGGCAATCATCGTGACGGTGATCTACACCAACAACTTCATCGCCGTCAACGCCAACTCTCTGCCCCTCTATGCAGTGGTGTAACACCTCTCTTTCCCGCTGTAATCTCTACTTAAACATGCTGCTCAACTCCATATATTATTTCCCAATGATATTTAGCTATCCTATGATGTTGGAGTAGATTTCTTTTGTCCAACGGGTTAATTGTGGTGTGATGTTGTTGATATGAGTTGTATGTTGATATGGTGCTGTCCTATGGTGCCCTCCGTGTCGCGCAAACGTGAGGGATCCCCGCTGTAGGGTGTTGCAATATGTTCATGATTTTCTTATGGTGGGTGGTGTGAGTGACAGAAGCACAAACCCGAGTAGGTGGGTCGTTGCGTATGGGAATAAAGAGGACTTGATACTTAATGCTATGGTTGGGTTTTACCTTAATGAACTTTGGTAGTTGCGGATGCTTGCTAGAGTTCCAATCATAAGTTCATATGATCCAAGTACGGAAAGTGTGTTAGCGTATGCCTCTCCCTCATTGCATATGACAAGTATCTATCATATTATATTCAATTGCCTATGGACAATCTTTCTCTTGCGTTACACAAAAAGCTTGCTACGAAACTATTTACTTTTATTGTTCATTTATTAAAACATCACCTGACTTTTATTTCCAAGTTCTTTATTTTCTTGCAGAACTATATTTACACGTACTAAGTACTTCTAGTTTTATTCCCGCAAAGTAGTTTCATACTTGTTCTAGGTAAAGCAAGCATTAGCGTGCGTAGAGTTGTATCGGTGGTCGATAGAACTTGAGGGAATATGTGTTCTACCTTTAGCTCCTCGTTGGGTTCGACACTCTTACTTATCGAAAAAGGCTGCAAACGATCCCCTACACTTGTGGGTTATCAAGACCTTTTTCTGGCGCCGTTGCCGGGGAGCAATAGCATGGGGTGAATATTCTTGTGTGTGCTTGTTTGCTTTATCACTAAGTAATTCTTATTTTCTTTTTTTAGTTGTTATTTTTTCTGTTATTAGTTGTTTTATATCTTTAGTTATGGATATGGAACACGAAACACCCAAAAAATTAGTGGTACTTGCTACTCAGGGAGATGGGGAACCTCCTAAAACCCTTGATGCTCGTTATGTGGGACGGGTAAATTACTCCTTTGATAATCCTGAGAAATCCTCATTGAACTTTATAATGGGAGACACGTTGGATCAACGTGAGTACTTCAGGGATTATCGCTTGTCTCAAAAAGGGGAACACTTATGGGATCAAATTAGAATATTGCAATGGTTTGCTTGGGATGCATGCTTGAGATGTGATTTTACTTGTTGCTCTAAGATAAAGGCTCCACACCTTCCCTTTCAATCTAAATTTAATTATAATGAAACCTTGGCTTCTTATGCTAAAGGTATTTCTGATTACTATGATGTGGAACAAATAGAAGAATTTGTTGCTTTTAAAGGTGCTTATGAAATTGCTTCTTTGCTGGAAAAGTATGATGATGTTCCTTACAAATCTGAAAATTTATCCATACTTCAATATTCCTATGATAATTATGAATACAATTATGATATTATTGAATTTATTGAGAGAATGTTCGCTGCCTTGGAAGAGACTAAAATTTTGAAGGAATCTATGGAAGAGGAAGTTGCTGAAATTGTGAGCTCATTAGATGAAAAAGATGAGGAGAAGAGCGAAGACCAAAAGGAGGAAGAGCAAATTAGCTACCCATGCCCACCTTCTAATGAGAGTAACTCTTCAACTCATACATTATTTAATTTCCCTTCGTGCTTACCGAAGGATGAATGCTACGATGATTGCTATGATCCCTTGGATTCATTTGAAATATCCATTTTTGATGAACTTGATGCTTGCTATGCTTGTGGCCAAGATGCCAATATGAATTATGCTTATGAAGATGAACTTGCTATAGTTCCTTATGTTAAGAATGAAATTGTTGCTATTACACCCACACATGATAGTCCTGTTATCTTTTTGAATTCTCCTAACTACACTATATCGGAGAAGTTTGCACTTATTAAGGATTATATTGATGGGTTGCGTTTTACCACTACACATGTTGATTTTGATGAATATAATATGCATGTGCTTGCTGTTCCTACTTGCAATTATTATGAGAGAGGAACCAAATCTTCACCTCTCTATGTTTCCAATACTATAATCCTATGCTACAAAATTGCGCTGGTAAAAAAAATACTATAAAATTGCAAGAAACTACTTATGCTATGTATTGGCCTTTACTTGATATGCATGAATTGTTCTTTTATGACATGCCGATGCATCAAAAGAGAGTTAGACTTCATCATTGCATGATATATGTTGCTCTGTGCTCACTACTAAATTACAAATCATTGTTAATTAAAATTGACTTTGATATACCTTGGGATCCGGATGGATCCATTACTTTAGCACTTTATGCCTAGCTTAATGGCTTTAAAGAAAGCACTGCCAGGGAGACAACCCAGAAGTTTTAGAGAGTCATTTTATTCTGTTGAGTGATTTTGTAAAGTTTAAAAAAAATATAGAGGGGAACCTAAAACTTCACAAAAAGAAAGGTGAAAGTGAGAGAGATGATGAGCATCATTGAAGTGGGGGCTATCCTTGAACTTTGTTCATGCCCATGGAAACTTTGTGAATCTTGAATCAAAGAAAATTTTCAACAAAAATAATTATCCCCTTGAACAAATCCATTGTATTATAAAAATAGTGTGCCAAGATTTGCCTTTAGGATGATTGGATTGCTTGTTGGTATGTGCGGTGTAAAAACAGAAACTTTGGCTGTAGTGCGTGAACTTACATTTTTTACTAGAACGTCAAAAGTTTCTGAATTTTTTACTAAGTATTGATATACAAAACTTTTATTTCTTCCTAATTTTTCAGATTTTTTGGAGTTACAGAAGTATGGTCAAAGTTCAGATTACTACAGACTGTCCTGTTTAAGACAGATTCTGTTTTTGATGCATTGTTTTTCTTGTTTTGATGAAACTATCAATTTTATCGGTGGTATAAGCCATGGAGAAGTTATAATACAGCAGGGATAATGAAAATATAAAATATGAATGGGTTTGCAACAGTACTTGAAGTAGTAATTTTGTTTATTATACTAACGGATCTCACCAGTTTTCTGTTAAGTTTTGTGTGGATGAAATGTTCAAAGATCGAGGAGGTCTCGATATGAGGAAAAGAAGGAGAGGCAAGAGTTCAAGATTGGGGATGCCCAAGGCACCCGAAGTAAATATCCAAGGAGACTCAAGCGTCTAAGCTTGGGGATGCCCCGGAAGGCATCCCATCTTTCTTCAACAAGTATCGTTATGTTTTCGTTTTCGTTTCGTTCATGTGATATGTGTAAATCTTGGAGCGTGTTTTGTGTTTAGTTTTCACTTTTCTTTGATGCACCATGTTGGTATGAGATAGTCCATGGTTTATTTATAGAATTCTCATTGCACTTCACTTATATCTTTTGAGTATGACTTTATAGAATGCTTCATGTGCTTCACTTATATCATTTGAAGTTTGGATTGCCTGTTTCTCTTCACATAGAAAACCGTTATTTGTAGAAAGCTCTTTTGCTTCACTTATATTTATTAGAGCATGGTATTTTGTAGAAAGAATTAAACTCTCTTGATTCACTTATATCTATTTAGAGAGTCAACAGGAATTGGTCATTTGCATGGTTAGTCGTAAAATCCTACATAAAACTTATGGGTCACTGAATATGATATGTTTGATTCCTTGCAATAGTTTTGCGATATAGGGATGATAATATGTGGAAGGTACTAGTGGATGATCGTGTTTAGTAAGATATTGGTGTTAAGGTTTGTGATTCCCAAAGCATGCACGTATAGTCTCCCGTTATGCCAGGAAGTTGGAGCACAATTTATCCTTGATTGTCTATCTTTGTGTGAAGGTCGGGGGCGCGCGATGGTTAACTCCTACCAACCTCCCCACTAGGAGCATGCATAGTAATACTTTGCTTCGACGGATAATAAACTTTTGCAATAAGTATATGAGTTCTTTATGACTAATGTGAGTCCATGGATTATAAACACTCTTACCTTTCCGCAATTTGCTAGCCTCTACGGTACCGTGCATTGCCCTTTCTCACCTCGAGAGTCGGTGCCAACTTCGCCGGTGCATCCAAACCCCGTGATATGATACGCTGTATCACACATAACCCTTATTATATCTGCCTCAAAACAGCCATCATACCTACCTATTATGCTATTCTATAGCCATTCCGAGATATATTGCTATGCAACTTCCACCGCTTCCGTTTTGACGACTTGAGCATTGATTGTCATATTGCTTTACATGATCGTAGGATAGCTAGCATGATGTTTCCATGGCTTGTCTATTTTTTGATATCTTTGGTACGCTAGATCATTGCACATCTTGGTACACTACCAGACCCATTCATATAGAGTCATACTTTGTTCTACTATCGAGTTGTAATATTGAGTTGTAAGTAAATAGAAGTGTGATGATCATCATTATTCATTATTAGAGCATGTCCCAGTGAGGAAAGGATGATGGAAACTATGATTCACCCACATGTCGGGATGAGACTCCGGACAACAAAAAAAGAAAAAAAAGAAAAAAAAGGGAAAAGGGAAAAAAGAAAAAAAAGAAAAAAAAGAGAGACAAAGAGAGAAGGGGCGTGCTAATTCCACACTTGTGCTTCAAAGTAGCACCATGTTTTTCATATAGAGAGTCTCCTATGTTGTCACTTTCATATACTAGTGGGAATTTCTCATTATAGAGTTAGATGCACACCCACGTAGTTTCAGTTTGAGCTTTCATACACTTATAGCTCTTAGTGCATCCGTTGCATGGCAATCCCTACTCCTCGCATTGATATCAATTGATGGGCATCTCCATAGCCCGTTGATTAGCCGCTTCGATGTGAGACTATCTTCCTTTTTGTCTTCTCTATATTAATGTCTACCACCGCATTCTATTCCACCCATAGTGCTATATCCATGGCTTGCGCTCATGTATTGCATGAGAATTGAAAATGCTGAAGCGCGTTAAAAAGTATGAACCGATTGCTTGGCTGACACCGGGGTAGTACATGATTTATACTTTGTGTTAAGAAGATAGAGCATGACAAGGCTATATGATTTTGTAGGGATAGCATCCTTTAGCCTTGATATTTTGAAAGACATGATTGTTTGTTGGGACGCCTGAGTATTAATGTCTTTATGTCAAATTATAGACTATTGCTTTGTATCACTCATGTCTTAGTATTCATGGCATGATTAGATATATGATCAAGATTATGCTAGGTAGCATTCCACATCAAAAACTATCTTTTTTATCATTTACCTACTCGAGGATGAGCAGGAATTAAGCTTGGGGATGCTGATACGTCTCCATCGTATCTCTAATTTTTGATTGTTTCATGCTAATATTATACAAATTTCACATATTTTTGGCAACATTTTATATGATTTATTGGACTAACATATTGATCTAGTGCCCAGTGCTAGTTCCTGTTTGTTGCATGTTTTTTGTTTTGTAGAATATCCATATCAAACGAAGTCCAAACGCGATAAAAATTTACAGAGAATTATTTTGGAATATATGTGATTTTTGGGAGTTGGAATCAATGCAAAGGGGGCCGACAACCACCACAAGACACGAGGGCGAGCCCAGGGCCCTAGCGCGTGGTGGTGGGTTATGCCCTCCTCGTAAGTCGGTTGGAGCTCTACTTCAGGCGCAAGGAAGCTTATATCAGAAAAAAAACATGTTAAAATCTCGGCGCAATCGGAGTTACGGATCTCCAGGAATATAAGAAACGGTATTCGGCCAGAAAACAGGAACACGAAACAGAAGAGAACAGAGAGGGAGATCCAATCTCGGAGGGGCTCCTGCCCCTCTGCCGCCATGGAGGCCATGGACCAGAGGGGGAACTCTCTAACCATCTAGGGGGGAGGCCAAGGAAGAAGAAGAAGGAGAGGGGCTCTCTCCCCCTCTCTCCTGGTGGCTCCGGAACCCCGCCGGGGCAATCATCGGGACGGCGATCTACACCAACAACTTCGCCACCGTCAACACCATCTCTCTCCCCCTCTATGCAGCGGTGTAACACCTCTCTTTCCCGCTGTAATCTCTACTTCAATATGATGCTCAACTCCATATATTATTTCCCAATGATATTTGGCTATCCTATGATGTTTGAGTAGTTTTCTTTTGTCCAATGGGTTAATTGTGGTATGATGCTATTGATATGAGTTGTATGTTGATATGATGCTGTCCTATGGTGCCCTCCGTGTCGCGCAAATGTGAGGGATTTCCACTGTAGGGTGTTGCAATATGTTCATGATTTGCTTATGGTGGGTGGCGTGAGTGACAGAAGCACAAACCAGAGTAGGTGGGTTGTTGCGTATGGGAATAAACAACACTTGATACTTAATGCTATGGTTGGATTTTACCTTAATGAACTTTGGTACTTGCGGATGCTTGCTAGAGTTCCAATCATAAGTGCATATGATCCAAGTAAGGAAAGTGTGTTAGCGTATGCCTCTCCCTCATTGCATATTACAAGCATCTATCATATTATATTCAATTGCCTATGGACAATCTTTCTCTTGCGTTACACAAAAAGCTTGCTACTAAACTATTTACTATTATTGTTCTTTTATTAAAACAACACCTAACTTTTATTTCCACGTTCCTTATTTTCTTGCAAAACTATCTTTACACGTACTAAGTACTTCTAGTTTTATTTCCGCAAAGTAATTTCATACTTGTTCAAGGTAAAGCAAGCATTAGCGTGTGTAGAGTTGTATCAGTGGTTGATAGAACTTGAGGGAATATTTGTTCTACCTTTAGCTCCTCGTTGGGTTCAACACACGTACTTATCAAAAAATGCCACAAACGATCCCCTACACTTGTGGGTTATCATGTATTACGTTCATGGAAAAACGGAGTAATGCAATAAGAACGGTGACATGATATAGACAAGATCTATTCATGTAGGAATAGACCCCATCTTGTTATCCTTAATAGCAACGATACATTCGTGCCTCGCTGCCCCTTCTGTCACTGGGAGAGGACACCGCAAGATCGAACCCATCACAAAGCACCTCTTCCCATGGTAAGAAAAATCGATCTAGTTGGCCTAACTAAACCAAAGATTCGAAGAACAAATACGAGGCTATACGTAATCATGCATATAAGAGATCAAAGAAGACTCAAATAATATTCAAGGATAGAAACTGATCATGAACTCAAAATTCATCGGATCCCAACAAACACATCGCAAAAAGTCATTACATCAAATAGATCTCCAAGAGACCATTGTATTGAGAAACAAAAGAGAGAGAGAGAGAAAGCCATCTAGCTACTGCCTACGGACCCGTAGGTCTATGGTGGACTACTCACGCATCATCAGAGAATCACCAATGAGGATGATGAACCCCTCCGTGATGGTGTTAGATTGGATCTCGCGGTTCTGGAACTTGCGGTAGCTGGAAGTATTTTTCATCGACTCTTCTAGGGTTTCTAGAATATTTGGGTATTTATAGAGCTCAGAGGCGGTGGAGGGGGGGTCCCGTGGCCACCACAACCCACCAGGGCACGCCGGGGGCCTCTGGCGCGACCTCGTGTCTTGTGGGCCCCCTCGGCCTCCTCCCGATTACTTCTTTGGCCCACTGGCTTTCTTCTGGTAAAAAAAAATCTCCAAAAAGTTTCATCGTGATTGGACTCCGTTTGGTACTGATATTCTGCGAAGTAAAAAAAAGCAAAAAACAACAACTAGCACTTGGCACTATGTCAATAGGTTAGTCCCAAAAAATGATATAAAGTTGCTATAAAGGATAACAAGATGGAGACTCAAATTAATTTTTTTTTGCATAAAGTAAATAGATAGACCCTTCGCAGAGGGAAGTAGAGATTTGTAGAGGTGCCACAACTGAAAGTTTAAATTGAGAGAGAAAAATATGTTGGGTGGCATGCCTTTCCTGTCAACGAAAACGACCGAGTTATTCTCAATACTTTCCATGCTAGATACATCATAGGCGGTTCCTGATACGTCTCCAACGTATCTATAATTTTTGCTTGGTCCATGTTGTTATATTATCATTCTTGGATGTTTTACAATCACTTTATAGCAACTTTATATCATCTTTTGGGACTAACCTATTGACACAGTGCCAAAGTGCCATTTGCTGTTTTTTCTTGTTTTTTACTTCGCAGAATATCAGTACCAAACGGAGTCCAATCGCGGCGAAACTTTTTAGAGATTTTTTTGGACCAAAAGACACTCAGTGGGCCAAAGAAGAGCCAGAGAGGTTGGCTGTGGAGACCACAACCCACCAGGGCATGCAAGAGGCCCTAGGCGCGCCCTGATGGGTTGTGCCCTCCTCGGGGCCCCTCTCCACCGCCTCTGATGCCTATAAATTCACAAATATTCCAAAAACCCTAGAGGAGTCAACAAAAAACACATCTAGCCATCGCAAGTTCCAGAACCTCGAGATCCAATCTAACACCATCACGGAGGGGTTCATCATCCTCATTGGTGCCTCTCCGATGATGTGTGAGTAGTCCACCATAGACCTACGGGTCCGTAGGCCGTAGCTAGATGGCTTCCTCTCTCTCTTTTGATTCTCAACACAATGGTCTCTTGGAGATCTATTTGATGTAAACTTTTGCGGTGTGTTTGTTGGGATCCGATGAATTTTGAGTTCATGATCAGTTTCTATCCATGAATATTATTTGGGTCTTCTTTGATCTCTTATATGCATGATTACTTATAGCCTCGTATTTATTCTTTGAATCTTTGGTTTAGTTAGGCCAACTAGATCGATTTTTCTTGCCATTGGAAGAGGTGCTTTGTGATGGGTTCGATCTTGCGGTGTCCCCTCCCAGTGACAGAAGGGGTAGCGAGGCACGCATGTATCGTTGCTATTAAGGATAACAAGATGGGGTGTATTCCTACATGAATAGATCTTGTCTACATCATGTCATTGTTCTTATTGCATTACTCCGTTTTTCCATGGACTTAATACTGTAGATGCATGCTGGATAGCGGTCGATGTCTGGAGTAATAGTGGTAGATGCAGGCAGGAGTCAGTCTACTTATCTTGGACGTGATGCCTATATAATGATCATCGCCTTGGATAGGTTATTTGATCCTCTATCAATTGCCCAACAATAATTTGTTCACCCATTGTGTGCTATACTCATGAGAGAAGCCACTAGTGAAACCTACGGCCCCCGGTTCTACTTTTCGAACATATTGCTTTTCAATCTATCTTTTGCCTCTTTTGTTTTCAGATCTATTATTCCAAAAACCCAAAAATATATTGCTGCACTTTCTATATGCTCTTTTTATTTTGTGTTCTTGAGAGATTTATCTCTCCAACCTATCACTACCTAATCTATCTTTTTACCGTAGAGAGATTGACAACCTCTCTTTCGCGTCTGGTTGCACGTATTTGTGCTTTGTGTGCAGGTGCTGTTTATTAGGTGGTGGTAATCCTCCTACTGGTTCGATACCTTGGTTTCATAACTAAGGGAAATACTTATCGTCGCTGTGCTGCATCATTCCTTCCTCTTTGGGGAAATACTGACGCAGTCTCAAGCCACGTCAAAGGAATTTCAGGCGCCGTTGCCGGGGAGGAAGCGGTCTCTTCTACGTGCCAATCTCTAGCGCTGAGGAGACACCATCATCATCTACAAGGTTCCTAATCACAAATCTCATCTCCTTGCAATGACATTATTTTCCTTTTGCCTCTCGTTTTCCTCTCCCCCACTTCACCAATTTAGCATTTTATTCGCCCTGTTTTCCGTTTGCCTTTTTCTCGTTAGATCTCTTGCTTGTTTGCAATCTTGTTTGCGTAGTCATGATGCCTCAACGAAAGTACTATGATGTTCCTTATCCCAATATTTTGCTTGAAATTGAGAAAAGCACTAAGGAATATATGACTACACAATTTGAGCATAACAAGTACTTTATCGAGGAGCTTAAAGAACACTCCACCGTACTAGATGCCACAACAAAACAACTTGATGATATTAGTAGAGAAGTTTGCAATCTCCAATCTAATTATGCTCATGCTGAAAATCTGCTATGTAAAATCTCCGATGCACAATCCACTTTAATAAATCAAATGGCTGCTAAACCAATCTCTCTAGAGGAGAAAAATGATGAAGATCTTAAAGTGATTGGTGTTTCTTCTATTGATTCCTTGTTCAGTAATATTAAGATTGATGATAAAGGGACTGAAGTAGAGTCATCTTTAGCTAGAAGGCGTCCCAATAATTTGGAGGGTGAAAATCTTGATGAAATTTTTGATGAAAGTGGGTTTGAAGAGGTCTAAACTTAAACTAGCGATGTGCCCACTATTGTGGATTGCAAAGACTTTAATTATGATAGTTGCTCTTTTATTGAATGTATTTCTTTGATGAAATCCATGTTAAATTCACCCCATGCTTATGGGCAAAATAAAGCTTTTACTAAACATATCGTTGATGCCATGATGAAATCTTTTGAAAAAAAGTTAGAGTTGGAAATTTCTATTCCTAGAAAATTACATGATGAGTGGGAACCTACCATTAAGGTCAAGATTAAAAATTATGAGTGCTTTGCTTTATGTGATTTGGGTGCTAGTGTTTCCACCATTCCGGAATCTCTATATGATGTGCTTGGTCTTACCAATATTGAAAAACGTTGTAATTTGCACTTGGCGGATTCTACTATTAAAAAGCCTTTGGGAAAAATTAATGATGTTCTTATTCTTGCAAATAGGAACTATGTGCCCATAAATTTTATTGTTATTGATATTGATTGCAATCCGTCTAGTTCCATTATACTTGGTAGACCGTTCTTACGAACTATAGGTGCCGTGATTGATATGAAAGAAGACAATATTAGATTTTAGTTTCCACTAAGAAAGGGCATGGAACACTTCCCTAGAACAAGAATTAATCCACCATATGAATCAATCATGAGAGCATCCTATGGAGCCAAAACCAAAGATGACAATACTTGAAACTATGCGTTATGCCTAGCTAGGGGCGTAAAACGATAGCGCTTGTTGGGAGGCAACCTAATGAATAAATTTATTTTTGTCTTTTCCTTTCTGTTTTGAGTGTTGACACAATTATGCCTCTGTTATCATTGTGTTTTTATGTATTATTTAGTGTTTGTGCCAAGTAGAACCTTTAGGATGATTCATAAGATGAGTAGAAACAATGCTGAATGTGAAACAGAAACTTTGCCTCCAGTGTTCAAATTTTCATTTTTTACTGGAGCATGATATTGAGCTGCAATTTTCACACAGTATTGCTATACAAATTCTTTACGTTTTCCGAATGTTTCAGAATTTTTAGAGTTACAGAAGTATGGTTAGAGTACAGATTACTAGAGACTGTTCTGTTTAAGACAGATTCTGTTTTCGTTGCATTGTGTGATTGTTCTGATGAATCTATGGGTTATATTGAAGGATATGAGCCATGGTAAAGTTAAAATACAGTAGGTATAATGTAATAAGAAAATATGAATGAGTTTGCAGCAGCACTTAAATTAGTGATTTGGTTTATTATACTAACGGATCTCATGAGGATTTTTGTGAGTTTTGTGTGATTGAAGTTTTCAAGTTTTGGGTGAGATCACGATGGATGAAGGAGTAAGGAGTGAAAAGAGCCTAATCTTGGGGATACTACAGCACCCGTAAGATATTTCCAACGAGAAACAAGCAATTAAGCTTGGGGATGCCCCGAGTGGCATCCCCTCTATCTTCTAACGACCATCGGTATTTTACTTGGAGCTATATTTTTATCCGTCACATATCATGAGTTTTCTTGGAGCGTCTTGTATCATTTGAGTCTTTGCTTGCTTTGCTTGTTAGTTTTTCACTTGTATCCTTGCTGAACACACCTACTTGAGAGAGCCAAAATTATGCTATGATTTGTTAGAATTGCTCTATATACTTCACTTAAACTTTTTGAGCTATAGAATTGCTCTAGTGCTTCACTTATATCTTTTTGAACACGGTGTGCTTGGAAGCTTTTGTAGAAACACCCTCATGCTTCACTTAGATTAATTTGAGAGTTAGTAAATTTTGAAGAAATCCTCTCATTCTTCACTTATACTATTTTGAGAGATGAAATCTTTATGCTCATGTGCTTCACTTAAATTTGTTTGAGCTTGTCAAAAGCAATGGCAATATATGAAACTAGTCCCAAAGTGATAGATATCCAAGGAGGATATAATAAAAACTTTCATGAAGATCATTGGAAAAATTAAACTTGATTCCTTGTAATTGTTTTGAGACATGATGATAGTAAAATGTGAGTCATGTTAGTGAGTAATTATGCTTTAGTAAGAATATTGGTGTTAAGTTTTGTGATTCCCTATGCATGCACAAAAGTCAATAGTTATGCAATGAAACTACATCCTACTTATGGTACATTATTTGGTGTTAGTTATGCTCAATGCTCACTTATGTGAATTTTCGTTTCTTGGTTTGTTGCTTCTCAATTTATTTGCTAGCCTCCACTCGTACTAAGTAGAAATACTACTTGTGCATCCAAAATCCTTAAACCAAGTTTTGCCTTATGAGTCCATCACACCTACCTATATGCGGTATTTCCATGCCGTTCTAAGCAAATTTGTATGTGCCACCTCTACTTTTCGAAATAAATTTCTCTTTTGTGTGCTCGTACCTCTCATGAAACGGTAGGGGGTGTCCAATATTTTTCCATGCTACATGTGTTATTCTCAGGATGATTGTTTATTCACTTGTCATTGCACGAGAGTATGGCGGTAATAAGGATGCCCATTCCTGAAATGAAGAAGAATTTTTTTTACTTTATGTTGTCAAATAATAAATTCCTTGGAAAGTGTTGGTATGGAAGGCAACCGTGGATACAGCCAGCCATGGAATGTGAAAGAATGGTGGAAAAAGGAATAAACTTTATTTTCTGTTTGGGAAGCGCCTATGATATATCTAGCATGGAAAGTATTGTGAACTACTTTGTCGTTTTCGTTGATAGGAAAGGCATGCCACTCAAAATATTTTTCTCTCTCAATTTAAGCTTTGAGCTCTGGCACCTCTACAAATCCCTACTTCCCTTTGCGAAGGGCCTATCTATTTACTTTAAGCAATTTTTATTTTAATTTGAGTCTCCATCTTCTCTTATAAAGAACCAACTAGGGGGCACTATGATCATACTTAAGCATTGGGTGTAGTTAATATTTGAGTGTGTTTCATGAATGGATCAATGATTGATCATGATGGGCTAGGGATAGCTTTCTTTAGTGTTCATATTTTGAAAGACATGGTTGCTCATTGGCATGCTTGAGTATTAAATTCTTTGTGTCAAAACTAGACTATTTCTTTGAACCATCTAAAAGTCTAAATGTCCATGCTACAAAAGAAAAGAATATGTGATGAACATGTTAGGCAGCATTCCACATCAAAAATTCTATTTTTATCATTTACCTACTCGAGGACGAGTAGGAATTAAGCTTGGGGATGCTGATACGTCTCTAACGTATCTATAATTTTTGCATGTTCCCTGCTGTTATATTATCATTCTTGGATGTTTTACAATCACTTTATAGCAACTTTATATCATTTTTTGGGACTAACCTATTGACATAGTGCCAAAGTGCCAGTTGCTGTTTTTTGCTTGTTTTTTACTTCGCGGAATATCAGTACCAAATGGAGTCCAATCGCGACAAAACTTTTTGGATATTTTTCTAGACCAGAAGACGCCCAGTGGGCCAAAGAAGTGCCACAGAGGTGGGCTGTGGAGACCACAACCCACTAGGGCGCGCCAGAGGCCCCAGGCGCACCCTCATGGGTTGTGCCGTCCTCGGGGCCCCTCTCCACCGCCTCTGATGCCTATAAATTCCCAAATATTCCAGAAATCCTAGAGGAGTTGACGAAAAACACATCCAGCCGCCGCAAGTTCCAGAACCTCGAGATCCAATCTAACACCATCACAGAGGGGTTCATCATCCTTATTGTTGCCTCTTCGATGATGCGTGGGTAGTCCACCATAGACCTATAGGTCCGTAGGCAGTAGCTAGATGGCTTCCTCTCTCTCTTTTGATTCTCAATACAATGGTCTCTTGGAGATCTATTTAATCTAAACTTTTGCGGTGTGTTTGTTGGTATCCGATGAATTTTGAGTTCTTGATCAATTTCTATCCATGAATATTATTTGAGTCTTCTTTGATCTCTTATATGCATGATTACTTATAGCCTCGTATTTCTTCTTCGAATCTTTGGTTTAGTTAGGCCAACTAGATCGATTTTTCTTGCCATGGGAAGAGGTGCTTTGTGATGGGTTCGATCTTGCGGTGTCCTCTCCCATTGACAGAAGGGGCAGCGAGGCACGCATGTATCGTTGCTATTAAGGATAACAAGATGGGGTCTATTCCTACATGAATAGATCTTGTCTACATCATGTCATCGTTCTTATTACATTACTCCGTTTTTCCATGAACTTAATACACTAGATGCATGCTGGATAGCGGTTGATGTGTGGAGTAATAGTGGTAGATGCAGGCAGGAGTCGGTCTACTTATCTTGGATGTGATGCCTATATAATGATCATCGCCTTGGATATCTTCATGATTATTTGATCTTCTATCAATTGCCCAACAGTAATTTGTTCACCCACCGTGTGCTATACTCATGAGAGAAGCCACTAGTGAAACCTACGGCCCCGGGTCTACTTTTCCAACATATTGCTTTCCGATCTATCTTTTGCCTCTTTTGTTTTCAGATCTATTATTCCAAAAACCCAAAAATATATTGCTGCACTTTTTATTTGCTCTTTTTATTTTGTGTTCTTGAGAGATTTATCTCTCCAACCTATCACTACCTAATCTATCTTTTTACCGTAGAGAGATTGGCAACCTCTCTTTCGCGTCGGGTTGCAAGTATTTGTTCTTTGTGTGCAGGTGCTGTTTATTAGGTGGTGGTGATCCTCCTACTGGTTCGATACCTTGGTTTCATAACTGAGGGAAATACTTACCGTCGCTATGCGGCATCATCCCTTCCTCTTTGGGGAAATACTGACGCAGTCTCATGCCATGTCAGTTCCCAAACATAAAATAAAGTTTATTCCTTTTTCCACCATTCTTTCACAGTCCATGGCTAGCCGTATCCACGGTTGCCTTCCATACCAACACTTTCCAAGGAATTTATTATTTGACAACATAAAGTAAATTTCTTTTTTCATTTCGGGACTGGGCATCCCTATTACCGCCGTACTCTCGTGCAATGACAAGTGAATAAACACTCATCTCGAGAATAACACATCTATCATGGAAAAATATTGGACACCCCCTGCCGTTTCATGAGCGGTACGAGAACACCAAAAGGAAATTCATTTTCAAAATCTGATATGGCACATACAAATTTTCTTAGAACGGCATGGAAATACCGCATATAGGTAGGTATGGTGGACTCATAAGGCAAAACTGGGTTTAAGGATTTTGGATGCACAAGTAGTATTTCTACTTAGTACAAGTGGAGGCTAGCAAATAGATTGAGAAGCAACCAACCATGAAACGAAAATTCACATAAACGGGCATTAAGCATAACTAACACCGAATAATGCACCATAAGTAGGATGCAATTTCATTGCATAACTATTGACTTTCTTGCTTGCATAGGGAATCACAAACCTTAACACCAATATTCTTACTAAAGCATAATTACTCACCAACATGACTCATATATTACTATCATCATTGTCGGATTCAGGGCTCCGCAGACCCAAGTAGGTTCGAACACTAGGGTGCGTCCGCTCTCCGGCCCTACTCTACCTCACAACCTCGCGTCGACTCTCCGGTGGCTCGAGCTCGGAAGAAGAACAAGGACACAAAGAGTTTACCCAGGTTCGGGCCACCTCGCAGTGTAAAGCCCTACTCCTGCTTGGTGGATTGCTCGGGGAGGAAGAAGAGTACAAGGCTTGTTCTTGCCCATCAGAAAGTGTCTAATTGCCTCCCTCTTTTGCGGGGGGCTGGTTCCCTCCTTATATTGGCCCCAGTCCTCTTCCCCGAAAATATCAGGCGAGAAGGGTTGCCACAACGGCCATTTTGAAAGGGGACAAGGTTGCAGCTTATCCTGACAAAAGGTGGTCTTCGCCTCCTAAAGGTCCCCGCCGTGACGCGCTCGTGGGCTCGGGGTGACATCCGTCCTGCCGAGTCCTTGGTCCTGGTCTTCTATCACGGAAGAGGAAACCTTTGGGGGATGCTTTGGGAACCCGCGGGCTGGCACGGCCCTTCTATCACCAAAGAGGAAACTCTCTCCTCCATGCCAGCTGGTGCCTCTCCTACAACACCAAAGAGGGAATCTTGTCTGCCCGCTCCCCCTGGCGTGGCCGCTGGCACTGTTTGGCACGGCACGCGCCACCCATGTGCGGGCGCAGGGCTGCGGGGTCCCGTTTGGTTGACCCCGGGCGGGCCCGTCTCCTGAGGGTACCGCGGGTGGCCTCACGGGGAGGCCCTTTGAAGCGCCTGGTGACGACGCTGCCTTGCTGTTCGCGAGGCGCGAACCATCTTGAGGCCCAGTCCCTCAAGGCCCGCGGGTGGGGTCATTCTGTGGTTGAAGTAGCCCCCGCGTCATCTTGGGCCGCAGGCAGACGGGCCTGGGCACCCCCAGTCCCAGAGGCCCGACAGTAGCCCCCGGGCCTGCGGCGCGAAGAGCTTTGCCCGTTGTGGAGGTGGAAGTGACGAGGGCCCTTCCCGCCCGTGGGCCAGGCACGACACGCGGCGCTTGGAGAGGAGTACGTCGACTCCACTCGCCACGATGCTCCGGGAACCACGCCACCGCTGGGCAACTGTGAGGTGCGATAGACAATAAAACCCTGCCCCTCGGCTCCTCCGACACGGCTCCTCCTCTTACCATTTCTTGCCCTTTGCTTCCTTGCCCAATCCTGCTTTCCTCCTTCCTTTGTCGATCATGGCGGAGGGACGAGACGCCATGAACGCCGAGAAGTGGGCCGGGCCTTTTGCTCCGCCCTCGTCCTCCGGAGGTAGTGGAGGTCGACGCTCGGGGCTGACCCTGATGCGGCGGCGCTGGGCCGCCAACGATGAGTAAGTGGGAAGCCATCCTGGTCCTTTTTGTGCTTCCATCTTGGCTGGTGAGGCTAACCGCCACGATTTCTAGAGTGCCCAAGTTCAAGAGACGGAGGGGGCCTCGCCGGGCGTCTCCTCCCGCGTGTAGCCTGTCGTCGGGGCCCCTGCTCCCGCGCTTGGCTTGGCGAGGGACGAGGGGCGCGCGCCCCGTGTCGCCGCCACTGTCGTGCTCGGCGCCGCCCGTGAGGCGGAGCTGGCCCGCCGGGAGGTGGCCATCGCTGAGCGGGAGGCCGATGTGGCCTTGCGTGAGCGGGAGGCCGACCGGACCGCCCTCGTCCAAGAGGCAGAGCGCGAACGCCTCGAGGACCTGGAGAGCCGGGCCTTTGTCGACGAGGCCGCCCTAGCGGCGGTGCGCGAGGAGGCTCATGCTGATGCTGATGCGCGGGCGGCTCGGGAGCAGGACACCGCCCTCGCGGGGTACCAAGGCGAGCTGGCTCGGCTGAAAACCCGCCTCCAGCTGCGCGGCGACATGCTCCAGGAGGAGGTGAGCACGCTCCGAGCCCAGTTGTGGGGCATCGAGGCCGAGCTTCAGGGTGCTGTCGCGAGCGAGGAAGACACCAAGGCGGAACTGGCATCGCTGCGGGCTTAGGTTGGTGAAGCCGTTGATGCCGTGTAGACGGCCTAGGACGATGGGGCCCGGGCGCGCATGATGGAGTCACAACGTGCGGGGCGGTTCCTGGGCCTCGCGCGCCGCGCGGGCGGCGCACTCCGTTGCTTTGTCGCGGAAGTCCTGGGGCTGCCGCTCGCGCACGACGATGGAGGCTACCTCGACTTCTTTGCGAAGGTGGTGGGGCACTACTAGGAAAAACCTTATAGGTAGGACATCAGTAGTAGCGTTTGAAAATAACAAGCGCTGCTGCTAATTAGCAGCAGCGCTGTATTTGGACAGCGCTACAAGTGAAGCCTTAGCAGTAGCGCTGGAAAGATAAAGGGCGCTACTGCTAAGTAGGACCCAACGAGCCCACCGACGCTAGCTGTAGTAGCAGCGCGGCCCAAAATACAGCGCTACTGCTTGTGGTGACGACACCGCTACTGCTATTGGGCCTCACTTAGTAATAGCGCTGCTCCTAACAAGCACTACTACTAAGCCGCATAGGAGTAGCGCGCTTAGAAATACATCGCTACTTCTAATCGTGGCTGGTGCCACCTTTTCACCCACCCCCTCTCTCCCCCATCCTCCCCCCTTTGCCCTCTCCCCTCCTTTCCCCTCTCCTATCTCTAAGTTACTGCTCCACCATTATTGCCCTTCTTCTCTCTTCCTTCTACCTCTCTTCTCTCCCCATTAATGCTCCTCTCCACCATAATTCTCCTCCATAAATGGCCTCTTCTAGCTCTATCTTCCACATTTATTTGGCTGTCCCTCCTTCCATACATATAGATCTAGCTAGATCATTTCTCTTCCTCTCCATAGCTAGAGTCTCGTCTCTCCTCCCAACAACTAGATCTAGCTAGCTATTTAGACATCCACTTTCGATCCCTATAGGCAGCGAAGGCCTAATTATCTAATTAACCATGCACAATATCTCTTGGGGTATAGGTGAGTAAAAAGTTGTGCATTTCAAGAATGGGAATATGTGTGTTTGCGATATGAAGGGATTTGTGTGAGTGACATGCACCGTGAGTTGCTTATGTTTTGCCGAAATGTCGATTTATTTCTGTTTCGGCGAATTTCGAGCAAACTCAATAGGTCCTATTTTTAGGCAAGGTCATGCCAAATTTTTATATGACTTTGATGCATGCATGCATTTTGTTTATAATCCTTTTGCTTGTTATACCGTGCAATCATGAAGGTGAGTGGAAGGAAGGTGGAGCGATACTTGCAATCCGCGTTGATGGACATGTATGCAAATAATCGGATAGGGATTGGATATCCGTGTACAAGAGCAAAGAAGGACTCATTTTGGACCCTTTTGAGCGTGGCAGTTTGAAGGCGCACCTGCTGATGTATGGTTTCATGGATGGCTATACTCGGTGGATAAGTGAAGATGATGATGAGGACATCCACATGGCAGGGAATAATGACATGGGGCTAGACGAAGAGATGACCGATCGACACGAAGACGATGGCGCCGGACATGGCGGCGGGTAAGAGTCTGGACATGGCGGCGGAGAAGATTCCAGACACGGTGAAGAAGAGTCCGATCATGGCGGCGAAGAAGATTCCATACACGGCGAAGAAGAGTCCGGACATGGCGGAGAAGAGGCGACGGAGATGCCACAGTCTTCAACGCTACTAAGTTCAGTCGTGCAGGACCGTCATGTTCGAGACCTCCTTCGCAAGAGTACGACTAGTGACAGAGCTGCTTCTAGAGAGGAGGCCAAGCTGGCGCAACTTGAAGTAGACTCGAAGACTCCATTGTATGACGGTTGCGATCCCGAGGTGACCCGCTTGAGTTTCACGCTCGAACTTCTAAAGAACAAGGCCAAAAACAAATGGACAAACAAAAGCCTCGATGAGCATTTGAAGTATCTACATAATAAAGGTCTTCCCACGGGAAACCTGTGTCCTACTAGTGTCGAGGAGGCCAAGAAAATCATTTGCCCTCTTGATCTGCCGCACATTAGATACCACGCATGCATCAACGATTGCATCATTTATCGGGGGGAGCTCGCGAAAAAAACCAGCTGTTCAGTGTGCAATGCTTCTCGATACAAGAAGGCAGGAAATAAAGCTCCTCAGAAAGTTGTATGGTACTTTCCGATCACTCCCCGTCTGCAGCGGTATTTCATAGATCCTAAGGAAGCAAAGCTCATGCGCTGGCACGCGGAGAGGAAGAAACCCGACGATGGAGATGATCCAAAGCTGAGACACCTCGCAGATGCTAGCCAGTGGAGAGCATTCAACGCCGAATATCGATTTTTCGGAGAAGATGCAAGGAACATCGTGCTTGGTGCGAGTACCGATGGCATGAATCCGTTTGGAAACCAGAGCACCAACCATAGCACATGGCCCGTCTTTGTATGGATGTACAACCTCCCCCCATGGTTGAGCATGAAGACAAAGTACATACACATGAGCATGTTGATTCAAGGGCCGAAACAACCGGGAAATAATATTAACATGTATATGGGGCTTCTGAAAGAGGAGTTAGACACGTTATGGAAATCGCTGGTCAAGACATGGGATGCCAGAACAGGAGATTATTTCTATATGAGAGCCGCGCTGATGACGACGATGCACGACTATCTCGGTTACGGGTACACTTCAGGCCAGGTGTGCCACGGATACCGCGGAACGCACGAGGTGCATGGATGATACAACGTCTCAGCAGCTTATGTCATCGAAAGATGGCGGGCCTGGGAAAATCGTGTACATGGGGCATCGTGGATGGCTCAAGAAGGATGACCCGTGGAGAAAACGTGGAGATCTATTCAATGGTTTGGCTGAGCATCAAGGACCTCCACGTAAGAGGAGCGGTGCCAAAATCAGCGAGCTGTTGAATAACTGGGAACAGTGCCCGGTGCCGGGAAAGATGGAAAAGGCGCCGGAGCCGCTGCCGAAGGTATGGAAAACGAGGTCTGTTTTCTGGGACTTGGAATACTGGCACAATCACAACACGTCTCATTTCTTTGATCAAATGCATATCACGAAGAATGTCCTCGAGAGCTTGCTTGGCACACTGATGAACATGCCGGACAAGACAAAGGATGGGCCGAAGGCAAGGAAAGACTTGGAAGATTTGGAGATCAGGAGAGATCTCCACATGCCCCGTAAAATGTCGACGGAGGAGACGGAGACGGAGGCGGAGGCGGGGCCAAGGGGCAGAAAAGTCAACAAGAAGGAGGAGAATTATTATTACCCCCCTTCTTGCTTCACCTTAAGTTCGAAGGAGATCGATCAATTCATCAAGTGCCTTACGGGAATCAAAGTCAGTTCTGGTTACTGTGGGAAGATAAGCAGATTTCTAGACACCAAGAAGAAAAGGTTCAGCGGGATGAAGTCTCATGACTGTCACGTGATGATGACGCAGATACTCCCGGTTGCCATTAGAGGGATAATGGACAAGCACGTCCGTGACACACTTACTAGTCTCTGCAACTTCTTCGACGTTATCTCTCGAAAGTCCATCAGTGTGAAGCAGCTCCGAAGGCTACAGGAAGAGATCGTTGTCATACTATGTGAGCTTGAGATGTACTTCGCGCCCGTGTTCTTTGACGTCATGGTGCATCTGTGTGTCCACATCGTGGACGACATCATCGACCTCGGGCCGACATTCCTTCACAGCATGATGCCGTTCGAGAGGATGAATGGGGTCATCAAAGGATTCGTTCGTAACATTTCCCTTCCCGATTAGAGCATCGTCCAGGGTTAGCTGACCCAAGAGTGCATCTCCTTTTGCGGGAATTATATAGGCGGCGGAGACCCGGTTGTTGGTTTGCCCGTCAATAAGCACCATGGGAGGCTCGGAGGAGAAGGTCACAACAACGGCCGCAGGGAATTGCACGTGGACTACTCGGATCGACGGGCCGACTTTGACAGGGCTAACGTAGTAGTGCTACAACACCTAGATGTGGTAGATGATTATGTGACACTGCACAAAGAAACCATCGCAAAGAAGTACCGTGATCAGGGGATGCGCAAGACAGACAAGGAAGTTACTGTAGAGCACAATGCCACTTTCTTGCGTTGGTTCAAAGAGCAAGTTCTTGCTATCCCCCTGAAGAGGGCAGTTCGGACGGATTGCTCATACACGCCTTAGCACATGGCCCCGCGCCCAAACTCGTGTCCTATCAGGCATACGATATCAATGGGTACACGTTCTACACGGAGGCCAAAGACATGGACAGTGATTACCAGAACTCAGGGGTGACGATTGAATGCGTGACCGACGCCAACGGCACAACTGAAAGATTCTACGGAAGGGTCGAAGAGATCTGGGAGCTTGACTACGCTGAATTGCACGATGCGACGATGTTCCGTGTCAATTGGGCTAAGGCCATCGTAAGAGAAAACATTGTATTTCACTACCATGTCTATACCCGACGCGAATAGCGCTACAATGAACGTTAACGTTATCGCCAAAACTGAGCCATGGGTACACGCTAAGCACGTGACACAATGCTTCTTCATAACCGACCCGACCAATCCCAGCCGTGTTGTCGTGAGGATAGGCAAAAGGAGCAAGTTGGAATGGATGGAGTCGCCAACAAGGAAGACAACGACCAATACGGAAACCCTATGAGGGAAGATGACGATGACGATGAAGCATACGTGAAAACAAGAATCAAGACTACATTACCTAAGAAAGATCGTACTCCATGGTGCCGGAAAAGTCATAACGAGGGGCTAAATTATACGACAACGAACAAGAAAGGGAAGAAGCTCAATGTGAAACGTCGTCGACGTAGATGAGAAACCATCATCTATATATATGTATCTATTTTGTGTATGCACTTAAGTAACCGTTATCGGTCAAATGATGTATACATCGTATCCCCTTCAATTACCACCACATGGTTCCGGTGATATTCGCGCAGTGTGGGAGAAAGCAAAACAAAAGAAAAGGGAGAAAGCAATACAAAAGAAAAAGAAAAGTAAACAGAAAAGGAAAGGAAAATAATAAAAAGAAAACAAAACTAAAAACTAGGAAAGGAAAATAATAAAAAGAAAAGAAAAATAGCAGTAGCGCTGGATTAGGATCCAGCGCTCTAGCTAAGTTAGCTATAGCGCTGGATCCTAATCCAGCGCTACTGCTATGTGTATTTTAGAATTAAAAAAACTAAAAATTGGAATAGTTAGTAGTAGCACTGGATTAGGACCCAGCGCTATAGGTAAGTTAGCTATAGCGCTGGATCCTAATCCAGCGCTACTGCTATTTTTAGTTAAACCCCGCCGCGCGGGCTCAAAATTTCGCAAACTCCTTTTCCCCCCCTCTCCACCTCTCTCCCCTATCGCCGGCCGTCGCCCTCGACCTCGCCGCCGCCCCTGCCCGCCGTCCTCTCCCCCGACCTCACCGCTGCCCCTGGCCACCCTCTACACCGCCCTCGACCTCGCAGCTGCCGCCCTCTCCCCCGCCATCGACCTCGCCGCCACCCCGTAAGCCTTTCCATCTCCTCTCCCCGACCCTCCTCTCTCTCTCTTTGCTCTATCTCTGCTCTCTGCTCTCTCTCTAGGATGTATGAACCCTTGGGCAATAAAAAAAGTAGCAATTTTTTTTAGGAAATTAGCTAGGGCAATTTTTGTAGGTATATAAATTAGGAAACTTGCTTTATATATGTGCTCCTGTGATGCTCTATGTCATTGATGTTATATGATTTTGCAATGTTGGTTGAATGTCGAATAATATCCGAGTGGCCTATGTTTTGCCGGAATGTTGATTCATTTCCGTTTAGGCAAATTTCAGGCGCTCCATATGTCCACTTTATAGCAAAGGTCATGCCGAAAATTTCCGTGATTTTTGGCATGACTTGTGCTAGAAACTAGGACATATCGAGTGCCCGGGATTTGACAGAAGGGGAATGAATCAACATTCTGACCAAATATAGGCCCCTTTTTATTATTCATTTTATGCGGCCTAGAATTAAACTAGCATACTTACATAATCGTAGGAAACATTTCTGACCACGCGGAACTCGGGGTTTTGGTCGCCTCGAAGAAGACCCCGTCGAGGTAGCAAATAATTATTTCGATTACCTGGACGAACACCAGTTGTGGGTGCAGGGTGGTAGTGGCACCAACTCCGACACCGACACCAACACCGGCTCCAACACTGGCACCGCCGGCACCGACACCACCCCCGAGACTGGTGAAGGACCGAAGCCGAAGAGGACACGAAAACCAAACGAGCTCGGCATTGGAAAAATTGTGGTCACGGCGATGCACCCCAAGAAATTAGAGCCAACGGGGCCGGAGGAAGCGCGCGCGTGCTACGGCAATCAACTAGGATGCATCCTCAAGGAAACCGCCATCATCAACGACGAAAAGTTAAAGAAGATACCACATATGGAGCACATGCTCCTAACGAAGTTGCACAATAGGTTCTTGTTCCCCGGGCGGACTGAAAGCGAACTTCCGTGGAAGGACGAACCCATGATAAAGATAAACAACAAGGCGATGACGATATTCACCAATGACTTGTCCGCCTGGAAAGTACGGGTGAAAAAAGCGATTGCGAAGAATGAACCGTTGTCCAAGATTCATGCTGACAATCCGACAATAACGGAAGAGGACGTCAAAAAATTCAAGGAGACTTGTGCTAAAGAAGAAGTCCAGAAAAAGTCGGAGAAAATGAAGGCACTCCAGGCCAGGAACACGCCTCCCCACCGCCTCGGAAGCCATGGTTACGAGGGGAAGAGGAACGTATGGGCCAAGGAGGACGCCAAACGTGAAAGTCACGGAATCCCAGACCCCTTGGCGGAATTCACCGACCCGCAGGAGCGTGACTAGATCAGGGCCCGGTACAATTGGGACCCCGTCAATAAAGTCTTTTACACGGACCCGAACACGAGGGAGTTCGTCAGACTACTGGTAATTGTTATATTACCACCTTATATTAGCTTCCAATCAATTCGACAACAAGTTTTGTTACATTTGTAAACCATCCACGTTCCTTTTGTAGAAAGAGCAGCACCAAAAGGCAGCCGAAAGCGACAAGTCTTCTCAGTCGTCGGCGAGGCCCAAGTGGGACACCCCTTTCAACCGGGCCCTGAACATACTGAAAAACGTGTTGGAGGACAAACCGCCATCGTATGGACGTGTGCACGGGGTCGGAGATGGCGCCTCGTGGAAGACGTGCTACCACGAGAAGCCGGAGGAAAGAAGGCAGAGACAGTTGCTTACTCAACAGACCATCGACCAGAAGGTCACGCTTGCGGTCAATAAGTTCAAAGCTGAGACCAAAGAAGAGTTGGAAAAGATAGTCGATGCAAGGGTCAGTGCAGCGGTAGCTGGCGTCACGGCTGACTTCACATCTTCCATTTCCAGCTTGCTTCCGATATTTTCCGAATGGACGAAGAAAAATCCAGATAAAGGGCCAGCGGACTTTCCCCTTCCCAGCTATGCCGGGAGCAATTCGGTGAACATCGCACCACCAGCACCTGCTCACGCCACCGCACATGCTCCCGTACCTGGTCCGGCTCCTGTTCATAGCAGCCCATCCTCCGTCTTTGGCGTGCTCGGCGGGGCTTCGTCTTTGGCTGAGCTCGACGCCCACACGGTAATTACGCGCCATACCCTCTTGACCAGCATATCTATAGTCTTCCGTTTCAGTTGCCTTTCGGATGTTTGACGTCGCAGACATATCTTCGCAGGCCGACTAAACCCCGTGCACACAACTGTACCACATCAACGGCCAGAAGGTGGACGTGGGAAAGGCACCGATCATGAAGCCGAAGGACCGCATGTTACACAACCGACAGATGCCCCATAGCATCTTCAAACTTTGCATGGCTAGTGTCAAAGCGTGCTTCGAGGATTTGCCTCCTCCGGTACCACTCGATGACGACGAGACCCCTAAACGGATTTGCTCATGCAAGAGCTGGTTGTTGCCTTGGCCGAAGACTCTTCTTCATGTCGAGGCGCCCAGTAGCGCATCAACGACAACTCCTCAACAAGGTATGAACACCACCCCACCTACCCAATTACATGCACCTGTCGTGGCGGGTGATAGCGGACGACGCGAGAGAGAGAGGATGTCATGGAGGAGGATGATGATGACCCTAACCAGTATATCAATACCACCTATGACGATGCTCGGGACTATGACTCTGGCTATGAGCATGGAGATGACTTGATGCTGCCTGATTTGCCGGAGCCGGAACGTCCTAAGGCTGATTGCAAAAAGTCTCTCTTCATGCGATCCTCGCAGGAGACGCCTCCAGATGCCGCCTCTACCTAGCAAGAACAACGCGAGGGCCGTCCACTGTTTAGCCCGACAACATTGGGGGTGGTGGTTAGGGAAGGTATGGTGGGCTCACTACCGCCACCCGCCAAGAAGCAAAGGAGGAGACCGGGGAGCAAAGGCTCTAAAGGCGCCAGAGCTGCTTCAAGCAGCCAGCCGCATCTGAAGCCCCGGGACGTAGACAGAATACCTGTTGTAGGTGCAGAGCGTTTCCATGTCACCGGCCACCCGATCCTACCTCAGAAAGCGCTAGAGGACATACTGAACAATGATCTAAGGAGACTTCATGATGATGTGCTGGCCAGAGAGAAAAGCCTTCTCATCTCGAAAAAACCAAGATACCCGCTTTACGCGGCTCAGGTTCCGGGTGGGAGGTTATACGTCGATAGATGGCCCGCGGATAAGTTCATCCTGCGATTTGACTACATCTACGACCTATTCCACATGACCAAGTTGGATTTTCAGTTCATCTGCATGTATGCGCTGTATCTCAACTACATCATCAGGCACGAGAACATAAAATATATCAGCGTCGCGGACCCGTACTATATGCACGAGAGCTTCCTGGCAGTCTGCAAAGAGCACCGTGACTATGCGAGCAAGTACATCGGTGAGTTCATGGTCGCTAATAAGGACAAGGAAACGATTCTCCTGCCTTATCATCCCACGTCAGTCATCCACGGATATCCTTTCGTAAGTTTTAATCATTCCTTTGCAAGCATGGAGGCGAATTTGAGGTGTACTTATCTTGCGCAGCGGGGGGGGGGGGCGCCGTCCTCATCTGTCTGTACCCACAATACTCCCATGCTCTATACTTGGACTCAGCGAAGAACATCAAGAAGAGGGATTACACGCACATAAAGTGTGTTCTCGATAGTGACATTTTAACCTTCAGCCTTAGTGGTGGATATATCAAGGTGAAAAAGTACAGGAATAAAGGGCCGGCTTTCGGCCATAAGACCAACTTCTGCTGCATCCAGCAACCGAACGATAGTAAGGCTGATGGATTCTACCTCATGCATCACATGATCGAGTACAGAAGGGATAATGAACGCCTTCGCATGTTAGCTACTTCCAGCGATGCCGAGATTGACAACTGGGCCACAAGCATAGCAAGGACACCGGTTCATCGAATCCGAGCTGAGTTTTATCACGTACAGTGTGAACTTGCCCAAGTGATCATGAAGGAGGTCCTCGAACAATCAGGGATGTTCTACCAAGGGCCAATGAGTTGGGATAATGTCCGAACACTTCTCCGCGCTCAGCGTCTGGACCTGAAGCCGTTCACGAAGCTCGGGTGCTTCCTCCCTGACTATGAAGATTGGAGCGCCGACATGGAGGAGTGATTGACGATGACAATTTGTATGATCAATTAGTACTATTGTCTTTCTATGAAATAGCGTAGTTCGCTCTAGTTAATTAGTTTGGGTATGAGGAACTTCGTTATTTATGTGTACTATAGGTTGCTTGTATTTTGCTAACTATGCCTCTTTGTGTTTCTCAAGTACATTATGTTGCATATTATCGTTGAATTCATCAAAAGACGATGCAGGTACATAGATAAGAGATGGCGAAGGACTGCTACGCCGTATTCATTGGGATGGTTCCAGGAGTGTACGACCACTGGCCAGACAATCAGGCCCAGGTGGACAAGTACCCGGGCGCTAGCCACAAAGGGTTCGATAGAAGAGCCGAAGCGGAAAATAGTTACTTGAGGTGGACGCTCCAGCAAGAGAGGGAGCGAAACCGGTGCCTCAAGAAGTACTACATAGTCGCGCTCTTGCTCATACTGATCGCTCTTCTCTTCTACATCATGGTTTAGATAGAGATGATGAAACTTGTGTGTGTGCCATGACCATGCAATTGCATTTATTCTATACATGACATGACTTGTGTATCGCTATTTTCGAGATGTGATGATATTTGTGTTGGATGATGATGATGATGGTATGACGAGACTACTCTATGTGTATGATATGATGAGAATAATGTATGTTTATTATGATATGATGAAACTACTGTATAGAGCATGCACAAATACATCACAAATGCGTAGGGGAAATAAATCTGTGAAAGCAGGAATATTAGCAGTAGCGCTGGTTTAGCAGCAGCGATTGCTATGGTGCAGCGTTACAGATAGATAGTACTAGCGCTGGTTGAAGCAGCGCTACTGCGCTGGTTTGAGCAGTGCTACTGCTACAACTTAGCTGTAGCGCGTTAGCAGTAGCGCTGCCGCCAGCGCTACTGCTACGGGTATTTCCAGCGCTGCTAGTAGGCTTTCTCCTAGTAGTGGCGGCGCTAGAGTCAAGCGTCTCCAAGGTGGACGAGGACTGAGTCCAGCGCTCGTGACCTCCTGGACTACATGCTGACGCACGTTTTCTCCAACCTGCATCGCCACTACACCACCTTGGACCACTTTGGCGTGATGGACCCGGTGCCTGCGGAGCTCCAGCGCCCCCCTCAGGGAGGAGGTGCACGAGCACGTGGAGTCGCTGGTTGAGCGATTCATCCAGGACATGCTTCCCGAGGGAAGCAGGAGTCTTGGCGCTCTGTCCTCCGGAGGCCATGACGAAGAGGATGCCTCCTTCGCCCGATTTCTATGTTCCTTTCTCGCGATGTTATGGACACACGGCCCCGAGCGGGCGTAATACGTCGCAGGCTGATTTTGCTTACCCGGCATTACTCATCATGACTCGGACGCCATTGCCCCCTCCCTCACGGGGCCTTCCGTCTTCTCTAACACCGCCCCCGTGCCCCAGCCGGCTCGAGAGCTGCGCCCGCGACAAAACTTGTGCCCTTGGCGAGGTTCCACCCAGCGTGAGCCCCCGTGCCGAGGGGTAGGTGCCCGCGAGGTCGGTGAAAGCCTACGTCGTGCAACGCCCTCGGCTCCTGCCCTTGGTGCACGACGCGACCCCGGGTGATATTCCCCGGGGCCCATTGTATTCGGCTCGTGCGTCACGGGCGGGTGGCGTTGAACACATGTAGTTCGAAAAAGGGAGACCTAACAAAATCCAATAGAGATCCAAAAAACCAACGTCTTAACAAAAACGGGGGACGATTTACTTGCGAGCAAATTGAGAGAGGCGGCAGCCGTGTCCTGCATGGGTCAGCTTGGGGTTAGCGTCTTCCCTCAAGCGCGATGGTTGAGGCCTCCACTTGGCATGGGCATAGTCGCGGTTCGACAGTCATTCCGCCAGCACAGAGCTAGGGACTTCCACTAGGGCGTGGGTAGGAGCCCCTCTGCGGCCTCGTACGACACTCCTCGGGAGGCTCCGAGCATGTACAGACCACTCATTCTTATGTGAGAGTGCCACGGTTGGAGATGGTTGGGCGGACACCCCAGGCGCAAGGCTCAGGAGTTCCTAACCCGGTTTTTAAGTCACCCCGCCCGTTTCGAAGCGGTCTTCAGGTTACCCCTGGTTGCGCGCTCCTATGGCCCAAACATGAGTGCATTGCTCCCCGCACGACCACAGGATTGCGCTCCCGCGGCCCAAACATGAGCGCAGTGCACCCCGCGTAGCCGCATGAGTGTTTTATTTAGGCTGTCGCCACAGGAGACGACAGGCGCGAGTCAAACCGCATCCCCTCCATCTACCCGCGACGACTCTCCGAGAGGGTGAGACACCAAGGACGTTGATGAGATGGCTAGCACGGGTGGCCAGCCCGCGAGCCAGAGCTTGGTCACTAGGATTTATCGACGCTGCGAGGACGAGTCCTGACGCAGGCGCCATGTCCAACCCTCCACCATGGAGCCATCACAGGACGACCGTAGGGGCACGGCGGCCCGTAGCATCGGTGGGGCTCCAGAGCCTGAGGCTTAGTCAACAACACAATCTCAATGAAAGTTAATCGAGTCCATTTCATAGCAAAGAAGTGCCTTCGTGAGGCGACGCAAAATACAGGGGATTGCCCGATTCGGACGGAACAAACCGGTTACCTGACGGCCATGCTGCCTTAAAGGTATCAAGCCTCTTGGTGCAATGTACCGCGAGAGCTTGCCTCTTGGGAGACGGACGGATGCCTGAAGCCTCGCGAGGCCCCGATGCCTCCTGAGGCAGCACCGGTCCTTCGAGGGCGGCGCCAGCGCTGCCCAAGCCATGGGGCGCACGAGGCCCTCAGGAGCATGACCCGGTTGGTGTGGAGTCACCGCGCCACTTGCCGCGCGCGGCCCGCGCCTCTCGTGCCCCGACAATCTCCCTGTCGACGAACTCCTGTGGCCCTGGCGCCTGGCGCCATGTCCCCTGCTCGCGAGGGCGCATATTATGGCGTTCTCCTTCCCTTGGTGACCCCGGGCGTTGTTGGGGAACGTTGCATGGGAAACAAAAAATTTCCTACGCACACGCAAGACCTATCCATGGTGATGAGCATCTCCGAGAGGGAGAGTATATCTGCATACCCTTGTAGATCGCTAAGCAGGAAGCGTTAAGAAAGAGGTTGATGTAGTCGAACGTCTTCACGATCCAAATCGCTAGCCATCCCGCGATCCAATCACGATCTAGCGCTGAACGGATGGCACCTCCTCGTTCAGCACACGTACAGCTCGATGACGATCTCCGCCTTCTTGATCCAGCAAGAGGGAGCGGAGAGGTAGATGAGTTCTCCGGCAGCGCGACGGCGGTGGTGGTGGAACTATTCCAGTAGGGCTTCGCCTAAGCAGTGCTAAAAACTAGAGGAAACGATCTATTGGGAGAGAGGGCTGCACCGTGGCCTTTTAGGGTTAGGTGTCTTTGGCCTTCTCTCCCTCTAGTATATATAGGAGGGAGGGGAGGGTCCGGCTCCCCTAGGGAACCCCCTAGGAGTCGGCCGAAGTGGGAGAGGTGGAGGAGTCCAACTCCAATCCTACTCCAAGTAGGATTCCTCTTCCACTTGGTTTTCCTTTCCTCCACTTGGGTTTTTCCACCCCTAGCCGCATGGTCCTTGTTGGGGGGGTTCGGCCAGCCCACTAGGGGCTGGTTTACCTCCTCCCATAGCCCATGAGGCCCTTTGGGGTGAGTGGCCCCTCCCGATGGACCTCCGGGACCCTCCCGGCACTCCCGGTACAGTACCGGAAATACCAGAAGCTTTTCCGGTGACCAAAACGGGACTTCCTATGTATTAATATTTACCTCCGGACCATTCTGGAGCTCCTCGTGATGTCCGGGATCTCATCCGGGACTCCGAACAACCTTCGGTAACCACCATACATAACTCAATACTACCGAAACGTCACCGAACGTTAAGTGTGCAGACCCTGCGGGTTCGAGAACTATGTAGACATGACCGAGACACCTCAACGGTCAATAACCAGTAGCGGGACCTGGATGTCCATATTGGTTCCTACATATTCTATGAAGATCTTTATCGGTTGAACCTCTATGTCAAGGATTCAGTTAATCCCGTATGTTGTTCCCTTTGTTCTTCGGTATGTTACTTGCCCGAGATTCGATCGTCGGTATCTCTATACCTAGTTCAATCTCATTACCGGCAAGTCTCTTTACTCGTTCCGTAATACAAGATCCCGTGGCTAACACTTAGTCACATTGCTTGCAAGGCTTATTGTGATGTTGTATTACCGAGTGGGCCCTGAGATACCTCTCCGTCATACGGAGTAACAAATCCCAGTCTCGATCCATGCCAGCTCAAGAGACACCTTCGGAGATACCTGTAGAGCATCTTTATAGTCACCCAGTTACGTTGTTACGTTTGATACACACAAGGTATTCCTCCAGTGTCAGTGAGTTGCATGATCTCATGGTCATAGGAACAGATACTTGACATGCAGAAAACAATAGCAATAAACTAACACGATCATATGCTACGTTCATAGTTTGGGTCTTCTCCATCACATCATTCTCCTAATGATGTGATCCTGTTATCAAATGACATCTCATGTCTATGGCTAGGAAACCTTGACCATCTTTGATCAACAAGCTAGTCTTCTAGAGGCATACTAGGGACAGAGTGTTGTCTATGTATCCACACGTGTATTAGTGTTTCCAATCAATACAATTATAGCATGGATAATAAACGATTATCATGAACAAGGAAATATAATAATAACTACTTTTATTATTGCCTCTAGGGCATATTTCCAACAGTCTCCCACTTGTACTAGAGTCAATAATCTAGCTCACATCACTATGTGATTTACATTGTAATGAATCTAACACCCATACAGTTCTGGTGTTGATCATGTTTAGCCCTTGGAAGAGGTTTAGTCATCAGATCTGCAACATTCAGATCCGTGTGCACTTTGCAAATATTTATGTCGTCCTCCTTAATGTAATCACGGATGGAATTGAAACGTCTCTTTATGTGTGTGGTCGACTTGTGAAACCTTGGTTCCTTGGCTAGAGCAATGGCACCAGTGTTGTCACAGAACAGAGTCATTGGGTTTAGTGCACTAGGCACTACTCCAAGATCTGTCATGAACTCCTTCATCCAGACACCTTCCTTCGCCGCCTCCGAGGCAGCGATGTACTCCGCTTCGCATGTAGAATCAGCTACCATGCTCTGCTTGGAACTGCACCAGCTTACCGCATGCCCATTGAGAATAAATACGTATCCGGTTTGAGACTTAGAGTCATCCGGATCAGTGTCAAAGCTTGCATCGACGTAACCCTTTACGACGAGCTCTTGATCACCTCCATAAACGAGAAACATGTCCTTACTTCTTTTCAGGTACTTAAGGATATTCTTGACCGCCGTCCAGTGTTCCATTCCTGGATCACTTTGAAACCTGCCGGCCATACTTATGGCAAGGCTGACATCGGGTCTTGTGCACAACATTGCATACATCATAGAGCCTATGGCTGGATGACACTCATCTTTTCTCTATCTTCTGCAGTCACTAGGCATTGAGTCTTACTCAACTTCACACCTTGCAATACAGGCAAGAACCCCTTCTTGGACTGATCCATTTTGAACTTCTTCAAAACTTTGTCAAGGTATGTGCTCTGTGAAAGTCCTATTAAGCGTCTCGATCTATCTCTATAGATCTTGATGCCTAATATGAAAGCAGCTTCTCCTAGGCCTTTCATTGAAAAAGCCTTGTTCAAATATTCCTTCGCGCTTTCCAACATTTCTATATTGTTTCCAATCAGCAATATGTCATCCACATATAATATTAGAAATGCTATAGAGCTCCCACTCACTTTCTTGTAAATACAAGCTTCTCCCTAAACTTGTATAAACCCGAACGCTTTGATCACCACATCAAAGCGAAGATTCCTACTCTGAGATGCTTGCACCAGTCCATAAATGGATCGCTGGAGTTTGCAAACTTTGTCAGCATTCTCTGGATCGACAAAACCTTCTGGTTGCATCATTTACAACTCTTCCTTTAGGAAACCGTTAAGGAACGCTGTTTTGACATCCATCTGCCAAATTTCATAATCGAAAAAGGCAGCTATTGCTCACATGATTCTGACGGACTTAAGCATCGCTACGGGTGAGAAGGTCTCATCGTAGTCAACTCCTTGAACTTGTGAAAAACCCTTTGCCACAAGTCGAGCTTTATAGACGGTGACATTACCGTCCGCGTCCGTCTTCCTCTTAAAGATCCATTTGTTCTGAATGGCCTTTCGCCCTTCAGGTAATACTTCCAAAGCCCATACTTTGTTTTCATACATGGTCCCCATCTCGAATTTCATGGCCTCTAACCATTTCTCGGAATCCAGGCCCATCATCGCTTCTCCATAGCTCGTAGGTTCATCGTTGTCCAACCACATGACCTCTAAGACAGGGTTGCCATACCACTCAGGAGCAGTACGCGTCCTTGTCGACCTACGAGGTTCGATAGCAACTTGATCCAGAGCTTCATGATCATCATCATTAACTTCCTCTTCAACTGATGTAGGCTCTACAGAAACATCTTTCTACGCTGCGCTACTCTCTGGTTGAAGTAAAGGTTCAACAACCTCATCAAGTTCTATCTTCCTCCCACTCAATTCTTTCGAGAGAAACTCTTTCTCAAGAAATGTTCCGTTTTTAGCAACAAACACTTTGCCTTCGGATCTGAGATAGAAGGTATACCCAGCTGTCTCTTTTGGGTATCCTATGAAGACGCATTTCTCCGCTTTGGGTTCCAGCTTTTCCGGCTGAAGCTTTTAGACATAAGCATCACATCCCCAAACTTTAAGAAATGACAACTTTGGCTTCTTGCCAAACCATAGTTCATATGGCGTCGTCTCAACGGATTTCAATGGTGCCCTATTTAAAGTGAATGCAGTTGTCTCTAATGCATAACCCCAAAACGATAGTGGCAAATCGGCAAGAGACATCATAGATCGCACCATATCCAATAAGGTTCGATTACGACGTTCGGACACACCATTACGCTGTGGTGTTCCAGGCGGTGTCAATTGTGAAACAATTCCACATTGTCTTAAGTGACTGCCAAACTCATAACTCAGATATTCTCCTCCTCAATCAGATCGCAGGAATTTGATCTTCTTGTTATGATGATTCTCAACTTCACTTTGAAATTGCTTGAACTTTTCAAACGTTTCAGACTTGTGTTTCATTAAGTAAATATACCCATATCTACTTAAATCATCAGTGAAGGTGAGAAAATAACGATATCCACCGCGCGCTTCAATGCTCATCGGACCACACACAGCAGTATGTATGATTTCGAATAAGTCACTTGCCCGTTCCATTGTTCCAGAGAACCGGGTCTTAGTCATCTTGCCCATGAGGCATGGTTCACATGTGTCAAGTGATTCAAAATAAAGTGACTCCAAAAGTCCATCAGCATGGAGCTTCTTCATGCATTTTACACCAATAGGACCTAAGCGGCAGTGCCACAAGAAAGTGGTACTATCATTATCAATTCTACATCTTTTGGCATCAATGTTATGAACATGTGTATCATCACTATCGAGATTCAATAAGAATAAACCCCTCACATTGGGTGCATTACCATATAAGATATTACTCATATAAATAGAACAACCATTATTCTATGATTTAAATGAGTAACCGTCTCGCAATAAACAAGATCGAAATATAATGTTCATGCTTAACGCAGGCACTAAATAACAATTATTCAGGTTCATCACTAATCCCGATGGTAATCGAAGAGCGAGCGTGCCGACGGCGATCACATCAACCTTGGAACCATTTCCCACGCGCATCGTCACTTCGTCCTTTACCAGCCTCCGTCTATTCCGCAGTTCCTGTTTTGAGTTGCAAATGTGAGCAACCGCACCGGTATCAAATTCCCAGGCACAACAACGAGAGTTGGTAAGGTACACATCAATAACATGTATATCATATATACCTTGTTTGTTGTTGGCCGCCTTCTTGTCAGCCAGATACTTGGGGCAGTTCCGCTTCAAGTGACCAGTTCCCTTGCAATGAAAGCACCCAGTTTCTGGCTTGGGTCCAGCCTTGGGTTTCTTCACGGGAGGGGCAACTGATTTGCCAGTCTTCTTGGAGTTACCCTTCTTACCCTTGCCATTCATCTTGAAACTAGTAGTTTTATTGTCCATCAACACTTGATGCTCCTTCTGAATCTCAGACTCAGTGACTTTCAAGATCGCAAACAGCTCGGCGACTGACTTGTTCATCCCGTGCATGTTATAGTTCAACACGAAGCTCTTGTAGCTAGGTGGCAATGATTGAAGAACTCTGTCACTGATCGCCTTTGCTGGAAGGGGCATTCCTAATTCAGCCAGATGGGTGGAATACCCAGACATTTTGAGTATGTGTTCATTGACAAACCCGTTCTCCTCCATCTTGCAGGCATAGAACTTATCGGAGGTCTCATGCCTCTCGATCCGGGCATTCTTCTGAAAGATAAACTTCAACTCCTGGAACATATCATATGCTCCATGACGTTCAAAACGTCTTTGAAGTCCCGGTTCTAAGCCATACAACATTGCACATTGAACCATTGAGTAATCATCAGAACGTGCCTGCGAGGCGTTCGCAACGTCTGGAGACTCTACTGGAGCGGGTGGATCACCAAGCAGTGCATCAAGGACATAAGCCTTTTGGGAAGCCGTAAGGATATACCTTAGATTACGGGCTCAGTCCACAAAGTTACTTCCATCATTTTTCAACTTAGCTTTCTCTAGGAACGCATTAAAATTCAAGGGTTCTACTGCGCGAGCCATTGATCTACCACATAAATTTTGCAAAAACACCTTAGACTATTGTTCAAGATAATGAGTTTAGTTAATCATATTACTTAAAAAACTCCCACTCAAATTGATATCCCTCTGGTCATTCGAGTGTCACATGATCCAAATTCACCAACTCAAGTCCGATCATCACGTGAGATGAGGTGGTTTCAATGGTGAACATCTTCATATTGATCATATCAACTATATGACTCATGTTCGACCTTTCGGTCTCTTGTGTTCTGAGGCCATGTCCGTACATGCTAGGCTCATCAAGTTTAACCCGAGTGATCCGCATGTGCAACACTGACTTGCACCCGTTGTATGTGAACGTAGAGTCTATCACACCCGATCATCACGTGGTATCTCGAAACGACGAACTTTCGCAACGGTGCACACTCGGGGAGAACACAATTTATCTTGAAATTTTAGTGAGGGATCACCTTATAATGCTACCATTGTCCTAAGCAAAATAAGATGCATAAAAGGATTAACATCACATGCAAATCATAAGTGACATGATATGGCCATGAACTTGAGCTTTTGATCTCCATGTACAAAGCTCCGGCATGATCTCCATCGTCACCGGCATGACACCATGATCTCCATCATCTTGATCTCCATCAACGTGTCCCCATGAGGTTGTCGCGCCAACTATTGCTTCTACGACTATTGCTAACTCATAGCGATAAAGTAAAGCAAAATGGCGAAAATAAATTAAAGACAACCCTATGGCTCCTGCCGGTTGCCGTACTCATCGACATGCAAGTCGTGATATTCTATACAAAACATGGTCATCTCATACATCACATATATCTCATCATGTAATTCGCCATATCACATCACAACATACCCTGCAAAAACAAGTTAGACGTCCTCTAATTGTTGTTGCATGTTTTACGTGGCTGCTACGGGTATCTAGCAAGAACAATTCTTACCTACGCAAAAAACCACAATGGTGATACACAAATTGCTATTCAACCTTCTCAAGGACCGCCTTTATCGAATTCGATCCAACTAAAGTGGGAGAAACAGACACCCGCCATCCATCTTTATGCAACAAAGTTACATGTCAGTTGATGGAACCGGTCTCTCGTAAGCGTACGAGTAATGTTGGTCTGGGCCGCTTCATCCCACAATACCGCTGAATCAAGAAAAGACCAAGGGAGGAAGCAATCTGAATATCAATGCCCACAAACTCCTTTGTGTTCTACTCGTGATCTCATCTACACATAGACCTAGCTCTGATACCACTGTTTTGGAACGTTGCGTGGGAAACAAAAAAATTCCTGCGCACACGCAAGATCTATCCATGGTGATGAGCATCTACGAGAGGGTGAGTGGATCTACATACCCTTGTAGATCGCTAAGCGGGAAGCATTAAGAAACACGGTTGATGTAGTCGAACGTCTTCACGATCCAAATCGCTAGCCATCCCGCGATCCAATCACGATCTAGGGCCGAACGGACAGCACCTCCGCGTTCAGCACACGTACAGCTCGATGACGATCTCCGCCTTCTTGATCCAACAAGAGGGAGCAGAGAGGTAGATGAGTTCTCCGGCAGTGCGACGGCGCGGCAGCGGTGGTGGTGGAACTATTCCAGCATGGCTTCGCCTAAGCACTGCTGAAAACTAGAGGAAACAATCTATTGGGAGAGAGGGCTGCACCGTGGCCTTTTAGGGTTAGGTGTCTTTGGCCTTCTCTCCCTCTAGTATATATAGGAGGGAGGGGAGGGGCCGGCTCCCCTAGGGAACTCCCTAGAAGTCGGCCGAAGTGGGAGAGGTCGAGGAGTCCAACTCCAATCCTACTCCAAGTAGGATTCCTCTTCCACTTGGTTTTCCTTTCCTCCACTTGGGTTTTTCCAGCCCTAGCCGCATGGGCCTTGTTGGGGGGGGGGGGTTCGGCCAGCCAACTAGGGGCTGGTTTACCTCCTCCCACAGCCCATGAGGCCCTTTGGGGTGAGTGGCCCCTCCCGATGGACCTCCAGGACCCTCCCGGCACTCCCGGTACACTACCGGAAATACTCGAAGCTTTTCCGGTGACCAAAACGGGACTTCCTATATATCAATCTTTACCTCCGGACCATTTCGGAGCTCCTCATGATGTCCGGGATCTCATCCGGGACGCTGAACAACCTTCGGTCACCACCATACATAACTCAATACTACCGAAACGTCACCGAACGTTAAGTGTGCAGACCCTGCGGGTTCGAGAACTATGTAGACATGACCGAGATGTCCATATTGGTTCCTACATATTCTACGAAGATCTTTATCGGTTGAACCTCTATGTCAAGGATTCAGTTAATCCCGTATGCTGTTCCCTTTGTTCTTCGGTATGTTACTTGCCCGAGATTCGATCGTCGGTATCTCTATACCTAGTTCAATCTCGATACCGGCAAGTCTCCTTACTCGTTCCGTAATACAAGATCCCATGGCTAACACTTAGTCACATTGCTTGCAAGGCTTATTGTGATGTTGTATTACCGAGTGGGCCCTGAGATACCTCTTCGTCATACGGAGTAACAAATCCTAGTCTCGATCCATGCCAGCTCAAGAGACACCTTCGGAGATACCTGTAGAGCATCTTTATAGTCACCTAGTTACGTTGTGATGTTTGATACACACAAGGTATTCCTCCGGTGTCAGTGAGTTGCATGATCTCATGGTCACAGGAATAGATACTTGACTTGCAGAAAACAATAGCAATAAACTGAAACGATCATATGCTACGTTCATAGTTTGGGTCTTGTCCATCACATCATTCTCCTAATGATGTGATCCTGTTATCAAATGACATCTCATGTCTATGGCTAGGAAACCTTGACCATCTTTGATCAACAAGCTAGTCTTCTAGAGGCATACTAGGGACACAGTGTTGTCTATGTATCCACACATGTATCAGTGTTTCCAATCAATACAATTATAGCATGGATAATAAACGATTATCATGAACAAGGAAATATAATAATAACTACTTTTATTACTGCCTCTAGGGCATATTTCCAATAGGCGCCTCCTTATTGCACTGGCCAAGCCAGGTTCTCTTATAATGGAAGCCCCCGAGCCCGGCTTGAGGGGGGGGGGACGCGGGCGTGTCCTCCTATGCCGGGAGGGCATGGGCGCTGGCGACGGGGGCGGGGTTCGTGGCGCCGGCGTCCGCTGCGTCTCCGCCCAGGACGCAGGCCACCGCGTGAGGACCTTGATCTTCCCCGTGCCCTTCGCCACATGCCCCGTAGTCGACCTTCCCTGGTAGACGCGATCACGGCAACTTGGCGGCGCCGTTTCGGGCGCGGGCTCCAGGCGTCCGCTGGCGCCAAGCGTCTGCCCAAAGCTGACTGCCTCTGACGCCACCACGGGGTTGGCCACGACCGTTCTAGTGAGGGCTGTCACTGGGGCCATCTTCCGGGTCTCCCCCATGGTCACCTCCATGTCCGAAAGCTCAGGCGCCGCGGTCCCGGCGCCGGTTGGCGCGTTCACGACGGGAAAGCCCGGGCGCCGGCCGCCCTCAGTGTTGTGGGTGCGCGCGTTGGGGTGAGCGCAAAACACCCCGCCAGTCCCTCCGGGCACGCCACCGTAGGGGCTGGGCGGCAGCCAAAAAGCTGGTCACTGGGACCCGAAGGAGGAGGAGTACTATGCGAGGCGGGCCCCGCGCGGGCCCCTCAGGCTGGGGGCCGGGTGAGTCATCGTGCGGTGGCGGAGGTGGCCCGTTGGCTGAGCCCTCCGTTTCTGGCGCCGGGGGTCGAAGAGGGAGGTAAGGAGCCAGGGCCCTCCTAGCGACGGTGACAAGCTCGGCGATGTGGTTGACCTAGGCATCGTAACCCCCGTCCGTCGTGCGGTGGCGAAGCAACTCGCTCGCCATGAGGAGGGCGTCCTGCGTGTTTAGGTCCCCCACGTGGGCACAGGCCGAGGGGGATGCCACGGAAAGCGTAATGGGGCGGCCGCCCTGCCACTGCGGAGGCCGCGAGGGGCTCTGCTGCGCATGGGTGGCGTGGGTGGCGACAGTGGTGGCGGCTGTAGGATTCAGAGCTCCGCAAAGTCAAGAAGGTTCGAACTCTGGGGCGTGTGCGAAGGTTCTTCCCAGCTCAATCCTCGTTGATGTGCAAGAAGATGGACTCAACGATTTATCCAGGTTCGGGCCACCTTGCAATGTAAAACCCTACTCCTTCCTTTGGTGGATTGGCCTCACGAGGAGGTTTGTGGATGAACAAGTAAAGTGGTTGAGCGACCTCGCGAGGGCTCTTGGGTGTGGGTGGATCCGATCCCCCCTCTATGGTGGTGCCTAGTCCCTATTTATAGTGGGCCTTGGTCCTCTTCCGTTATCGCACTGGCGGGAAGGGATCCCACAACGACCAAATTTGAAAAGGGACAGGAGGTACAGCTTATCCTGACTAAAGGTGGTCTTCGCCTGCAAAGCTCCTAGCGTGACGCAGAGGTGGGCTCGGCGATGACATCCGTCCTGCCGAGCCCGTGGTCTTGGTCTCGTTGCACCGGAATGGAAACCTTTGGGGGGCTTCCTTGGGAACCCGCGTCTGTCCTTGCTTTGTTTGCACGAAAGAGGAAACTGTCTCTACTGCGCCCGTTGGCGTCCGCCTGCTTTGGTTGTCGTGGCACACATCATCACAGCCTCCTGAGGCCAGGCGCCTGCATAGGAGTCTCCGTTCCTCGGGAGGCAGCCTGAGGAGGCCGCTCCCTTGGAGGTCTTGGCGCTGTTCCGCTCGTGAGGTTGGGGCCCTCGCGAGGGCCTTGTCTTGGGGAGTTTGCTGCCAGGCCGCGCCGGGCCATTGAGGTGGGCCACGCGCTGGGCCGCAGGCAGGCAGGTCTGGGTACCCCCAAACCCAGAATGCCGACTGTAGCCCTGGAGCCCAAGGCGCGCTTGGTGTGGCTTCGAGGCGAAGCCAAGGAAGGATGGCCCAAATGCCGTGGGCCCCAACCGCCTGCGGGCCAGGCCCGACGCATGGCGCACAATAGTACGTGAATGCCTCCACTTCCCCACGTAGCCTCGGCAATCGCCGGTGCTGACAAAAACCTGTCGCGCGCGGCGGGGCCAGCATTGCTCTTCCCCTCGCCCCTTCCTTCTCCCCCTCTTCCTCTGCAAGATCGCGCCTTTCCCGCCAGATCTCGCGCTTGCTCCAATCTGTGCCTCCGCCATGGCCCCCAAGAAGAAGAGGGGAAGGACCACGATGATGCCGGAGCCCCGGCTAGGACCAGAGCCCGCTCTGGGCCGGTCCTCTGTTGTTAACCTCGAGGGACTGGACAAAGTCCGGCGAGCTGCCGCCACCGATACCAATGAGTGGGGGGCGACGAAAATCTGGCTCGCCTCCCAGCTGCCGGCGGATCTGGAAGCCACCGACATTCCCCTTCATCTCCATGCCATCTTCTCTGGCTTGCTGCCGCCATTTTCGGACTTCTTCAATGCCGTGCTCACACATTACCAGGTCCATGTGTTACACCTCAACCCTGGTTCCATCGTCCTCCTTTCTGCCTTCGCGTTCCTGTGCGAGGCCTTTGTGGGCATCTCTCCATCCGTGGCTCTGCTTCGCCACTTCTTCTCCCTCCAGATGGTTGACGGCGGGTAGTGCTCGGGGTGCACGTCGTTCCGAGCGGCGGACGCGTCGGCGGGGGAGGCCATTGACACCGAGCTTCATCCGGATGCGAAGGGCTTCCAGAGGCAATGGGTGTACGTCGATGCCGTCATGTACAGCCCCCTGCTCCAGGCTCCGGAAGCCACTGCGGTGCCGAGCCCCGGTTGGGGGGACGCGAGGCTTGTTGATCCGCGGCTTGCGCGGGTTGCCGCTAGGTTGGCCGTCTTGAAGGAGGCGTGTGTGAAGATGGCGATGGTGGTGAGGGAGTTCATCCGTCGGTGAATCTCTCCCCTCCAACGCAACTCTCATCCCATGTGGGGCTTTGCCGGTCGCGACGATGCCATGAGGCTTCAGGTGCCTCCCCTTCCTTCCAGCTCGCTGCGCGAGGTGCTCCGCCTCCTGACCGGCGGGGAACCCGCCAAACTCCCTCTCGGAGGGCTCCCCTTGTATAATCACCCAAACAGGAGGGCCTTCGTCCAGAGGATGCCATGGTTTGACAAGTGGGGGCTACTTCCCGAGGTCCAAGCGGATCCTCGCGACGCCCTCCCCGTGATGACCCCAGCCTTCGGAGGCCCTGAGGTTAGTGCCCCTCACGCGATGGAGGAGCGCTCTGGGCTGTCACCCCTCAAGTGTCCACATCCGCCCCTCCGTGTGGCACAGGTGAAGCCCCGCCCGGAGGTGCGATCGCCGCTACTGCCGCTGAGTGCCATGCGCCAGACGTCAGCGAGCCGTCTCCTGGCTCCTGCGTGCATCGGGGGAAGAGGAAGTCCAGGGGCCACAATGTCCCGCCCCCCGGTAGTTTGAGGAAGAGGAACTGTATCGCCCTGGATGAGTAAGCGCCCGACTTCTCTCCATTTTCCGTATGACGCGCACTTCTGAGTCTTTGCTCCACAGGTCCCCTCTTGACGAAGGAAAGGGCGCAACTCCTCCACCACCTCCCGTGGATGTTGGATCTGTCGCGGCCCCGTGTTCCGACAGCCGCGACCTCGCGCAGGGAGGTGCCTGCGGGACCCAATCTGCCTCTTGGGGGCCTCAGGCCTGAGCTTCCGGCGTTCCCCCTCGGGCTTGGCCTCCGGCTTGCGGGGGCTGGCCAGAGGGTTCCCCTGACGATTCTTCCTGGTAGCTGGGCGTCCGAGGCGTTGGCGCCTTCTTCGAGCGAAGGGGCGAATCCTCATGAGGCCCTACACCGGGCCGGGGGGCCAAATAGTGGGCCCTCGGCCTTCGGATCTTCGTTGGAGATGGGTGGCCCTTCGCGCGCCTTCCCTGCCGACCAATGGGCGGAGGAAATCCCCGATCGAGCGCTGGAGCTCGCTTGCGGTCGCAGCGCCACCTGGCACGGCCTTCTTCAAGACGCGGAGAGCGCGCTAGGCCGTCTTGGGGCCAAGCTTAATGATGTCGACGCATGCCTTGAGGCGGAACGCTCGTGCCTGGCACGCGAATGGCGCCATCTCAGGACCGCCATCAACCTTGGTCCTCTACAATGCGAACACGCCCGTGCGAAGGCCGAAGAATCCCTTGCCGCGGCGAGGGAGGTCCGTGCCGTGCTCTTGAGGAAGCTGGGGCCACGAACTGACGGCGTGAGGCCGCGGAGAAGCGCGGTGAAGAGCTTCGAGCTTCCAATGCCGCCCTTGAGCGGCAAGTCCAAGCATGCAAGGCCGCGCTCGCCGCCTTGGCGGGCAGTCCGTCCACGAGCGAAGCGAAGCTCCGCATGCTCGAGGATATGCTGACGCTGGAGGCACTGGAGCAGAGCCTCGAGCATGAGCGGCTGGAGGTGATGGAGCGCCAAGTGGCCATCGCCGAGGACTCCCTCGCCTCTCGGGAGGCGAAGATCCAGGAAGAGATCAACGAGAAGGTGGCGGAGGTTCGCCGGACCCTCGCCAAGGACTATCGCGGGAAGACGAAGCTTCAGGAGTCCCATTTTTGCAAGCGGCGCGACGACCTGAAAGGTGCGGCCTATAGCCTCAGGAAGAAGTTAGTTGCGGCGGAGGAACGCAAAAGAGCTGCGGTGAATGCCCGAACGACCACTGAAGCCGAGCTGGCTTTCCTTTATATGCAAGTGGAGGGTGCAACTTCCCTCGCGGAGAAAGCCATGGACGAGGCGAACCGCGTCCGGGGACTGCTGCACACGCGCTCCCAGATGTTCCAGGCCCACGAGAGGAGGGCCCATCGAGCCCTGAGCAGTATCTGCAACAAGAGCATCCCAAGTATGCTCGTTCATGATGACGCCGGCTACCTTGACTTCTTCACCAAGATCGTGGAGCGCCTTGAAGGGGGAGCAGACAAGGCCCACCAGCTCGCGGTGGAGAAGAGTCGTGACCTCCTTTCATAGAGCGTCCTCGCGCGTCTTTAGTCACCTCCTTCGCTTCGACCCCAACTTCGACTTTGACTCCGTGACAGCCCCCGTGCCCGAGGTGATTCAAGGCGCTCTCGGGGACTGGGTGGAGGATCACGTGGACGACCTGATCGCGGAGTTTTCCCCGGCTGAGGGAGAGGATCGGCCTTTGATCGAAGGGCGTGAGTCCGACGGTGATGGCGGTGACAGCGGCCATGGTGACAGCACATCTCCCGAGGTCAACTTTTTCCTGTTTTTCCTGTCAAAATTTTGAACATGCCCCTGAGGAGGAGTGAGAGTATTTTGGATGAAACTCCTTTGTGATGCTCTAAGTAGCGCTGTACTTCCTTGTGTCGCCTTTCCTTTGTTTGTCGTGGGTCGCGACCCCTGCGGAGGGGTGAGTTATTACCAGTATACCGAGTCGTGGTGCCCGGCCAAGGTCTGGAGGCGGACGTTTTGACAAGGGCCTCGGGCCACATGTGGCTGCTGGCTCGCTTGAGAGCGTCACGCGAGGGTTCGGACGCCAAATCACTGACGAGGCGTGCTCGCGGGCGGGCCTGCGGCTGTTGTGATCTGGGCCCTCGGGAAAGGCCCTTAGCACCGCTGGGGCTGTCCCAACGCGCACACCGTGCCCCAGCAGCCGCTCGTGGGGTGTGCGCGAGGGAGATGGCAAGGAGAAACGAGGCTCAAGACAAGGAACACCTCCAGGAGAAAAATCCCTCACCCTTCTTTTCGAATAAAAGCGCGAAAACTCCAAATTTTTATTCTAAGAAATGGCAAATTCGGTTACAAAAGAGAGCAAAGAACAGCCACGTCCGACACCTAACAGCCAGTCTTCGTCTTCCCCCAGCGCGAAGCGTAGGGCTTCCACTAGGCGTGGGCATAGTCATTGGAGGACCGTGTCGTCCGCCAGCGCGGAGCATGGGGCGTCTACTTGGGCATGGGTGGCGGCCCCTCCGCGTCCTCGGGGGACCCCGGGCGTATACAGCCCACTCATTATTACGCGAGAGTGTCACGGTTGGAGCCTGGGGGGGCGCTCCAGGCCTCTGGGGCACGGATCCCGTCCCTCGAAGCCTCCGGCTCCTGTGGGACTGGAGGCAGATGCCGTCGCCGTGGTAGCGCCACGGCTATTTGAGGGGCAGATAGGGCCCGGTGTCGGGCCCTCCCACCGTGCGTGAGGTCAGCTCCCGATGCGTCACCCCGGCGCGCCTTGCCAGGGTGCACGGGTGCCTCGCTCGGGCACTCGTCCCTCCGTCTCCAAGCAGGCAGCGCCTGGCCCGGTGACGAGGACGAGCGCTCCAGCTTTTGTCGCCAGGCAGGCACTGCCCTACCTGGAGACATGGGCGTGTGTTCCACCCTCTGTCTCCAGACAGGCGGTGCCTGGCCCGGTGATGGGACGAGTGCTCCAGCTTCTGTCGCCAGGCAGGCAATGCCCAGCCTGGAGACATGGGCGTGTGTTCCACCCTCCGTCTCCAGACAGGCAGCGCCTGCCCCAACGACGTGGATGAGTGTTCTGGCTTCTGTCGCCAGGCAGGCAACGCTCAACCTGGAGACATGGGAGTGTGTTCCACCCACCGTCTCTAGACAGGCAGCGCCTGCCCTGACGACGTGGATGAGAGCTCCAGCTTCTGTCGTGAGGCAGGCAACGCCCAGCCTGGAGACATGGGCGTGTGTTCCACCCTTCGTCTCCAGACAGGTAGCGCCTGCCCTGACGACGTGGATGAGTGCTCCGACTTCTGTCGCCAGGCAGGCAACGCCCAGCCTGGAGACATGGGCATGTGTTCCACCCTCCGTCTCCAGGCAGGTAGTGTCCGACCTGACGACGTGTGTGCCTCGCGATGTTGCTTACGCCAGGCAGTCTCACGAGGCCGGCCGTGCCAGCTCTCCCCGTGAAGCCGCTCTCGCCAGGACCGGCAGTGGCCGCCCATGAGGATGTGGCCGCTCCATGGGGTGTCGATGTAGATGTGCGGTCCGCCGCCCGCGTTAGGGGCAGCGGCCGCACCGGGCAGTGCAGGGCATTGCGTGCCACACATCGCTCGCAGCTTGCGAAGTTCCCCTTCTGTGCCGGTGACGAACCTTCTCGAGCCCGACGCCTCGCGCCGCGCTCCTCGCTCGCGGGGGCGCATACCGAAACACGTCTCCAAGCGGTGCCCGAGCGCCTCTCTCGTCGCTCCAGTCTGGTCTGTAGCTCAACAGGTTGAAGCCCCAGAGCCCGCTTCGGAGGAGAGTGCCAGAACCCCGCCGGCGTTGTTGCCGGGCTCGGCTACGCGTACCAGCCAGTCGCCGTAGCGATTTTTGGCGGAGTGGTAATGCAGCAGCTCGCACGCCACGCGCGACGCAGTCCGTGCGTTCACCGACCATCGGCAAACACCGGAGGATGACACCGCGGCGAGGGCGAGGGTCGGAGTAGCCCCGCGACCATCGCGCTGCACGGTGCGCAACGGTGATAGGTCTTGCTGCCCATGCGCCTACGGGTTGGCGGCAACACTAGCCACAGGAGGGGTGGAGGGGCGTGGGAGGCCGTGGCCCACGGGCTCCGTCCAGGCGACACGGGCAGCTCGGCGCGAACTCGGCGCGCGCGTGCCATTGGAGTGACGGAGCGGAGACGGAGCGCAACTGGGAAGGATTCTGACACGCCCCCTACCTGGCGCGCCAAATGTTGGATTCAGAGCTCCGCAAACTCAAGAAGGTTCGAACTCTGGGGCGTGTGCGAAGGTCCTTCCCAGGTCAAGCCTCATCGACGTGCATGAAGATGGACTCAACGATTTACCCAGGTTCGGGCCACCTTGCGGTGTAAAACCCTACTCCTGCCTTTGGTGGATTGGCCTCACGAGGAGGTTTGTGGATGAACAAGTATAGTGGTTGAGCGACGTCGCGAGGGCTCTTGGGTGTGGGTGGATCCGATCCCCCTCTATGGTGGTGGCTAGTCCCTATTTATAGCGGGCCTTGGTCCTCTTCCCTGATCGCACTAGCGGGAAGGGATCCCACAACGGCCAAATTTGAAAGGGGAAGGAGGTACAACCTATCTTGACTAAAGGTGGTCTTCGCCTGCAAAGCTCCTGGCGAGACGCAGAGGTGGGCTCAGCGATGACATCCGTCATTCCGAGCCCATGGTCTTGGTCTCGTTGCACCGGAATGGAAACCTTTGGGGGGCTTCCTTGGGAACCCGCGTCTGTCCTTGCTTCCTTAACACGAAAGAGGAAACTGTCTCTACTGCGCCCGCTGGCGCCCGCTTGCTTTGCTTGTCGTGGCTCACATCATCACATCCTCCTGAGACCAGGCGGCTGCATAGGAGTCTTCGTTCCTCGTGAGGAAGCCTGAGGAGGCCGCTCCCCTGGAGGTCTTGGTGTTGTTCCGTTCGTGAGGCTGGGGCCCTCGCGAGGGCCTTGTCTTGGGGAGTTTGCTGCCAGGCCGCGTTGTGCCATCGAGGTGGGCCACGCTGTCGGTTTCAAATCTGGCATATCTCGTAGTAAGGGTCCTAAGCTAAGCGTCTTGGAGCGATGGTAACACGGACACAGGATTTTACCTAGGTTCGGGCTCTCTCGAAGAGAGAATACCCGACGTCCTGCTTTTGATTGTATTCATATGGGGTGTTGTACAAAGTACATGTATCTACCACGAGATTATGAGATGTAATATATTCATCTATTGACTAGCCTGGCCTCGGTTTATATATGCACCGTAGGCCTAGGGTTTAGAGGAGTCCTTGTCTTGTGCGCCAAGTCTTGTGGAATCCTCCTTGTATTCGGCATGGGCTGCCCGAAGTGGCCCATTAGTGAATCATCACGGGGGTCCTCGGCCCGACCCACTGGTCGGGAGCCGACGTGGTGAGTACCCCCTAGTCCAGGACACCGTTAGTAGCCCCTTGAACCGGTCTTCAAGTTGGGGACGCTCCTCGGTTCTTCCGAACAGTTCTTTGTCTTCGGTCGTCGGTCTCAAAAACTGGTTCAACAAATCTTCCCATGTCCGATCTTGAGGATCGCCGAGCTGAATCCAAAGAGTTCACACGTCGGGCATCCGAGGAGCCCCTTTAAGTTATCGGCCTTTATCAATGCCTTATTATTTTTTACGCCACACCTCGGGTTCGAAGGGTTTCCCATGCGGCGGTGTCCTCTTGCGTCCGAGCTGCAACGCCGAACTGCATCTGAGGTGTCTTTTTACAGCCGAGCTCCAACGCCGGACTATGTCCGAGCTTCAACGCCGGACTATATCCGAGGTATCTTTTTGCAGCCGAGCCCCAACGCCGGACTGTGTCCGAGCTCCAACGCCGGACTGTGTTCGAGCTCCAATGCCGAACTGTGTTCGAGCTCCAACGCCGAACTGTGTTCGAGCTCCAACGCCGAACTGTATCCGAGGTGTCATAGATTACCTCGGTCTTGAAAAAGTTGAAGGACTTCATCCAAGCTTAAATGCCGGAATAGTCTTTTATGGTGCCAGCCCTTCACATCCTAGCTTTATACCGGACTGCTTCTAAGGTGTCTCCGATCTTGAGCTTTATGTCGGACTGCTTCCGAGCTCCAACGCCGGACTGCATCCAAGCTCCAATGATGATCAGCGTCCGAGGTATCATAAACTACCTTGGACCTTAAAAAATTAAAGGAATTCGTCCGAGCTTTAATGTTCGGAAACGCTCTCTATGGAGCCAGCCACTTGCACCCGAGGTTTATGCCAGACTGCTTTCGAGGTGGTGCACCACCCCAACCATGGGCTGATTTTTTGTGGATATTTTCGGTTGGTGCAATTTATTCTCTGCCGAGATATATAGACAGTAGCCCCCAAGGTGTGTGTCGGTCTATAACCCGAGATGCGCCTGAAGGATGACATAAGACCGCTGATCCCAGTAGCCCCTGAGACTCAGGTCGATTCGCGAAATTGTCCTGAGGATCAACTTCTAGCACGGCAGCATACTTAGGAACACAAAAGCGGTGTGCACAGACCTCGAGACTCAGGTTGGGTGCGGCCGACCAACCTGAGGATCATAATCTCCTCGGAAACTGTATTGCACTTAAATTTTCTTCATTGAATTCTCAATGCAGTAGCCCCCGAGACTTGGGTTGGGCAACATGGCCGACCCTAGGATCGTACCTCCTCGAGAACTAGTTCAACCGTCATGTATGTTTTGACAACACCGAGGTGGAGTTCAGCAGGAAAGATGCCGAACTATAGTTTAGAAAAGAGTTTCCTAGCAAGACCATCATGCCGAACACCTCAACCAAGAGAGTGTCCCGCTTCCTGAAAGGAAAACATAAAATAGGTGAAAGATGTTATAAGCTCAAAAGACCAAAAAACTTGCGTAAAAAACTTTACGTCTAGATTGAATCAAGTCTTTTGGTGCCAATACGAAATTGGTCTTAAAATTGTGCTTCCGTCGTGCTTTGACATGACACATCCGATCTCTAGACTTCAAGTGGGTCAGCCTTCGGCTTCAACCTCCCTATCCCGAAGGCGGAGTGTTTCTCAGGCCAGTTTAGTGAACTAAACGCGAGCGGCTTTAGAGAGAAACCAGGCTACCCGGCTATTGATCATACACTTGAGTCGAGAAAGGAGTGGTAGAAAAAGACTTTGCAACGACTAAGAAGAAAACATCTATGATAAAACGGTCATATTAATTTAAGAGCCCCCAAGTGACTTGGGTAAAAGAATTTTATGTATAATGATTGTAGGTACCGAAGTACTTATATAATATTTGTGTTCGCCCGAACTTTGAATGCGTCTTAACCGACCGTCGGCTTCTCCCTCTTCGGCCAAGGGCCGAAAAGTGTTATCTACTCCGCCTACCGAAAAAATCGGCGGTGTTTCGGATAACCAAGCAATCAGGCCATGAGGCTGTAACAGACAAACCGCGCCCAGGGAACTTATGCTATATTACTTATGTAACGTAAGAAGCATCTTCAAAGAAAATAGTGCCCCCAATGGTACCTTTCTTTGGTCGCTCATGATTACTATGAGACTTGTGCAATAGATTTGTGTACGCGTGATTTCCGTAGTGTGCTGACCATAGTTGAAAACAATAAGAGCGCTAGCTTTCGGCTTCACCCGTCGTGTGCCAACAATCGTAGAGGTGCTCCCTTTACTCCCTAGCCGAAGAATCGGGAACGTAGGGGTAAGCACAGGAGCCAGGCAACCCAGCTTTGCATAACACTTAAGTCAACATGATGCATATTTTGGCATAATACACGAGCAAGGAAAGAAGCTGTACAATCATAATCACATGCAAAGAGAAAAGGTTTCATAAAGGAAGCCCCCAAGTAAACGGGGTATTTGAATCTGTTTGTAACAAACAAAGTTTTGACAAAGAAAGTTTTTCACTAACAACTTTTTGTCAAAAAAGTATAGTGCTTGGTCGAACCGAACAAAAAGTAAAATTCTAAAGAGAGCTGAGCACGAAAATGACTTAGCTGGTTAATGTGCTCGGTGCGGTCCGGGGTTGTGACGGGACAAAGACGTAGTCCTCGGCCTGGCCGAGGTCCCTGCCCCCAAGCCCGAGGTAACCAAGCAAAGAGCTCGGGTCGAGAAGTGGCAACGCAGCACGGTTGTTGCGGCGAGGCAAAGCCCCCGGTCCAGCCGAGGAGACAGAGTAGTTCGGCAGCGTGACGACGAAGCCCCCAGTTATCATGGGAAAAGGAAGTGTTGTTAATAAACAAACTTTTTTATTCAACATAAATATAATGCTCGGTAGAACCGAACAAAAATTTAGAAATTTGAGCATTAAAGCGACTTAGATAGTTAATGTGCTCGGTGTTGACGACGGAGGCCGAGCTTATAGCGGGTCAAGGTCCCAGCCCCCAAGCCGGTCCCGAGGTGACCGAACGAGGAGTTCGGCACTCTGAAGTAGTGTCACGGCTCGGCCGATGTGGCAAGGCGAAGCCCCTGGTCCAGCCGAGGTGGTGGAGTAGGTCGGCAAGGTGACACCGGGGTGACCGCATGACGGCAGTCGAAGTCGATTTCCTGCACTCATAAAATAGTGCAAGCCAAAAGTAATAACAAATAAAGATAATAATATATTTTAAAAAAATTCTTCTACTTAGTTAATTTAAGTGAAGCAAATAAGCAAAGGAATATGGCCTGGGCGACGAGGTGCCTGAACGAAGAGTTCGGCTTGACGAAGTGGCGACGCTGCACGGTCGATGTGGCGAGATGAAGTCCTCGGTTCAGTTAACATGGCGAAGCTGTGATCGGCGGACGCCGAAGTCTCATGCAGGTCGGCTGGTGACGCCGAAGTCTCATGCCAGCCGAGGTGTTGAAGCAGTTCGGCTGGTGACGCCGAAGTCCCCGGAGCAGGTTGATGAAGGGATGCCAAAGCCCCGGTCTAGCCGAGGTGACGGAGCAGGTCGGCTGGTGACGCCGAAGTATTAGGCCAGTCGAGGTGTTGAAGCAGGTCGGCTGGTGACGCCGAAGTCTCAGGCCAGCCGAGGTGTCGAAGCAGGTCGGCTGGTGACGCCGAAGTCTCAGGCCAGCCGAGGTGTCGAAGCAGGTTGGCTGGTGACGCCGAAGTCTCACGCCAGCCGAGGTCTCGAAGCTGGTCAGCTGGTGACGCCGAAGTCTCCGGAGCGGGTTGATGAGGAGATGACGAAGCCCCCAGTCTAGCTGAGGTGACGGGGCAGATCGGTAAGGTGACGCTAGAGCCCCATACCAGCCGACGTGTCAAAGCAGGTCGGCGTCGTGGACGTCAGCTTGAAAAAGTAGGGGTCCTAAGCTAGGCGTCTTGGAGCGATGGTAACACGGACACAGGATTTTACCCAGGTTCGGGCTCTCTCGAAGAGATAATACCCTACGTCCTGCTTTTGATTGTATTCATATGGGGTGTTGTACAGAGTACATGTATCTACCACGAGATTATGAGATGTAATATATTCATCTATTGACTAGCCTGGCCTCGGTTTATATATGCACCGTAGGCCTAGGGTTTAGAGGAGTCCTTGTCTTGTGCGCCAAGTCTTGTGGAATCCTCCTTGTATTCGGCATGGGCTGCCCGAAGTGGCCCATTAGTGAATCATCACGGGGGTCCTTGGCCCGACACACTGGTCGGGAGCCGACGTGGTGAGTACCCCTAGTCCAGGACACCATCACACGCGCTGGGCCGCAGGCAGGCAGGTCTGAGTACCCCTGAACCCAGATCGCCGACAGCGGCAACGCTGGTAGGTTGTTAGCGGCCATCCGGCATCGAGCCCTCGGGGCGCGCGAGACGGGTGTCGGCCATAGGGTTGATGCAGCGAGAGCTGACGGAGCTGGAGAACGTCGGCGCACCCCCAACTTGGCACGCCAAATGTCAGATTTAAGGCTCCATAGACCCAAGAAGGTTCGAACACTGGGGTGCGTCCACTCTTCGGCCCTACTCTACCTCACAACCTCACGTCGACTCTCCGATGGCTCGAGCTAGGAAGAAGAACAAGGACACAAAGAGTTTACCCAGGTTCGGGCCACCTCGCAGTGTAAAACCCTACTCCTGCTTGGCGGATTGCTCGGGGAGGAAGAAGAGTACAAGGCTTGTTCTCCCTCAACAGAAAGTCTCTAATTGCCTCCCTCTTTTGCGTGGAGCTGGTTCCCTCCTTATATTGGCCCCAGTCCTCTTCCCTGAAAATATCAGGCGGGAAGGGTTGCCACAACGGCCATTTTGAAAGGGGACAAGGTTGTAGCTTATCCTGACAAAAGGTGGCGAAGGCCTGCTAATGTTCCCTACCGTGACACGCTCGTGGGCTCGGGGGTGACATCCGTCATGCCGAGCCCTTGGTCCTGGTCTTCTCGCACGGAAGAGGAAACCTTTGGGGGATGCTTTGGGAACCCGCGGGCTGGCATGACCCTTCTATCACAAAAGAGGAAACTCTCTCCTCCATGCCAGCTAGTGCCTCTCCTATAGCAGCCAAGAGGGAATCCTTTCTGCCCGCGCCCCCTGGCACGGCCACTGGCACTGTTTGGCATGGCACGCGCCACCCATGTGTGGGCGCCGGGCTGCGGGGTCCCGTTTGGTTGACCCCGGGCGGGCCCGTCTCCTGAGGGTACCGCGGGTGGCCTCACGGGGAGGCCCCATGAAGCGCCTGGTGACGACGCCGCCTTGCTCCTCGCGAGGTGCGGACCCTCTTGAGGCCCAGTCCCTAAAGGCCCGTGGGTGGGGTCATTCGGTGGTTGAAGTAATCCCTGCGTCGTCTTGGGCCACAGGCAGACGGTCCTGGGTACCCCTTGTCCCAGAGGCCCGACAATCATGTCTCAAGACTATTACAACGAATCAAGTTTAATCTGTCCAATGATCTTCATGAAAGTTTTTATTATATCCCTCTTGAATATCTATCACTTTGGGACTAGTTTCATATATTGCCATTGCTTTTGACAAGCTCAAATAAATTTAAGTGAAGAACATAAGCATAAAAATTTCATCTCTCAAAATAATATAAGTTAAGCACGAGAGAATTTCTTCAAAGTTTACTAACTCTCAAATTTATCTAAGTGAAGCATGAGAGTATTTCTTAAAAAATTTAAAGCACACCATGCTCAAAAAATTCCATAGCTCAAAAAATTTAAGTGAAGCATATAGAGCAATTCTAACAAATCATGGCATAATTTTGGCTCTGTCAAATAGGTGTGTCCAGCAAGGATACTTGTGACAAACTAAAAAGAAAATCAATCAAAGACTGAAATAATACAAGACGCTCCAAGAAAAACTCATGGTATGTGACGAATAAAAGTATAGCTCCAAGTAAAATATCGATGGTCGTTAGAAGAAAGAGGGGATGCCCCGGGGCATCCCCAAGCTTAGTTGCTTGTTTATCCTTGTATATTATCTTGGGGGTGCTGTAGCATCCCCAAGCTTAGGCTCTTTTCACTCCTTATTCCTTCATCCATCGTGATCTCACCCAAAACATGAAAACTTCAATCACACAAAAGTCAACAAAACCTTTGTGAGATCCGTTAATATAATAAAGCAAATCACCGCTCCAAGTACTGTTGCAAACCCATTTATATTTTACTATTGCATTATATCTACTGTATTCTAACTTTACCATGGTTTATACCCTTCAATACAAACCATAGATTCATGAAAACAAGCACACAATGCAATAAAAACAGAATCTATCAAAAACAGAACAGTTTGTAGTAATCTATACTCTAAAAATACTTATGTAACTCTAACAGTTCTGAAAAATTAGGACAACGTAAATAATTTGTATAGAAATAATTTTTTAATGTTTCATATCATTATCATGCTGCAGTAAAAAATGAAAATTCCTGCACTGGAGTCAATGTTTGTGTTTCAGATTCAGCATTGTTTCTACTCATCTTATGAATCATCCTAAAGGCTTTACTTGGCACAAACACTAAATAAAACATAAAAAACACAATCATAACAGTAGAATAATTGTGTCAACACTCAAGAACAGAAATAAAATGGTGAAAATAAATTTATTCATTGGGTTACCTCCCAACAAGCACTATCGTTTTACGCCCCTAGCTAGGCATAAAGCATAGATTCAAGTATTGTCATCTTTAGTTTTTGCTCCATAGGATGCTCTCATGATTGATTCATATGTTGGCTTAATTCTTGTTCTAGGGAAGTGTTCCATACCCTTTCTTAGTGGAAATTGAAATTTATTATTGCCTTCTTTCATATCAATCACGGCACCTATAGTGCGTCAAAACGGTCTACCAAGTATAATAGGACAAGACGGATTGCAATCAATATCAAGAACAATAAAATATATGGGCACATAGTTCCTATTTGCAAGAATAAGATCATCATTAATTCTTCCCAAAGGCTTTTTAATAGTAGAATCCGCCAAGTGCAAATTAAGAGAACATTCTTCAATATTGGTAAGACCAAGCACATCACATAGAGATTTCGGAATTGTGGAAACACTAGCACCCAAATCACATAAAGAAAAGAACTCATAATTTTTAATCTTGACCTTAATGGTAGGTTCCCACTCATCATGTAATTTTCTAGGAATTGAAATCTCTAACTCCAACTTTTCTTCCAAAGATTTCATCATGGCATCTACAATATGTTTAGTAAAACCTTTATTTTGTTCATAAGCATGGGGTGAATTTAACATGGATTGTAGCAAAGAAATACATTCAATCAAAGAGCAACTATCATAATTAAAATCTTTGCAATCCAAAATAGTGGGCACATCACTAGTTAAAGTTTTGACCTCTTCAAACCCACTTTCATCAATTGTTTCATCAAGTTTTTCACCCTCCAAATCATTGGGACGCCTTCTAGCTAAAGTTGACTCTACTGTAGTCCCTTTATCATCAATTTTAATATTACTAAACAAGGAATCAATTGAAGAAACACCAATAACTTTAAGATCTTCGTCATTTTTATCCTCTAGAGAAACTGGTTTAGCGGCCATTTGATTTACTAAAGTAGCTTGTGCGTCGGATATTTTACCTAGGAGATTTTCAGCATGAGCATACTTAGATTGGATATTAGAAACTTCTCTACTAATATCATCAAGTTGTTTTGTTATGGCATCTAGTACGGTAGAGTGTTCTTTAAGCTCCTCGGTAAAATACTTATTATGCTCAAATTGTGTGGTCATATATTCCTTGGTACTTTTGTCAATCTCAAGTAAAATATTGGGGTAAGGAACATCATAATACTTTCGTTGATGCATCATGACTACGCAAACAAGATTGCAAGCAAACAATAGATCTGACGAGAAAAAGGCAAATGAAAAAGAGGGCGAATAAAACGGCAAATTTGTGAAGTGGAGGAGAGGAAAACTAGAGGCAAATGGCAAATAATGTAATTGCAAGAAGATGAGATTAGTGATTAGGAACCTGATAGATGTTGATGAAGTCTCCCCGGCAACGACGCCAGAAATTCCTTTGACGTGGCTTGAGACTACGTCGGTATTTCCCCAAAGAGGAAGGGATGATGCATCATAGCTACGGTAAGTATTTTCCTCAGTTATGAAACCAAGGTTATCGAACTAGTAGGAGAACCACGCAACACTATGTAAACGGTACCTGCACACAATGAACAAATACTTGCAACCCGACGCGTAAGAGAGGTTGTCAATCTCTCCACGGTAAAAAGATAGATTAGATTGTAATAAATTTGATAGATAGATCGCACAAGAACACAAAATAAAAGAGGCAAATAAAAAGTGCAGCCAGGTATTTTTGGGTTTTTGGAATAATAGATCTGAAAACAAAAGCGGCAAAAGATAGATCGGAAAGCAATATGTTGGAAAAGTAGACCCGGGGGCCGTAGGTTTCACTAGTGGCTTCTCTCATGAGTATAGCACACAATGGGTGAACAAATTACTGTTGGGCAATTGATAGAAGATCAAATAATCATGACGATATCCAAGGCGATGATCATTATATAGGCATCACGTCCAAGATTAGTAGACTGAAATGATTCTGCATCTACTACTATTACTCCACACATCGACCGCTATCCAACATGCATCTACTGTATCAAGTTCATGGAAAAACGTAGTAATGCAATAAGAACGGTGACATGATGTAGACAAGATCTATTCATATAGGACTAGAACCCAGCTTGTTATCCTTAATAGCAACGATACATGCGTGCCTCGCTGCCCCCTCTGTCACTGGGAGAGGACACCACAAGATCGAACCCATCACAAAGCATGTCACACCCTGTGATTTGCCTCATGAATAAGTTAACATGACTCAAAAACTAGGGCCAATTAAAACTTTTTGAGTGCATATGAATGCTTGACTTGTGTGCTATTTGCTTGCTTGTTTGATTGCTTGCTAGTGCTCTATAATCATAAAACTCCCTCCTACTCTCAAAACTCTTTTCCTTGATCTAAAACTCTTGTCCAATGATCATACCATGTGTATAGGAACTAAAATTATTTTTATCAAAATTTATTTTTGCCAAAAAGGATTCATTCAAATTAGGTTTTCAAAACCCCCCTGAATTGAGGTTTGTACTACAGGTCCTCAAATTGGGTGCAATATTTTACACCAAAGGATTTATTTGAAACCCACTATATATATGACTTCCCAAAACCACCAAATATTATTTTTAAAGATTATTTTACTATTTTATTTAAAGGCTTTTTCTTAAGGCCAGAAATGGTCTTTTATAGGGAAAGATTATTTTTATGCTTTCAAAATATTTGAGAAAATTTAGGAAAACTCATTGGACATATATTGTCCATATATAAGAGTTTAAACACATGGTCATGCTCAAAATAATGGACAAAACCCTTCAAAACCATTTCTGCATATTTCAAGGATTTGAAATATTTCTATAAGAAATATTCTCAAATAAATCCAAGAAAACACTAGCCAAGTTTCATCTCAATCCCAATTGTTTTGATTCACCAAAATATTCCAAAACCCTCTCTATCCAGATCCAATCTTGAGCAACTTTACATTGCCAACTATCTCCTATTAATCTCAAACCTTGTGGACATGTTCTAATACTCCAATAATGCATCCAAACCAGGTGGTGCATCAAGGAGAACAGATTAACTTGTCCAAATCCCCCCAAACCCCTTTCTGCTGATTTCAAGAATTGGAAAGTTTTGCATTGTCAAGTTTCCCCATTTGGTCCCAAACTTTTTGTGCATGCTCTAATGCCAAAATAATGCCACCACCCCAAGTAGTGCATTTAGGAGAATAGTTTAGCATGCCTAGATCTACAGAAATCTGATTCTGTTAGTTTCTAGGGTTTACAAAGTTTACATTGTGAACTTTCTTCAATCAATGTCAAACTTGGTGATCAACCTTGTTTCTACCTTCTATTTCATCCTGTTAAATATCATGGCAAGAAAACTCCATTTGCTAGCCCAAACACTCATCAAACACCTTCTGCTCAGTTACCAAACTAGTTTTTTGGGCCCCTTCCACTATTCTCCTTAACCTGAGATTTTTACCACAGCTTACCCTCATCCCCCTCTACCTCCAGTAACAATTTCAGGTTCATACCTCAATTACTTGGGGGGTAAAACACCAAGATTCCCTCCTGGACAGCTAGTTTTTCCCTCTCTCTCCACTTGCCCTCTCACCTAAGGCATATCCAGAGCATCCTATGCTCCCTCCCCCCTTGTTTTACCTATCTCTAGCTGCCGGACATGCATGGCCGCGCACAAGAGGCCAATGGCATGCCATGGCATGCCATTTGGGCGCTCTGGAGCGCGCTACAATGCACACCCGCACTGTAGCCGCCGCCCAATCGCAGCCCCTGACAGCCTAGGGCTCCCCGCTCTCGCCTACTGGCTAACCTTGGCGTCCGGGACACGCCGGGCTGTCGGCCCCCTCCTTCCTCGCCCCTCCCATGCCCTGCTCACGCGTGCCCGAGCACCGCCGAGCTCCTCCACTCCCTGTGCACGCGAGGGACCCGCCTCGAGCTCGCCCTACTCTCTCTCTCACTCCCCTGCGTCGTGGACTAGCCCCACGAACGCCGCAAGGCTCCTCCGGCCTCACCTTTTGGCCACCAGAGCCGTGCCCGCGTGTGGCCGTGAACCCCGTCCACGAGGACCCCCGACAACGCTATAAATAGCGGCCCCCGACCCCGTTTCTCTCCGATTCTGGCCTCCTCTCACTCCCAATCGCGCGCCCACACTCTTTCCCCCTCGTTCCCGTGCTCGGAAGCTCGAGATCGAGCAGGAGGGCCACCGCCGCGGGGCATCGCCGTCCGCACGGTACAGAGCGTCCCTGGACCCCCTTTCTTCTCCCCCATCTCCCTATAAACCCCGATAACGTGACCCAGCCCTTCGTCCGTTGAGTTGCATGTGAGGGCGAGCGGTTTGTCCTCCCGATCTCCGGCCACCGCTCGGGTTCGACGTCGCCGGCGAACCAGAGCCCGCCGGCTTCCCTCTCCTCCACCATCAGACGGGCGATGACCTCCTGAACTCGACGGTGCCCTCCCCGCGTCGATCCACCAACGGAGTCGCCGCTTGTGAGGCCCCCCCTCCCCTCTGTCTCAAGGAAGAAGATGACCGCGGGGTCCACCTATCGGTCCCCGCGCTCCTTGCCTCTCACTGACGGGTGGGGCCCACCCGTCAGATTCAAAACCACCAGCCGCGCGCGTACCGGTTCGCTGCGTAAGTGGAGGCGTATTCCACGAATACGCCTTCGACGTAGCCGCCCAGTGCAGGCTGAATCCCCTCTGGGCCGGCTCTGTTGAGCCCATCTTCGCCCATGGGAACAGTAGCATTTATCTTTCTCCTTTTTCCAGTAACTTCCAAATATTCCACAGAACAAAATATTTACCCAAATGAATTGATTCAAATTCCTAGATTTTTCTAAAAATCCAAACTATTTAACAGTACAACTTCCATATTTTTCCACCACAATTTTTTGTACTGTTCAAATTGAAATTCAAATTGGAGCTATGGAATGACCAACTTGCAAAATTCCTAGAACATCCAAATCAACTCCAAATGGAGTGATTCCAATTTCCAGGTGCTCTAAATATCATGCCTTATTTATCAGGCCATAGTTAACATTTTTACCATGCATTGATTCTGCTGAGTCAAATAAATAGCCCCATTTTTCTTTATTACCATCTTAGGAAATTCATAAGAAAATCATCCCAACTCCAAAACCAGTGAGACCACTTTCTAATTGTTTATAAAATCATGCCGTATTTACTGGGTGCCTCAACTCCTTTTTATAAACACATTTCCTGTAGGCTTGTTATAGAATCATCGCTTCATTCATTCCCACCATTCAAAAATCCCCCTTCATCCACATCCAATGAAACCTCCTTGGTTATTTTTCTTATGACCAGAGGTGTCCAATAAAAATAAAACACCTATTTATAGAGCACTTTATTTTTCTGCTTGTTGTGTTGCTTATTGTGGTTGTTTCCGGCGATTGTTGACGAAATAGACGAAGTGCTCGGAGTTGGACGAGAAGCGTGTGAAGACCTCGAAGATGTTGCTAAGCCAGGCAAGCATCCCTTTTACCAGGACTATGAAACCCTTTTATTGCATGGCATATAGCACTTATGTTCTTAATGTTGATAATGTTGATGTGGTGACCACTATGGTGGGATGCCTCCGATACTTTACCATTGATACTTGCATCGTGCATGACCCTACCATCCTTATGAGGGTTGTGCGGGTGGGAGTAGATAGGTTGCTAGTAGATGCTACGCAAGTGGGACGGGAATATGCATGGCGATGGAAACAAAATGATTTCAAAGACTTTTCGAAAACCCCGTCGGGTGCCACTAATGCCCGAGGGAGATGATGTTGAGTTAGGTAACCACTTAAGAAAGAAGTGGTGTACCGAAGCAAGTGAGTGTGTGTGTTTTCGAAAACGGATTAGATTTAAGATTTGTCGACCGTCCCAACCTTACATGTACAACCACTCTACCCCTATATGGGAAGGGGCTTTGTTGATTACCTTGGTGGGTACTACCATAGAGCCCGCATTACTAGTGGCGGGAGTGACGAGGTCACTCTCGATACGGGGTCGTGCATAGAAGGGCAACCATGCGCTGTCTTTACAGGCACCGGGCACACCGTTCTGTTCCTTCATGGATGATACTGTGTAGAGCAAGGCTCGTGTTTGTGTTTGTACATCATGAAGACACGGACCAACGAGTGGACTCTTTGTTTAGTATCGTCAGGGGACAGGCATTGTTCGGGTGCTTACCTCAGGTATGTAATATACCGCGAGTCGTGGATGACACGGAAGTTCCCCGAGTCTTGTGGGTAAAGTGTGCAGCCTCTGCAGAGTGTAAAACTATTCGAATAGCCATGTCCACGGTCAAGGACAGTTGGGTGGTGCTGCTTAAACTACGTCCAGATGTTTTCACAAACCCGGTGTGTGTGTGTTGGTGACAAAGATGGTACTTGAGCTAAGTCCGATGACTTGGCATGATGATGAACATGAGGTGTTCAACCCCAACTTATGATGATAACTGTGTCTTGTTCATATGGATATCTGCAACCTGTTGATGCATGCTTTTACAAGTCGATTGAACATGTCATTGCACAACTAGCTTTCCGCAAAAATTACCTATTAGTGCTATATCATGCTCTGTTGAACCTTGTTCCAAACATGGGTTGCTTGCGAGTACATTCAAAGTACTCATTGGCTTGCCACTAGTTATTTTATTGGCCAGGCATGAAAGACCAGGTTATGATGAAGATTATCTTGGTGACGGACATATGAGCTAGGACGCTTCCCAGTCAGAATGCCTGTAGGGTTAAGGCAGATGTCATGGGTTCACGCTATCGTTGAAGATTTCCGCGCAATCATATGAAGACTTGGCCATAAAGGTCATATTTAAGTAAACCGGTATGTAATGGATGTAAGACTCTTGTTATTCAGTTCTGTGTGTTCAGTGAGCATTGATCTCTGGGATCACTGTGCACGTACATTCGGTGATCATGACTTATGAGTCGGGGTCCCCACAAAGCACCTCTTCCCATGGCAAGAAAAATCGATCTAGTTGTCCTAACTAAACCAAAGATTCAAAGAAAAATACGAGGCTATAAGTAATCATGCATATAAGAGATCAAAGAAGACTCAAATAATATTCATGGATAGAAACTGATCATGAACTAAAAATTCATCGGATCCGAACAAACACACCGCAAAAAGTTATTACATCAAATACATCTCCAAGAGACCATGTATTGAGAATCAAAAGAGAGAGAGAGAAAGCCATCTAGCTACTGCCTACGGACCCATAGGTCTATGGTGGACTACTCACGCACCATCGGAGAGGCACCAATGAGGATGATGAACCCCTCCGTGATGGTGTAAGATTGGATATTGTGGTTCTGGAACTTGCGGCGGATGGAAGTATTTTTCGTCGACTCCTCTATGGTTTCTGGAATATTTGGGTATTTATAGAGCTCAGAGGCGGTGGAGGGGGGTCCCGAGGCCACCACAACCCACCAGCGCGCGCCGTGGGCCTCTAGCGCGCCCTGGTGTCTTGGGGGCCCGCTGGGCCTCCTCCCAGGTACTTCTTTGGTCCACGGGATTTCTTCTGGTCCAAAAAAATCTCCAAAAAGTTTCATCGCGATTGGACCCCGTTGGTACTGATATTCTACGAAGTAAAAAGCAAGCAAAAAATAGCAAGTAGAACTTGGCACTATGTGAATAGGTTAGTCCCAAAAAATGATATAAAGTTGCTATAAAATGATTATAAAACATCCAAGAATGATAATATAACAGCATGGAACAATCAAAAGTTATAGATACGTTGGAGACGTATCAGACCCCATAGCGCCGGCTGATCAGAACATTCCACATGTTTTTATTGTTAAGGAGGGTTTCCAAGCTCCAATTGTTTCCACCTCCTTGGCTAAAATTGTGGCCAAGAATGAGCCGGTGGACTTGAATAAAGGGAAAGCCAAACTGGAGATTCCGGAGCTAGCTGCACTTGGTGCTGAAGATTTACACCAGCAGTACTTGACCCGGCTGTGTGAGAGCCAGGAAACTGAAATCAGCATGATAAATGCTATGAAGGAAAAGTATGAGGTAACATTCTTGTTTTAGCACTATCTTTGTACTGTCATTAGCCTCCAAGGACCAACTTATTATGATAAGTTGGTTCCACAAAATAAATGTGACCTATAGCTGTAGCCCCCAAGGACCGGGTCGCTGTGACTATAGCGAGCCGGTACTTTGTAGCAAGAACAGAAACATGATTCAGCCCCCAAGGGCCGGCTTATCTCATTGAGTAGGCCGGGTCTTCCTTCATAAGAAACAAGTAATATGAAAGCTTGAAATCATGTGCCCCCCAAGGGCTGGCTCATCTTCTTGAGATGAGTTGTGTCTTTGTTGGTATTGTGAAGAAATCGACCTGTAGCCCCCAATGGCCAGGTCATCTTCTTGAGATGAGTCGGGTCTTCTTAATATCTTGAAGAAAAACACTGGCATACATTAGCCCCCAAGTGTCAAGTATATTGCTTGCAATCTTCTTAGGACTTTGACAATATAAAAATGAGTTGGAATAGCAGTAGCCCCCCGAGGATCAAGTAGTCCGTTATAGGGCGGCTTGAAACTTTTGTAGAAATATTTGCTGATAATTCTTGTATGTCTGTCAGGAGTATGTAGAGGATGTTGAATCTGTTGCTGTGAAACTACAGAAACGCCTTAAGGAAGAGATGAAGCTGAAAGCTGATGCAGAGCTCATGGCGGCTCGTTTTGAGGATTCTGACCGGCAGGCTAACGAACGCCTTGAACAAGCCGTAAATTTATTTGAAGCGGAAAAGGCCACCCTTCTGAAACGTGTTGAGAAGGCTGAAGGGAAACTCTATCCGTTGAAGGAGAAATATGGCACTCTTATGAAATAGATAAACGAGATGATGACGGCAATCTTCGGTATGTACTCTGTCTCTCTTTTTTAAATTCGCCGGCTTATGATAATATGGTGGCTCATTGTCTTTTGCTTTGTTTGCAGGATGAAAAGACCATAATCTTGTAGAGTTGCCTATTGTGAAATTGAAGGCCATTTTCACATATGTAGACCGACTGTTCACAGGATCTGTCTACTCCATTATGGTGGTAAAGAATTTAAAACACCCGCCCAGGAACATCAAGGACATCTTGAAGTAGCTCTCCACTTTGCCACAATGGGTCCCCGAGACCCGGAAAGCGGCGGCTCGAGGAGGAGCAAATATGGCTCTTGCTCGAGCAAAGGCAAATTTACCTCAACTAGTTCTGGAGCTCTTACAAGGCGGCTTCCCTGAGTTCAAACTTGATGGCTCCACGTTTACTCATTCAGACTTCGCCAAGTGCGCCACAGAGACTCGGCCGTTGGCGACACTTATAGCTGAAGCGATTGACTTCTCGAAGTACCATCCTTCATACACCAATGATAAGGACCGTATCGTCACTCCCAAAGATGAGCCGTCTGAGTTGGTACCTCCCCGATGTAAGAGAACTTTTGCTCCTGATGTTGATGCATCATCTCTTTTTGAGGGAACGTCCAATTTTGAATCTTTGAACTCAATTTGATGGCAACAGAAAGGCTAGCAGGTTTACAAGGATGATGAGCTGGTGGATTCAGATCCATAGGCGTCTGATGAGGAAAAGGCATGAAGGCATCTCCGAAGATAAATGAGTCACCAAACTGAGCTAGCCCCCAAGTGTTGGGAAAATAACTTGAGTACTGTCGTGGATTTGTCACGGCAGATGTCCGGGTTAACGGACTTAAGGTGTGGGGTCATCGCACGTAGCTGGTAGCTTGAGAGGGGTCGAGCGGGACTAGAGACGCGGAGTTTTTACCCAGGTTCGGCCCCTCCGATGGAGGTAAAAGCCCACGTCCTGCTTTGTGTCTTATATTGATGACGATGACAATCTCGGTTACAAGGGTGCGGAATCAGCACCTCTAATCTCGAGACCCTCTAATCTGACTATCTTTTCTGACCTGTCTATGAGACCTGTCTATGAGACGTCTAACCTGACCCTCTTGGGGTGACCCGCCCCTCCTTATAAAGGCTGAAGGGGCGGTTTACATATAGAGTCTAAGTCGGATTGATGTCTTCCCATCGCGGGCTTCTCTTCATGGGCTTCCGAGTCCTGGGCTTGTAACCCGTCCCGGGCGGCTTACACCGGGCGGGTTACAACCAGGGCTTATCCACTGAGACTCGTCTCCAGGACTGTCTGATAACACTGTTCACCTCCTGGCACTGTAGCATCCGGGTTAGCCTCCTGACACTGTAGCCGGGTTAGCCTCCTGACACTGTAGCCGGGTTACCATCCTGACACTGTAGCCGGGTTACCATCCCTGACACTGTAGCTGCCGGGTTACCATCTGGCACTGTAGCTGCCGGGTTATACCCTGACACTGTAGCTGCCGGGTTAGAACTGTAACCAGGTCTGTACTGTTTGCCGGGTCAGCATGTCTGCCGGGTCAGTACTGTTCTCCGGGTCAGTACTGTTTGCCGGGTCAGCATGTCCTCCGGGTTATACCGGGGGGTAATATCCCCGTCATTAGCCCCCAGGTTAGCTTGAATTTATTCATGGTAAGCTCCATTGTCTTGCAGGTATATGTCCTTTGAAATAAAATATTGGGAATACAACACCCATATGCCGTTGAGTCGGCCTTTAATGCTCTTGGCGGGTCTCCTCCGCCGGGTTATAACCATTGATGGTGCCGGGTCATGATTGTTGGTGACGCCGGGTCAAATAACTGAACTCCAGCTGAAATTGACATCTTGAAAACTCTTTCCCATTTTTTGATATATTCATACTACCTGTAGCCCCCAAGCTCCAAGTTGATCCATGATGACTTGGCGCTTTGCAACAATATCTTTGATTGTGTAGCCCCCAAGTACCAGGTTGTCTTGCCTGCAGCAGCCTGGGACTTATAACTGTCTTATACTTTATAAAGCTTCAGCTGGTGTAGCCCCCAAGGGCCAGCTCATCAATATGTGATGCGCCGGGTCTTCAATTTGTACCTTATAATCTGTTTTGAACAACTAAATACTGTAGCCCCCAAGTGCCGGGTCGCACGCCTGCAGCGACTTGGGACTTTAGAAAAATTTGATCTGAGCGGTGTAGCCCCCAAGTGCCAGGTCAGTAAGAAGTACTGGGCTGGGACTTAGAAAAATATTGAAAGGCTGGCTCATCTCCTTGAGACAACAAGATCTGTTGACCATGTAATAATTTGAAAACCAGCTTGCATTAGCCCCCAAGTGCCGTGGTGCATGCTTGCAGCGACATGGGACTTTGCATACTTGATATAAACTTGACTTGAATAATGTAGCCCCCAAGTGCCGGGTCGTCTGCCTGCGGCGACTCGGGACTATTGTGATAATAATATGACTCATCATAATTTGTTGGATGAATCCTTGGCCGTGGTTGTAATATAACCCGGAATGAATATCCTGGAATAATTCCTTTGTCTTTGATATGAAATCCCTGCTCGTAGTTGCGGTGCAACCCGGCGAGTATGTGAGAAATCCATGATGAAGATCCAGCCATGTTGGCTATTAAAGATCTATTTGTTCTGGCGGCTTATCTTATAAGACAAGACCTGCAAAAATAAACAAAACAGAGTATATTCTGCATTGTTGTAAGGGCGGCTTGAAAAAGCACAACCCGGAGATATTAAAATCTCGTATAGTCTTGCTTCCTCTTTCACAATCTTGCTCTGACCCGGTTTGGCAAACCGGCATGATATGTAAATATGATGCAATGCATGATGTAATGTATGATGCAATGCAATGTATGATGTAATGTATGATGTTTCTTGCTTTGCCTTTTATTCTCAAAACTTCATATGATGGTTCTTCTGGGTGGACTCGATGCTTGAACTCATACCAGTACAGGGTCTCTAACGAGAGTGACCGTCAACTCCTTTGAACGGCTCAGGGTCTCTAGGCGAGATTAACTGATAAGAGCGCAACGAACCAGAGAGAGACACAGCAGGTGGGAGAGTTTACTTCGCCGCTGTAAGAGGCCCTTGCAGGGGGTAAGTTTTAGAACTCGCTGCACCCCTGACAAAGCGCATCTACTTACAGGCAGGTATAACTCGGAATAAGGGTTTGCCTCGCCGCTGTAAGAGGCCTTTGCAGAGGGTGAGTTTTAGAACTCGCTGCACCCCTGACAAAGCGCATCTACTTACAGGCAGGTATAACCCGGAATTGTAGATGTAAGGGGTTGCCTCGCCGCTGTAAGAGGCCTTTGCAGAGGGTGAGTTTTAGAACTCGCTGCACCCCTGACAAAGCGCATCTACTTACAGGCAGGTATAACCCGGAATTGTAGATGTAAGGGGGTAAGTACATAACTCGCTGCACCACTAATGATCTTTGTTGACGTAGTCAACGCTTGGGTCCACGACCCGCCTTACAGTGGCTGAAGAGCCTGACCGAGAGGGTTGAAGCTTAACCCGGTGGGTTGAAAGCCCCCAAACGGTTTTGTCGATGATATCAACTGGCGCGCTATCTTGTAAGCCGCCGTCTTGTAAGCCGCCATATGATGGTGCTATTTTAGCTGAAGAGCCGATCAGGAGGGTTGAAGCCTAACCCGGCGGGTTAGAAGCCCCCAAATGACCTTGTGGAAGTGTCAACATTGCTGCAGCATCTTGTAAGCCGCCATCTTGTATGAAGAAACAGCAGAAGCCGCCAAGCTGAACGGTGCATCATGGCGACTCGTCTTCTTGGGTAACTTTTAATCCTTCCGCCAATAATGTAATAGCCCCCGGAACCAAGTTAATTTCCTTGCAATGACCCGGGGTTCTCGTTGAAAACGACCAAGTGTGTCGAGCCATGTCTGTAGCCCCTGAGTCTTGAGTCGACTCAAAGAGGCGACTTGAGAATCTCCACTGAAGGTTGAGGTTGGCCGTGGCGGGTTATAGATGATCCCGTATGAATTGTTTCAATAATCCGGTCGATGGTTCGTCCCGGCTGGTTGTTGAAGTTTAACCAAACTGCAGTGGCGGCGACTTGTGCGCCTGTCCATTTGGGCGGCTCGTATAGACGAACTGCACCGATATGCTGATGCGAATCACTGTGGGCGGCGTCTTGCGCGCGTCCATTGGGCGGCTCGTACAGGCGAGCACCGCACCGATATGTTGATGTAGATCAGACTGTGGGCGGCGTCTTGCGCACGTCCGTTGGGCGGCTCGTACAGTCGAGCACCGCACCGATATGTTTGATGTAGATCTGACTGTGGGCGGCGTCTTGTGCTCGTCCGTTGGGCGGCTCGTACAGGCGAGCACCGCACCAGTATGTTGATGAAGATGTAGGAGCCAGTCGCACGTTTGAAGACGGCGTGGTCGTGAGAGACGGTCGCGGCGTTGTAAGCCGGCGCGGTCGCGAGAGACGGTCGCGGCGTTGTAAGCCGGCGCGGTCGCGAGAGACGGTCGCGGCGTTGTAAGCCGGCGCGGTCGCGAGAGACGGTCGCGGCGTTGTAAGCCGGCGCGGTCGCGAGAGACGGTCGCGGCGTTGTAAGCCGCCGTATAAACCACGTTTGTAGTGGAGAGTTGTCCTGCATATATATATACAGACCAAAGTAATTGCTCTTTGACAAAAACAATATGTGTAAAAAATAGACTTAGATGGATATCACCTGATGTCTTTAATTGACAGATGATCCGTAGCGTCTGTTGGATAATCTCCGGTAATTTCAACATCGTTTGAGCTACTCTGTCGAGGTCGCAGCGGAGGCGGCGACTCGGAATAACGCCGAGCGAGTATGGCTCAGCACGAGGTTGCGACCACGAGGACGAAAGCGGCGACTCGGCCACGGCAGCTCAGAGACAGCGCCGGGCCGGGGCGGCTCTTGACGAACGCGTGGCGGCATGTTGACCAGGCGGGTCCTCCCCCTTTTTTTTTTTTTTTTTTTTTAACCGGCCACTTTTCTCCAGCCGGCCCTTTCCTTATCTTCATTTTCTACCTTGTGTAAGCAGCTCAGGGGAGGAAGACAACCAATGCAGGGCCGGCTGTTGGAGGCGTGGGGGCGGCTTATGGCCTGCGGCGGCTCGGAGACAGCGCCGGAGGCGGGAGGAGCCCGCGGCGGGGCGGAGCGAAGGCGCGGCGGCGGCTTGAAAGGCGCGGCGACGCGGAGCGGAGGCGGGCCAGCCGGCTCGTGGCGCGGCGGCGGCTGACGCCATGGCGGCTCATGGCGAGGTAGAGCCGGGCAGAAGCGGGGCGGCGCGGAGGAGGTGGCTCTCGTGAGGGCAGCGTGCTTCCCGCGGGGGCCGGCGGTTGACGGCGAGGCGGCTGTGGCCGGAGGAGGCGGCAACGGCGGCCGGCGGCTTGGCGCGAGACCACAGCGGAGGCGGAACGCGTGCGGCGTGGCGAGCCCGAGGCAGAGTCGGCACGGCCTGAGTCAGAGGTGGAGTCGGCACGGGGTGGCGCAGGAGGCTAGCACGGCGGCTCATAATGAAGGCAGAACGCATCGGCTGCCTGCAGGCGCTTGGCAAGTTGGTGGAGACAACTCTTTGTAGGGACTGTCCGAATTTTTCGGCGGCTGATCTGAATATCTCCGGCGGCTGCTCTTCCCTGATAGTGTCCATGCATGTAATTGCTCCGTCCAAAACTGCCAACACACGTCTTGACAACATAGTGGACCTTTTGACTTGATTTTCCATGTGAATACTTGATCCTTTATTACCAGATGCACCAGATATATGTTTGGTTTGATCACCCATGTATAGATTTCCGCTCATCCATGGAGAGCAGTACTCTGATTACTTGGCATACGTATAGAACCTGGCGGCTTGATGCGGCAGCTCGAGGCGGAACGCGCGCGGCGTGGGCAGCCAGGCGGGTCGGGGCCGCGTCGTAGTAGTTGAGGCGGCTCTCGAACGGCTCAGAGGCGGGCTGCTCCAGGCCGCTCCGGCGAGGACGAGTTGGAGACGGACACGGAGCGAGGCGAAGCCGCACCCACGACCAAATCCTGTCCGGGTTGTGGTTGTTTTTCCGAGTGATGGCAGGTTTGACCCGTCCCTGTCCGGGTCTTCCTCCAGGTCCTTTGAATTTGTTTGATGAGAACAGACTAATCCCGTTGATAAACGTGGCGGCTCATGCTAATCTTCAGATCTTGATCTAGTTAACCCAAAACTGTTGTAGATCCTTCCCAAAAACGGTCTTCTCTTCCTCATCCGGAAATTGCGAACTTCTCGACCCATGGGAAAGATCCCTCCAAGAACTCAACACCACCGTGCGCGGGCCCCACGGTGGGCGCCAACTGTCGTGGATTTGTCACGGCAGATGTCCGGGTTAACGGACTTAAGGTGTGGGGTCATCGCACGTAACTGGTAGCTTGAGAGGGGTCGAGCGGGACGAGAGACGCGGAGTTTTTACCCAGGTTCGGCCCCTCCGATGGAGGTAAAAGCCTACGTCCTGCTTTGTGTCTTATATTGATGACGATGACAATCTCGGTTACAAGGGTGCGGAATCAGCACCTCTAATCTCGAGACCCTCTAATCTGACTATCTTTTCTGACCTGTCTATGAGACCTGTCTATGAGACGTCTAACCTGACCCTCTTGGGGTGACCCGCCCCTCCTTATAAAGGCTGAAGGGGCGGTTTACATATAGAGTCTAAGTCGGATTGATGTCTTCCCATCGCGGGCTTCTCTTCATGGGCTTCCGAGTCCTGGGCTTGTAACCCGTCCCGGGCGGCTTACACCGGGCGGGTTACAACCAGGGCTTATCCACTGAGACTCGTCTCCAGGACTGTCTGATAACACTGTTCACCTCCTGGCACTGTAGCATCCGGGTTAGCCTCCTGACACTGTAGCCGGGTTAGCCTCCTGACACTGTAGCCGGGTTACCATCCTGACACTGTAGCCGGGTTACCATCCCTGACACTGTAGCTGCCGGGTTACCATCTGGCACTGTAGCTGCCGGGTTATACCCTGACACTGTAGCTGCCGGGTTAGAACTGTAACCAGGTCTGTACTGTTTGCCGGGTCAGCATGTCTGCCGGGTCAGTACTGTTCTCCGGGTCAGTACTGTTTGCCGGGTCAGCATGTCTGCCGGGTTATACCGGGGGGTAATATCCCCGTCAAGTACTGTGTGGCTCCTAGTATGAGCCTGTAATAGGGGTAGTTTTAAAACTTTTGAAATGCTTTGTCGTGCCATCGTGCGCATTTGCACCTTTGTTGGTGCACAACTTCAATCTTTTGAGTTGTTTGCCGAGATATGATTGTGCTCCTCCTTGTGCTTGTCCTTCAATATCTCTGTTGTTGTGCTCAATGAGTCTTTTGATTAAAAACAGAAAGGACAGGTCAAACATAAGCCGACAAAAGAACTTTGCTTTCGAGACTCAAGTCTTTGTTGAATCTTTCCACAATAATATTGAGCATATATGATTTGAACCCGGTCATAATACGATCGCAGTTGTTAATCCGGTCGTCCAGATATGAGTTGGTGATAGGGACAGTATTGTACCTAAAAATTTATGATGTGATAACAAAAATGTATAAGCATATAAAGTACTATTAGTAGGCCGGCTCAATGAGTCTCGGCAAAAAGAGACTGGCTTACGAGGCTCAAGTCTTGCTTCAATGAAGCGGGTATGATAACCCATGGTTTATCCTAGCTCTCTGTATGCCGGCTCTCACGTGACTCAAGACGGTGCTTTAACCTTGATAAGTTCAGGGTCCAAAAAAGGATTGACTTGTCAAGAGTACACGGGGTCACCTGATCGAAGTCGCATCAAGCATATAGGTAGGTTTAACCATATATTGTGGCGTTTTTGCCGTGTCAAGAGGGTGAGAAAGCTAAACTCGATGAGTTGGAAGCCCCCAAGTGACCTATGTTTCAAACAATAAAGGCTCATGCTCAATTTGTAGGCTGAAATGACAGAGACCCCGAGTTTGGTGCCGGCTTTATTATATTTGAACATAAAGAAGTATGTACAGAACTTGCAAGGGGGGGAATTACAAAGGGGAGCCGGTGGCTCTTAAGTATAATAAGGCCGTAGGTGAGCAATGTTCCAGGGCCGGGTTGTCTCCTCCTCAAAGGTGTATGATCCTTCTCGTAGGTCCACCAGATAATATGAACCACTATTGAGGTTTCTTCTGATGACGAAAGGACCCTCCCAAGGTGGGGAATGTTTGTACATCCTTGTTTGATCTTAAATCAAACGGAGCACTAAGTCGCTTTCTTGAAAGGTACGGCTTTGGACTCGACGGCTGTGATAGCGACGTAGGTCTTGCTGATATATAGCAAATTTGGCTGCTTCTAACTCACGTTCTTCTTCCAAGGCATCCAGGAAGTCTTGATGTGCTAGTTCATTGTCTGCCTCAACGTAGGCAGTAACCCGAGGCGAGTGATGTCGAATATCGCTTGGTAAAACCGCCTTAGCTCCATAAACCAGGAAGAAAGGTGTGTTTCCTGTGTATCTATTTGAAGTTGTACGAATACTCCAAAGTATTGCGGGGTGTTCTTCAACCCAACAACCTGGAGTGCGCTCAAGGGGTACCATAAGCCGGGGTTTGATCCCTCTGAGGATATACTGATTAGTTCGTTCGGCTTGTCCATTGCATTGTGGATGTGCAACTGCTGCCAGGTCAAGCCGGATGTGCTATTGTTGACAAAACTATACCATGGCTCCATTGGAAAAATTGGTACCATAATTAGTGATAATGTTGTGCGGGTAGCCAAAATGGAAAATCAACTTTTTCAAAAACTTGACCGCAGTCTCTGTATCACAATTACTGACTAGTTCTGCTTCAACCCACTTGGTGAATTTATCAACCGCCACCAAGAGGTGGGTTTTCTTGTCAGAAGACGGCTTGAACGGGCCAACCATGTCAAGCCCCCAAACCGAAAATGGCCAAGTAATTAGGATCATACGCAATTCCTGAGACGGCACATGAGCCTGTCGACCGAACGTTTGACAACCATTGCGCTTGCCCACAATCTCTTCTGCATCTACGTGAGCCGTCAGCCAATAAAACCCATGCCGCAAAGCTTTTGCCACCAGGGATCATGAGCCGGCATGGTGTCCACAGTCGCCAACATGTATTTCATTAAGAATCTCCTGGCCTTCCTCAGGGGAAACACAACTTTGAAACATGCCTGTGCTGCTTCGCCGATGTAACTCGCCATTGACGATAGTCATTGATTTGGACCGCCGAATTATCTGTTGAGCGATGGTTTCCTCAGCTGAGAGCTCGCCTCGAGTCATATAAGCTAGATATGGCATAGTTGTCACGCCCAAGATGCGATCCTATCCTTATTTTGGCTCGAGGGCCTCGACAGGGATAGAAGAGCATCTCGTCGTTTCGCAAGAATGGATATCATTACAAGTACATGTACAGAAGAGATGAGTATATGGAATTAGCTTAAACACGCCACAAGCTACACCAATATCACATCAATACAACATCATATCCAATCATCATACAGAAGAGCAGCGTCCGACTACGGACGAAATCAAACGATAAAATGACATCCATCCTTACTATCCCAGGCTGCCGGCCTGGAACCCATCCTAGATAGATGAAAAAGAAGAAGAACTCCAAATCAAACAAGCATCGCTCTCACGTCAAAGCATCGCATCACCTATACCTGCAACTATTGTTGTAGTAATCTGTGAGCCACATGGACTCAGGAATCTCATTTCCAAGGGTATCAAGACTAGCAAAGCTTAATGGTGAGATATGGTTAAGTGGTGAGGCTACAGCAAGCACTAAGCATTTATTTGAGTGGCTAACTTACGAGTACAAGAATAAGGGGGGATGATCGTCGTATAAACGGACGTGAACTAGTAATGATCTCTAAGAGATCCTGAACACCTACTTACGAACAATCATAACCCCACCGTGTTCTCTCTCGGTTCAGAAATCACGAGAAGAGACAGTCACGGTTACGCACACGGTTGGTGTATTTTATTTGAGTTTACTTCAATTTTGCTATGACCGGGTGTTAAACAAAGTTTCCAAGTTGCCACGTAACCGCAGGCACGGCTTTCCAGAAGATTTAAACCTGAAGGGGTGCTCCAACTCATCCATCACAAACTAACCATACGCCACGTTGGAATTCCTCATCCGCGGAATCACCCGTAGTATTTGCGGAATCCTGATGGAAAATCTCAACTTCGAGATAGCTCGAAGTGTTGTCGAAATCACGTGCACAAGACGTTCGAGGAAGGTAAAACAAATCCAGCAAGGCCGCCCGACGTGTCGACGAACCCGATAGGAGGCACGTATCTCGTTCTCAGGACACGACCGGATCGGACTAGCTACGGGGAAAACCAATCCCCGAGTTTCCTCGAGGCGGCCCCGTAGGCAGCCCATTTGGGACCAACACCATCAGCACTGCCCCCCTGTATTATGTTAAATTAATCCACAGGTTCATGATGCCCTATGCATTAGAACGGTGTTCAATATTATTATGTTGAGCAAATGTAGTACCAATGTTGGGCCTTGCCAGATGAGTTTTATCCTAAAACGAAAGTCAAGGGGGTCCCCATAACAACCCCAAGCATGTTAGGAGCGCTCAGTCTAGAACATAACACCAGTACACAAGTAACTAGGGCGGCAAAAGTGGAACAAAACACCGAGCAAAAGGCCAAGCCTTCCACCTTTAACCAAGTATATATGTGCATTAAATTAAATAGCAATAATATTGTGATATATCAAAAGGATATCCATGTTGGCACATGGAGCAACTTGCACCTGCAACTAGCGACGCTATAAGAAGGGCTGAGCAAGCGGTAACATAGCCAAACAATAGTTTGCTGGGATGTGGAGGGTTAGAGGCTTATCATGGCATTTGGGAGGCTTGACAAACAAGTGGTAGGTAGTGAGAAAAGCTATAGAAACAAGACATCTAGCATGGCAATGATAGTAATGGTATCCAGGGAAATGGTCATCTTGCCTGAGATCCCGCTTGGAAGAAGTTTGCATCCATGAAGAAGACGAGCCAACGTAGTCGAACGAATCATCACACTCCGAACGCTTTCGGAACTCTATCGAGAAGAAGCAATCCATAAACAATAATCAACACATGATAAACACCACAATATATACATGACATGATGCGCAAACAAATATGATGCATGTCCATACGAGTATGCATGTCATGACAAAACACATCAAATACTATACATTAAGTGAAGTTCAATATGCAACGAGTTGCATATTGACGAAACTCCACATTTGAATTACTTAGTTCACTCCCGTTTAGGTACATGATAATATTAAATGTTGTTAACCATGGCAAGAGGTGAAGCATAATTAAACTACACTATCTAGGCATATTAAATGAGGTCGGAAACAACATATAGTATTTCCGATAGGACCCCATATGCAAATTATGGTTTTGGTCCAGATCTGAACTAACCATGTTTTATATTTATTAAACATGTAAATAAAGCGCACAATGATATTCTACTCGTCAATCTAGGTGATTTACATATATAGAACGTCTAAAACGGAGCTACGGTCTAAAAGATATGACGAAGACAAGATGCATATGTCATGAATGCAAAAATGCATACAAACGTCAACCATAAAACATGTCAAATCATGGATGCAATAAGATATTATGAAACTACATGAGATTCTAAGCAAGTTTCATGTGCAACATGTTCAAAACGGAGCTACGGTTCAACAGTAACAAGCAACACAAGTTATAGACGTAATCTGCCCAAAACAGCGACATGGCATAATGCACATATTAAAAAAACAAGCTCCAAGATCCTAATATGCACAAACTAAGCATGGGGCGGTAGCATATAACACCCACTTCATTTCATCTTCACTTCTCATACTCAAAAAACTCATGGATCACATGATACGAAGCTCACAACATGGCAATAAAATATAGCATTTAGGGACTTAGTGAAAATAACAGTTTTTCACAAACAGTGTTAACCTGATGGCATATTGACAACACTAATACTATATGCTAAAGGTCATATAATGGCATGAAACTTAACAGCATGGTAGAGGGCATGATGCACTACAAATCATATCATGGTGGCAAGGTCTAATTATGCATAGAATCATGGCTAGCATCAACAGAACATGGCATTATGAAGAAAACAGATTCTCGGACTTGGTGAAGATTAGACTAGACATATGCAGCAGTTTACATCAGATTGACCTATTGGACAGCAGAAATAACTATGATGAAAAATCTATACATGGCAACAAAAGGCACAACCCGGTAGACAACAACATGCTTGACAAAAGACTCCTTTGGAGCAACGACAAAAGACTCATAGATCAATAGCAAATCACATGGCAACATGACAACAAAATAACAGTTTCAGACTTAGAGAAATTTTAACTATCTCCCAAAACTGCAGTTTGACTAGGCATGTTGACATGGCAATAATAGTAGCATAACAATCACTTATGAGCATGGCAAGGACACTAACAGCAAGAAGACATGATACACTTCAAATCATTCCATTATCACAAATTCAAAATAGTCATGGTTTGCTTAACATGAAGCTCGCAAAACGGAACTTGTCGTTAACAGATTTAAGTTTTGATGATTACGATGAGATGCAGTTTTGCAACAGGGTTATGGGCATGCAAGTGACTCCTAATGCACAAAGAAAGGGTACCATCATGTAGAGCAAGAAGAGTAGAACAATTTTCATATATTATTCATCTCATTCCGACAAACATGCGCAAAGATAGGGCCCACACAAAATGCAATCATGACATGATTTCTTGGGGACTTGGGAAAAAAATGACCTCGGGGCAATCGGGACGAAACTAAGAAGACGAGGAGATCCAGCGTCTAGCCGGCATTTGGTTGGAGGGCTCGGACAGATCTGGGTCGGGGTGGACGGGGCCATCCCGGACCGGGTCAACGGCGGCGGTTGGCCGCATGGCGGCGCGGCGCGGCTGCCGACGACGACCGAAATGGGGCGGAGGCTTGTGTAGGAGGCGGATCTGCCGGCGGAAGGGCCGGATCCGGTCGCCGGCGGGGGTTGGAGGGGCCGGCAGAGCTCCGGCGAGCTCGGGTCTCCATGGCTCGCGACGGTAGCGGGAGACCCTGCGGGGACAAAGAGAGGCTAGGGGAAGGGGAAGAGGCGGAGCAAGCAAGGGCGGCAGAGGTCCGGCGGGGCGACCTGCCCTGCGGTGGCGTGGCGATGGCCGACGAGGCTGCGGCTGGCGGCGGAGGCGGCCATCGGGCATGGACCTCGGGAGAGCCGTGGCTCGAGCGCCCTGGTGCGGCTCGCGCGGGCTGCGGCTATGCCCGGTTCTGTCGGCGGGCCGGCCTCGGGCCACGGCAGCTGGAGCGGGGCCAGGGGTGCGTGGGGCGGCGGCTGGCGGCTGCGAAGGCCACGTGGCAAGGCCCCGTGGCGGCGGCGGGGCTCGGCAGGGCTCGCCAAGTGGCGGCGGGGTGGTTGGCCGGCATGGTTTTTGAGGCAGGAACAAGTGGCTGCGGCTGGAGGTTAGGGGAGGGCTAGTCTAGGGTTTTTGGCCAGATTTGGCATTGTCGAGTGGTGTTGCTGAGACGAGAGAGAGAATGTGGCCCGGCACCGAGTTTTAAAACACCGAAAACGCCTAATACTTTGGCTGGCAGTCTACCTACAACATAACAAGATCTACCTACAACATAACAAGATCTACCTAAAACACCGACGACGCCGCTATAGTTGACCGTTCGGGAATCAAACGATGTTCGATTGCAACAAAATTTGGCTGGCAGTCTACCTACAACATAACAAGATCGCACACCAACTTTCGACCCAATCCAAGAAATTTTTATATGCACTTTTAAAACAATATTTTAAAGTGTCGCGGGCGCGTGCGTGTGTAGTTGGATTCGAAACGGTCGTCGACGAGAACGGAGAGAACCGACGACTACGAACGAATGCGAGTTTTGAAAACTGACGGCAATGGAGTGTCGATGCAATGCGGATGATGTGAATGATGCGGGGATGAATGCGACGAGCAGATAAATCACATGATGACAACGGAATAAAACGGGAATCTGCTGGAGCGTCTGTCTCAGGCTGTTACAATAGTCCAGTAAGGAGTAGCATGGAGAGCCGATACCAAGTGTGCCTCCGGGTCAGGAATAGCTATGTCCTCCTCAGATGGCAACTTGACCGAAGGATGATGAAGGATATCTAAAAATACATTAGGGGGGATCGGCTTCCTCTGTGAGCCAAGTTGTGACAGGGGGTCGGCGGTCTATATGATCGACTTGATAGCCTTGAAAATGATCCGCCAAATCAAAGACCACCCGCCGGTAAGCCACCATCGAGGGGTCCTTAGAATCCCAAGTCCCTGAAACTTGCCGAGCCACCAAATCTGATTCGCCCAAACATCTGACCCAGCTAAGATTCATATCTTTAGCTATTCTAAGTCCATGTAGGAGGGCCTCATACTCATCTGCATTGTTAGTGCAAGGGAACATGAGCCGTAAAACATAACAAAATTTGTCACCTCGTGCAGAAGACAAAATAACTCTAGCCCCCGAGCCCTCCAATTGTATGGATCCATCGATGTGTATAGTCTAGTACGTGTTATCTGGCCTATCTTCTGGAATCTGCATCTCTGTCCAATCATTGAGGAAATCTACCAGCACTTGGGACTTGATGACGGTTCGGGGCACATAATTCAGATGGTGATCACCAAGCTCAATAACCCACTTAGCAATCCGCTCAGTGGCCTCCTGGTTTTGTATAATATCACCAAGTGGTGTTGAACTGACCATAGTGATTGGATGCTCCTGGAAATAGTACTTCAACTTCCGACTCGCCATAAAGACTCTAAAAACAAGTTTTTGCCAATGCGGATACCGCTGCTTGGACAAGGTTAAGAATTCACTGACGAAGTAGACTGGGCGCTGAACCGGATACTCCTTCCCTTTCACCTTCCGCTCAACGACAACTGCCACACTCACCACCTTGGAAATGGCAGCAATGTATAGGAGCATTGGCCCTTTGGCAGTAGGAGCAACTAAGATGGGCGGGTTAACAAGCTGTCGCTTGAGCGCTTCAAAAGCTTCATTAGCAGCATCCGTCCACTTAAAATCGCCTATCTTTTTCAATAATTGATAAAAAGGAATAGCATGTTCTCCCAGGCGGCTTATGAATCGGCTTAAGGCCGCGATATGACCCGCCAGGCACTGAACTTGATTTATATTTGTCGGCTCAGCCAGTGAATTCACCGCCTTGATCTTGTCCAGGTTAGCTTCGATGCCTCGCTTGGAAACTAGGAATCCCAATAGCTTGCCTGCAGGAACACCAAAAACAAACTTTGCCGGGTTAAGTTTCATCTGGTACACTCGAAGATTATCAAATGTCTCCTTGATATCATCCAAGAGCGTCTCCTTCTTCTTAGATTTCACCACGATGTCATCGACATAATCATGAACATTGCGCCCAATCTGTGGTTGAAGGCAATTCTGGACGCAACGCTGATAAGTCGCCCTTGCACTCTTAAGCCCAAAAGGCATAGAGACATAGCAGAAAGCACAAAAAGGAGTGATGAAAGCTGTCTTCTCCTGATCCTCAACATCCATCTTGATCTGCTTATAGCCGGATATGCATGTAGGAAGCACAGACGCTCACAACCCGATCTGATCGATACGTGGGAGAGCAAGAGGATCCTTCAGACAAGCTTTGTTGAGATCTGTGTAGTCAACACACATGCGCCAAGTGCCGTTCTTTTTCAGAACAAGCACCGGGTTAGCCGACCACTCAGGTTGGAAAACTTCAACGATAAACCCGGCAGCTAGGAGCCGGGCTACATCTTCCCCAATAGCCTTGCGTCTCTCCTCGATAAAACGATGGACGTATTGGCATACTGGTTTCATCTTTGGATCCACATTAAGGTGGTGCTCAGCGAGTACTCTCGGGACTCCAGGCATGTCAGAAGGTTTCCATGCAAAGATGTCTCGATTCTCACGGATGAAATCAATGAACGCGCTTTCCTATTTGGGATCCAAGCCGGTCCCAATACTGAACTGCTTGGACAAATCGCCTGGCATGAAATCGATCTGCTTTGTCTCTTCAGCCGGTTTACACTTGAGCGAAGGCTCCAACTCAGTATTGGGTTTCGTGAGGGGGCTCATATAAGCCGGGTCAACATTGGATCTATAGAACTTCAATTCTTCAGCAACGCAAGCCGACTCAGCATAAGCCGCATCTCCTTACTCGCACTCCTGAGCTATCTTCTGGCTTCCTTCCACGGTAATGGTGCAGTCCAGTCCTGGCATCATGAGCTTGAGATAGACAAAACAAGGTTGGGCCATGAAACGAGCATAGGCCGGCCGCCCAAAGAGGGCGTGATAAGGGCTCTTTATCTTGACCACCTCGAACATCAGAGGCTCGCATCTGAAATTGTGCTCGTTGCCGAAAGCGACGTCAAGCTTGATCCGCCCAATTGGATAAGCCGAATTTCCAGGAACAATCCCGTGAAACACCGTCGTTGAGGGAAGCAGCTTGCTCTCAGATAGGTTCATCCAGCGAAAAGTTTCGTAGTATAAGATGTTTATGCTATTGCCTCCATCCATAAGGACCTTGGACAAGGTGTAACTGCCAACTTGAGGTGCCACCACCGAAGCTAAACCGCCAGGGTTGTCAACCCGGGGGGGGGGGTGGTCCTCCCTGCTCCAGGTAATCGAATTTTCAGACCAGCTGAGATACCTGGGAACTGCCAGCTCAGCCATGTTGACGGCTCTGCTCATGACCTTGTTGTCTTGTTTGCAAGTACTGGTGGTGAAAACATGGTACTTGCCACTATTCACCTGCTTGGGATTACATTGGAAAATGCCTTGGTTACTATACTGTTGATTTCCTTGACCGGAAAACTGTCTGCCACCGTTACCTCCCTTCTGATGAAATCCAGCTCCTGAGCTACCTTGTGGCCCGCCAGAGCCGTCCGACGCGGTGCAAGCAGTGACTTGGTGGGGCAACTCATGAAATCCCTCGGGCGTCTCCGTCCCGAACGAGCCCCCAAGTATGCCATCATAAAGAGGACGGATTGACTCGGCGCCTTCGTTAGAAGCTCCGCCATCCAAGTTAATGTGGGTGTTTCCGCTAGAAGCCGGCTCATCCGAGAGGCCAACTGCCTAGATGAAACCGACGAAGTCATGACGCCGGCTGGCTTGACACCGACCGGGTTGGGCGCGTCGATCTGGCTCGACGATGTTGGTGAAGATGTCCGACCCGGGCACTGATGCGCCGATCTGGACGATGAAGATGTGGATCTTGTTGAAGGGGACCCGATACCCGTACTCAATTGTGTCGGCCTCGGAGCCCCAACCTAAATCGTCGATGTAGATCCTGCCGCGGCGGCTCTTGGTCATGCGACCAATCGCGTAGCTCCCAAATCCTGGAAGGGCTCCCTTTGAGAACTCAACTCCACCGGGCGAGGGCCCCATGGTGGGCGCCACCTGTCGTGGTTTTGTCACGGCAGATGTCCTTGTGAAAGGACTTAGGTGTGAGGCCATAGCCGCTAGGTGGTGACTCAAAGGGGTTGATCGGGAACGAGAGATGAGTTTACCCAGGTTCAGCCCCTCCGATGGAGGTAATAGCCTACGTCCTGCTTTGTGTGTATTGATGATGATCTCGATTACAAGGGTGCGGAATCGCCAACCTAGCTCTTGAGGTTTTCTAACTTAAGTCTTTCGACCCTAGGGACTTGCCTTTATATATAGGTCAAGGCCCTAGGCTTTACAATAGTGTCCGAGTTGCATTACAACTCGTAACCAATTATGTATCTAACACGCCTTGCCTCTCAAGCAAGGAATCTTCTGGCATCTTCTGCCTTGTGGGCCCTGAGTCGCCGTCTTCACGTGCTTGGGCCGCCCGGCGACTTAATTAGTAACCACCTTGCTTGCCTTGTCTTCAATGGCACGGCCCATCTTGAATATAGTTTCAGAGCCGTCATTATATTGACCCGGCCCATTAGGGCGAGTTATACCGCGGGGCTACATCCTCGACATGGATGCTTCACCTGCCAAGGCACCAGCGCCTGCTCAGAGGGCCCCTTCTGGGGTTGGAACTGGACTGGGATCTCCTCTACCAACTCCTCCTGCGACCAACACCTTCAATCTGCCCCACGTCCCGGAGAACCAGTTGGGGGTGAGCAAGGAGGCGCTGATCCAGCTGAGGCTGATGAACGACAAGCTGAAGGAGGCCCGTGATGCCGGCAAGGCTTTGGATAAGAATGTCTGAGTAAGTACTCTTGTAAGTACATTCTTCAGTCGGAAATTTTGCATCGTATGTATTTTTTGAAGTCCCGAGTGGGTTTGCGTCGGGGACACACTCATTGGGTGTTCACTGATTCCAGTGGGGGCGTGCTTAGTGGACCCACTGGGTGTAGTCCCCAAGACTGCTGTCGACTGAAGCAGTCGGCGGGAGTCTGAGAATCCGAATGACGTTTGTAGAAATGATTGTTGACATACTTGTCGAAGAGGATGCATTGATGGTCCATGGACGAGAGCTTCTCGACGTTGACCATCGGGGTCTCGAACCTGTAGTCCTCCAGTGGGGCTGCGCTGAGCGCACCCACCGGGTGTAGTCCCAGAGGCTGCCGTCGACTGATGCAGTCGGCGGTAGTCTTAGATTCCGAATGTAATGAATTGTAATAGATAATCCCGAGTGATGAGATACTTGTCGAAGAGGTTGCGGTGATGGTCCATGGACCAGAGCCTCTCGACGTTGACCGTCGGGGTGTAGAACCTGTAGTTCTCCGGTGAGGGCGCGCTGAGCGCACCCACTGGGTGTAGTCTCCGAGGCTGCCGTCGACTAAAGCATCTGAAGGTATTCTTTGAGTCCGAATGGTATTGAACTTTAATCTTATATTCGATTGTTGTCACTGATGTTCCGTTGTTTCTCGTTGGCAGAGCGTGTGTGATCTGGAGACCCGCTACAACACCCTAGAGAAGGAGGCACAGGACGTGCGTATCAGCCTTGAGGCTGAGAAGACCAAGAGTGCACGTCTGGAGCAAGAGAAACGTTCACTCGGAGGTAAGCGCGCCTTGACCAATTGCATTGAACTTGATCCTTTTCCCAATCTGACGAAAAGTACTTTATCAGATGTACATAGTGAAAATCTTCAACTTACTAAGAGACTCCAGGCTTCCATTTCTAGAGAGACCATGAAGGAGGCCATGGAGAAGAAAGACCGTGAACTGGCATCTGCCCAGAAGGAAGCCAGTCGGAAAATGAAAGAAGCTGAGGACAAGATGATGTCACTCGAGAAGTGGGAAGAGGAGAAGAAGGCGTTGGAAGAAGTTGCTAGGAGGTCTACAGCGGAAGCTGTCGAGGCTGAGACGAAGTTGAAGCAGGCCGCTTCCAAGAAGCTCGAGTTGGAGAAGTTCATCGAAGACTACTGCAATGAGATGAATGAAAGGCTCAAAGGTATGTGACCGGCCCAACTGTGTTTCAAGTCACTTTGATTTTTCACTCTTCCTCCATTAACTCTCTTTTCCCATGTATTCATCAGAACTCTATGTGGATGTTGAAGAGGAGACCTCAAAGATTGAGAAAGAGCTAGATCCGAGTGCAGGTATCCTTCGCAATAGCTCGGTGTCGGTGCACAAGGACTGGGATACCCAGTGCCCCTGACTTAGGCACAGGCAGTAGTAGCAGAACGCATCAACATAAATACAGACGAAACCAGCCTTCAAGACCAAGACTTCGACAGAAGCAAACTACGCTGGCTAAGCAACGCCGGCAAGGTCCATGCAATGGCCCAGAACGGGCCCGAACCGCGCCAACTACATCCCCGGTGCCTGCCGGGGACCGAGGCACGCACATCTTCAGGAAGACCCGGCAAGCCACCCCCCGGCAAGCATGAGCCGTCGTCCACCGCTCCACTGCATCGCAACTCCATTCATTTGTCAATGCGGTGTCGAGCCCTTAGGTGGCTAAGTGGCTCTCGCTAAGTACGTGGCGACTCGCTGGGAGACAGATTGCGCCCGTTTGACATCGTCCAAGGGCGTGTCAAGATATTAAGCAACAGTTAGCTAAAGCGGTGGTAAAAGCCTGCCGAGAATGCATCCCCGCACGCCACCTAGGCTAGCATTTATCACATTTTATCCTAAATGCCAGAGTTAGGTATGATAGCACTGCTAGATATCTAATCACTAGATAATGTCTGTTTTGCCAGTGTGGTTGCCCCTTGAGCTATAAAAGGAGGCCCAAGGCAACCTAGCTAAGGATTCAGACCTTTGGACACTTGAACTCGCGTAGCAGCTTTCCCGAAGGCAACCTTGCTGGGTTTGAGCGTTGCATGTGCTTCGCGTTCCCCCGATCAATCCACCAAAGCAGGAGTAGTGTTTTACGTTTCACAGCGGCCCGAACCTAGGTAAAACACCAGTGTCTCGTCGTCGTGCGGTCTCGCCACCTCTGCTCTTTGTGCAACGTGACCTCACCCCTGCCGAACCACAAAGGGTCCCGCGGCCCCATAGGTGATCGTGTGCATCGTGACCCGACATATTTGGCGCGCCAGGTAGGGGGAGCGTCATTTGCGCGAACCTGAGATCATGAGCAGCGTGTCGATCTTCATCGTCGTCTTCTTCCTCTATGGTTCCCAAGAAGAAGCCTGGCGCGACCGCACATCCCTCCACTTCAAAGGCCCCCTCGCACGTAGCTGCGGACGCCGTTGGCACCGCGGCGGCGATGAGTGAGGTGGGCATCTTGGGCGACGCGACTGGCGCCGGCGGCGCCACCGTCGTGTCCCCCGCGGCCGAAGCTGGAGCAGGGAACGCCGAAGAGGAGCAACAAAACTAACATTTTTGCACGCTCGGCCCTAGTGCCGCGGGAGGAGGAAACGTTCAGTCTCCACCTCCCCGCCGCACTGGTGGTCGCGGCCGCACCAGCAGCGCCCAATCTGGGGCAAGCCGTAATCTTCCAGCTGCGCCTGTCTCGGGAACGGCTGCTGGGCGCGCGCCTCGCCTAGAGCAAGACGGGGCACCAAGCGGAACCGTAGACCCACAAGTTTGACCTCCTCCACGTCAGACCGCCCCGGTGATCGGTACATGGCGACAAAAATGCAGCGACGCCCCTCTTGGTTCCACCAGGAGTCTAGCGAAGGCAGCGGAAGCAATGGCGCGGGCCTAGCTGCTGTTAAATTTCCCGCCAGCGGCTGACAAGATGGACGAGTGGAGAGCCACCATCCAGAGTTTGATTGACTTCGCCGAAGCCAGCAAATCACAGCATGCAGAGCCATCGCGACGCCCGCGGACGACAGCGGTGGCCCAGGCTGATGGTCGTGTCGAGGGGGCCGCGCCAACGGTGCAATCCCCTCCGCGACAACAAACCCAGAGGCAGCCACAACGAGCTCCACATGCCGACGTGCCCGACGAAGCATCTATGGCCTCGGCTGGCCTGCACGATTGCCGGGACCAGCGGTGTGTCCTGGAAGACCGGCGGAGGGAAGACGCGCGCGTCACCATAGTGCGACGTCGGGAAGCACACCGCCAATCCGACAGGCGCAATGACCCAGATGCTGGGGACCCCGTGCCAAGTGCTGACGGGTACCTGTCTTATGAGCTTGGGTGCCCTGCCTTCACCCGGGAGCTGCGACAGGTCCGCTAGCCATCAGCACAAGCTTTCAATCCTAAACAGATGGAGAAATATGAGCGGAAGCTAAACCCTGCGGAATTCCTGGGCATCTATACGATAGCCGTTCAAGCCACCGTGGGAAGAGATGGGAAGGTGCTCGCCAACTAATTCCCTTTGGCGCTCAAGCCAAATGTGAGATCGTGGCTGATGCACCTGCCGGAGAACTATATTTCATCATGGGCTGACTTGTGCAACAAGTTTTCGGCATCTTCACAGGTGGCAACCAGGAGCCAGGACAGCCCAGCGACCTGCAAGTCCTTCCACAGAAGGAGGGAGAAACCTTGCGGAAGTACATCCATTGATTCAGTCGAGTGCACTGCAACATTCCAGAGATACACCCCGCAGCCGTGATTGCCGCGTTCCATTCGAACGTGCGCAACCGGAGGATGCGGGCCAAGATGAATGTTAGACTCCCCAAGACCGTCAATGAGTTGTACACATTGGCGGACAAGTGTGCTCATGCCGAAGAAGGAAGGCGATTCCTCGGAGAGGAGGCTGGCATCGAAGTCGACTCAGATGATGACGATGATGCCCCTGGCCCGAAGGGGAAAAGCCGAAGGCGCAATAAGAAGCGTAAGGAAAAGGCAATGTTGGCCGTTGAGAGCTCTAGTGATCTCAGTGCCAGCAAGAAGGCCAAGGCCGAGGCCCCCGGCAAGGGAGCTGTCGCGTGTGCTGATTGCCGGGAAGCCGCGGCGGCAGAGAAAACCAGAAAGTCTGACGGGCCATACTGCAAAATCTATCGCACCAAAGGTCATGATCTCCAAGAATGCCGCCAAGTTGAGCAGCTTGCTGAGAAGCAAAAGGCTGAATACGAGAAGCGTGACAAGGAGAGAGGCCAAGATGGTGCTGTCGGGAAGGGCCATGGTGGTAGAGGGGGCCTCCGTGGGAAGGCCCCATAGCAGAAGGAAAAACCCGCTAGAGGTCATGAGAGGAAAGAAGGAGATGATATGAGTGATGATGAGGATGATGGAGAAGAGTCCAGTGATCGATAATTCTAGAAGGCAACTGAAACCATGTGTGTTGACGGGGGTGCATCCTTGCATTCCTCTCATCGCCAGCAAAAGCAATGGGTGCATGAGATCAACGCCATGGAGCCAGCTGCAGAGTCCAGAAGGCCACTCAAATGGTCCCGCACGCCTATCATCTTTGACGAAGAGGATCATCCTGACTGCACCACTATGGTCAGATGTTTGCCGTTGTTGGTCTCGCCAACAATCCGCAACCGCAAAGTAACCAAGATGTTAGTTGACGGCGCGGCGGAGTTGAACTTAATCTCCCCTAAAGTGGTTGAAAGGCTGCAGATCCCTGACGAAGAGCTCAAAGCTACGGGTACGTTCCAAGGAATCAACCCCGGCAGGAGCCGACCAAAGGGAAAGATCACTTTGCCTGTGACGTTTGGTAGGGAGTTGAACTACCGGACTGAGAAAGTGGTGTTTGATATGGTCAAACTCCCTCTACCTTACAATGGAATTCTTGGTCGCCCAGCTCTGGTAAAATTCATGGCAGCATCCCACTATGCTTACAACACTTTGAAGATGTCAGGGCCCATGGGAATCATCTCCATCCCATCTGATAAGAAGGATGCAGTTATATGTGTGGACAAGATGTATCGAGACGTGGTAGCAGCTGAGGTCGTGGAAACCCCAGCTCCCTCCAAGGAATTGAAGAAGGAGAAGAAGTCTAGCAGGGACACCGGCAAGGACTCCGGGAAGCGCGCCTCTTCGGAGTATGCTGCACCCGTCGATGACCTGCCGGAGAGTTCCACTAGCAAAATATCCAAGGTCACCTATCCTGCGACGAAGAAAGTCCCGACTGGGGAGGATGGCACTAATGGTACGTTAACATCAGTGCCACCCTTAATGAGAAATAGGAAAGCGCGCTTGTTGCCTTCCTATAGGCGAATGTCGATGTGTTTGCTTGGCAACCATCTCACATCCCCGGTGTTCCCAGGTAGGTAATTGAGCACCACCTTGCTGGCTGCCCTCATGCCAAGCCCGCCAAGCAAAAAGTTAGAAAGCAAGCCTTGGAGCGGCAGCAGTTTATCGCTGAGGAGATCAAGAAGCTCGAAGCAGCTGGTTTGGTCAGAGGAGTGTTGCATCCAACTCGGTTAGCCAACCCGGTAGTGGTGTGCAAGGCGAATGGGAAATGGAGGCTTTGCATTGATTTTACTGACATGAATAAAGCATGCCCGAAGGACCCTTTTCCCTTGCCATGCATCGATTAGATTGTTGATTCCACTTCCAGGTGTGACTTGCTTTCCTTCTTTGACGCATACTCCGGATACCACCAGATATTCATGGCCGAGGAAGATGAGGAAAAGACCGCGTTCATAACTTCGTGTGGCACGTACTGCTTTGTACGTATGCCCTTCGGGTTAAAGAGCGTTGGTTCTACCTTTGCAAGGGCCGTGCAGATTGGATTTGAACCTCAGTTGCACAGAAACATGGAAGCTTACATGGATGACATAGTAGTCAAAACCAGAGATGAAGCAACCCTCATACAAGACTTGGAAGAAACTTTTATGAACTTGCAAAAGATCAATTTGAAACTCAACCCTGAGAAGTGTGTGTTTGGTGTCCCCTTTGGCAAGCTCCTTGGGTTCTTTGTATCGCAGCGTGGAATAAAAGCCAATCCCGACAAGATCAAAGCAATCGAGCAGATACAAGCACCCAAGTCCGTCAAGGACGTAAGACGGTTGGCCGGATGCATTGCCGTGTTGAGTAGGTTCATCTCCAAATCTGTTGAACACGCCCTGCCGTTTTTCAAGATTCTGAAAAAGGCCGGCCCAATGAAGTGGTCCCCGGAAGAAGAAGCATCGCTACAAGATCTGAAAGCTTACCTTTCCTCCGCTCCCACCTTGGTCGTGCCTAAACCGAAAGAACCGTTGCTACTATACTTGGCGGCAACGAATCAAGTGGTTAGTCAAGCACTGGTGGCGTAGCGAGAAGTGGATGAAGATGCAGCCGCTGCAACTTATATCACCAGGGGTGGAACTGAAGTACCCGCGACAGGACTTGATACAAACCAAGGGAAACCTAAGCAAGGAAACGAAGGAAGTTTCAAGGAAGTGGCAAAGAAGAAAGTGGTGTAGTGACTAGTATACTTTGTCAGCTCCTTGTTACAAGGAGCTAGGTCAAGGTACTCTGGAGTGCAAAAGCTCATCTTCGGCCTTATCATGGCCTCAAGGAAACTACACCACTACTTCCAAGGCCACGAGATCACAGTTGTCACCCGCTTTCCGCTGCAGCGTATATTGAGGAACCCCGAAGCCACTGGCAGGATAGTTGAGTGGGCGCTCGAACTGTTAAATTTTGGTTTAAAGTATGAGAGCACTTCCATAGTTTAGAGCAGGGCGTTGGCAGAATTCATTGCGGAATGGACGCCCACACCAGATGAAGAGGTTCCGGAGAAAATTCTCCCCGCCAATGAAGCACGTAAGGAATGGATCATGTATTTTGACGGTGCTTTCTTGCTTCAGGGCGCCGAAGGAGGCGTGCTCCTCATCGCCCCCACCGGAGTGTATCTCAAATATGTGGTCCAAATGCACTTTCCCCGGGAGGAGGCCACCAACAACACCGCTGAGTATGAGGGGCTCCTTGCCTGACTCAGAATCGCAGTGGAGTTGGGAATCAAGAAACTGATCATCCGAGGAGATTCTCAACTCGTGGTGAAACAAGTCAACAAAGATTATCAGAGTCCGTTGATGGAGGCATACGTGGAAGAGGTGAGGAAGCTCGAGGAGCACTTTGATGGATTGCAAGCGGAGCATGTACCACGTGTAGAAAACAGCATCGCTGATCATCTACCGAAATGTGCCGCACAAAAGATTCCTGTGGAACCAGGAACTTTTGTTCTCCGCCTCACTCAGCCATCAGTATCCCCGTCAACGATGACAGGGAAAAAGAGAAAGCTGAACTCCGGCAAGCATTTCCTGGCAGAGCTACCAGAAGCCGCTGGTAGAGAGGCTACCGGGGACAGTCTCGTTTCGGTTGGTGAGCAGCTCCCTCCTGCAGAACCCCGGGTTCTTGCGGTCAAGGTAAGCGCTCCCACAAACGAGGAGATGCCTTTAGTCCTCGTTGTCGAGCCACAGGATCCAACTTGGGCGCAGCATATAGTTCGCTTCCTTCAAACAGGAGAACTTCCCGAAGAGCAGGAAGAAGCCAAAAAAGTAGCCCGTCAGTCAAGTATGTACCAGTTTGTCGATGACACTCTATACAGAAAAAGACCAAACGGTGTGAAATTGAAGTGCATTCGCCGGGAAGAGGGAATGGAGCTGTTGGCAGAGATTCACGGAGGCAGGTGTGGGTCTCACATTGGATCAAGGACCCTTGTTGAAAAAGCCTTCCTACAGGGTTTCTATTGGCCCACTGCCCTCCAGGATGCAACTGAGCTAGTCACCAAGTGTGAAGCCTGCCAGTTCCATTCCAAGAACATCCATATCCCAGCACAAGCTCTCCAGACGGTCCCTTTATCCTTGCCATTCTCGGTCTGGGGGCTCGATATTTTGGGCCCCTTTCCCCGCATTGTCGGGGGCTTTGAATTCTTGTTCGTAGCAATCAACAAGTTTACAAAGTGGCCTGAGGTGGAACCAGTGAGAAAGGTGACCGCGCAGTCAGCTGTCAAGTTCCTGAAAGAAATGGTGTGTCGTTTCGGAGTGCCCAACAGGGTGATCACCGATAATGGCACCCAGTTCACGAGCCGCACCTTTATGCAATAGATTCAAAGCCTTGGAAGCAAGGTCTCCTTCGCCTCTGTTGCCCACCCGAGAAGCAACGGGCAAGTCAAGAGGATGAATGCTGAAGTGTTGCGTGGGCTCAAGACAAGAACTTTCGATAGATTGCGAAGAAGCGGCAAGCGCTGGATAGATGAGCTGCCGGTGATTCTTTGGTCCCTCAGAACAACACCAAATCGAGCTACCGGCCAGACGCCCTTCTCCCAAGTATACGGGGCGGAAGCAGGTCTCCCCACGGAACTCATATACGGGTCACCTCGAGTACTTGCCTACGATGAAGTAGAGCAAGAGTAGCTACGGCATGACGATGCCATGCTCCTCGAGGAAGATCGTCTCCGGGCCGTTGTGCATGCTGCACGCTACCAGCAAGCCCTACGCCGCTATCATAGCCACAGGGTCCACGCCAGGAGCCTTGAGGACGGCGACCTTGTCCTTAGGCGCGTTCAGTCCGCCAAGGGTACCAACAAGTTGACGCCGAAGTGGAAAGGCCCTTACCGGGTAGCACGAGTCACCAGACCTGGCGCTGTCCGTCTGGAGACCGAAGATGTCATCAAAATGTTTAACTCATGGAATATTGAGCATCTTCGTAAGTTCTACCCGTAAGGCGCGGTTGCTGGGCTCAGTCCCCGGCAACCACCTTTTGTACAAGCCTTGCCGCAGTGCATGTAACCTTTGTACAAAGCCAGGCGCAGACCCTGTGCATGCAATAATAAAGCTAGGCATTGCATCATACCATCGAACTGCATGTTTACTATGCATTTTTATGTTGCAATGTTATTGCTTTTAAGTTTTAGAAATTTGCTAGAGTACTTGATGAGCCTATGATCCTTGTTACCGTGTTCTCTCTCTCCAGAGGACAGAGGCCTCTTTCCCTACATGTTTAACCGTCAGTAAAACAAGGAAGAAGGGCAAGGAAACAAGGATGGCGGCCCGTCGTACCCCAGGAATAAATACTGCCTGAAAAAATAAGTCTAAATGTGTATTCCAAGCTCGAAGCCATTTGCTCCCTTAAGGAAATCCTTGCTATCCTTTTTGACTGTGTACAATGGAGTCCTTCACGTGATGGAAACCCTTGTCGTGACGAGCCGTCCCCCAGATCATGTCGCTCATCAGCTTTCGGGGGCCACGCCGATACCGACAAGGAGCATTCCCGGGAAATGATACCAGCCTGCTGCCGGGGGCTCACTCCCCCTTGGCGCTCGCGGTTAGTACTGACCCGGAAAATAGTTCCGTGTGGCAAGGACAAACATGCTGACGCAGTATAAACAGGGGGAGAAAGGGATAGTACTTAAGGAAGAGAAATATCATTCTTGCATTCATTTTCGGTAGAAAATGGATAGAGATACATTAGAGGACGCCCCTTAAGTAATTCTTTATTTGACTTTCTCCCCTAGGAACAAGATACAAAAAGGAGAAAGGACGAAAGAAAGGCCTAAGCAGAAGCCGAACCTGGCCCCGTCAGGACCGGCAGGGCGCGGCTCGGCAGGACCACCGGCAGGGAAGACAAAGCCGGAGTCCACGAGCCTGCCAGGATCTAGCTGGGGGAGGAGGCAGCGCCCAAGTCAAGAACCCCCGACAAATCGCTTTGCCGGGGGGCTAGCTGACGGTGACGGTGCGATCGACGGCCAGCTGGAGTCCGAGTCATCGTAATCCGACTTGACGACCTCAGGCTCACTGTCACCGTCTTCACCGACACTGTCCTCCTCGTCACTATCGCTCGAGGAGGAGCTTTCATCGTCGCTCGAGCTCTCTTTGCAGCAGCCAAGACGAGTGACCGAATGCCCATAGATCTTGATGGAGAGCATATCGGCCTCCACCAGCTTGAAGCGGAGGACGTACCCACTCATGAAGTTATGGGCACGTGTGAAGGTTTTCCACCCGCGCATGAGGAACATGAGGTGGGGCGCCGGAAACTCAATGTCAGCCTGTGCAGCGCAATTATAGGAGCCATGCATGCGCAACCACATCGCGTGCGACTTGCCGGCCTCCATCACCCTGTCGAAAGGGCGAGGGAGTCGCAAACGGCTACGGGGAGGGCCACGCAGCCTGACGACGAACTCCAGCGTCGTACCTTCAGTATGTCCCATCGCTGGGGAAGGAACCACCGACGGAGGAGGATCGGGTACAGCGCTCCGCCTCCCCCGGCTAAGAGCCCCGCACTGGCCCGGCCTCTTCCAGCGCTCCCACCCCATGCACTTGAACCGCCTCCCGCCACCACGGCTAAAGCAGCGGCATGATCCCGAGGGGAAATACTCGTCTCCGCGGCTGAAGCTGGGAGTCGTCCTCGCCCCCTCGTCATGGTGGTGACTGGTGCATCCAAACACAGAGAAGAAGGGCAAGCTATGTGAACTTGAGATCGAGGAGGAGAAGGGAATGGATGAGCATCGCCCATTGTGACCTCCCAATTTATAGGGAAGGGCGCGGGGGCTGGCTCTGCTCCGCTCCAAGGCGGCCACTCATCTCCACCAATCCCACTACCCACGATCACGGGCGAATAGGTAACCGCCCCATTGCTCCAATCCCCGATGCTGCAGTTTCTGCCACTCCCACGCCTTTGAGTCATGCGCATCCACCGCAAACTCCCCGCAATGCATGCAGCGCACGTGGCGGAAACAGCCTGAGGTAGTAGGTAAGTGCTGGCTTGAAAGTCGGCAGTTACTCCCTCATATCGCACGCCTGTGCATAAATTTTGGGCCTGACCCAACGGCGCTAGGCGAGCGCATTTGGGCCAGACCTGAGGGCTCCTGTTGGTGCAATAGGACTGGGGTACCCAGTGCCCCTGACTTATGCACAAGAAGTAGTAGCAGAACCCATCAACATAAATATTGATGAAACCAGCCTTCAAGACCAAGACTCCGACAGAAGCAAACTACGCTGGCTAAGCAACGCCGGCAAGGTCGATGCAACGGCCCAGAATGGGCCCGAACCGCGTCAACCACGTCCCCGGTGCCTGCCGGGGACCGAGGCACGCACATCTTCAGGAAGACCCGGCAAGCCACCCCCCGGCAAGCGCGAGCCGATCGGCCACCGCTCCACCGCATCGTAACTCCAGTCATTTGTCGATGCAGTGTCGAGCCCTCAGGTGGCTAAGTGGCTCTCGCTAAGTACGCGGCGACTCGCGGGTAGACAGATTGTGCCCGTTTGACACACGTCCAGAGGCGTGTCAAGATATTAAGCAATAGTTAGCTAAAGCGGTGGTAAAAGCCTGCCAGGAATGCATCCCCGCACGCCACCTATGCCATTCGGACCTTTGGACACTTGTACTCGCGTAGCAGCCCTCCCGAAGGCAACCTTGCCGGGTTTGAGTGTTGCGTGTGCTTCGTGTTTCCCCGATCAATCCACCAAAGCAGGAGTAGGGTTTTACGCTTCACAGCGGCCCGAACCTGGGTAAAACACAAGTGTCTCGTTGTCGTGCTGTCTCACCACCTCTACTCTTTGTGCAACATGACCTCACCCCTGCCAAACCACAAAGGGGCCGACCCGACACTCGGCCCTTGCATTGCTTCGTCTGGACGAGCGCACTGGAAAGGTCATAATATTCCTCAACCGCTTACGCAATGCAGCCAAGGACATCGACAAGGAATTCGCCCCAGAGAAGAGTCCCCGAATGACTTGGATGCCCTCATCAGCCAACTTCAAGACGTTCCACGCCGTGTCCAATCCTGGAAGAAATCTGTGGCTCGCGATGGCACTGCCATCGCTCTTTCTCTCCTCCGTGTGAATTGCAAGGGTGTGGACGAGGAGAAGTTGAAGTCACTGAAGGTTGTCAACAGGAAGAGTGCCAAGATTGAAGATTTCATGGAGACCTTCCTCGCAGCTGCCACTCAGATTGCGGACTGCATCGACCTCGACACCTTCACCGATGCAGCGGCTTCGTCCCAAACCTAGTGATCCTCGGATATAAAAAAATTAGTGATATTTGCCTCGGAATGCCGAGTGGTTTCTGTAACCGTACATTTGCTGTGACTTAACGGCCACGACCATCTGCACTTTTGCTTTGAACTGCATGCCATTTGGATGCCTTTATTTAACTGTTTAAGCTCTTGGCTCGGTTATCACTCGGAGTGAACTTTTACTTAGACGATCTTCGGATCGAGCTAAGTCCCTGAGTGTTGACGATGTCCTCACTCGGAGTAGTTTTTAACTTAGGCGATTACAAGATAGAAGCTAAGCCCCCGAGTGTGGATGATGTCCTCACTCGGAGTAGTTTTTAACTTAGGCGAAATCAGCTTCACGGCCAAGCCCCCGAGTGTGGACGATGTCCTCACTCGGAGTAGTTTTTAACTTAGGCGAAATCAGGTTCGCGGCTAAGTCCCCGAGTGAGGATGATGTCCTCACTTGGAGTAGTTTTTAACTTATGCGAAATCAGGTTCGCGACTAAGCCCCCGAGTGTGGATGATGTCCTCACTTGGTGTAGTTTTTAACTTAGGCAAAATCAGGTTCGCGGCTAAGCCCTTGAGGTGTGGATGATGTCCTCACATGGAATAGTTTTTAACTAAGGCGATTACAGGATCGCAGCTAATCCCCCGAGTGTGGACGTTGCCCTCACTCGGAGTAGTTTTTAACTTAGGCGAAATCAGGTTCATGGCGAAGCCCCCGAGTGTGGATGATGTCCTCACTCGGAGTAGTTTTTAACTTGGGCGATTACAGGATCGCAACTAAGCCCCCGAGTGTGGATGATGTCCTCACTCAGAGTAGTTTTTAACTTAGGCAATTACACAACTGCGGCTAAGCCCCCGAGTGTGGATGATGTCCTCACTCGGAGTAGTATTTAACTTAGGCGATTACAGGATCGCAGCTAAGCCCCCGAGTGTGGATGATGTCCTCACTCGGAGTAGTTTTTAACTTAGGCTATTACAGGACCACAGCTAAGGGCCCGAGTGTGAATGATGTCCTCACTCGGAGTTGTTTTTAACTTAGGCGATTATAGGATCAGACCTAAGCCCCCGAGTGTGTACGTTGTCTTCACTCGGAGTAATTTTTAACTTAGGCGAAATTAGGTTCGTGGCTAAGTCCCCGAGTGTGGATGATATCCTCACTCGGAGTAAGATTAGACGATTACAGGATCACATCTAAGCCTATCCATGCACCCACTTGGGGTGACTAAAAAGAAAGAAAGTGAAAGAGTTTTGACAAGAAGTAGGAAAATTAAGAACTTTTATTCATCAAATCCACTCGGTAGCTCATTACAGGAATGACAGAGTGTTTTATAGATTTAGTGTAGAACTTGCGGAGCAGATCCGTGTTCCATGCTCGGGGTTTTTCCGCGTCGGTGTCGACATTATACAACCGATAAGCTCCGTTCTTCAGGACTTTGGAGATCGCGTAAGGTCCTTGCCACAGAGGCGCCAACTTGTGTGGCTACCTGAAAAGCGTGCCAACTTGGTCCAGTCGGAGAACGAGGTTGCCTGCCTGAAAAGCGCGCCCACTGACTTGTCTGTCGTAGTAGCACCTCAGGTCTTGCTGATAAAGCGTCAACCTAACTAGGGCTAACTCTCTATCCTCTTGCAAGAGGTCCAGACCATCTTGACGTGCTACTTCTGCTTCGTCTTCATTGTAAAGTTCCACTCGGGGAGCATTGTGGCGTACATCACTCGGCAGAACGGCTTCGGATCCGTATACCATGAAGAAAGGAGTGCGCTTGGTCGAACGGTTCGTGGTTGTTCGAATGCCCCATAAGACAGACGGTAGTTCTTCGACCCAAGCTCCAGCAGCGATCTCTAGATCTCTCATCAATCAGGGTTTCAATCCTTGAAGAATCATCCCATTTGCTCGTTCTGCTTGTCCGTTCAACTACAAGTGAGCCACGGAAGCATAGTTGACCCGAGTACTTTGAGAATAGCAGAACTCACGGAACTCATCCAAATCGAAATTCTTCCCATTACCAGTGATGATATCATGGGGAACTCCGAATCTGAAGATAATCTGCCGAATGAAACTGATAGCGGTAGATGCATCCAAGCTTTTGATGGGCTTTGCTTCGACCCACTTGGCGAACTTATCCACTGCCACCAGCAGGTAGGTAAACCCACTAGACCCGGTACGCAAGGGACCGACCATGTCGAGGCCCCACACGGCAAATGGCTAGGTGAGCGGAATGGTCTACAGTGCGGATGTAGGCTTGTTTGTCTGATTCTTATAAAACTGACATCCGACACAAAGGTCGACCAAGTCCTTCGCTCCCTCTTTGGCTCGGGGCCAATAAAAACCCGCACGGAATGCCTTCGCGACCAACCTCAGAGAGGACGCATGATGGCCATAGCTTCCTGAGTGAATATCATGCAGGATCTGCAGCCCCTCCTCTGGGGAAATGCATTTCTAACTTACGCCCGTAGTGCTTTTCTTGTATAATTGCTCTCCCATCACTTCGAAGGACGTGCATCGTCGGACGATCCGCCAGGCATCCTCTTCGTCTTCAGGGAGCTCTTGCCAGAGCATGTACGCCAAGTAAGTTTGGGTCCACTCGGGAGTGATCACCAACATCTCTTGGACGAGATCCACTACGGTTGGAATCTTGACTATAGTCGGGTTCGAAGGTCCGACTGCTTGAGGGGGCTCTTCAGTAAAAGGATCTTCTTTGACTGAAGGAGAATGTAGGTGCTCAAGAAATATTCCTTTCGGAACGACCCGTAGAGTGGAACCGATCTTGGCTAGATCGTCGGCCGCCTAGTTCTTCGCTTGGGGTATGTGATGAAGCTCCAAGCCTCCGAAGTTCTTCTCCGATTTCCAGACTGCATTACAGTACCCGGTCATAGTCGGACTCCAGATATCCCATTCCTTCATCACCTGATTGACCACGACATCCGAGTCATCGAATATCATCAAGCACCGGATACCGAGCGAGATAGCCATTCCGAGCCCATACAAGAGGGCTTCGTACTCGGCCTCGTTGTTGGACGAATCGAAATGAATTTGAAGGTTGTACCTCAGCCGGTCTCCCCTGGGGGAAACGAGAACCACTCCCGCACCGGATCCTTGGAGCATCTTGGAACCATAAAAAACATGGTCCGGCATTCGGGGATACTTTGTGTCGGGGATATAACCCTGCGGTGTAACCCACCATATTGGGCAGGCTCAACATATTGGCAGTTCATGTGTCATACTCAAAGTGGGCCGAAAGGTTGAAGACGGGACAAGGAAGGCGGCTTACCAAGTAAGCCGCATGGTGGCCCAGCAAATGAAGACGGCGACTCAAGGCCCAAGAGACAGAAGATGCCGGAAGTTTCCTTGCTTGTGAGATAAGGAGAGTTAGAAACATGATAGGTCATAGTCATAACACGACTCGGCCTCTTGTAAAACCTAGGGTCTTGAACTATATATAAAGGCGAGCCCCTAGGACCGAAAGACTTAAGTTACACAACCTCAAAAGCTAGGTTAGCGATTCCATACCTTTGTAATCGAGATCATCATCAATATAGACACAAAGCAGGACGTAGACTATTACCTCCATCGGAGGGGCTGAACCTGGGTAAACTCGTGTGACGCCCCCAATTTTGACCGTACGCTAATCATACACGCAATGCGTACGGCCAAGATTAGGGACTCACTGATCAATATCACAACACAACTCTAGACACAAATAAAAGTCATACAGCTTCATATTACAAGCCAGGGGACTCGAGAGCTCGAATACAAAGCTCGACAAGCACGAGTCAGCGGAAGCAAATAATATATGAGTACAAACATAAGTTAAACAAGTTTTGCCTTCAGAAGGCTAGCACAAACATAGCAACGGATCGAAAGAGGCGTGGCCTCCTACCTGGGAACCTCCTATCCTACTGTTGGTCGGGGGCAGCCTCCACGTAGTAGTAAGCTCCAGGGGTGGTGTAGTAGTCGTCTCCGGCGTACTCCCTCTCCTGGGCTCCATCATCTAAACGTAGTAATCGTATTGAGGGGGAAAGAGAAAGCAAAGCAGCGGTGAGTACTCATCCAAAGTACTCGCAAGACTGACATCAGAACTATGCTAAGTATGCATCAGTATCAAGGAATGGGGTTATATCTGGACTGACTGCAGAAATGCAAGAATAGGGGGGAACGACTAGTCCTATCGAATACTAGCATCTTCAACATCTTGCAGCATTAGAAGATAGTAGACTGATAACTCATAAATAGCAATATTATTGTAGCAAGTTTTATTAAGTAACCACGCACAGAGATTCTTCCTTGACTCCCTGCGAGAAAGCAATCTCGGAGCCAACATTCCTTTCAATTTTAATTCACAATTATAGTTGTAGTAGGTCAAGGTACAACTCCAAGTCGTCCTGTTACCGTGAACACGGCTATTCGAATAGTTGAATTCATCCCTACAGGGGTGCACCACATTTCCAACACGCTTGATCACCTCTGGCCGGACACACTTTCCTGGGTCATACCCGGCCTCGGGAAATCAACACGTGATCGCCCGACCTAAGCTCAACAGAGAGGCCAGCTCGCCGGTCTAAATCATAAGCGCGCAGGGGTCATGGACCCACTCACCCTTTGCACTCTTGCACGATGCGTGAGCGGCCGAGGTCAGTCCTAGCACACTCTAATACAAGATCAGTGCCGTCGCGGTGGGCGCGTGCCACTCCATTGCTGACGTCCGAAGAGCTTCGGCTGATACAACGACGCTGAGCACCCATAGCTTGTCCCACGTGAAGGTTAGTGTGTAAAAAGGTCAATCGACCAACTCAGATCAAATACCCAACCCATTAGCATTTTATTAATGCAGTGACGAGCGCGACCCATGATGTGCGGTCCCGTCGCCCCGTCTCGAGGTCTTGTGGCAAGGGCCTCACCTGCCCGACCACGCCTCGTCGTCAACAAACCTTGGGTATCCCTCAAGGCCGACCCATCACTAACATCTTTCTGTAACCTAGTCATAGTAACCGTGTGTATAAGACATCAAGGTGGAACTTGAGGAATCACCCTCAATGGTTCCCGCTCGATGTAACCGTCAAGCTGGACTTAGAGGAATCACCCTCGGGGGTCCCACACTTGAGTTGGGTTGCATGAAAGAGACGATAGCGGAAGTGGTAGAGAGGTATCACCCTCTATTTACCACGACCGACTAACTACACTACAGAGCTAACATCATGAGTACTTCTCGAGGTGTCACCCTCGGTACTCGATAGTAGTTCTGCAGAGTCGTACAACTAAGGGGGTGTGATGTGATGTGACGGGCCTAGCTCGTCGATCATGATGATCGAGTAACTGATTATTAAAGCGGGGCAACTGAGACTAAGGTGGCCACAGGGGTCACTGTCAACCTATGCTAAGCAGTTTAATGATGTAGCAGGTATTAGCAGTTTACCAAAAACAGGCTATGCATCAGAATAGGAGCTATATACAACAGTAGCAAAATCTAATGCAAGCATAAGAGAGAAAGAATGGGCGATATCGGAATGCTCAAGGGGGTTTGCTTGCCTTGCTGCTCTGCTACAAAGGCGTGATCGTCAGTCGCGTAGTCGTACGCGGCAGCAGCGTCTGTCTCGGGGTCTACCAGTAAGAAGAGGGGGGAAACAATAAATATAATGCAAACAGATGCAACATGATACCTGACATGGCAATATGCAGAGCTAGGCATGCACTAACGCAGTACTACACATCGTAGACGGAGCGGGAGAATATCCAACGATATTTCCCGGGTCTCTGGTTTTTACCAGACAAATGAATTCGATGGAAAAGTTCCATGTTCGTTATGATAGGAGCATGTGACAGACAAACGAACTGCGTATTCGGATTCGTGGGATTTTTCTGATCAACATTCATGTATAAATTATTTTCATCTGACTTACAGATTATTTTATATTAATTTATAAAGTTTAATTAATGTTAAGAAATTAAATAGATTTTTTTAATTTAATGATCAATTATGACATCAACAGGTTGTCATGCTGACATCAGCAGTCAACAACCCTGTTTGACTGGTCAAACTGACCAGTGGGCCCCACTGTCATTGTCACAGGTTAATTAAAGTTTAATTAACATTTAATAAGATTAATTAGGGGGTGGGACCCACCTGTCATTCTATTTTTAAATTAAATATCAGGTTCGTTAACTAATTAATCTTAATCATCTAATTACTAAATTATTACTTAATTAATTTACTAATTTTTTTATTAACATATATATTTTTTAAACATTTTTTCCACTAATAGGGGGTGGGCCCCTGTTGTCATCCTCAGGGGAGGGGGTTAGTGGGGGGTGTTTAGCCCCACTAACCCGAATAGTGGGGGTTCGGCCGAGGGAGGGATAGCCACGGGGCAGGGTCGAAGCCACGCGCGGCGGCCTGGGCAAACGCCAGCGGCGAGCGCGCGGTGGCGACGAGCGACAGGTGGCGCAGGGTCAGGGGCGGCGGGGGAGTGCGGCGACGGCTAGCGAGCCAGGGGGACGCAGGCGCGCATGGGCAGCGAGCGGGCGCGCGGGGCTACAGTGGTCGTGCGCGTGCGGGTGGGGGCGCAGCCGGCACGGTGGCCGCGCGCGAGGGGCGAGCGGGGCGTCGCTGTGGGGGGAGGAGAGGGGATGGGGAGGAAGGAGGGGACTCACAGCGGCCAGAAGAGGAGGGGCAACAGGCGTAGGGGAGGCGCCGACGGGGGTGAGCGCGACGAGGGGGCGGTGGTGGCGAGGTGGGGCGGCACGGAGGCCGTGGCGGTGGCGCCGATGCGTCGAGCTCGGGGGTGGTTCCCCGATCGAGATCCAGCGGGGGGGGAGAGGAAGCCGGGGTGGGGGGAGTGGGGCGATGGGTGTCGGTGGGGGGGGGGGGGGGTTGAGCCCCTTGTAGCGTCGGGGCGGGCCGACTGGGGAGGAGGTGGGCCGGCCCGGTTAGGTGGCCCGAGGCCCGGTGGGAGGGAGGGGCTTCTCCTTTATTTTTATTTTTTGTTAGCACTTTTTCTTTTAACCTTTTTCTTTTATTTACTTTTCTGCTTTAGTTATTTTATTTAGTAAATACCCTTACAAATGAATAGGGAACATGCCCAATATTTGCAATGCAATATTTGGCAGTGCCAAAAAGGATATGGGGGCCTTTTGAAAATATTTGAAACTACAAAAATGAAAAAGGGCATTTAATAATTAATCTGCCCACTGTTAAAATAGATTTGAGGCACTTAATCACATGATAAAATGTTGGTTCCAATTTCATAAAGCTTAAGGAATATTTGCAACCTAAGCATGATTTTTATTTTGAATTTTGCAAAACTTTTAAATACACTTTTGAAATGAATTTGAATTGCAAGGAAATTTGAATTAGAGTTTGACTCCAACTGTGATCATAATTGGATTAGCAAAATGGATTAGCATAATCCTCAGGTTAGTGTAGCTTGTTTACAAGGATTACTGTAGCATCATATCCAGGGTGTCACAACTCTCCCCTACTAAAAGAAATTATCGTACGGAGAATGAAGAAGTAGAAGGAAAGAGCCCGGGGTATTCTGCACGAAGATGATCTTCGCGTGCCCAAGTGGCTTCATCTTCAGAATGATTTGACCACTGCACCATGAAGAACTTAGTAACCTTTTGACGAGTCCGACATTCAGTTTCATCCAGAATGCGGACCGGATGCTCTTTATAAGAAAGGTCTTGTTGCAGCTCAAGCATATCATGATCCACTGCTCAGATAGGATCCTTGAAGCAGCGACGGAGCTGTGATACATGGAACACCTCGTGAACCTGAGAAAGGTTTGATGGTAATTCCAATTGATATGCCACTTTACCACGCCTTTATTAATAGTGAAAGGACCAATATATCGAGGAGCCAGCTTGCCCTTGATCCCAAAACGATGTGCACCTCTCATTGGTGTGACTCGAAGATAAGCCTTTCCGCCAGGTTGATAGACCATATCTTTGTGATGACGGTCATACTGATTCTTCTGATGAGACTGAGTAGCCTTCAGGTTTGCATGAAATAATATGAACTTGATCTTTGGCATGTTGGATAATATCCAGATGGATAAGTGTACGTTCCCCAGTTTCTGACCAATTCAGAGGAGTCCGACACTTACGTCCATATAACACTTCGAAAGGGGCCATCTTTAGACTGGCTTGATAGCTATTGTTGTAGGAGAACTCAGCATATACGAGAGATTCCTCCCATTTCTTGCCAAAAGAAATGATACAAGCTCGAAGCATGTCTTCGAGAATCTGGTTGACTCTTTCAACTTGTCCCTGGGATTGAGGATGAAAAGCGGTGCTAAAGGACAAATGAGTTCCCATAGCCTCCTGGAAACTTGCCCAGAATCTTGACGTGAATAAGCTGCCACGGTCTGAACTAATCACCAATGGAATACCGTGGAGTGAAACAACCCTGGACATATATAGATCTGCCAGCTGACTAGCAGTGATAGTTTCCTTGACAGCCAGAAAATGTGCAACTTTGGACAGACGGTCAATGACGACAAGAATAGCATCATTACCTTTCTGCGACCTGGAAAAACCAGTGTCGAAGTCCATTTCAACATGGTCCCATTTCCATTCAGGAATAGAAATAGGTTGCAGAGTTCTAGCAGGCTTTTGATGTTCTGCTTTGATTCGGCGAAAAATGTCACATTCTGAAACATAGCGTGCAATGACTTGTTTCATGTTTGGCCACGAGAATCTTTGACGGATGTCTTGGTACATCTTGGTACTACCCGGATGGATAGACAGAGGTGTATCATGAGCTTCTTTCAGTATTCTATCAGTCATATTCAGGTTTTCCTCCCTCGTTGGAACGAATAAGCGACCCTTGAAGTACACGGCGCCATCATCAGCAACAGTGAAGCATGAGGGTCTACCTTCCGCAACATAGTGTCTAATCTTTTCCACTATATTGTAATAGTGTTGCATGGTTTTGATGCTGCCCACGAGATCTGGCACAACAACCAGATTATTAAGGGAACCCTGTTTAACAACCTCGAGGTTCATGTTGCGGAACTCTAGAATAGGGGGAGCAAGGTTACCCTGAGGAACAATATGGAGGTTCAGTTGCGGAATTCCTTTCGAAGAAGGGGTGAACCTGAACCTGGAGGTGGTTGTAGTACGACTTGCGGCTCAAAGCATCAGCTATTAAATTAGCCTTGACAGGTGTATAAGAAATACCCACATTGTAATCTGCTATGCACTCCATCCATCTCTGTTGACGGAGGTTCAAATTCGGCTGAGTAAACAGGTACTTCAGACTTTGGTGATCGGTATAGATCTCGCAACGATATCCAATAAGGTACTGCCGCCACTCTTTCAGTGCATGTATTACTGCAGCAAGCTCGAGATCATGAACTGGGTAGTTCTCTTCATGAGGACGCAATTGGGGAGAGGCATAAGCAACCACTTTGCGTTCTTGCATTAGGACATAGCCTATTCGCTGACGCGAAGCGTCACAATAAATGACAAAGTTCTTACGAGTATCGGGAGGAGAAAGCACTGGAGCAGATGTCAGCTTGTCCTTAAGTACTTGAAAGCTCTCCTGACATTTTTCTGTCAACTCATATTTATTACCTTTGTGAAGCATATTGGTTATGGGCTTTGCAATCTTGGAGAAGTTCTCGACAAATCGATGGCAATAGCTGGCGATTCCGCGAAAACTTCTGACTTGCTTGACATTCTTCGGGGGAGTCCAGTCAAGAATAGCCTGAACTCGTTCAGGGTTGACCGCAATACCATCCTTGGAGATCACATGACCAAGGTAGTTCACTTCGGGCATCCAGAACTCACACTTGGAATACTTGGCATATAGTTGATGTTCCCGATGCCTTTCCAGTACAAGATGAAGATGTTCAGCATGATCTTCTTTATTCTTGGAGAATACCAAAATATCATCCAGATAAACCACGACGAATTTGTCGAGGTAGTCCATGAGTATATAGTTCATCAGACAAGAGAAGGTTGCTGGAGCATTTTTTAAACCAAATGACATGACGGTGTACTCGTATGAACCGTAGCGACTAACAAATGCGGTCTTGGGGATATCTTCTTCACGAACACGGATCTGATGGTAACCCAACCTCAAGTCGAGTTTAGAGAATATCGAGGAACCAGCAAGTTGATCATACAAATCATTGATCCGAGGGAGCGGATATTTGTTCTGAATTGTTACCTGCTTGTTAGGATGGTAATCTTGAACCAGACGATTTGTTCCATCCTTCTTCTTAACAAAGAGAGAAGATGCTCCCCAAGCAGAGGAACTTGGACGGATAAAACCCAGACGAAGTGAATTGTCAATTTCTTGCTTAAGTTCAAGGAGCTCATGCGGACGCATCTTATAAGGGCATTTGGCTATTGTAGTGGTACCGGGTACCAAGTCGATGACAAACTCGAGAGCTCTAGCAGGGGGAATCCCTGGAAGTTCTTCCGGAAAGACATCTTGGAAGTCCCGGACAATTGGAATGTTTCAATCCCCTCAAGGGTGACTCATTTAATGCATTCAAGGCATATAGCCGGGCTTCAACATTTCGAACAAGATGAGCATCATAGCTTACTATCTCATTTGAAGGGTGCAGGAGGTGGACAGTTTTGGTGGCACAAATGATTGACGCGGTATGAGCCTTCAACCAATCCTTTCCGAGAATGAGATCGATATTGGAAGACTTCAGCATTATGGGGGAGGCAAAGAATTCCAACCCTTCAATTTCAATGGGGACATTGTGGCTAATCCCTTAGGTTCGACATTGGCCCGCGGGGGTGTTTACCACTATTGGAACGTCCATCTCATCACTCTTAATGTCATGCATGTATGCAAAATTTTCCGACATGAAAGAATGCGATGCTCCTATATCAAACAATACAGAACCTAGTACTGGGTTAACAAGAAGTGTACCCATCACAGTAGAAGGCTGGTCTTGAGCTTCAGTCATCTCAATGTTGTTAGCCTGACCATGACCATTGGCAGGCCTGGCATTGTTGTTCTGGGGCTGGTTGGAAGGCAGTGCAAGTTGATTCTGATTCTGCCTGCATTCTCTAGCACGGTACCCTGGACGACCACACTTGAAGCACAACCCATCCTCAGGACGAGAAGGGGGAACAAGATCTCGTGGTGGCAGAGCTGGAAGCCTCGGTTGCCTTGGTGGTGGAGGAGGCAGACGAGGTGCAGCATAGGACGGCCTTGGAGCAGGAGCTGCATGGTACATGTTGTGGGGAATCCAGATCTTGCACTTCTGACTTGCTGAGCCCGAAGATGAGCCCATGCCACGGTTGCCCTTGTTGTTGTCCTTGTAATCTTGCAGACCTGTTTCCACTTGAATGGACTTGTTCACCAAGATGGGAAAGTTGTCAAAGTCGTGAACAAGGAGCGCCAGCTTGATATCAGGTTGAAGGCCTTTGCGGAATTTCTCCTGCCTATGAGCATCAGTTGCAACGTCTTCTTCAGCATAGCGGGACAAGTCCAAACACTCCCGCTGATAGGCATCCACAGTCTTGTTGCCCTGGACGAGATTGTGGAACTCACGCTTCTTCTTGTCCATCAGTCCCTGAGGAATATGGCGAGTACGGAATGCAGCTTGGAACTCCGGCCAGGTGATGATTGTTCCAACAAGCTCTGAGCGCCTGTGACTGTCCCAACATTGAGTAGCAGGACCCTTCAGAAAGTACGAGGCAAAAGTGACATAGCTAGCCATTGGGGCGCCTGAAGACTCCAGCTCATAAGTGATGTCATGGAGCGAGTCATCAGCGTCAAGCGGCTAAGTTGAGCTGCAGTAGATAGCAGGGTTGAGGCGCATGAAGTCCTGCAGAGTCAATGGGGCAGGCTGCTGATTCATATTCGGCCTCGGGAACTGGTCAATAATCCCTTGCATAAACTGGCGGTTCAGATTAAACGGTTGCATCATTCCAGCCATGTATTCAGGTGGCGGTTGTGGGTCAGGCGCACCACGACCACGACCAGCTGGCCTAACCATTCTATCCAAATTTTAAGAGTGGTAGTTTAGCATTGGGTGATTGCAAAGACAATGAATCATTCATGAAGTAAATTGCACAAAGAAGGAAGTGCAATGAACCATAAATTTGTTACAAAATAGACGATAGGTCCGGCATGAAAATAACTTAGATAACTAGGCGACACACAAGCACGCGATAGAGGGACACAACAACGAGGCATAGCGATACGCTATATCAATGTCGGGGACAACCACTGAAGCCAGGTAACTGCCGATGATCACGTATGTTAAACCTAGGAATGGGATTCTGCATCCCCTGAACACTCTCATGCAGCAACTGGTGCCCAGCGGGGAGCACAGGTCCACGTGTAGGAGTACGACCTCCAACAGGAGGCCACTCAAGACCTGGTGGTAGCTCTGTCCTGCACGGGTAAAGGATGTACTCTGGCTACATCCTCGCTCTGACTGTCGGCATCAACTGTACCATAGCGTCATGAAGACGAGTACGGGTGGCATACAGCTCAAAAATCAGAGCTCAGACAGTACGATCCACTGCCTCAGTGTACTAAACCATAAACTATGGGTCGTAACGATGACTCATGTAGGGAGTACAGACCACAATGTAGGATTGGTCATTGCGCTGCCACGCGAAACGGGTGAAGGCAGCGGTGTCGGATCCAGTCTCATCCCCAGCGGGGACATACCGAATGTATCTGAATCCAGTCTCCTCCAAGCGGGGGTGCTCTCTGCGGAGGCGAGTGATACGGGTGTTGGCAGCATCATGGACTGCCATCTCAATAGTCAAACCAACACCACAGTAGGTGTGCAGCTCCCTGATGGAGAGGTTCTGCCGATCTAAGATAACAACCTCAGCTTGGTACTGCTCCTGGTTGTATTCGCAGTAGTCCTTGTATACAGTGTACTCGGGGTACCAGCGATATCCCAGCCTGGTCAAGAGTTCAACCAGAATGACCGGGAACCCAGGGGTATCGATAGCCATAGTCAGGCAAACGAGCTGCCTTGAGGGACGCATCTATAACAAGGAGATTCAAGATGTCAAATGACAGTGTGTCTATCATAACTTCAAAGGAAACAATTGCCGATAAAGGAACTCTCCGGTGGATGTGATCACGAGAACCTAATGTTAGAGTTAGTAAAATCTTTAACCCGAAAGAGAAGAGAGATCAGAACCCAGAGTATAGACAAGGAATAAAAGATCCTAATACCGCCTGATTGAGATGTGGGCCCGTAAGCCACACAACAATGTTAGTAAAAGTTTTTCAAGTACTAGACTCAACTTCGGCCAAGGAGTTGGAAGGGGAGCTACCTACAGGCAGTCGGCTCTGATACCAACTTGCGACGCCCCCAATTTTGACCGTACGCTAATCATACAAGCAAAGCATACGACCAAGATTAGGGACTCACTAATCGATATCACAACACAACTCTAGACACAAATAAAAGTCATACAGCTTCATATTACAAGCCAGGGGCCTCGAGGGCTTGAATACAAAGCTCGACAATCACGAGTCAGCGGAAGCAAATAATACCCGATTACAGACATAAGTTAAACAAGTTTTGCCTTAAGAAGGCTAGCACAAACATAGCAATGGATCGAAAGAGGCGAGGCCTCCTGCCTGGGAACCTATTATCCTACTGCTGGTCGGGGGCAGCCTCCACGTGGTAGTAAGCTCCAGCGGTGGTGTAGTAGTTGTCTCCGGCGTATTCCCACTCCCGGGCTCCTTCATCTGCACGAAGTAATCGTATCGAAGGGGAAAGAGAAAGCAAAGCAGCGGTGAGTACTCATCCAAAGTACCCGCGAGACTGACATCAGAACTATGCTAAGTATGCATCAGTATCAAGGAATGGGGTTATATCTGGACTGACTGCAGAAAAACAAGAATGGGGGGAAGGCCTAGTCCTATCGAAGACTAGCATCTTCAACATCTTGCAGCATTAGAAGAGAGTAGACTGATAACTCATAAATAGCAATATTATTGTAGCAAGTTTTATTAAGTAACCACGCCCAGAGATTCTTCCTTGACTCCCTGCGAGAAAGGAATCTCAGAGAAAACATTCATTTCAATTTTAAGTCACAATTATAGTTGTAGTAGGTCAAGGTACAACTCCAAGTCGTCCTATTACCACTGACACGGCTATTCGAATAGTTGAATTCATCCCTGCAGGGGTGCACCGCATTTCCAACACGCTTGATCACGTCTGACCAGACACACTTTCCTGGGTGATACCCGGCCTCGGGAAATCAACACGTCCTCGCCCTACCTAAGCTCAGCAGAGAGGGCAGCCCGCTGGTCTAAATCCTAAGCGCATAGGGGTCATGGTGGAACCTGAGGAATCACCCTCAATGGTTCCCGCTCGATGTAACCGTCAAGGTGGACATAGAGGAATCACCCTCGGGGGTCCCACAGTTGAGGGGGGTTGCACGACAGAGACGATAGCGGAAGTGGTGGAGAGGTATCACCCTCTGTTTACCACGACCGACTAACTACACTACAGAGCTAACATCATGATTACTTCTTGAGGTGTCACCCTCGGTACTCGATAGTAGTTCTGTAGAGTCATACAACTAAGGGTGTGTGCGGTGATGTGACGGGCCTGGCTCGTCGATCATGATTATCGAGTAACTGCTTATTAAAGCGGGGCAACTGAGACTAAGTGGGGCATAGGGGTCACTGTCAACCTATGCTAAGTTGTTTAATGATGTAGCAGGTATTAGGAGTTTATCAAAAACAGGTTATGCATCAGAATAGGAGCTATATACAACAGTAGCAAAATCTAATGCAAGCATAAGAGAGAAAGAATGGGTGATATCGGAATGCTCAAGGGGGTTTGCTTGCCTTGCTGCTCTACTGTAAAGGCCTGATCATCAATCGCCTAGTCATACCCGGCAGCAGCGTCAGTCTCGGGGTTTACCGATAAGAAGAGGGGGGAAACAATAAATATAATGCAGACAGATGCAACACGATGCATGACATGGCAATATGCAGAGCTAGGCATGCACTAATGCAGTATTACACATCGCAGACGGAGCAGGAGAATATCTGATGATATTTCCCGGGTCTATGGCTTTTACTGGACAGATGAATTCGATGGAAAACTTCCATTTTCATTATGATAGGAGCACGTGAGAGACAAACGGACTGCGTATTCGGATTCGTGGGATTTTTCTGATCAACTTTCATGTATAAATTATTTTCATCTGACTTACAGATTATTTTATATTAATTTTTAAAGTTTAATTAATATTCAGAAATTAAATAGATTTATTTTAATTTAATAATCAATTATGACATCAGCAGTCAACAGCCCTGTTTGACTGGTCAAACTGTCCAGTGGACCCCACTGTCATTGTCACATGTTAATTAAAGTTTAATTAACATTTAATCAGATTAATTATGGGGTGGGACCAACCTGTCATTCTCTGTTTAAATTAAATAACAGGTTAGTTGACTAATTAATCCTAATCATCTAATTACTTAATTAATTAATTAATTAATTTACTAAAAAAATTATTAACATATATAATTTTAAACATTTTCTCTACTAACAGGGGCTGGGCCCCTGTTGTCATCCTCAGGGTAAGGGGGGTTGGTGGGGGGTGTTTAGCACCACTAACCCGAACAGTGGGGGTCGGCCGGGGGGGCATGGCAACGGGGCAGGCGAAGCCACGCGCGGTGGCCGGGGCAAACGATGGTGGCGAGGGGCGCAATGGGGGGGTGGCGAGAGCGCGGCGACGGCGAGCGACGGGCGGCACATGGTCAGGTGCGGCGGGGGAGTGCGGCGACGGCTAGCGAGGCAGGGGGACGCATGCGCGCATGGGCGGCGAGCGGGCGCGCGGGGCCGCGGTGGCCGTGCGCGTGCGGGTGGGGGCGCGACCGGCACGGTGGCCGCGGTGAGGGGCGAGCGAGGCGCCGTCGTGGGGGAGGAGAGGGGAAGGGGAGGAAGGAGGGGCCCCAGAGCGGCCAGTAGAGGAGGGGCAGCGGGCGTGGGGTAGGCCCGGGGAGGCGCCGGCGGGGGTAAGCGCGACGAGTGGGCGGCGGTGGCGAGGTGGGGCGGCGCGGTGGCGGTGGCGCCGGTGCGTCGGGGTCGGGGGTGGTTCCCCGAGCCAGATCCAGCGGGGGGGAGGAGAGGAAGCCAGGGTGGGGGAGTGGGCCGATGGGTGTCGGTTGGGGGGGTGAGCCCCTTGTAGCGCCGGGGCGGGCCGGCTAGGGAGGAGGTGGGCCGGCCCGGTTAGGTAGCCCGAGGCCCGGTGGGGGGGAGGCTTCTCCTTTCTTTTTTTTGTTAGTATTATTTCTTTTAACCTTTTTCTTTTACTTACTTTTCTACTTTATTTATTTTATTTAGTAAATACCATTACAAAAAAATAGGGAACATGGCCAATATTTGCAATGCAATATTTGGCAGTGCCAAAAACGATATGGGGGCCTTTTGAAAATATTTGAAACTACAAAAATGAAAAAGGGCATTTAGTAATTAATCTTTCCACTGTTAAAGTAGATTTGACGCACTTAATCACATGATAAAATGTTGGTTCCAATTTCATAAAAGCTTAAGGAATATTTGCAACCTAAGCATGATTTTTATTTTGAAGTTTGCAAACTTTTTAAATCCACTATTGAAATGAATTTGAATTGCAAGGAAATTTGAATTAGAGTTTGACTCCAGCTGTGATCATAATTGGATTAGCAAAATGGATTAGCATAATTCTCAGGTTACTGTAGCTTGATTTCAAGGATTACTATAGCATCAAATCTAAGGTGTCACAATTCGTCTCCCGTTCCCGTTCAACCCCTTTGAGTCGCCACCTAGCGGCGATGGCGTCAAACCTATGTTCTCCTAAGAGAACATCTGCCATGACAAAACCACGACAGTTAGCGCCCACCGTGGGGCTCTCGCCCGGTGGAGTTGAGTTCTCAAAGGGAGCCCTTCTAGGGTTCGGGAGATTTGCGGTTGGTCAGATGAACAAAAGCCGTCGTGGCAAGCTCTACATCGACGATGCAGGCTGGGGCCTCGAGGCCGACTCAATCGAGTATGGGTACCAGGTCCCCTTCGGCAAGATCCACGTCTTCATCGTCAAAATCGGCGCGTCGGTGCCCGAGTCGGACATCTGCACAAACCTTGTCGAGGCGGCTCGGCGCGCCCAACCCACCCGGCATCAAGCCAGCCGGCGTCACGTCTTCATCGGCTTCATCCAAGGACTTAGTCTCTCGGATGAGCCGACGGGAAGCTGGGACGCCCCCGTCAACTCTGATGGCGAGTCCTCCATGGGAGACTCCAAATCAATCTGTCCTCTCTATGATGGCAGACTTGGGGGCTCTGTGGAGGCAGAAGCACCTACGGAATCACATGAGCCGCCTCATCAGATCACTGTCTACATGGCAGGAACAACGGCAACTCAAGACATAACGTCAGCGGTTGCGGATGGCAGCTCTGGTGGACCAATCAAAACTCCGGCTTAAGACATGATAGATCTAATGGCCGAGATGGCAAAGCTGGTAGAAACACCCGTCACTGCGGAAAACCAAGAGGAACGCAATACAGAGGTAGTGAAACTCCATGAGCAAATGACTCAGGTGCAGAGGGTAATTGACCCGGAAAACGCCCGGATGGCGGAAATACAATCCCGTATCCATAACGAGTCGGAGCGCCTAAAGGTTGAGGCTTGGCAGTCAGGGCTTCGTCAAAACGCTTCTGAGGCAGTTTACCAGAGGAGACACCAGAGCCACCTGGCATTGAATCTCGAGCCGGTCTGTCTGTTTCCCACTCTGCATCAAACGCCATGGGCTGAACGAGCGCGTGAGGATCCTCCTCATCAGACGGCCCAACAAACGGGTCCGGCTCAACCATAGCTGGCTCAGCCTTCGCCGCCGCGGTTCCAGACGCCGCAAGTTCACTTCTCCAACCCCGTTGATAATGTGCTGGCGGCGAATCGGAATCTGGAGGCACTTCCCATCCACGGGAACACCCCCATCGAGATCGAGGCTAGGAATGCCATAGAGATGTTAAAAACAGCGGTGGTACGACAAGCGCAATATTCCTATAGCCGTGATCCGATGCACTACACCCCGTATGCCAGCCGCAGCAAGAGTCGCCACGCGGAATATCTAGCTGTTTCCAGCAGTGGACGTAGGCAGCAGCCTCAGGTCTCCCTGATCCGACCTGTGCCGTCAGACGCCCAGGCGGTTGTTGATGCGGCCAGAGCTGCACGACAGGCGGAGGTGCAAGCGGCGACCGCCCGGGCGACTCAGCAGTTTCATCCCCCACTGGCGACTACAGGGGTAAATAGTAGGACGATTGGAATCCCTTGCTTATCCCCGGCTCTCCGTGCAGAGCATATGCCCAAAGACTTCAAGGGGCCCCTAAAGGTGCCAAACTACACAGCAGACCTTGAGCCGGTGGCATGGATCAAGAGTTATGAGTTGGCCATGGACATGCTCGACGTCAGCGATGCCGTGTGCGCGAAGTACCTAACCATGATGCTGGAAGGGCCGGCTCGAACATGGCTGAAGAACTTTCCACCCAACTCTATCAACACTTGGACAAAGCTGAAGGAACGGTTCATCAAGAATTTCCAGGGAATGTGCAAGCGACCAATGACGATTGTGGATCTTCAACATTGTGACCAACGCGGGGATGAGTCCGCTCACCATTGGACTTGCCAGGTTGCTGAAATCATTCACTCGTCGGACAACATCACGGCGGCTCAAGCCATCCTAATCTTGGAGAAAAACTGCCATTTTCAGCCGCTGGTCCAAAAGCTTGGCCGTCTCAAGCGAAAGGTGCAGGATATGGGCGACTTGATTGATGTTCTTACTAGGTATGCCGAGTCAGACAACATGAAGGATCCCGACTCAGATGAGGAAAAAACCGGCAAGAACAAGAAGGGCGATGGTGGCAAAGGTCAGCAAAACCATGGGAACCGTGGAAACCCAGGAGGACAAGGTAGTAACAGTAAGCGAAAACAACACGATGGCGGGTCAGAGTTCTTCGCTAACACCAACACCGGTTTCAAGAACCAGCATCGCAACAACCTCCCAGGAGGAGCTGACAACGGGAATAAGTCGCTCAATTACGAGGAGGCTCTCAAGGCACCTTGTCCCGAACACAGCACCCCTGATAAGCCATCAACGCACTCATGGGAAAATTGTTATATCATGCAGGAGTTCCGCAACTAGGCTTTCCAGAATCACCAAGGAGGCCATGGCAGGAGACATGCGGGTCAGCTTGGTCAGGGCGGCTTACTCGGTGGTTCGTTTGGTGGATTTCTGAGATCAGGTTTTCCTGGCCAAGGCGGCTCAGGAGCAGGTTTTTAGCATCCAGGGAACAATGGCAATGGTCAGCGCTTTGGCCAAGGCAATCAACGGCATAATAGTCAAACTGGTTTTCAGAGCAATCCCAAGCAATTGAGCAGTGGTCAATATCATGTCTTTACCACTAACACTTGCAGGAAGGATACTTAAACTGGTCTAAGCAGCCAATCACTTGGAACCGAGAGGATCACCCACCACAGGTTGATAACCCAGGTGGTCTCGCTCTGGTGGTGGCACCGCAGGTTGGTGGGTATACCTTACAAAGTTCCTCATGGATGGAGGAAGTAGCATCAATATCCTGTATTATGACACTTTCCGGCAGATGAACCTTGCTGAAAATAGGTTGCAACCCTCAACTGCGGTTTTTCATGGAATTGTGCCTGGGAAGTTGGCGTACCCAATTGGGCGGATTAAGCTAGATGTTGCTTTCGGTGATGAGTTCAACTACCAATGCGAGTCCTTAACCTTTGAGGTGGTTAAAATTAAGAGCCCTTATCACGCCCTTTTTGGGCGGCCGACTTATGCTCGTTTCATGGCTCGGCTTTGTTATGTTTACCTCAAGCTCAAGATGCCGGGTCCGCAGGGTACCATAACTATGAGCGGCAGCCGGAAGATAGCCCAGGAGTGCGAGGAAGGCGATGCACCCTATGCTGAATTGAACTGTGTAGCGGAGGAGTTGAAATTCTATGCGGCCAACATTGATCCAGCTAATATGAGCCCACTCAAGAAGCCCACCACTGAGTCTGACTCATTGCTCAAGTTTATGCCGACTGAGGATATGAAACAGATTGATTTCACACCAGGAGACTTGTCCCAGCAGTTCACTATTGGGACCGGACAAGATCCCAAATAGGAAAGTGCGCTCATCGAGTTCATCCATGAGAATCGAGACATCTTTGCATGGAAACCTTCTGACATGCCTGGAGTCCCGTGAGAACTCGCTGAGAACCGCCTTAATGTGGATCCAAAGATGAAACCCGTACGCCAATACTTCCGTCGTTTTAACGAGGAGATACGCAAGGCTATCGGGGAAGAGTTAGCCCAGCTCCTAGCTGCCGGGTTTATCGTTGAAGTTTTTCACCCTGAGTGGTTGGCTAACCCGGTGCTTGTTCTGAAAAAGAATGGCACTTGGCGCATGTGTGTTGATTACACAGATCTCAACAAAGCTTGTCCGAAGGATACTTTTGCTCTCCCACGTATCGATCAGATCATTGACTCTACGGTGGGTTGGGAGTGTCTGTGCTTCCTAGATGCATACTCCAGCTAACACCAGATCAAGATGGCTGTTGAGGATCAAGAGAAGACGCCTTTCATAACTCCTTTTGGTGCTTTCTGCTATGTCTCCATGCCTTTTGGGCTTAAGAGCATAGGGGCGACTTACCAGCGCTGTGTTCAGAATTGCCTTCGTCCACAGATTGGGCGCAATGTTCATGCTTATGTCGATGACATCGTCGTGAAATCTCAGAAGAAGGAGACACTCTTGGATGACCTCAAGGAGACGTTCGATAATCTTCGAGTGTACCAAATGAAATATAACCTGGCAAAGTGTGTCTTTGGTGTTCCTGCAGGCACGCTATTGGGTTTCCTGGTTTCTGAGCGAGGCATCAAAGCTAACCCGGATAAGATCAAGGCGGTAACTTCGCTTGGGAAGCCGGCAAATATAAATCAGGTCCAGTGCATGGTTGGCCGTATCGCGGCACTAAGCTGGTTTATAAGACACCTTGGAGAGAAGGCAATCCCTCTTTATCAATTGTTGAAGAAGAACAACAACTTTGTCTGGACTGATGCAGCTAACGAAGCTTCTGAAGCCCTCAAGAGGCAGCTCGCTGAGCCGCCTGTTTTAGCCGCTCCCATCGACAAAGAGCCCATGCTCCTATACATCGCTGCCAATTCCAAGGCAGTGAGTGTTGTAGTCGTTGTTGAGTGAAAGGAGGCAGGAAAGGATTTTCTGGTTCAGCGGCCAATTTATTTCGTCAGCGAGGTCTTGACCTTGTCCATGCAGCGGTATCCGCACTGGCAAAAGAAGGTCTTTGGAATTTTTATGGCAAGCCGAAAATTGAAGCACTATTTTCAGGAGCATCCAATCACCGTGGTCAGCTCAGTACCCCTTGGAAATATCATACAAAATCAAGAGGCCACTGGTCGAATCGCCAAGTGGGCAATAGAGCTTGGACCCCACCATGTGAAATATGTGCCAAGAACCGCCATCAAATCTCAAGCACTGGTGGATTTCATTAATGCTTGGACATAGATGCAAATTCCAGAGGATAGGCCAGATAACACGTATTGGACTATACACTTTGATGGGTCCAAACAATTGGAAGGCTCAGGGGCTGGAGTTATCTTGTCTTCTCCACAAGGTGACAAATTTTGTTACGTTTTACAGCTCATTTCCCCTTGCACTAACAATGCAGATGAGTATGAGGCCCTCCTACATGGACTCGGAATGGCTAAAGAGATGAATCTTAGCCGGGTTAGGTGTCTTGGCGACTCAGATTTGGTGGCTCAGCAAGTTTCAGGGACTTGGGATGCAAAGGACCCTTTGATGGTGGCTTACCGACGGGGAGTCCCAGACGTGGCGTGGCATTTCCAAGGCTAGCAAGTCGATCATATTGATCGCCGGCTCAATGAGGCGGCCAATGCCCTTTCCCGACTTGGCTCTCAACGGAAGCCGGTTCCCCCTAACGTCTTTTTAGACGTCCTTCACAATCCTTCGGTCAAGTTGCCATTAGAGGAGGACTTGGCTATTCCTGACCCGGAGGCACACTTGGTGGAGGCTCTTCATGCTATTCCTAATTTGACCATACCATATTTGGCTTATCTGACTCGAGGCGAGCTCCCAGCTGAGGAAATCATCGCTGCATAGATAGTTAGGCGGTCCAAATCAACGACTATCATTTGTGGCGAGTTACATCGGCGAAGCAGCACTAGAGTGTTTCAGCGCTGTGTTTCCCCCGAGGAAGGCCAGGAAATTCTCAATGAAATCCACGATGGTGACTGTGGACACCATGTCGGCTCACGGTCCTTGGTGGCCAAGGCTTTTTGTCACGGGTTTTACTGGTTGATGGCTCACGCAGATGCAGAAGACATTGTGCGCAAGTGCGACGGGCTTCAAAAGTTCGGTCGACAGGCTCATGTGCCGGCTCAAGAATTACGTATGATCCCAATCACTTGGCCATTTGCTATCCGGGGGCTTGATATGGTTGGCCCGTTCAAGCCGTCCTCTGACAAGAATACCCACCTCCTAGTGGCCGTTGATAAATTCACCAAGTGGATTGAAGCGGAGCCTGTCAGCAACTGTGACACGGAGACAACAGTCAAATTTTTGAAGAAGTTGATTTTCCGTTTTGGCTACCCTCATAGCATTATTACTGAGAATGGTACTAATCTATCCAAAGGAGCTATAGAACAGTTTTCTCAGCGTGAGCATATCCGGCTTGACTTGGAAACGGTGGCACATCCACAGTCTAATGGGCAAGCTGAGTGAGCTAATCAAGAGATTTTGAGAGGGATCAAACCCCGGCTCATGGTTCCACTACAGCGTACTCCAGGCTGTTGGGTTGAGGAGCTCCCCGCAGTACTTTGGAGTATTAAAACAACTTCAAACAGATCCGCTAGATACACACCTTTCTTTTTGGTATATGGAGCTGAGGCGGTTTTACCAAGCGATATTGGCCATGACTCGCCTCGAGTTACTACTTATGTTGAGGCAGATAATGAGCAAGCACGTCAAGATTCTTTGGATGCCTTGGAAGAAGCACGTGACTTAGCAGCAGCCAGATCCGCCATATATTAGCAAGACCTATGTCTCTATCACAGTCGTAGAGTCTGAAGCCGTACCTTTCAAGAAGGCGACTTAGTGCTTCGTTTGATTCAGGATCAAACTGGGATGCACAAGCTTTCCCCACATTGGGAGGGTCCTTTCGACATCAGTAGAAACCTCAATAATGGTTCATACTATCTGATTGCCTTGAGGCCAGAATCATACACTTCTGAAGAAGACACAACCCGGCCCTGGAACATTGCTCACCTGCGGCCTTATGATACTTAAGAGCCACCGGCTCCCTTTCCCTTTTTGTAACTCCCCCTCTCTACAAATTATGTACATACTTCTTTATGTTTCAAATATAATAAAGCTGGCACCCCCGAAACTCGGGGTCTCTGTCGTTTCAGCCTACATATTGAGCACGAGTCTTTATTTTCTGAAACATAGGTCACTTGGGGGCTTCCAACTCATCGAGTTTAGCTTTCTCACTCTCTTGACCCAGCAAAAACGCCACAATATATGATTAAATCTGCCTGTATGCTTGATGCGACTCCGATTAGGTGACCCCATGTACTCTTGACAAGTCAATCCATTTTTGGACCCTGGACTTATTAAGGTTAAAACACCGGCTTGAGTCACGTGAGAGCCGGCCTACAAAAAGCTAGGATAAACCATGGGTTATCATACCCGCTTCATTGAAGCAAGACTTGAGCCTTGACAGCCAGTCTCTTTTGCCGAGTCTCACTGAGACGGCTTAATAATAGTACTTTATATTGTTATAAAATTATTATTACTACGTCATAAATTTTGTAGGTACAACATTGTTTTATTACCTACTCATACATGAGCGTCCGGCTTAGCAACCACAATCATATTATGACCGGTTCAATCACTATCTTTTTCAATATTATTATAGAAAAGATTCAATCAAGACTTGAGCTTCGAAAGCCAAGTTTCTTTGCCGGCTCATTTTTTGACCCGTCCTCTCTGTTCAATCAAAAGACTCATCGAGCACAACAGATATAGTTTAAGACAAGCAAAAGAGCAGGACAATCATCAATTGTCGAAACAGATCAAAACGATCAAAGTTTCTTAGTACCTTTACACATGGAAACATGCACGAAGGCATGACAAAGCTTTTCATAACTTTTCAACTACTCCTATTACAGACTCATCTCAGGAGCCACAAAATATTCATGTTCTGCCCAACACTTGGGGGATAGAACCACCGGACGACTTAATTTGTTTTACATATCACTTCTGTGATTCGCCTTCTCTGCCGTCCGGGTTAACCTCAGGCTGACCTCTCGCCTGAGCTACCTCCGGGTCATCCTCCACTGGATCTTCTGGTTCTTCGATCTGAAGGTTGTCCACATCCTAGTTGCAATGGGTTAAAGCATGGAATACAGCTTCTTCATTCAGGATGGAGGACAGGTCAACGTCAGGGGCAAAAATGTGCTTACGACGTTGAGGAGTCAGGTTCACCGGCACAAAGAAGGGCGGCCGAACTCGTGAGTTGTTAGCATCGTAAGCCGCCTGATAACTCTTCAGCTCCATTTCAGCGAGAAGTTGTGTGGCCAACACTCGAGATGTTTTGACGCACTTAACATAGTTAGCATCACTAAATGTCGAGCCGTCATCCTTGAACTCAGGAAACCCTTTTGCCATTTCTGCCGGATCAAGCTCCTCTGAGTAAGCTAAAGCCCACCTCAAAGACGATGTTGCACCGGCTCGGGCGGCTGATCTTTTCAATTCTTCAACTTGTTTAGGGATCGTTGAGAGAAACCTTAGCACATCCTTGGTAAGTTTCACCGGCTCTTTGTTCCCCATAACGGCCTTGATTGCGAGATGTCTTCCAGCATATAGTTGTTCAGTCAGTGTATATACAGCCTTAAGCATAAGCAAGTTTTTATCTTGGAGGCTGCATGTTCGTGGGCCTGTAAAGTAGTTTAAGCACATAAGTCGCGAGGCGATTTATCTGCATACATGAGTATTTTTGCGAGTTAGCAAGAATTCCTCCAAGATACTTACCAAACATAGCCTGGGTCATATGGGCAATGTGCCGCTTTAACCCGGATATCTCTTCTGTGATGGGATTCAATTGGCCATCAGCATTTTCTGCGCGCTCCAACAAGGCGGCATTCTCAGCTTCAAAGGATTTATTTTGTTTTTCAAAGTGTGCCTTGGCTTTCTCCAATTCCTCCAAGGCAAGGCGAAGCTTCTCCTCAGTCGCTGCTCGGGTGTTTTGCCCTACTTCAAGATCTTTCTTCAAGCCGGTCACATTTGAATCGACTGACTTTAGAGCTTCCTGCACAATAGGAGTCATCATATTCAATGGTCATAAGCTGGTAGCAAGATGCAACATGATATAACAAGGAAAGATCATAACAAGTCTCAAGCAGATTGCAAGCAATATACTTGACACTTGGGGGCTAATGCATGCCAGTTCTTCCAAGCAATGATATGAAGAAGACCGGACTCATCTCGAGAGGGTGAGCCGGCCCTTGGGGGGTACAAGTCGATTTTCTTCAAATTACTAAGAAGGCCCTACTCATCTCAAGAAGACGAGCCGACCCTCGGGGGCTACAGGTCAATTTTCTTCAAATTACTAAGAAGACCCGACTCATCTCAAGAAGATGAGCCATCTCTTGGGGGCTATAGGTCGATTTTCTTCAAATTACTCAGAAGACCCGACTCATCTTACTAAGATGAGCCGACCCTTGGGGGCTACAGGATGAATCTTCGAGTGCTTTATATTGTCAAAGACCCGACTCATCTTACGAAGATGAGCCGGCCCTTGGGGGCTACATAAGAGTATATAAGAGTGCAAAACAATATCAGGCATACCTCATATTTTCTCTTCATCATGCCAACCAGGTTGATTTCCATTTTCCGGCTGGTAGTGAGGCGGTTAAGATAGCCGGCGTGTAACTCTTCGGTGCTGAGGTCTTCATAACTGGGAAGCTCAAGTTTAGCTTTCCCTTTGTCACTTAATGGCATTTCCTCCTTGGCTGTATGCTTGGTCAATACGTTGGAAACCCCCGGAGTTGAATAACCCGTCCCAGTAACAGTAATGTCCTCATCATCCTACTCATGAGGGGCATCTTCAGCTGCTTCAGGAGGACTGGGCGGGTTAAGCTTGTCTGTCGAGTCAGCCTCAGCATCAGCAGCCTCGGTGTTTGTGTTTTCAACATGATGAGCCGGTTCTGATCATCCTGATGACATTCAGGATTTTCGAGATGAGCTTCAGGAATCTCCAGAGCTAGATCTTCCTGGTCAGCAACCTCTGGATTTACTGATGGCTCACCAATTTTCCTCTTCTTAGCCTTGGCTTGGGCCCTACAAAATAAGGAAGCAGAATAAAGCATATGCAAGGTTAAAATTTAGAAAGGTAAATATATGGCTAAAGATAAGAAACTTACGCCTGGTTGATAACCCAGGGTGGTAGCTTGGATGCGGTTGAGTCGCCCGACGAAGGTGGTGATTCATGTAAGCCGCCCACAATGCCACCAGAATTACTCCGAGTGTGACGCCTTACTTCATGCTGAGTTTTCTTCAAAATAAAGTTAGGATCCAAATGAGCATCTGGATGAGAAAAACGTACTTTCCGGATGACCCGCCTTGTTCTCCTCGGAGATGAGGATTTTGAGTCGGAAGAGAGGGAGATTACCTCAACATCATCATCCCGGCTTGTTGCAGCGTCTCTCTAAGAGTAAGGAGTGTTAGCAAGTTCAATAAAAGCACAGCCAGGAGAGAAGTTGTTTACCTCTGATTGAACGTCAACCATTGTTGACTCGCCCCTTTTTGAGGGCTCGGCTACAACCACTTTATGCTTCTAAGCTGGTTTTGTTTTTTGTGTTGCAACCTTCCCTCTCTTTTTCTTCGAGAATCAAGAATCTGCCTATAATGTAAATGATGAAAATAACAAGTAAGTTTGGGGGTTGAAAACTATTATGAGCCGGTTGAATAAGTTATCAATGATTCTTACTGGCGGCGCCGGGTTGAGAGTACAAAAGGGATTCAACACAACTTTACTACAATCTGCTAGAGTTTCTCCCAGTAGTTTCTTCACAATCTTGTTGATATCATCAAATATCAAGCCATGGTTGTTGTATCTTTGCGCGTCTTCTAATCCGCCAGAGTAGGTATACATCAAATCATAGTGGCGACTCAACAGCAGGATTTTCCAAGATACCCAGCACCAGGTTAGATCAACCCCAGTCAAGCCATGAGCCTGCAAAGCTGCCAGTTTTGGATATATGGGGGCGAGTTGATCACGTTCCTCTTGTGAAGCCCGGCCAGGAAGCTCAAAATTCATGGGAAGACGATCTGGCCTGTAACCCGGCACGGGGTTTTCATTAGCAGGGCCGTGTTCCGACAGTAGAACCAAGTTTTGGCCCATCCTTTGTGGTGGCTTAGTAGAATAGCAGCAGGAAAGGCACCAACCCTATGCCTCTGAATAGAGACCCCGCCTAATTCCAGGCTAAGGCCATATGCACATTCAGTCTGACAGTTGAGATAGAATAACTCCATGAAGAGGGGGACGGTTGGTTCCATTTGCAGATACACCTCACAAACCACTTGAAACTGACAAAGGTTTGATATAGAGTTTGGAGCCAGATCTTGTGGATGAGGGTGGAAAAAGTTTAGAACATCCCGGAAGAATTTTGACCCGAGGGGAGAAAAACCCCAAAGAAGGTGAACAATGAACACCCCTACTTCCCCTTCGCCGGGTTCTTGGCGTTCTTCTCCTTCAGGAGCCCGCCATCCAATTGCGGCTTTAGACTGCAGAAGGCCTTGAGTTTCATAATCCTTAAGCACAGATTCGGTAACTTGTGAAGGCACATAGTTACTGGTGTTGGTTTTTGACATGGTGTGACTCCTAGGTAAAGAAGTTGCATAAGTATGTATGTGATCATAAAAGCCAAAGACAACATAAAAAAATGCAGCAGATAAGTCACCTTATGATAAGCCGGGATTTAGACGAGACATCTTTTAAACATGGTGGGTTGTAAGTCATAATCATGAGCCGGAGCCTAAGAGGAACAATATCTACATATGGCGGGTTACAGGCATAAGAGTGAGCCGGCACACAGACGGGCGTCTTATGCAAAAACGAAGATTCCTAATTTTTACCAAGTGTGGGACAAACATGTTTCTACTAAGATGGCTACAATTACGGATCTACAAATAGTTCAGAAAATAAAATAATTGCTAAACCTAGCACTAAAACAAGGAAGAAGTGGCAATCCAGTTTACAGATTCTTAAGGGAGATCTGAGTGCGCTATATGCGAAATGGAGCCGTTGTTCCTACCATGTTATTTCTATGATGAAAGTCATCGGAGCAACTGAGAACTAGCAATAGCGATGAACGGATAAACATTTCGGTACCTCCGACGAACTACTATGAACTAAGACAGATCTAGGGAAATAAGAACGGCCTACCTTGACGGATGCCGAGGGCGGCGGCGACGCTCAGCTGGATCTTGATGAAGATACAGCACTGCTACAGCCCAGGAACGGTCGCCAGCAACGGACAAGAAGCAGTGGTGGTGTGAGGAAGTTTCAGGATCGAGGAGGAAGACGAAGTGAGGGGGCGATGTAAAAGTGACTATGGGCCCCCAGCGAGTATTTATAAGGAAGAAACCCGAAGAGGCAATAAGCAGGCGTGGGAATCGAGGAGGCACAGTAAATTTTGGTGCGAAAGACGCCTCGATTTCCGGGATTAGCAGATGCACGCAAAGATCCATTATGACGTCATCACTGGTCTCCTGGATTTCCGGCGGGTGACATCATGAGAGGATGACACGAGAAAAATTACAAGTCTGGGATTGTCGTAAGCCGGAGTTCCGTGAGTCAAGGAAGATACAAGTATAAGCAGATGATAAACCACCAACTAAAAGGAAGGAATATTGACATGAAGAAATTCAAATCAATCTGGGGCCTAATGTCGGGGATATAGCCCCGCGGTGTAACCCGCCCTAGTGGGTCGGGTCAACATATTGGCGGTTCATGTTTCATACTCAAAGTGGGCCGCAAGGTTGAAAACGGGACAAGGAAGGCGGCTTACCAAGTAAGCCGCATGGTGGCCCAGCACATGAAGACGGCGACTCAAGGCCTAAGAGACAGAAGACGCCGGAAGTTTGCTTGCTTGTGAGACAAGGAGAGTTAGAAACATGATAGGTCACGAGTCGTAACACGACTCGGCCTCTTGTAAAACCTAGGGTCTTGACCTATATATAAAGATGAGCCCCTAGGACCGAAAGACTTAAGTTACACACCCTCAAAAGCTAGGTTAGCGATTCCACACCTTTGTAATCGAGATCATCATCAATATAGGCACAAAGCAGGACATAGGCTATTACCTCCATCGGAGGGGCCGAACCTAGGTAAACTCGTCTCCAGTTCCTGTACAACCCCTTTGAGTCGTCACGTAGTGGTGATGGCCTCATACCTAAGTTCTCCTAAGAGAACATCTACCATGACAAAACCATGACACTTGGGGCTGGTTGTTCTTGCTCTATCCACTCGACCAAGAAGTCCACAAGCGCTTGAGACTTGATCGCCTTCTTGGCTTCGAACTTGATCTCCAACGGGAGGAGCTCAGTCGCCCATTTTCCCACTCGGCCCATGGCATCTCTGTTATGCAGGATTTCCAACAGGGGGGCATCGCTGATAACTGTGACTAAGTGCTCTTGGAAGTAATGAGCTACCTTCTTGACAGTGAGGTAAATGCCATAATCCACCTTCTGGTAGTGTGGATACCTTTGTTTGGAAGGAGTCGAGACTTCTGAAATGTAATAGACGGCCATGTGCACTTTGAATAATTTTCCCGGTTCCTCGCGCTCCACGGTGAGGACAGTGTTGACCACTTCGCTGGTAGCCACGATGTACAAGAGCAAAGGCTCTCGGCTACTTGGGGCAGCTAACACAGGCTGGGTGGAAAGCAAGGCCTTGAGCTGATCGAATGCGGCTTGCGCTTTGATACGTCTCCAACATATCTATAATTTTTTATTGTTCCATGTTGTTATATTATCATTCTTGGATGATTTATAATCATTTTATAGCAACTTTATATCATTTTTTGGGACTAACCTATTGACATAGTGCCCAGTGCGAGTTGTTGTTTTTTGCTTGTTTTTTACTTCGTAGAATATCGGTACCAAACGGAGTCCAATTGCCACGAAACTTTTTGGAGATTTGTTTTTGGACCAGAAGACAACTTGTGAGCCAAGGAAGCACCTGGGAGGAGGACCGTGGAGCCCACGATACACTAGGGCGCGGCCTTATGTATCGTGGGGCCCACAGAGGTCTTTTCCACCGCCTCTCAGCTCTATAAATCCTCAGAAATTCCAGAAACCCTAGAGGAGTCGACGAAACACAGTTCTAGCCGCCGCAAGTTCCAGAACCACGAGATCCAATCTAACACCATCACGGAGGGGTTCATCATCCTCATTGGTGCCTCTCCGATGATGCGTGAATAATCCACCATAGACCTACGGGTTCGTAGGTAGTAGCTAGATGGCTTTCTCTCTCTCTCTCTCTCTCTTTTGATTCTCAATACAATGGTCTCTTGTTGATCTATTTGATATAATGACTTTTTGCAGTGTGTTTGTTGAGATCCAATGAAGTTTGAGTTCATGATCAGTTTCTATCCATGAATATTATTTGAGTCTTCTTTGATCTCTTATATGCATTACTATTTATAGCCTCGTATTTCTTCTTCGAATCTTTGGTTTAGTTAGGCCAACTAGATCAATTTTTCTTGCCATGGGAAGAGGTGCTTTGTGATGGGTTCGATCTTGCGGTGTCCTCTCCCAGTGACAGAAGGGGCAGCTAGGCACACATGTATCGTTGCTATTAAGGATAAAAAGATGGGGTCTATTCCTACATAAATAGATCATTCCTACATCATGTCATCATTCTTATTGCATTACTCCGTTTCCCGATGAACTTAATACACTGGATGCATGCTGGATAGCGGTCGATGTGTGGAGTAATAGTAGTAGATGCAGAATCGTTTCGGTCTACTAATCTTGGACGTGATGCCTATATATTGATCATTTCCTTGGATATCGTCATGATTATGTGATCTTCTATCAATGGCCCAACAGTAATTTGTTTACCCACCGTGTGCTATTTTCTTGAGAGAAGCCACTAGTGAAATCTATGGCCCCCGGGTCTATTCTTTTAACATATTGCTTTCCGATCTATCTTTTTCCTCATTTGTTTTCAGATCTATTATTCCAAAAACCCAAAAATATCTTGCTGCACTTTTTATTTGCATCTTTTATTTTGTGTTCTTGTGCGATCTATTTATCCAATCTCATACAAACTAATCTATCTTTTTACCGTGGAGAGATTGACAACCTCTCTTACGTGTCGGGTTGCAAGTATTTGATCTTTGTGTGCAGGTACTGTTTACATAGTGTTGCTTGGTTCTCCTACTGGTTCGATAACCTTGGTTTCATAACTAAGGGAAATACTTATCGTAGCTGTGCTGCATCATCCCTTCCTCTTTGGGGAAATACCGACGCAGTCTCAAGCCACGTCACGCTTCAGGAGTCCATTCAAAGCTAGCAGACTTCTTCATCAATCTGTAAAGAGGTAATGCCTTCTCACAGAGACGAGAAATGAATCTGCTCAGGGATGCAAGGCACCCCGTGAGCTTTTGCACGTCATGCAGACGAACTGGTTTCTTCATTCGGACGATGGCGCCAATTTTGTCAGGATTAGCATCGATTCCTCGTTCGGAAATGAGAAAACCAAGTAGCTTACCCGATGGCACTCCGAATGTACACATTGCAGGATTAAGTTTTGTTTGAAAGCATCGTAGGTTCACGAAGGTTTCGGCGAGGTCAGTCGGGAGGTCGGAACCTTTGCTGGACTTGACCACGATGTCATCCATATAAGCCTCCACGTTCCGACTGATTTGCTATTGCTAACACTTTTGTATCATGTGCATAAAGGTTGCCCCTGCATTCTTGAGGCCGAATGGCATAGTGATATAGCAGAAACACCCGAATGGGGTGATGAAAGCTGTTTTTATTTCATATGGTCCATACATTCGGATCTGGTGGTACCCGGAGTACGCATCCAGGAATGATAGGCGTTCACATCCAGCAGTGGAATCTACTATCTGATCTATGCGGGGAAGGGGAAAAAGATCGTTCGGGCAGGCCCGATTGAGGTGCTTGAAGTCGATGCACATTGATACGTATCCAATGTATCAATAATTTTTGATTGTTCCATGCTGATATATTATCATTCTAGGATACTTTTTGGGTAAGTTTGTACCAATTTATAATATTTTTGAGCACTAACCTATTGACCCAGTGCCCAGTGCCAGTTGCTGTTTTCTGCGTGTTTTTGCCTTTTCAGGTTTACTGTACCAAACGAAGTCCGATTGCCACGAAACTTTTTGATGACTTTTTCTGGACTATATGAAGACCTAGAAGCTTCGGAAGGAAGCCGGGAGGCGCACAAGGGCCGCGCCCTGATATGTTGTGGCCCGCTCGGGCACCTCCTGATGTCCCTCTTCGGCCTATAAATTCTCTAATATTATCAAAACCCTGGAAGCAGTACCGAAACCCTTTTTCGGCCGCCGCAAGTCTCTGTTCCATCGCGAGGCCATCTGGAGCTACGTTACGCCACGCTGCCGGAGGGGGGATCGATCACGGAGGGCCCATTCTTCTATCTTGCTGCCCTCATGATGACGTGTGAGTAGTTCACCATAGACGTATGGTCCATCGCTAGTACCTAGATGGCAATCTCTCTCTCTTATGATCTTCAATAAAATGTTCATCGCATCTTCGCTTTGATCTATCCGATGTAATCCTATTCTGCGGTGTGTTTGTTGGGATCCGATGAATTGTGGGTTTATGTTCAGATTATTCATGAAAAGTATTTGAGATGCCTCTGAATTGTATTATCTCTTAAGTGCATGATCATTATAGCTTCATAATGCTCTCTGATCTATTGATATGCTTTGGCCAAGTAGGTTGATGTTTCATAGGTGGGAGTGGTGCGTTGTGGTAGGCTCAACCTGGGGAATTTCTATATCCCAGTGACAAAGTAGGCGACAAGATGCGTATTTGTGTTGTTGCTACTAAGGATAAAACGATGGGGTTCATTCATATTGTTTGAGTTCACTTTGTCTACATCATGTCATCATTCTCCAAGCATTACTCTGTTTTACTTAATACTCTAGATGCATGCTAGATAGCAGTCGATGAGTGCAGTAATAGTAGTAGGTGCAGGCAGGAGTCGGCCTATTTGCTTATGGACGTGATGCCTATATATACACGATCATTGCCGTGAACATCGCATAACAATCCGCTTTTCTGTCAATTGCCCAACAATAATTTGTTTACCCACCGTATGATGCCTACATGAGAGATGTCGCTAGGGAACACTATGCCCCACGGGTCTATTCACTTATATATTCGCAAACGCTATATTTACCTTGCTGCCTTTATTTACTTTTGATTTCTTTTGCAATTTATATTTATCAGTAATTATCTACCCAACTCATTTGCTTGCAAATAACGAGATCAAGGGGATTGACAACCCTCTTGCCCGCGTTGGGTGCAAGTCGTTTGTTCATTTGTGTGCAGCCGCTGAAGACGGTTGAGGATTGATATTCCTATTGGTTCAATAAACCTTGGTTTCATAACTGAGGGAAATACTTATCCGCTTTGTGCTGCAATTACCCATTCCTCTTAAGTATCAGGAAGGATTTCTGGCACCGTTGCAGGGGAATATCATCATCAAATACCAAGTAACTTCACACAAATTTTCATTCACTTGTTCTTCTTTTTATTTGCTATTATATTTAGCCTGCCACATAAAAATCAAAAATACAAAAATACTTATCTTTGCTTGTTACCTTGCTCGCTTGCCTAGCTATGTTATCTTTATCTTTATCAAAAATAAATAGAAAGTTCGAAGCAAAAATTTAAGATAAATGGATCCTTATCCACTTGCTAATCTTTTCAAAAGTCCCAATTATGTTGAAACAATTGCTAGTGATCGTTCACTAGATTATCTTTATCAGGTCTTGCTTGAAAATCATTAATCTGAAAATTGTAAAATTTATAAGGTGATTCATGATGGTTCCTCGAATGAAAAGCATGATTGCCATGTTATTAGTTTCTATGAATATCAATTGTGCTAATGATCATGATTGGGGTGATAATCATGATGTTTCTTGTGATCTTGGTAATTCTATGCTTCATGATGAATCTATAATTGATTATGATATTTGCAAGACTACTAAAGGTGGGTTTGATCCCACGAGCTTGGACGATTATAAGACTTATACTCACATGGATCATAAATAGAATGTTTTACATGATAGTTATATTGTTGAGTTGGATTATGACCCTAGATGTAATTATTTTGAGAGAGGCAAATATGGTTATAGGAATTTTCATGTTACTCACATACCTCTCTTTGTATTGAAATATTAATGGTTCACTCTTCCTATTTGCTTATGCAAAATTTCACTTGTCTTGATAATTTGTTTGCTTATAAAATGCCGATGCATAGGAAGTATGTTAGACTTAAATATGTTTGTCACATGCTATATGATGCTCTGTTTGTGCTTCAATTATTAATCCTTTATGTGAGCATCATTGAAATATCAAGCCTATCTTGATGGCTATAAAGAAAGAGCTTGTTGGGAGACAACCCAATAGTTATCATAACTTTCTATTTATTTTTGATAGCATGATTTTTGCCTCTGTAATGATTATATTTTTGTGTTTATATTAGTGTTTGTGCCAAGTGAAGCCTTTGGGATGACTCACAAGATGAGTAGAATCGATGCTGAAACAAAACAGAAACTTTTGACTCCAGTACAGGAATTTTCATTTTTTTGCTGCTGCGTGATAATGATCCGAAATTTTTACATAGTGTTGCTATACAAAGTTTCGAGGTCTTACTAATTTTTCAGAATTTTTAGAGTTACAGAAGTATAGGGTCTCTACATATTGCTACAGACTATTCTGTTTTAGACGGATTCTGTTTTTGCTTGCATAGTTGCTTATTTTGATTAAACTATGGATTGTATCGGGGATTATAAGCCATGTAGAAGTTAGAATACAGTACCTATTATGCATTTATGAAATTTGAATCAATTTACAACAGTACTTAAAGTGTGCAATATGTTTCTTATACTAATGGATCTCACGAGGTTCTGTTGAGTTTTGTGTGATTGAAGTTTTCAAGTTTTCGGTGTTATCTTGATGGACAAAGGAATAAGGAGTAGCAAGAGCCTAAGCTTGGGGATGCCCAAGGCACCCAAAGGAAATATGTTAAAGTAAACTCAAGCGTCTAAGCTTGGGGATGCCCCGGAAGGCATCACCTCTTTCGTCACAAATCCATCGGTATGTCACTTAAAGCTATATTTTTATTCGTCACATGATATGAGTTTTGTTTGGAGCGTCGTTTGCTTTTGTTTGCTTTTACTTCCAGTTTGCCACAATAATTTTTTGCTGGACACACCTATTTAAGAGAGACACATGTCGAGTCACGATGCACACGATTACCTATGGAACAAGGGCCCCTTTGTGGTTCGGTAGGGGTGAGGTCAAGTTGCACAAAGAGCAGAGGTCATGAGACAGCTCGATGATGGGACACTGGTGTTTTACCCAGGTTTCGGCCGCTGAGAAGCGTAAAACCCTACTGCTGCTTTGGTGGATTGATCAGAGGAACATGAAGCACACGCAGCGCTCAAACCCGGCAAGGTTGCCTTCGAGGGGAGCTGCTCCGCGAGTACAAGTGTCCAAAGGTCCGAATCTTGAGCTAGGTTGCCTTGGGCCTCCTTTTATAGGACAAGGGGCAACCACAGTGGGAAAACAGACATTATCTAGCGATTAGAAAGCTAACAGTGTTATCATACCTAACTCTAGCATTTAGGACAAAATGCCATAAATGCTAGCCTAGGTGGCGCGCGGGGATGCATCCCTGGCAAGCTCTTACCAACGCTTAGTTGGTTGTTGCTTAGCATTTTTACACGCCTCTGGACAGGTGTCAAATGGTTGTAATCTGCCATCCCACGCATCACCACGTGCTTAGCGAGAGCCACTTAGCCACCTGAGGGCTCGACACCGCATTGATAACTGACTGGTGTTGCAATGCAGTGGAGCGGTGGTCGATCGGCTCGCGCCTGTCGGGGGATGGCTTGCCGGGTCTTCTTGAAGGTGCATGCGGCTCGGTCCATGGTATGCACCGGGGACGCGACTGGCGCAGCTTGGGCCCATTCAGCGCCGTTGCGTCGATCTTGCCGGCGTAGCTAGCCAGCGTAGGCTGCTTCTGTCGGGGTCTTGGATGTTGGCTTTGTCTTCTTGATGTGCTCCTTGATCTCATGAAGAGCGGCTTCTCTGGCTTGGGCTGGTCTTGACAGGGTTCTGCTACTACTGCCTGTGCGTAAGTCAGGGGCACTGGGTACCCCATTCCTAGTGCACCGACAGGAGCCCCTGGGTCTGGCCCAAACGCGCTCGCCCAGCGTTGTTGGGTCAGGCCCAAAATTTATGCACAGGCACGCAATATGAGGGAGTAACTGTCGATTTTTTTAAGCCAGCACTGCATAGTGGGGGAGTTTGCGGTGGATGCGCATGGCCCATAGGCATGGGAGTGGTAGAAACTGCAGCGCCTGGGATTGGAGTAATGGGGCGGTTACCTATTTGCCCGTGATCATGGGTAGTGGGATTGGTGGAGACGGGCGCCCACGTTGGAGCGGAGGAGAGCCATCCCCCGTGCCCTTCCCAATTAATTAGGGGGTCATAGCGGCGATGCTCATCCATCTCCTCCTCCTCCTCAATCTCAAGTCCACATTGCTTGCCCTTCGTCTCCGGTTTGGACGCACCAGTGACCACCATGACGAGGGGGCGAGGACGACTCCCAGCTTTCGCTACGGCGACGAGAGCTTCCCTTCTGGATCATGCTGTTGCTTCAGCCGCGTCGGCGGGAGGCGGTTCCAGCGCGCATGGTAAGATTGCGGGGAGAGGTCGGGGCCAGTGTGGGGCTCGCGTCCGGGGGAGGCGGAGTGCTGCACCCCATCCTCCTCCTGCGGTTCCTCCTCCAGCGACGGGACACACCGAAAGTACAGCGCTGGAGTTCGTCATCAGGCTGCGTGGCCCTCCTCATAGCCGCTTGCGAATCCCTCGTCCTTTCGCCAGGGTGATGGGAGTCGGCAAGCCGCATGCGATGTGGTTGCGCGTGCACGACTGCTGTAATCGCACCGCGTAGGTCGACGTCGAGTTTCCGGCGCCCCACGTCATGTTCTTCAGGCGTGGGTGGAAAACCTTCGCACGCACCCATAACTTCATGAGTGGGTATGTCCTCCGGTTCAAGTCGGTGAAGGCCGAAACGCTCTCTCTCAAGATCTATGGGCGTTCGGGCGCTCGTTTCGGCTGCTGGAAGAGAGCTCGAGCGACGACGAAAGCTCCTCCTCGAGCGACCTTGACGAGGAGGACAGTGTCGGTGAAGACGGCGACAGCGAGCCCCAGGCCGTCAAGTCGGAGTACGACGACCTATACTCCAGCTGACTGCCGGTCGCACCATCACCGTCAGCAAACCCCCCTTGCAGAGCGATTTGCTGGGGGTTCTTGACTTGGGCGCCGCCTCCTCGTGGACTTTGGCTTCGTCTTCCCTGCCGGTGGCCCCGCCGAGACGAGCCCTGCCAGCCCTGACGGGGTCAGGCTTGGCTTCTGCTTAGTGCCTCCTTTCGTCTTTTTCCCTTTTGTGGCTCGCTCCTAAGGGAGAAAGTCAAATAAATAGTTATTAAAGAGGCGCCCTCTAATGTATCTTTATCCATTTTGTACCGAAAAATGAATGGAAGAATGCTATTTCTCTTCCTTAAGTACCATCCCTTTCTTTCCTTGTTTGTACTGTGTCAGCATGTTTGTCCTTGCCGCGCGGAACTATTTGCCATGCCAGTACTAACCGCGAGCGCCAAAGGGTAGTGAGCCCCCGGCAACAGGCTGGTTTCGTCCCCCGGCAAAGCTCCGTGTCGGTATCGGCACGGTCCCCCAGAGCTGATGAGCAGCAGGAGCTGGAAGGCGGCTCGTCCCGACAAGGGTTTCCGTCGCGTGGTGAACTCCATGGTACACAGTCGAAAGGAACAAGAGGTGTTTCCTTAAGGGAGTAAATAGCACCAAGCTCGGGATATGCGATTAGACTTATCTTTTCTGGCAGTATCCCTTTCTCTGGAGTATGACAAGCCGCCGTTCTTGTCCCTTTGCCCTCCTTCTTTGTTTTCCTTGCGGTAAAACATGTAAGGCAAGAGACCTCTTCCCTCCATAGAAATAGAGCAGTTAGAAAGATCACAGGCTCATCATGTACTCTAGTAGATTTCTAAAACTTAAAAGCAGTAACATTGCAACATAAGAAAATTCATAGTAAAACATGTAGTTTGATGATATGATGCAATGCCTAGCTTTATTATTGCATACAGAGGGTCTGCGCCTGGCTTTGTCCAAAGGGTTACATGCAACTATGGCAAGGCTTGTACAAAAGGTGGCTGCCGGGGACTGATCCCGGCAACCACGCCTCACGGGTAGAACTTACGAAGATGCTCAATATTCCATGAGTTAACTATTTTAGTGCCATCTTCAATCTCCAGACGGACTGCGCCAGGTCTGGTGACTCGTGCTACCCGGTAAGGGCCTTCCCACTTCGGCGTCAACTTGTTGGTACCCTTGGCGGAGTGAACGCGCCTAAGGAGAAGGTTGCCTTCCTCAAGGCTCTGGGCATGGACCCTGTGGCTATGGTAGCGGCGCAGGGCTTGCTGGTAGCATGCATCACGCACAGTGGCCCAGAGACGATCTTCCTCGAGGAGCAAGGCATCGTCATGCCGTAGCTGCTCTTGCTCTACTTCGTCGTAGGCAAGTACTCGAGGTGACCCATATATGAGTTCCATGGGGAGAACTGCCTCCGCCCCGTATACCAGGGAGAAGGGTGTCTGGCTGGTATCTCGATTTGGTGTCGTTCTGAGGGACCAAAGAACCACCGACAGCTCATCTATCCAACGCTTGCCGCATCTCTACAGTCTATCGAAAGTTCTTGTCTTGAGTCCACGCAACACTTCAGCATTCATCCTCTCGACTTGCCCGTTGCTCCTTGGGTGAGCAACAGAGGTGAAGGAGACCTTGCTTCGAAGGCTTTGGATGTACTGCATAAAGGTGCGGCTCATGAACTGGGTGCCATTGTCGGTGATCACCCTGTTGGGCACTCCAGAACGGCACACCAGTCCTTTCAAGAACTTGATAGCTGACTGCGTGGTCACCTTCCTCACTGGTTCCACCTCAGGCCACTTCATAAACTTGTCGATTGCTACGAACAAGAATTCAAAGCCCCCGACAGCGCGGGGAAAAGGGCCCAAAATATCGAGCCCCCAGACCGAGAATGGCCAGGATAAAGGGATCGTCTGGAGAGCTTGCACTGGTTGATGGATGTTCTTGGAATGGAACTGGCAGGCTTCACATTTGGTGACCAGCTCAGTCGCATCCTGGAGGGCAGTGGGCCAATAGAAACCCTGCCGGCTTTTCTGGCAAGGGCCCTTGATTCAATGTGAGATCCACACATGCCTCCATGTATCTCTGCCAACAACTTCAGTCCAACTTCCCGGCAAATGCACCTCAATTTCACACCTTTGGTCTTTTTCTGTATAGAGTGTCATCGACAAACTGGTACATACTTGACTGTCGGGCTACTTTTTTGGCTTCTTCTTGTTCTTCAGGAAGTTCTCCTGTTTGAAGGAAGTGGACCATGCGATGTGCCCAAGTTGGAGCCTGTGGCTCGACAACGAGGACTAAAGGCATCTCCTCGTCCGTGGGAGCGCTTACCTCGACCGCGAGGACCTGGGGTCCCGCAGGAGGGAGCTGCTCACCAAGCGAAACGGGACTGACCCCGACAGCCTCTCTACCAGCGGCTTCGGGAAGCTCTGCCGGGAAATGCTTGCCGGAATTCAGTTTTCTTCTTTTTCTGGTCATCGTTGACGGGGATACTGATGGCTGAGTGAGGTGGAGGACAAAGGTTCCTGGTTCCACAGGGAGCTTTTGCGCAGCGCACTTTGATAGAAGATCAACGATGCTGTTTTCTGCACACGGCACGTGCTCTTTTTGCAATCCATCAAAGTGCTCCTTCAGTTTCCTCACCTCTTCCACATATGCTTCCATCAACGGACTCTGATAATCTTTGTTGACTTGTCTCACCATGAGTTTAGAATCTCCTCGGATGATCAGTTTCTTGATTCCCAACTCCACTGTGACCCTAAGTCCGGCAAGGAGCCCCTCATACTCAGCAGTGTTGTTGGTGGCCTCCTCCCGGGGAAAGTGCATTTGGACCACATATTTGAGATGCTCTCTGGTGGGGGCGAGGAGGAGCACGCCTGCTTCGGCGCCCTGAAGTGAGAAAGCACCGTCAAAGTACATGATCCATTCCTTAGGTGCTTCTTTGCCGGGGAGAATTGTCTTGGGAACCTCTTCATCTTGCGTGGGTGTCCATTCTGCAATGAATTCCGCCAACGCCCTGCTCTGGATTGTGGAAATGCTCTCATACTTCAAGCCAAAACTCGACAGCTCTAGCGCCCACTCAATTATCCTGCCAGTGGCTTCGGGGTTCCTCACTATACGCTGCAGCGGGAAGCGGGTGACAACAGTGATCTCGTGGGCTTGGAAGTAGTGGCGCAGCTTCCTCGGGGCCATGAAAAGGCCGAAGATCATCTTTTGCACTCTAGAGTACCTTGAGCTAGCCCCTTGTAACAAGCAGCTGACAAAATACACTGGTCGCTGCACCACTTTCTTCTTTGGCACTTCCTCGAAACTGCCTTCATCTGCTTGCTTAGGTTCCCCTTGGCCTGCATCAAGTCCTGCCGCAAATGCTTCGGTTCCACTCCCGGTGACATCAGTTGCAGCGGCTGGGTCTACATCCATTTCCCGCTGCGCCACCAGTGCTACATTAACCACCTGATTTGTTGCCCCCAGGTATAGCAGCAACGGTTCTTGCAGTTTAGTCATGACCAAGGTGGGAGCGGAGGACAAGTAAGCTTTCAGATCTTGCAGCGCTGCTTCTCCTTCCGGGGTCCCCTTCATCGGGCCGGCCTTTTTCAGAACCTTGAAAAATGGCAGGGCGCGCTCAGCGGATTTGGAGATGAACCTACTCAAATCGGCAATGCATCCGGCCAAGTGCCTTACGTCCTTGACGGACTTGGGTGCTTGTATCTGCTCGATCGCTTTGATCTTGTCAGGATTGGCTTCTATTCCCCGCTGAGACACAAAGAACCCAAGCAGTTTGCCGGATGGGACACCAAACACACATTTCTCAGGGTTGAGCTTCAAATTGATCTTGCGCAAGTTGATAAAAGTTTCTTCCAAGTCTTGTATGAGAGTTGCTTCATCTTTGGTTTTGACTACGATGTCATCCATGTAAGCTTCCATGTTCTTGTGCAACTGAGGTTTGAATCCAATCTACACGGCCCTTGCAAAGGTAGAACTGACACTCTTTAACCCGAAGGGCATTCGTACAAAGCAGTACGAGCCGCATGGATTGATGAACGCGGTCTTTTCCTCATCTTCCTTGGCCATGAATATCTGGTGGTATCCGGAGTATGCGTCCAAGAAGGAAAGCAAGTCACATCCGGAGGTGGAATCAACGATCTGGTCGATGCGCGGCAAGGGAAAAGGGTCCTTCGGGGATGCCTTATTCAAGTCAGTGAAATCAATGCAAAGCCTCCATTTCCCAATCGCCTTGCGCACCACTACCGAGTTATCTAACCACGTCGGATGCAACACTCCTCTCACCAAACCAGCTGCTTCGAGTTTCTTGATTTCTTCGGCGATGAACTGTTGCCGCTCCAAGGCTTGCTTTCTAACCTTCTGCTTGACAGGCCTGGCATGAGGGCAGACAGCAAGTTGGTGCTCAATTACCTCCCTGGGAACACCGGGGATGTCAGATGGTTGCAAAGAAAATACATCGACATTCGCACGCAAGAAGGCAACGAGCGCGCTTTCCTATTTGTCATTGAGGGTGGCACTAATGGTAAATGTACCATCAGCGCCATCCTACCCTACCAGGACCTTCTTTTTCGCAGGATAGGTGACCTTGGATCTCTTGCTAGTGGAACTCCCCGGCAGGTCATCGACGGGTGCAGCGCACTCCGAAGAGGCGCGCTTCCCGGAGTCCTTGTCGGCGTCTCTGCTAGGCTTCTTCTTTGATTCCTTGGCGGGAGCTGGCGCTTCTATGACTTCAGCTGCTACCGCGTCTCTATACATCTTGTCAAGCACCACCTTCTCAGTCTGGTAGTTCAACTCCCCGCCAAACGTCACAGGCAAAGTGATCTTTCCCTTGGGTCGGCTCCTGCCGGGGTTGATTCCTTGGAACGTACCCGTAGCTTTAAACTCTCCATCAGGGATCTGCAACCTTTCAACCACCTTAGGGGAGATCAAATTCAACCCCGCCCCGCCGTCAACTAACATGTTGGTTACTTTGAGGTTGCGGATCGTTGGGGAAACCAACAACAGCAAACATCCGACCGCAGTGGTACGGTCAGGATGATCCTCTTCATCAAAGATGATAGGCGTGCAGGACCATTTAAGTGGCCTTTGGGTCTCTGTAGCTGGCTCCACGGCGTTGATCTCATGCACCCACTGCTTGAGCTGGCGATGAGAGGAATGCTAGGACGCACCTCCATCAACACACATGGCTTCATTTGCCTTCTGGAATTCTCAATCACTGGACTCTTCATCATCCACATCATCACTCATATCATCTTCCTCTTTCTTTTCACAACCTCTATCAGGTTTTTCCTTCTGCTGCGGTGTCTTGCCGCGGCGGCCTCCTCTACCACCACGGCCCTTCCCGACAGCACCATCTTGGCCTCTCTCCTTGTCACGCTTCTCGTACTCAGCCTTCTGCTTCTCAGCAAGCTGCTCAACTTGGTGGCATTCTTGGAGATCTTGACCCTTAGTGCGGTGGATCTTGCAGTATGTCCCATCGGACTTTCGGGTTTTCTCTGCCGCTGCGGCTTCCTGGCAATCAGCGCACGCGGCAGCTCCCTTGCCGGGGGCTTCGGCTTTAGCCTTCTTGCCGGCATTGAGATTACCAGAGATCTCAACGGCCAAAACTGCCTTTCCCATACGCTTCTTAATGCGCCTTCGGCTTCTCCCTTTCGAGCCAGGGGTATCGTCGTCATCATCTGAGTTGACTTCGATGCCAGCCTCCTCTCCGGGGAGTCGCATTCCCACCTCAGCACGAGCACACTTGTCCGCCAATGTGTACGACTCATTGATGGTCTTGGGGAGTTTGACATTCATTTTGGCCCACATCCTCCTGTTGCGCACGTTCGACTGGAACGCGGCGATCACGGCTGCGGGGTGTATCTCCATAATATTGTGGTGCACTCGACTGAATCTCTGGATGTACTTGCGCAGGGTTCCTCCTTCCTTCTCCGGAAGGACTTGCAGGTCGCTGGGCTGTCCTGGCTCCTGGTGGACACCTGTGAAGGCGCCGACAAACTCGTTGCACAAGTCAACCCATGATGAAATAGAGTTCTCTGGCAGGTGCATCAGCCACGATCTCACATTTGGCTTGAGTGCGAAAGGGAAATAGTTGGCGAGCACCTTCTCATCTCTTCCCCCGGCGGCCTGAACAACTATCGTATAGATGCCCAGGAGCTCTGCCAGGTTCAGCTTACCGTCATACTTCTTCGTCAGCTCAGGCTTGAAGGCTCAGGCCGACGGCCAGCAGACCTGTCGCAGCTCGCGAGTGAAGGCGGGGCACCCAACCTCATAAGGTAGGTACCTGCCAGCACTAGGCGCGGGGTCGTCAGCACCTGGGCTGTTAATACTATCGGATTGACGATGTGCTTCCTGGCGTCGCTGTATGGTGATGCACGCGTCTTATCTCCGCCGCTCTTCCAGGACACGCCGCTGGTCCCGATGATCGTGCAAGCCAGAAGAAACCATGGATGCTTCGTCGGGCTTTTCGATACGTGGAGCTAGTTGTGGCTGCCTCTGGGCTTGTTGTCGCGGAGGGGATTGCACCGTTGACCCGGCTCCCTCGACACGAGCGTCAGCCTGGGTAACCATCACCGTCCGCGAACGCCGCGATGGCTCTACATGCTGCGACTTGTTGGTTTCGACGAAGCCGATCAAACTCTGGACAGTGGCTCTCCACTTGTCCATCTTGTCAGCCGCCGGTGGGAAGTTTAGCAGCAGTTGGGCCCACGCCGTTGCTTCCGCCGCCGTGACTGGCATGGCTAGAGAACCGGATCGCGAGGTTGCTCGACTCCTGGTGGAACCAAGGGGAGTGTCGCGGCATTCTCGCCCCCGCGCACCGGTCGCCGAGGCGTTCTAACATGGAGGAGGCCGGACTTGCGGGTCTATGGCCCCGCGTGGCGCTCCATCTTGCTCCGGGTGAGGCGCGCGCCCAGTAGTCGCACTTGTGACGGGCACAGCTGGAGGATCACGGCTTGCACCAGATTGGGCGCTGCCGTTGCGACCGCGGCCACCAGCGCGACGGGTAGGCGGAGACCGAACGTTTCCTCCTCCCGCGGTACTAGGGTCGAGCTCGCCAGAATGTTACTGCTGTTGCTCTTCTTCGACATTCCTCGCTCCAGCTTCGGCCGTGGGGGACGCGACGGTGGCGCCGCCTGCGCCAGTCGCGTCGCCCATGACGCCAACCTCACTTGCCGCCGCCACGGTGCGCACGGCGTCCGCGGCTACATGTGAGGGGGCTTTCAAAGTGGAGGGATGCGCGGTCGTGCTGGTCTTCTTTTTGGGATCCATGGGTGAAGAACACGGCGATGAAGATCGACACGCTGCTCACGATCTCAGGTTCGCACAAATGAAGCACGCCCCCTACCTGGCGCACCAAAGATGTCAGGTAACGATGCGCACGATCACCTATGGGACCAATGTCCCCTTTGTGGTTCGGCAGGGGTGAGGTCAAGTTACACAAAGAGCAGAGGTGACCCATGTTCGGGCCACTGAGAAGCGTAAAACCCTACTCCTTCTTTGGTGGATTGATTAGAGGAACACGAAGCACACGCAGCGCTCAAACCCGGCAAGGTGGCCTTCGGAGGGAGCTGCTACGCGAGTACAAGCATCCAAAGGTCCGAATCTTGAGCTAGGTTGCCTTGGGCCTCCTTTTATAGGACAAGGGGCAACCACAGTGGCAAAACAGACATTATCTAGCGATTAGATAGCTAACAGTGCTATCATACCTAACTCTAGCACTTAGGACAAAATGCCATAAATGCTAGCCTAGGTGGCGCGCGGGGATGCATCCCCCGCAAGCTCTTACCACCGCTTAGCTGGCTGTTGCTTAGCGTTTTGACACGCCTCTGGACGGGTGTCAAATGGGTGTAATCTGCCTTCCAGCTCGTCGCCACGTGCTTAGCGAGAGCCACTTAGCCACCTAAGCGCTCGACACCGCATCGATAACTGACTAGTGTTGCGATGCGGTGGAGCGGTGGCCGATTGGCTTGCACCTGCCGGGGGATGGCTTGTCCTATCTTCTTGAAGGTGCATGCACCTCGGTTCCTGGCAGGTACCGGGGACACGACTGGCGCAGCTTTGGCCTGTTCTGGGCCGTTGTGTTGATCTTGCGGCGTAGCTAGCCTGCGTAGGCTGCTTCTGCCGGGGTCTTGGATGTTGGCTTTGTCTTCCTGATGTGCTCCTTGATCTCATGAAGAGCGGCTTCTCTGGCTTGGGTTGGTCTTGACAGGGTTCTGCTACTACTGCCTGTGCGTAAGTCAGGGGCACTGGGTACCCCATTCCTAGTGCACCGACAACACACCTTCATAATAATTTGTTAGAACACTCTATGTGCTTCACTTATATCTTTTGAGCATAGCAGTTGCTCTGGTACTTCACTTATATCTTTTTGAGCACGGTGGCGTGTAGATTTTAAAGAAATAATTTCACTCTCGTTCTTCACTTATATTTGTTGGAGAGTTAATAAATAGTGACGGTAATTTGCATGGGTCATACAGACTGGTCCAAAAATATTAGGTATTCAAAGAATGATAATCAAAACCATAATGTAGCACATATAAAGAAATTGTGGGTTAATGATATTGATGTAGTAATGTGAAATTGGTGTGAGTTCATAATTGTTAAACCATAGAGGTGTCAATATTAATAGGGGTTGACCTTTTTGTTCATCTAAAAATTAAAGAGGCATGGTGATGATGTGTGAGCATTTCTATTCCTCGTTGAAATCCTAGTGTTGTTTCGGGTCGAAAGCGTGCGATGGTTAACTCCTACCAACCTCTTCCCTCGGGGCATGTGATTATTACTTTGATTTATGATAAACTAATAAAACTTTGCAATAAGTATGTGAGTTCTTTATGACTAATGTGAAACCATGGACATACACAATCTCACCTTTTCATAATTTGCTAGCCTCTTCGGTACCATGCATAGCCCGGTCTCACCTCGACGTTCGGTGCAACTTTCGCCCGTGCATCCAAACCCCGTGACATGACACGCTCTATTGCACATAAGCCTTATTATATCTTCCTCAAACAACCACCATACCTACCTATCATGGCATTTCCATAGCCATTCCGAGATATATTGCCATGCAAATTCTATCGTCACTTCACATGGCTCGTTCGTTCATCGTCATATTGCTTTGCATGATCATATAGAGCTGACATAGTATTTTTGGCAAAGCCACCTTCATAATGTTTTTGATACATGTCACGCTAAGATCATTGCACATCCTGGTACACTGCCAGAGGCATTCATATCTCCATGATGAGTTGTAAGTAAATATAAGTGTGATGATCATCATTGTTAGAGCATTGTCCCAGTGAGGAAAGAATGATGGAGACGATGATTCTCCCATAAGTCGAGATGAGACTCCGGACGAAAATAAAGATGGGGGAGGCCAAATGATCCCACCATCCATTCAAAAAAATGAGAGAAAATGAGAGAAGGGACTTTGCTACTATCCTTTACCACACTTGTGCCTCAAAGTGGCACCATGTTCCTCATGTAGAGAGTCTCATGATATATCACTTTCATATGCTAGTGGGAATTACCTATTCATTATTTCAAACTTGTCTTGTATATTCCTATAACGGGCTTCCTCAAATGCCCGAGGTCTTCATGAGCAAGCAAGTTGGATGCACACCCCACTTAGCTTCATTTGAGCTTTCATACACTTATAGCTCTAGTGCATCATTTGCATTGCAATCCCTACACCTTGCATTGACATCTATCGATGGGCATCTCCATAGCCCGTTTGTACGCCTAGTTGATGTGAGACTATCTTCTCCACTTCCTACCCCTTTGATATCTACCACCATATTCTATTGCACTTAAATGCCATGTCCAATGGATCACGCTCATGTATTTCGTGAAGAATAAAAAGTTGAAGCATACTGAAAATGTACGAACCAATTGCCTAACTTGGACACTGTGGTGCTTAACATTTGTATTAATGTGGTGAAGATGGAGCCATGACTAGCTAATACAATAAGATGAATGGGGTGGGGGGTAAACATTTCTTGAGAATCATATACTTTTAGGAATTAAGAATTACGTTTCTTACACTTTGAATATTGCTATGTGAATATTTGTTGATTCATCTTTTCTCAATGAGCATCCCTGAATAAGATTACATAGTGGATAGCATGTCGCATCAAAAACTCTATTTTTATAATTTACCTACTCGAGGACGAGCAGGAATTAAGCTTGAGGATGCTTGATACGTCTCCAACGTATCTATAATTTTTGATTGTTCCATGCTGATATATTATCATTCTAGGATACTTTTTGGGTCATTATTTACCAATTTATAATATTTTTAGCACTAACTTATTGACCCAGTGCCCATCACCAGTTGCTGTTTTCTGCGTGTTTTTGCCTTTTCAGGTTTACTCTATCAAACGAAGTCCAATTGCCACGAAACTTTTTGATGATTTTTTCTGGACTATATGATGACCTAGAAGCTGCGGAAGGAAGCCGGGAGGCGCACGAGGACCGCAGCCTGATATATGGTGGCCCCCTCGGGCACCTCTTGACGTCCCTCTTCGGCCTATAAATTCTCTAATATTATGAAAACCCTGGAAGCAGTCCTGAAACCCGTTTTCCGCTGCCGCAAGTCTCTATTTCATCGCTAGGACATCTAGAGCTCCGTTCCGGTACCCTGTCGAAGGGGGGATCCATCACGGAGGGCCTCTTCATCAACCTTGCTGCCCACATGATGACGTGTGAGTAGTTCACCACAGACCTACGGGTCCATAGCTACTACCTAGATGGCAATCTCTCTCTCTCTCTCTCTCTCTCTCTTAGGATCTTTAATACAATGGTCATCGCATCTTCGCTTTGATCCATCCGATGTAATCCTATTGTGCGGTGTGTTTGTTGGGATCCGATGAATTGTGGGTTTATGTTCAGATTATTCATGAAAAGTATTTGAGATTCCTCTTTATTATATTATCTCTTAAGTGCATTATCATTATAGCTTCGTAATACTCTCTGATCTATCGATATGCTTTGGCCAAGTAGATTGATATTTCATCGGTGGGAGTGGTGCGTTGTGGTAGGTTCAACCTGGCGAATTTCTATATCCCAGTGACAAAGTAGAGGACAAGATGCGTCTTTGTGTTGTTGCTAATAATGATAAAATGATGGCGTTCATTCATATTGATTGAGTTTACTTTGTCTACATCATGTCATCGTTCTCCAAGCATTACTCTGTTTTTCTTAACACTCTAGATGCATGCTGGATAGCGGTCGATGAGTGGAGTAATAGTACTAGGTACATGCTGACTTTACTTAATTTTTATTTATTTTGAATTTATATTTATCAACAATTATCTACACAACTCATTTTCTTGCAAATAACGAGATCAAGGGGATTGACAACCCTCTTGCCCGCGTTCGGTGCAAGTCGTTTGTTCTTTTGTGTGCAGTCACTGAAGACGGTTGATGATTGATATTCCTATTGGTTCGATAAACCTTGGTTTCATAACAGAGGGAAATACTTATCTGCTTTGTGCTGCAATTACCCGTTCCTCTTCACAGAAAACCAAAGCAGATCACAAGTATCACACATCCGGAGGGACTTGTCCTTTTTGGGCACCAACACAGGGTTGGCTAGCCACTCTGAATGGTAGACTTCACGAACGAACTCGGTTGCTAGGAGCCGAGCGATCTCTTCATTGATCGCCTTGCGCCACTCAACGGAAGATCGATACAAGTGTTCCTTGACCGGCTTGATATTCGGATCAACTCGGAGTCGGTGCTCAGCCAGCTCCTTGGGAACCCCCAGCATGTCAGACGTTTTCCATGCGAAGATATCCCAGTTCTCATGGAGGAACTAGATGAGCTCGGTGAGGGAGTCCGGGATTAAGGGGTCCTCGGACTGCCGGCCTATTCCTTATGGGCCGGACTCGTGGGCCACTCGTTGGAGGATCGGACTGACCGGATGCCCCGTGACTAGGGGGGAAATCTCAGGCGCCGCGGCGTACCCTTCAAGCTTAAGATGATAGAGTTGGCATGTTTTATTCCTTGGAGAAGCAACCGACTATGTGTAACCCTAGGGACCCCTGGTATCTATATAAGCCAGAGGGTTTAGTTCGTGGAGGCAGGTGAACTCATCTAGGGTTTAGCAACTTGATCTCGAGGTAGATCGACTCTGTAATCTTCATACACATCAATACAACCAAGCAGGACGTAGGGTTTTACCTCCATAGGAGGGCCTGAACCTGGGTAAACATCGTCTCCGTCGTCCCCTGTTACCCATCGATTCTAGATCCACAGCTCGGGACCCCCTACCCGAGATCCGCCGGTTTTGACACCGACATTGGTGCTTTCATTGAGAGTTCCGCTGCGAGATCGCTAGAGGAATCGATGGCTCGCCTTATGATCAGCGATGATGTCTGCAGCAAGGACGTTTTTGTTCCTAGTCAGATTTTCGCGTTCAGCAGCATCGTATCGCATGCCGATCCGGCCGGCCATCTTAGCCAGGTCTGAAGTTTCATCCCCGATCAGGAAGTCAGATTCGGGAACCTTGAGTTCGTCGCTCACTCCCGGGGAGATCTCGTTTTAACGAAACTCTCAGCTCTCATGGAGGAGCCCGCAGGACCCGACGCCTTAACGTCAGAGGCAGTAGGTCCCACCACTGAGGTGGCCTCTATCCCTGGGTTAGCTATAACCCCCAACCCAACTGATATGCCCGGATCCGCCGCGGCCGAATACAACCCGGGCACGTCGTCGAGCGACCCTGGGACAACGGCGCTGCTGATCGACCCCATGCGCTCCAGTGACATGGACCCCGCCGACATGTCGTCATTAAATGAGTTACCTGGTCGGATTCAAACCATGGGCGTGACCAACAGCCAAACCCCAGTCTACGACCAGATCGGGTTTAAACCCGATGATAGGGAGATTCATACCCCCCGGTCACTCACCTAGTTGCCACCGTCGAGTGCCCGGCCGGAGGCTCGTCCTCTCAACTACCGGAATTAAAAGCAGTTTACATCCCGATTTCGGACCGTCAGGATCTTTCCTACAATCCGGAATCCGGAACCCACACCAAAAATAGTTCGGGATCGGCCGCCGATCTAGCGCACGACCTAGAACCCGCGAAGAGGGGTCCTGTTGATAATACAGACTCCGAACACGCCACGCCCGGTCCCACGACGACACGGGATGCAAACACCGTGATCTCGGACTCGCATCCTGGCGAGAAACTAAATTTTGTCCTGCCCACCACCCAAGCCGAGCACTCCTCAAGCAGCGGAGGAGAGCCCAAGCAATCGGTCTTATGGGAAGCTAAACAACAGCCAAGGGAATCAGTCCATCATTTTTGGGCTAGACTCCTCCTTATTAAAGACAGAGTACCAGACTCTAGTGGCCAGGACATAATAGCAGCCTTCAGGCACAATTGCCAAAATGAAGGAATCCTCAATGCCCTAGCCCATCGTCACATTCGTGACTTCACCGAGCTATCAGACCTGGTACACAAATATTGCGCCATGGAAAGCACCTGGCAAGCCGAACGTTTGTTTTCGGAGCCGGTCCCTGCCGAACACCCTAGAGGAGCTTGGAAAATGCGACTACCTCCAAAACGGCCGACCGAAAAATGAACCCGCCGAGAAAAAGAATAGACCCCCTACGGGAGTCAGAACTGTCCTTGACGGACTATTAGACAAGCCATGCCCTATACACTCTGTATTACTGAACACAAGCCCGACTCACAACCTTAGAGCTTGCTGGGTCGTTAGGCAACCTCCAGGCAGACGTTTAACAGCGCCACCAGAATGCAACACCGAGATCCTTACGATCTACGAAACATTTTCCTCCAGGAATAAAAGGAAGAGAGCTCTTCGAGAACTCGAACAAATCTATCAGGTGGCAGCAACGAATTCATGGACAGACACACCGATCACCTTCGGAGAAGCTGATCAACCAGTCACCCGCCCCGGCCGAACACCTGCCGCATTGGTCCTCAACCCCATCGTCGATGGTTTCAGGTTACAAAAGGTGCTAATGGATGGCGGCAGTGGTTTAAACCTCATTTACGAGAAGACCTTGGAAAAAACGCAGTTCGACCGATCCCGCATCGAACATAGCAACAAAACCATTCGTGGGATCATCCCTGGGAAAGAGGCATGTTGTTCCAAATGCGTTACCCTCGATGTGGTATTCGGTACACCCGAGAACTACAGATCCGAAGAACTTCTCTTTCATACCGTGCCCTTTCACAGTGGTTACCACGCTCTGTTGGGGCGTGACGCTTTCACAAGATTTCAGGCTATACCACATTACGGGTATATGAAGCTCAAAATACCGGGCCCAAACGGGGTAATCACCATCACAAGTGACCCGAATAGAGCCCTTCGAGCCGAAAACAAAACAGGAGCGCTCGGCCTCGAGGTACTAGCTAAGACCTTTGCAGCAGAGGAATTGACCGCACTCCGGTCAACAGTGGACAAGGATGATGTGGTCCTTAGCAAGAAGCCCAGACCTATGTCCTTTAAACCTGCAGACGAAATCGTCAAATTTCAGGTACATCCAACGGACCCCAATAAAACAACGTCCATCGGAGCTCAGCTGGACCCCATGGTGGACGAAGCACTGCGAACATTTTTACGAGAAAACTGGGATATCATTGCCTGGCATCCTTCAGATATGCCAGGAATCCCACGACGGCTAGCAGAACATAGTCTGAACATAATTGCAGGCTTCAAGCCCGTCAAACAGGCTCTACGCCAATTTTCCAAACCCAAGCGACAAGCTATGGGCGAAGAACTAGCAAAATTGCTGCAGGCCGGATTCATAAGAGAAATCAAACACCCCGAGTGGTTGGCAAACTTGGTGATGGTACCGAAGAAAGATAAATCCTAGCGGCTATGTGTCGATTTCAAAGACCTTAATAAAGCTTGCCCCACGGACCCTTTCCCCTTACCACGCATAGACCAGAGTATTGACACCACAGCCAGACACGACTCATTGTGCTTCCTCGACGCTTATTCCGGATACCATCAGATCAAAATGAAGGAATCCGATCAAGCCGCAACTACATTCATCACCCCCTACGGGCCATTCTGCTTTAACACAATGCCTTTCGGGCTAAAAAACGCAGGTGCTACATACCAGCGTATGATTCAGACATGTCTCGAAAAACAAGTCGGTAAAACAGTCGAGGCATACGTGGACGACGTGGTCATTAAGACCAAACACGTCAGCCAGCTGATAGACGACCTCAGGCAAACTTTTGCTACTCTGCGGGAATATGATATACGGCTCAATCCGGACAAATGTGTCTTCGGAGTTCCCGCCGGTAAACTACTCGGATTCATTGTTTCCCATAGAGGAATAGAAGCGAAGCCTGCTAAGATCCGCGCCCTATATCAACTTGCGATTCCTACAGAGCTAAAGCTCGTCCAAAGGATGGCAGGCTGCGTGGCGGCTTTGAGTGTTCGGTCACGGTGAAAAGGCTTTACCGCTCTACAGGCTGCTGAAACGGACCAAAAACTTCTAATGGACCGATTAAGCAAACGCTGCACTAGAGGAACTTAAAACACTGCTGGCCAGCAACCCCATACTCACGGCGCCAGGCGCCGGTGAAGCAATGTTGCTGTATATCTCGGCCACCAATCAAGTGGTTAGTGCGGTGCTCGTCGTCCAATGAGAGGACGAGGGTCACAAATTCTGGGTGCAAAAGCCAGTCTACTATGTGTCAGAAGTGCTAATGCCATGCAAGTCCAGATATCCACACTACCAGAAGATAGCCTATACAGTGTTTATGGCATCACAAAAGCTCAGACATTACTTTCAAGAATGTTCGGTCACGGTGGCATCTGAAGTACCCCTGAACGATATAATCAATAACAGGGACGCCACCGGCCGCATTGCCAAATGGGCCATCGAACTCCTTCCTTTCGAAATCGCCTATAAGCCACGACGAGCTATTAAATCTCAGGTGTTGGCCGATTTCCTTGCTGAATGGACAGAGGCCGAGCTCCCTAGAGAATATAGTAAATACTCCCATTGGACGATGTACTTCGACGGATCCAAGACACTGGACGGACTGGGGGCTGGAGTTATCCTCACATCTCCCACAGGAGACAACGTTCGGTACGTGTTGCAAATCATGTACGCCGATTCCAACAATGCGGCCGAATACGAAGCACTATTGCACGGGCTTCGGATGGCAGCATCGATGGGCATACAATGGCTTGAAGTACGGGGAGACTATAATCTCGCCATCTCTCAAATCAACGGCAAATTCGATGCTAAAAACCCAAAGATGGCAGCATACAGAAATGTCGTACTTAAAATATCCGCACGGTTCGAGGGGCTAGAATTCCACCACGTTGCTAGAGACAGCAATCAGGCTGCTGACATTCTCGCCCGTATGGGGGCCAAGCGCAACCTCGTCCCGAAAAATACCTTCCTTGAACGGCTTTTCAAGCCATCGGTGGTATGTGTTCGGCTAAATCGAGCTTGCGTTAAGTTTTTCGGCATACATCTTCAAATGTCCTATCTGAAAAAACACCTGGGGGCTTCTTCTCGAAGCCGATTATTATATATTCTGTGCACCGATTCACATGTATTGTGCATGCACACTTCCCTTATCGTTTTTATGCCATTATATGCATCAATTGGACCTAAGATTTTGCCCCAGCTGGGTTGCCTCGCTCTTGTGCTTACCCTCTACGTTCCCTATTGTTCGGCTAGAGGGTAAAGGGAGCACCTCTGCGATTGTTATGACCGGATGATCTGGATACGTACCTCAGACGGGTGAAGCCGAAAGCTAGCTATCTTAAGAAGAAAATTGGTCGGCCACGACAGAAGTAAAAAACTTGTGGTGGTTATCACCATTACCTGGGATTATTTTCCCAAAGATGCCATTATCTGCATACTAGTAGATTACGACCATGATGTCTACGATCTACGTAGCAACCTGAAGGAAGGTCCCGATAGAGGAACTATTTTCTTCGGAAGATGTTTCTTACGTTAAGCAGTAATATAACATATCTCCCTATGCACGTTCTGTCTGTACGCACCGAATGGCCGGATTGCCTGGTTCCCCAAAATAAGTTCCTTTAATCGGAGGACATTCAATACGGAACACTCCCAAGCTCTTAGCGAGGGAGGTCGAAGCCGATGGCCGGTTAAGACAACATTTATAGCATAGACGGAGCAGTTTTTGATTTAAAGTACATAGTTACATAGAATCAAACACCTGGCTGCTGGTCAAGATTATCTATTAAGGTATCCAGGGTGCAATCTTCTTGCGAAAGACGAGCGGCGGGCATCACTTGGTCGTAAACCAAATGAAGTGGCACTTCTTTCCCATCTGGCCCTACCAGCCCAACCCAAGCCATATGCTCTGGGTTAAGTTTGGTAACGCGGGTCTTGACCATTGCCCACGCCTCCCGCGCTCCCTCTCGACAAGCCGATGTCTTCCATAACTCAAAACGACATCGGGCTCCCATAAACCGATCAGCCAGTTCGGACATCCCTTCTGGAGGCATCTCGGCAGGCCAGAGCTCTTTGGTCATGCTCCTCATGGCTTTTCGAGCCCGCTCATGTACGACAGACAGTTCCTTCAGTAGGTTCCCTCGGAATGATCCGATTTCTTCCTCGGGCCGCCCGGTCAGGAGACCAAGACACCAGACAAAGCATGTCCCTTGCACTTGATATAATAAATGTACTTTTCAGAATTACGAAGATATAAGTGCACTTACAGAACATGCCCCTCTGTAATCTCTGGTTCTCTTCTTGGGATTGAGCCAATTGAGTTTTCAAACTCTCAAGTTCTTCGGCTTGCCGGTTTTTCGCCTTAAGCTGGTTCTTTTCCTCAAGACTTCGGCTCAACACATGGCGGCCAGCCTCATGCTGAGATTCGGCATACCTTTGAGATTCTCGGGCTGTATCCAAATCTTTCTGCAACTGCCCCATGGACTCAGCTGCTATAAAGCAGTCTCTCATTAGTACGGGAATGTTGAATAATTTGGCAAATTGACATACTCACCGTGCGCCTCTCGGGTGAACTTCTTCACTTGGTCAAGCTCGGCCTTCACAGTTTGTACCTGTGTTCGGCTCACCTCGAGTTCCTCGGCCAACTTCTGATTTTGCTGCCTTGAAACCTACATTATAAATAAAACAATATTCAGATCCTTAACTCGGCCGTTCCGACCAAATCAAGGCTCGGGGGCTACTGGATTAATATTTGTGTTCGGTTGCTAAAACTGATTACTCACCTCCAGGCTGGACGTTATCAGTTTGGCAGCTCCCTCAAGCCCAGCTCGGGCAGCTCCGATGTATGCGTCCACCGAACTAAGGGCATTAAACTCTTGATCGGAAAACGCTTGGTGGCGCAGGGCATCCTTTCGCCGCCGGTGAATCATCGCACTCTCTACCTCGGAGTTAGTGACCGAGACGTCCCCGGAATCTTCAGGGGGCTGATCCGTCACAGGGGCCTCCGCATCAAGTTCAGCCTGAGCAGAAGACCTTGATTCATGATGGTTGCCTGGCGCCTCGGCGATGTTCCCAGAGGAAGGTGGCTGTACTCGTCTCCTGAGTATTTCGACACGAGATTTTGTGAGTACTTATTGCGCTCATGATAATTGCCGAACTAAACGGTTAAATAAAGTACCTCTTGGTTGAGTGCACGGTCGAGGTGGTCCCCGCGATTGGCTCACGAGGAGGATCCCTGCTGTTGCTCGGTATGGGCCCTGCTGCCATAGACGATGTTCGACGTGTGGACCGACGACCCTTGGGAGTAGAGATCGGCACACTCGGGTTGGCAGGGGTCGCTCGCCCTTTACGGGAAGAGACCTTCATTTTACCAGTGGTGGAAGAAGGAAGTGGTCCGGGGTGATCGGCTAGAAGAGCCACCTTGGAGCCGTCAAGGCTCTCGTGGTAAAAGACCCCGTCCTCATATTCATTTGATAACTCCGGATCGTCACAGAACCCGAGATCGTCGTCATTAAAGTAACTCTCTGGTTGAGGCGCCGGACAGCTGATTGTCTTGACCCAGCGCCTCCAACTGTGTTCGAACAGATTGAAAGTTTCGATCAGAATGATTATACATAAATATCAGAACTCAGAAAACAAAGCCAAAGGCTTACCCATTCGATGGGGTTATGACTCGAATAGCCATTCTTTTTCTCCTTTGAAAAGATCGGCTAGTATGGCCGCCATTGCTGCCTGATTAGCAGGACCCTACCGTTGGGAACGGGTGGTGTCGCTTGTTTTGTTGTAACGCCAAAGGGGGTGTATCCTTTGCTGAAGGGGTTGAACGCATCGAGCAATGACGGCTGCCATCACGTCGATGATGGTTAACTTAGTGTGAACTAGTAGCCTCACTTGGGTGGCTAGGTGCTTTATTTCGGCACTTTCCTCTTGGGATGGACTCTTCGGTCGCCAGTTGAACCTTTTCTTCAAAGGGGCGTCGGAGTATTCGGGCAGACCCCTCCGAGCTGGGTCGAACAGGGGAACGTCCTCAATATAGAACCATTCTGAGGTCCATTATTCGGACTCTTTCTTCGGAGTCCCCACGGGATACCCCGTCCCGGCTATACGCAATACTTCGGCTCCACCCACTTCCCTAATTGTCCCACCCCGAGTACGGGGGACAAGGCAGAAGTACTTTCTCCATAAACCAAAATGGACCTCACAGCCCAAGAACATCTCGCAGAGGGCAACAAAGCCCGAAATGTGCAGGATGGATCCAGGGGTGAGATGATGGAGTTGGATCCCGTAAAATTCCAATAGTCCCCTCAAGAAGGGATGAATGGGGAATCCTGGGCCCCGTAAGAGGAAGGACACGAAACATACCCGCTCTCCCTTGCGTGGAACGGGGAAATTCTCTGCGAAGGCCTCGCCGTTCGAAGAAGTCAATCCGGCGCAGGTAAACGCCAGATCCTAGGAGGGAAGATAACCCTGGGTCTCAATGTTGCGTAGCCGGAGAAGAGATACTGAACAACTTGCCCAATCTCCGGGAATGGGGCCGTGAGGGCGCGAGGAGGAGCTAGGGATGCTCGCCATATTTCCAGGTTCTGCCGCTTGGGGCTTTTCGATGGTGAGGAAGAGGAAGGGGTTGCTTAAGCCACGACTCAGCCTGCTTAAATGGGCAGTTCCACCCCTTCGCTTGCAGGAAGGGCAGTCCTGTAAAAGGCTGCTGGGCCACCCATCTCCCATTGGCGCGCAGGGATCGAGGGGCGTCGTTAATTCTAGACGGCGAAGTTAATACTGTGGGCCCCATGATGTCTCGACGATCGAGATCTCACTAATGACCGGATTATTGTTTATTGAACAGGAAAGAGAAGAAGAACTCACTTCGCAAGCCGAAGACTTTGGGAGCGCAAGACCGCCCGGAGTACATACCTCGGCATTGGAGGCTAGTTCGGGGGCTTATGAGGGAGTCCGGGATTAATGGGTCCTCGGACTGCCGGCCTATTCCTTATGGGCCGGACTCGTGAGCCACTCGTTGGAGGATCGGACTGATCGGATGCGCCGTGACCAGGGGGGAAATTTCAGGAGCCGTGGCGTACCCTTCAAGCTTAAGATGATAGAGTAGGCATGTTTTATTCCTTGGAGAAGCAACTGACTATGTGTAACCCTAGGGACCCCTGGTATCTATATAAGCCAGAGGGTTTAGTTCATAGAGGCAGGTGAACTCATCTAGGGTTTAGCAACTTGATCTCGACGTAGATCGACTCTGTAATCTTCATACACATCAATACAACCAAGCAGGATGTAGGGTTTTACCTCCATAGGAGGGCCTGAACCTGGGTAAACATCTTCTCCTTCATCCCCTGTTACCCATCGATTCTAGATCCACAGCTCGGGACCTCCTACCCGAGATCCGCCGGTTTTGACACTGACACTCAGCTTCCAATTTTTCACTGAGTGTGGTCGAGATGTTGGTTGGAGCAACAGTTGGGTTGTTTGGGTGAATGTGAACCTGCTTGGTCTCACCGGCCGACTGGAAAGCTGATTCCGTTGTCGGCCGCTTGGACTTGAGCAGATCTGCCGTGTCCACCGCTTTCTTGTACCCATCGAGTTCCACCGCGAGTACTTGTTCATTGGCAATCTTGGAGCCTTGCTAGAGGCACTCCTGAGCGACTATCCAATCACCGGTCACCATGATAACTCCTCTCGACCGTGGCATCTTCAGTTTAAGATACACGTATCATGGACGGGCCATGAAATGTGCGTAGGGAGGCCTACCCAGGATGGCGTGATAAGCGCTCCGAAACTCCACAACTTCGAATGTCAGACGTTCCTTTCGGAAATTCTTTTCCCCTCTGTTGGGGATATAACCCCGTGGTGAGACCCGCCCAGGTGGGGCCGGGTCATACGGTTGGCGGCTTATGACAACATTAAGAATCAGCTTATCCAATGGGCCGGGAGGCCCAGAGCCAGAAGACATGATGTAACCCGACGGGCTTGAGCCCCCGGGGGCGGCTTGTTAGATAAAGCATGTATAGTTTGAGGTGAGGTCGGTTATCAAGTATAACCCGGCCCGGACTCTTGTAAGCCCAGGGCCTTGACCCTTGTATATAAAGGCGGGTTACCTGGGCGGCTTAGGCCACAAAACAACTCATCGATAACTAGGTCAAGCGAATTCTCTCCCTTGTAATCGATACCCAATCAATACAACACAAAGTAGGACGTAGGCTTTGACCTCTTTCCGAGGGGCCGAACCTGGGTAACTCTTGTCTCTCGATTCCGATCAACCCCTTCGAGCTCACCTTAGCGATGGCCTCAAACCTAAGTCCTTTCACAGGGACATCTGCCGTGAGAAAACCACGACAGTTGGTGCCCACAGTGGGGCCAGCGCTCGCTGGTGTGGAGTTCTCGAAGGGCTCTCTCCTAGGGATCGAGGGATATGCCGTTGGCAGGATGACCAAGAGTCGCCGCGGCAAGCTCTACATCGACGACGCTGGCTGGGGCCCTGAGGCCGACTCAATCGAGTACGGGCACCGTGTCCCCTTCGGCGGAATTCACATCTTCATCGGCAAGATCGGCGGATCTAAACCCGAGCCGGACATCTGCATCGACCTCGTCGAGCTGGCCCGGCGCGCGCAACCCGCCCGTGTTAACCCGGGCAGGAAGCGTGTCTTTGTCGGCTTTACCCAAGGCGCGGAACTTGAAGGTTCGATGTCGCGGGAGGAAACCCTCATCTGCTCAGAGGATGGATCCTCGAGCGGAGAGACGGAGTCAATCTACCAGCTTCACAACGGTGGGCTTGGGGGCTACGTCTAGGATTACCCCGAGCCAGAGTATCGTGAGCCGAAAGACTATGAGCTGCCGAACCGCGCTGCTGTCTTCATGGCGGGATCAGCGCCGGCCCCTAGTAGCACGGCCGCCGGTGCGTCCGGGTCTAGAGCTGGCAGGCCGCCGGCTCAAGTTCTCCTGGATCTGATGAATGAGCTTACAACTCTTATGGAAACCGAGGTCACTGCTGAAAACCAAGCGGCCTGTAACACGGAGATCACGAGGTTGAAGAACCAGATGGCCGGAGTCCAACAGGAAATCAATGCGTTGAAGACTCAGATGGATGCTGAGGCGGAGCACCTTAGGGCGGATGCTTTTCGCCTTGAGTTAGAGAAGCAGTCCGCAGCGGTGGTTCACCAGATGAGGCATCAATCCCGTTTGCCAGATCAATATGAAGCCAGAAATCTTTTTAACACGCCAGGAATGAGACGGAACGCACCTCTGACCGTAACCCGGACGGCGGAAGTACCTGGGAGCCGGGTGGCTGTGCAGCATCGGCAGTCAGACCCGCCCCGCCGGAACCAGACCCCACCATAGTCTTTTCTGACGCCGCCGGGTCATTATTCTAACCCGGTGGAGAACATGGTGGCAGCGGCAACCAGGCTTGGTACAATCCCCATCCCCGATGGGGCGCCTTTTGAAGAGGAAGTGCGAAACGCCATTGGATACCTGCAGACGGCGGTGGCCCAGCAGGAGAAATATACTTATAGCCAAAGTCGCGTGCACTCAACCCCCATCCCAAGCCGCAGCTACAGCCGGCGTTTAGAGTCGCCGGCGGTTTGTAGCAGTGATCGACATCGAAACCCGCCGCGAGATGATCGGCCGGCTCTTGATGCTCAGGCGCTGGTGGATCGGGCAAGAGCACAGGGAGAGGCGGCGGCTCTGGCAGCTGCGGCAGCTTATCAAGAACCCACAGTCGCACCTTCCGTTTCGGTAGGAGCCGGAGTAACCTCCAAGGCTGTGGGAGTGCCGTGCTTAGTGCCGGCTTTGCGGAATGAGCGTCTGCCGAAGGACTTCAAAGGTCCTCGCAAGGAGCCTAATTATACTGCTGACCTGCCTCCAGAAGCTTGGATTGAAAGCTAAGAGCTGGCCAGGGAGATGTTAGATGTTAGCGATGCAGTATGTGCCAAGTATTTCATCATGATGCTGGAAGGGCCGGCTCGCACGTGGTTGAACGGTTTACCACCCAACACCATTAATTCCTGGACCGAGTTAAAGGCGAAGTTCGTCAAGAATTTCCAGGGAACGTGCAAGCAGCCCATGACAATTGTGGATTTGGATCATTGCGTGCAGCGTGAGGACGAGTCGGCTCATCACTGGGTCCGGCGGGTCTCAACCATCATCCACTCTTCTGATAACATTACGGCGGCTCAAGCGGTCTTGATTCTAGAGAAGAATTGCCACTTTACGCCCTTGAAGCAGAAACTTGGCCGGCTCAAACGTTCATGCCAAGACATGGGGGAACTCATGGCGGCTCTCACCAAGTATGCAGACTCTGATAACATAAAGGACCCTGGCTCCAATGATGAGAAATCGGCCAAGGGTAAGAAGAATAACAATGGCAAGGGTCAACCGTAGAACGGGGGAGGAAACAGCAATAATGGCAACGGCGGAAAGCAGAAACACCAGGACGGCGGGTCAGATTTAGTGGCCAACACCAATACTGGGAATAACCGTGGCAAGGGGAACGGCAAGCCGCCTTTTGTTAAACGCAAATCTGCTGACATGGAGGCGATACTGAATGCTCCTTGCCCGAAACATAGCCTTCCGGATCAGCCGTCTACTCATGCTTGGAGGGATTGTTGGATCATGCGCGAGTATCAAAATTACAGCGCTAACCAGCATCAAGGCGGCGGCGGCGGACCATCCGGCGGGTCAGGATCCGGTCCTTTCGGGTCTGGCTTTGGTCCGGACGGCTCAGGCTCTGGCCATCAGGGCCAAGGAAACCATGGAGGTAATAATCAACAGTCTGGCGGTGGAGGTCAGCAGCAAAATAACCAGTCCGGGTATCAGAGTAACCCCAAGCAGCTTAATGGAGGGCAGTACCATGTTTTTACAACCAGCCTTGACAAGCGAGACCGGATGGTGCGCAAGCGGGCGGTTAATGCAGTCATGCCGACTCTCCCGCAATATTTGAAGTGGTCTGAGTATGACATAGCTTGGAGCAGGGAGGATCACCCGCCGCGTGTTGATAACCCGGGGCAGTTGGCTTTGGTAGTCGCCCCCCAAGTGGGAGGATATGTGTTCACCAAAGTACTTATGGATGGTGGCAGCAGCATCAACATCCTGTATTATGACACTTTCCGCCGGACGAATTTGCTTGACAAGGATCTTAAGCCCTCTTCAACAGTTTTTCATGGCGTGGTGCCTGGAAAGTCGGCCTATCCAGTGGGAAAGATTTCCTTGGAGGTAGCTTTTGGCGATGAATTCAACTACAGGGTGGAATCTTTGTGGTTCGAAGTGGTTAAAATTAAGAGCCCATACCACGCTCTGTTTGGACGGCCGGCTTATGCCAAGTGCATGGCTAGACCTTGCTATGTTTACTTACAGCTCAAGATTCCCTGGTTAAATGGGACGATTACTGTGCATGGTGATCGGAAGACGGATCTTGAGTGTGAGGAAGGTGATGCAGCATACGCAGAGTCGAGTTGTGCTGAGGCGGAGCTCAAGTTTTATAAAAAAGTGTTGACCCGGCAGATATGACTCCGCTGAAGAAGCCTAACACGGAATCTGAGCCGCCCCTCAAGTTTGTGGCTGAAAATACCAAGCTGGTGGACTTCAGGCCTGGCGACTCATCACAACAGTTCACTATTGGGGCTAATATGGATCCCAAATAGGAAAGCGCGCTCATCGAATTCATCCGTGAGAATCGGGACATCTTCGCATGGAATCCTTCAGACATGCCGGTTCTACCGAGAGAATTCGCTGAGCACCACCTTAATGTGGATCCTAAATTTAAGCCGGTCAAACAATTCCTCCGTCGATTTAATTAGGAAAGGCGTAAGGCTATTGGAGAAGAGGTGGCCCGGCTCTTGGCAGCAGGGTTCATCGTTGAAGTTTTTCACCCGGAGTGGCTCGCTAACCCAGCGTTGGTACTCAAAAAGAACGACACGTGGCGTATGTGCGTGGATTACACGGATCTTAACAAGGCGTGTCCGATTGATCTGTTTGCTCTCCCCCGTATTGATCAAATCATTGATACGATGGCGGGTTGTGAGAGTCTGTGTTTCCTGGATGCTTATTCAGGTTATCATCAGATCAAGATGGCAGTTAAAGACCAAGAGAAGACGTCTTTTATTACGCCTTTTGGGGCTTTCTGCTATGTGTCTATGCCTTTTGTGCTCAAAAGTGCCAAGGCGACTTACCAGCGTTGTGTGCAGAATTGTCTTCATGGTCAAATTGGGCGCAATGTTCATGCTTATGTGGATGATATTGTGGTTAAGTCGAGGAAGAAGGAAACTCTGCTAGCTGATTTGAAGGAAACCTTTGACAATTTGTAGGTTTACAAGATGATGCTTAACCCGGCAAAATGTGTTTTTGGTGTACCTGCAGGCAAGCTATTGGGTTTTTTAGTCTCTGAGCATGGCATTTAAGCTAACCCGGACAAGATAAAGGCTATTACTTCCTTGTCTAAGCCGGCGTGCATCAATGATGTTCAGGGCCTAACGGGTCGTATTGCTGCATTAAGCCAGTTCATAAGCCTCCTGGGTGAGAAGGCTATTCATCTGTATCAGATGATGAAGAAAATAGACGATTTCGTCTGGAGTGATGCGGCTAATGAGGCGTTTGAGGCGCTCAAAAACCAATTGGCTGAGCCGCCTGTTCTGGCCGCTCCCGTGGAAAAGGAACCTCTGCTCTTATATGTGGCGGCTAATAACAAGGCTGTCAGTGCTGCAGTTGTGGTGGAGCGCAAGGAGGCGGGTAAGGAGTATCCAGTTCAGCGGCCGGTTTATTATGTCAGTGAGGTCATGACGGAGTCTAAGCAAAGATACCCTCATTGGCAAAAACTGGTGCTTGGGGTGTTCATGGCCAATCGCAAGCTGAAGCATTATTTCCTTGGTCACCCGATCACAGTGGTTAGTTCTGCTCCTTTGGGAGATATAATTCAAAACAGAGAAGCCATTGGAAGGATTGCTAAGTGGGCAATTGAGCTTGGGACTCTCAATATGAAATATGTGCCCCGGAAGGCTATCAAGTCTCAAGCCCTGGTGGATTTTATCAATGATTGGACAGAATGTCAAATTCCTCAAGAAAAGACAGACAATACTTATTGGACGATTCACTTTGATGGATCCAGGCAATTGGAAGGCTCGGGGGCTGGAGTCGTTTTAACTTCCCCGCGAGGTGACAAGTTCTGTTATGTTTTGAGGCTAATGTTTCCTTGTAGTAACAATGCAGTGGAATACGAGGCTTTGCTTCATGGGCTCCGGGTGGCCAAGGAGATGAACTTGAGCCGGGTCAGATGTCTTGGCGACTCAGACCTGGTGGCTCAACAAGTCTCTGGCACGTGTGATTCTAAGGACCCTCGTATGGCGGCTTATCGTCAGGCGGTTGATGTTATTGCTGGCCACTTTAAAGGTTATCAGGTGGATCATATTGACTGTCGAAAGAATGAGGTGGCTGACGCTTTATCAAGGCTGGGTTCTCAGCATAAGCCGGTGCCGCCTAATGTGTTCTTGGACGTGTTTCATCACCCGTCGGTCAAGTTACCGTCAGAGGAGGACTTGGCTATACCTGACCCGGAGGAGCAATTGGTGGCGGCTCTTCGCGCGATACCTGACTGGACGTTACCTTATCTGACATACCTGACTCGCGGCGAGTTACCTCAAGATGAGACTCTAGCGTGGCAGATCACAAGGCGGTCAAAGTCTATGACTATTGTCAATGGCGAGTTACATCGACGCAGTGTGACTGGTGTTTTCCAGCGCTGTGTTTCTCCTGATGAGGGCCATGAGATCTTGCAAGAAATCCATGCTGGTGATTGTGGTCATCATGCCGGGTCAAAATCATTGGTGGCCAAGGCTTTTCGACACGGGTTTTACTGGTTAACAGCTCATAAAGATGTGGAGGATTTGGTCACTAAATGCGGCGGGTGTCAAAAATTTGGGCGACGCGCCCATGTGCCGGCTCAAGAACTATGGATGATTCCAATCACCTGGCCGTTTGCAGTCTGGGGGCTTGATATGGTGGGACCTTTTAAGAGGTCTAAGGACAAGAAGACCCACCTCTTGGTGGCGGTTGACAAGTTTACTAAGTGGGTTGAGGCTGAGCCGGTCAGCAAGTGTGATGCAGCAACAGCAGTTCAGTTCATCAAAAAACTGATCTTTCGGTTTCGCTATCAGCATAGTATCATCACTGATAATGGTACAAATCTGTCCAAGGGGACTATGAAGGAGTTCTGTGATGAGGAGCATATCCGTCTTGATGTATCTTCGGTAGCTCACCCACAGTCTAATGGTCAAGCTGAGCGTGCTAACCAGGAAATTTAGAGAGGTATAAAACCCCGGCTTATGGTCCCTTCGGAGCGCACGCCGGGTTGTTGGGTGGAGGAGTTGCCGTCTGTTCTTTGGAGCATAAGAACCACCCCCAACAGATCTACAGGCTATACGCCTTTCTTCATGGTTTATGGCGCAGAAGCTGTTCTCCCCAGTGATATTCGTCATGACTCGCCCAGAGTGGCGGCTTACGTAGAAGCTGATAATGAGGCGGCGCGTCAGGATGCTTTGGATGCCTTGGACGAAGAGCGGGATCTTGCAGCAGCTCGATCGGCGATTTATCAGCAAGACCTGCGTCACTATCATAGCCGCAGGGTCAAGACCCGGACGTTCCGAGAAGGCGACTTAGTACTTCGGCTGATTCAAGACTAGTCAGATATGCATAAATTGTCACCTCCCTGGGAAGGACCGTTTGTGATCAGCAGAAATCTCAACAATGGCTCTTATTATCTCATGGATATACGGGAGAGTGACAAGTCTCGCACTTCTGGTGAGGAGACCAAGAGGCCATGGAATATTACTCACCTTCGGCCATACTATACTTAAGCCGCCAGTCCGGCTCTCATCAATGTACATATTCCTGTCATTGTATAAACCATCTTTTATGATATAATAAAGTTGGCATCCCCATGATTAGGGGCCTCTGCCGTTTTCTCCACACTGAAAGTGTCATACAAAGGAGTTGATCCTTAAGCTGGTCACTTGGGGGCTTACATAACCTCTTGGCCAGGCTCTATATTGTAAAGGAGTTGATCCTTAATTAGGTCACTTGGGGGCTTCCAACCCTATGGGTTTAGCTTACATACCCTCTTGGCCAGGCTTTACATGCCATGTTCGACTTAAACCTGCCTGCTTGCAACTTGCTACTCTGCCATGTGACCTGCCGAACTCTTGACAGTTATTCTTGATAAGAGACCCTGAACTTTTTTAAGTTATCCGCGCACGAAGACCCTGAACTTGTCAAGGTTTAAACGGCGGCTTTTGTCACGAGAGAGCCGGCTTACAGTGAGCGAGGACAAACTCGTCTTGTCTACCGTAATCCCTCCGCTATGTGTCCTGTTCGTACTCTTAGCAATGTCAATCTTTTAAAGACCCTGAACTTGCTAAAGTTTAAACGACGGATTTATGTCACAACAGGCCCGGTTTACAAGTTTTCAGGCTTTCCGCCTAGTTTCTTCGGAAACAATTTTTTCTCATAAAAAACAAGAGTTATCTTGTCCTGCCGTGCCTTTAAAGACGGCTTATAGGATAAGTCATACAAATTGCTTGTTGTTGCAGGTACTTTCATGATAAGATTTTAAGTTTTGAAAAATTTCCGGCTTGGTTCATGGAGTATAACCCGCCTGGTACGTCAAAGCAGTCAACAGATTATATATATAACAGATGAATTTGCTAAGTCGCCAGCAGATCTTTACAGCAGTACATCAAAAGTGCAAGAGCAGGCAGTTAAGAGTTTTCTACGACTATTACAAGGCTATCCAAAAGCCCCAAGCATTGCAGACTTCAAGTTTTTCAACAAATTTTAACCCGGCGAATTAAACAAGGCCGGGTTACATGATGCAAAGTTTTTCTTTAACTCGCCGCCGGGTCATCCTGCGCTGAGTCTTCGGTTTCTTCGATCTGGAGGTTGTCCACATCCCAATTGCAATTGGTCAAAGCTTCAAACATAGCTTCATCGTGCATGATTGGAGACGGGTCAACATCAGGAGCGAAGAGGTGCTTACGGCATTGAGGAATCAGGCTCTTCGCTTCAAAAGTGGGCCCTCGAATCCGCTTGTTATCTTCGGAGTAAGGCGCCTGGTATACTGATAGATCAGCTTCTGCAGCCAGCCGGCTTGCCAAGATCTGGGACGCCTTATGACAGCGAGAGTAGTCTTCTTGCGTAAACTGTGAGCCGTCGTCCTTCAGTTGAGGGAAGCCGTCCACCATCTCATCCGGGTTAAGCTCCGGGGCATAAGCCAGTGACCGGCTCAAAGAAGCAATTGCGCCCTTACGGGCGGCTGATCTCTTTAATTCTTGAAGCTGCATTGGGATAGTCGACATGGTCTCCAGCACGCCCTTGATGAACTTTGGGATGCCCCTCTCAGACATGACGGCCTTAATGGTGATTAGAGACCCGGCATACAATTGTTTTGTTAAAGAGTACAAAGCCTTGAGCTTCAGCAGGCTGTTGCTGGACAGTTGGCGGCTCCGTTCACCTACAGGCAAGTCAAAAAAAAATTATAAGCCGCCGGGGAAGAATATTGAGCAATATTTGTATATAGTTGACGGTTAAAGGTACTTACCAAACAGAGCTCCAATCATACAGGTTATTTGGCCCTTCAGAGTGTTCAGCTCATCAGTCACCGTTTTGAGCCGGCCCTCTACGTCTTCAGCGCGCTTGGCCAGGGCGGCTTGGCTTGGCACAGCAGTCTGCTTGAAAGTTTCAAACTCTGTCTTGATCTTCTCAAGCTCTATGGAGCAGAGCCGCCACTTTTCTTCCGTTTCTGCTCGGCCTTTATGTTGTTGTGCTAGGCTCTTCTTCAGATCTGTCACGATCAACTTAGCGGCGTTCAAAGATTCCTGCATAAGACAAGTCATGACAGAGCAAAGTTGTCAGTTTTCAGCCGCCAGTCCAGCTCACACAGTTTATGTCAAAATTTGGTACAATGATTACAAGGCCCAAGAAGATTGCAAGCAATTTACTTGACACTTGGGGGCTAATGTGTCTCAGTTCTTTTTTATAGAACCGGCTCATTACTTAGGTAATGACCCGGCCCTTGGGGGCTACGATCGGCGCTTGCTCTATGATGGAGTGCCGGCTCATTACTTAGGTAATGACCCGGCCCTTGGGGGCTACGATCGGCGCTTGCTCTATGGTGGAGTGCCGGCTCATTACTTAGGTAATGACCCGGCCCTTGGGGGCTACGATCGGCGCTTGCTCTATGATTCAATGCCGGCTCATTACTTAGGTAATGACCCAGCCCTTGGGGGCTACGCTTGGCTCTTATTTTGTATCGGCTCTTTCTTATAGAGCCGGCTCATTACTTAAGTAATGAACCGGCCCTTGGGGGCTACAGTTGGCTTTTACTCTATGATTGAGTGCCGGCTCATTATTGGTTTAAAGACCCGTCCCTTGGGGGCTACAATTGGCTTTCAGTACATGTTTCACATGCTGATGACTCTTCAAAAAGTTGTCAAATTAATGCAAGACCCGGCTGACCTTCTGAGAGTTCAACCGGTTCTTGGGGGCTACATAAGTATATACATGAAGAGGCAAGGGAGGTGAAATACCTCATATTTTGTCTTCATCCTGGCGACCAGGCTGACCTCCATGTCTCGGCTGGCAAACAGACGGCTCAGATAGCCGGAATGTAATTCATCAGCAGTGAGTTTATCCAAATTTGAAAGATCAGAGGGAGTCTTCTCTTCCTTGGAGGGAGCCGCCTCGTCTTCCTTGATATGCTTTGGTAGCGCATGTGAAGGAGCTGGAGGTTTTTAAGCCACCCCGGTAACAATGACCTCTTCATGAGAAGCCATGTGTTCAGTTGACGGCCGGGGGCTGGGCGGCTTAGAAGCAGATTCTGGATGGACTTCAGGAGTTTCAATGTCCATAGCAGCTGGATCGGCCTGTGGAGGAGCTTCTTCAGGGCCGTCTTTAGCAGCCTCAGAAGGCTCAATATGGGAGACAGGAATATTGGGTGTTGGGATCTCCGGGTCCTGGACATCAGGAGTTGTGGATGACCCGGCCCCTTTCCTCTGTTTGGCGTGAGCCCTGTGAGCAAAGCCAATGTTGGATATATCCTGATAAGGTATGAGATATTAAACACATTTCGGGATGTAGAAATGCTTACCCCGGGTTAATAATAAGAGGAGGCAGCTTTGAGGCGGTTGAATCGCCAGAAGATGGAGGCGAGTCCTGGAAAAATTTAGCATTATTAAACAGTCAATAAGCTGCAAGGATAATGTACAGACAAGATAAGTTTAAGACAAGGAAGTACCTCGGTGCGCTGTTTCCGAGCGGCCGGCTCATTTGGTAATCCGGTTAAAAGGTCTCCAGAGCCGGCATTCCGGGTCTGACGTCTGCTATCGTCTTGCTGTTTCTTCAAAAGAAAGTTATGAATCAAGTAAGCAAAAGGACGGGAACTCTTTACCTTCCGTACAGCCCGCCGTACTCTCTTTATTGGTGAAAGATCCGAGTCAGAGGAGACAATGGTTACCTCGGCAACGTCGGCATGGCTTGTTTCAGCTTCTTCCTATGAGTGATCGCCGTCAATAAGTTGCATAAAGAGAAGGCCACGGGAGTCAAGTTCTACCTCTGAGTCATCTAAGTCAAATAGCTCTTCTGTTGACTGTTTCCTCTTGCGGGTCGGCGCCTTAGTCTTTGATGCCTTTGGGACCTTGTTCTTCTTCTTGAGAGTCGGGGGCAACAGCTTTTTCCAGAAGGAAGAGCCGGCCTATGTATGACAAAGCATATTGGCAGAAAAAGGTTTAATAAAGTATGTAAAGTACAACATTAAAAGAATGGATGAGGGATAGGATGAAACAACTTACATCCGGAGCCGGGTTAAGTGCAGAGAAGGGACTCAAGCTAGTCTTGCTGTAGGCGGCTAAGGATTCCCCCAGCAAAGATTTGACGATAGTGTTGAGGTCATGATCCTTTAAGGGGGTCTGATTAAAGCGTTGAGGGTCATCTACTTTACTAGTATACTGACACATCAAGGCACCTCGGCGGCTTAGCGGCATAATCTTCCAGGAGACCCAGCAGCGGGTCAGATCGATACCCGTCAACCCATTGGCTAACAGGGCCCTGACTTTTGAGAAGGTGGATGCATATTGAGCACGTCCGGCGGCTGACATCCGGTTTGGAAGTGCTGTATCTGTGCTAAGCCGGTAAGAACGGTAACCCGGTAGTGGGTTCTCCCCCTCTAGTGAAGTGTCTCGGCAATAGAACCAAGTCTTGTTCCACTCCTTGGGGTGACTTGGCAGAGTCGCCGCTGGGAAGAGTACGTCCCTCCGCCTCTGAAGAGTAACGCCCCCGAGCTCAAGGCTTAACCCGTCTGCCATCTCTGTCTGGCGGTTTATGTAGAAGTATTCCTTGAAAAGGTCAACAGACGGCTCCTCCTGAAGATAGGCTTCACAAAAGGTTTGAAATTGGTACAAGTTGGTCACAGAATTCGGGCCGATGTCTTGGGGGTGCAGCTTGAATGCGTGTAAGACATCCCGGAAAAACTTTGACCCGGGCGGGGAAAAGCCCCGAAGAAGATGGTCTGTGAAGATAATGACCTCCCCGTCTTTGGGTTTAGGGGTAGTCTCATTTCCTGGAACCCGCCAGTGGTTGACGTCCTGAGCCGGCAGAACCCCCATGGTGACGAATTCCTTGAGAGACACTTCGGCCACTCCAGACTTTACCCAGTTGCAGGTGGATGGAGTTTTTGACATGGCGCCGGCTTAGGAAGCTGCGGGAAGGCATGAATATTTGGCGGCTTAAAAATACATTTTGACCAAGGTTGCTACAGCTATAAATGGTGATGGCATTGGGCGGGTCAATAAAAATTATGAGCCGCCGAAGCTACTTGCGGCAAGACAAAGTGAGCCGGCAGCTTTTTGGCGGGTCAAGTTTATCAACGCAGGTTGAAAAAATTGGTAAGTGTTGAGAAACCGATTCCACAACAACAGCTATGGATTCAAGATCTACGGGCGAGGGAAAAAGAAAAATATTCTAGCCCTAAAAGGACCAGTGGAAGAACAGATGGCCATTATTCAGATTAAAATGAGCTACAGATCTACAATGAGTGCGGTATAAGTATGGAGCGGGCGGCCGCCGGATTTCGGCAGCATTGCGAGGCTTTAAAAATGTGTTTTCATCTAATCGGTGAAGAACGTTCCGACGAATGGTGATGAACACCGAAGAACTCCATGAATTCGGAGAAAACCTAATGCAGATCTGACAGGGGCAGAGTTAGAACCTTAAGGGTGCGGCGAATGCGCGAGAGCTCTGGATCGTTTCAGGTTGATGCAGCGGCCGGTGTTGATGAAGACGGCTAGGACCGAGCGGCGCAATTGGCTTCGACAGCGCGGGTGTTCGGCGGAAGAAGAAGAAGACGGCGGCGTAGGAAAAATGAAAGTGATAGCCCCTCGTACCTATTTATAAGGCTATAATGGTCTCACAAACGGTCCGGTGCGAGAATCGAGGGAGCACGATGATGATTAAACTAAGAAGATGCCTCGATTTTCGGGCTGGTTATATTAATGACGAAAGATCCGCTCTGACATCAGAGGAATCTTTTTTGATTTTTCTGATGACGTCATGGCGGGTCATGAAAGCTTGTCAGACGCAACGATCGCCCATTTTCGACGGGTCATGAAGATCATCAGAGAAGGCAAGATGCGCGAACCAGAAGACTCGGAGATTGACATGAACCGGTTCAAATCAATCTGGGGCCTAATGTTGGGGATATAACCCCGTGGTGAGACCCGCCCAGGTGGGGCCGGGTCATACGGTTGGCGGCTTATGACAACATTAAGAATCAGCTTAACCAATGGGCCGGGAGGCCCAGAGCCAGAAGACAGGATGTAACCCGGCGGGCTTGAGCCGCCGGGGGCGGCTTGTTAGATAAGGCATGTATAGTTTGAGGTGAGGTCGGTTATCAAGTATAACCCGGCCCGGACTCTTGTAAGCCCAGGGCCTTGACCTGTGTATATAAAGGCGGGTTACCTGGGCGGCTTAGGCCACGAAACAACTCATCGATAACTAGGTCAAGCGAATTCGCTCCCTTGTAATCGATACCCAATCAATACAACACAAAGCAGGACGTAGGCTTTTACCTCTTTCCGAGGGGCCGAACCTGGGTAACTCTTGTCTCTCGATTCCAATCAACCCCTTCGAGCTCACCTTAGCGATAGCCTCGAACCTAAGTCCTTTCACTGGGACATCTGCCGTGACAACACCACGACACCCTCCAAACACGACGTCCATGGCAATCTGACCGAGTGACTCGTCTTTCTTCCCGGGGATGACCCCGTGGAAATGCATGTTACTCTTGCTGAGTCGGGACATCGGGATGTCCATAGCTCTAAGCGTGTCCGCGTAGATTATGTTGAGCCCGCTGCCCCCGTCCATGAGGACTTTGCGCAGTCGGACTCCATTCACGGCTGGATCGACAACCAGCGCCTGCCTCCCAAGGGTGGCTATGTGGACTGGGTGATCCGACTGGTCAAAGGTAACGAGAGTCTTCGTCCAATTGAGGTACTTGACGGTAGTCGGAGCTGCCATGTTCACCTCCCGATTGACAACCTTCAACCGACTCTTGCTTTCGACGTCAGCAAAGATCATGCTCAGGACTTTGTCGACGTTCGGATACTCGGGAGCATCCTCACCTTCCTCGTCATCGTCCTTCTCAGCCGAGGTCTCTCTACCCATCTCTTGTTTGAGCATTCGACACTCCCGAGTGGTGTGCTTAGGGTAAATGATGTTGCCCTCATCATTGAATGTACTCCCGGAGAGATTCATTGTTCTTCTGGAAGCAGTGTTGCAGTTCTGTTAGTCCACCTGGACTCTTGGATGTGCCCTCAAATGTCTTGATGAACACCTGCGCCAGGTCTTCCCCGCAGTAGATGCTGCTAGAAGGCAACTGGTTTAAGCAGGCTCGTGCAGATCCCTCCAGCATGATAGGAAGATGCTTCATCACCACGAAATCGTCGCCGCCCCCAATCTGAACGGCCACTCATTAAACCTCGAGCCACGTTTCCGGCTTGGACTCGACATTAAACTTCCCGATCCCCGTTGCCAACCTATACTTTGGAGGGAATCTCGGCCTCTCGGATAAATCTACTGAAACACTCGAGCCCTGACATCCCCCATCCTCTCAATCGGTCTCTGACCAATCGGTTCATGTCCACCATGTTCTGCGTGATGATAGATCTGGCATTGAGCAGTGGAGGCTGCCGGCCACCTTCTTCGTAGCCCCTGGGCCGAGCGGGACTTCGATTGCGGTCCTCTCGGCGATGTCGCCCACCGTCATAGGGCCGCTTGCCATATGAATCAACCCTCAGAGGGGGAGTCCGACTAACATCGCGGTCATCGCACCAACGTCCTCCACGCTGACCTCTCAGAGGAGGAGGAGAATATCGATGCTTCCCATGAGCATACGGGCTGTGCGCGGACTGAACTGTGTCAGCCCGAGCAGACTTGTTGTAGATGCACTGGTGCGAGTGAGACACTTCTGAATTTTTCTTCAAGGCGGTCTTCAGCAGAGTCTGGATGTGCCGAATGGCCTCTCTAGCTGCAGACTCGGATGGCTGAATAGATTTAGCTAGCAGAGTGGCTGAGGTCAGGTTCTGCATCGGTGTGCGCATCACCGGGATCTTGGGCGGCCTGTCACCTGAAAATAACCGCCGCGGACTGTAACTGGAGCTGGGCTGATCCCTGGCCGCGCTGTCATCGAGTGACCACTAGAGTCACTCAAGGCGCTCGCGCTCAGCCAAGGTGGCTTGGCGCGTAGCCTCCAGAGCTATCTCCTCTAGGGAAGTTCCCGTGATGGGGATGAGTAGGACTTCGTCGTCCTGCCTCCTCCTTGATACGTCTCCAGCGTATCTATAATTTTTTATTGTTCCATGATATTATATTATCATTCTTGGATGTTTAACAATCATTTCATAGCAACTTTATATCATTTTTTGGGACTAACCTATTGACATAGTGCCCAATGCCAGTTGTTGATATTTGCTTCTTTTTTACTTCGTAGAATATCAGTACCAAACGAAGTCCAAATGCCACGAAACTTTTTGTAAATTTTTTTGGACCAGAAGACAACTTGGGAGCTAAGGAAGCACCTGGGGGGGAGGCCCGTGGGGCCCACAAGACACCAGGGCGCGCCGGAGGCCCCTGGCGACCTGATGGGTTGTGGGGCCCACGGGGGTCTCCTCCACCGCCACTATGCTCTATAAATACCCAAATATTCCAGAAACCCTTGAGGAGTCGACGAAACACAATTCCAGCCACCGCAAGTTCCAGAACCATGAGATTCAATCTAGAGCCCTATTCCGGCACTTCGCCGGAGGGGAACACGATCACAGAGGGGTTCATCATCCTCATTGGCGCTCCTCCAATGATGCGTGAGTAGTTCACCATAGACCTACGGGTCCGTAGGCAGTAGCTAGCTAGACTCTTCTCTCTTTTTGATTCTCAATACAATGGTCTCTTGGAGATCTATTTGATGTAATGACTTTTTGCGGTGTGTTTGTTGGGATCCGATGAAGTTCGAGTTTATGATCAGATCTATATCCATGAATATTATTTGAGTCTTCTTTGATCTCTTATCTGCATGATTATTTATATCCTCATATTTATTCTCCAAATCTTTGGTTTAGTTAGGCCAATTAGATTGATTTTTCTTGCAATGGAAAGAGGTGCTTTGTGATGGGTTCAATCTTACGGTGTCCTCACCCAGTGACAGAAGGGGTAGCGAGGCACGTATGTATCGTTGCTATTAAGGATAAAAAGATGGGGTCTATTCCGACATGAATAGATCTTGTCTACATCATTGTCATCGTTCTTATTGCATTACTCCGTTTCTCCATGAACTTAATACACTAGATGCATGCTGGATAGCGGTCGATGTGTGGAGTAATAGTAGTAGATGCAGAATCGTTTCAGTCTACTAATCTTGGACATGATGCCTATATATTGATCATTGCCTTGGATATCGTCATAATTATTTGTTCTTCTATCAATTGCCCAACAGTAATTTGTTTACCCACCGTATGCTATTTTCTCGAGAAAAGCAACTAGTGAAATCTATGGCTCCCGGGTCTATCTTTTGTCATATTGCTTTCCGATCTATCTTTTATCGTATTTGCTTTCAGATCTATTATTCCAAACACCCAAAAATACCTTGCTGCACTTTTTCTTTACTTATTTTATTTTGTGTTTTTGCAATATCTATTTATCCAATCTCATACAAACCTATCTATCTTTTTACCGAGGAGGGATTGACAACCCCTCTTACGAGTTGGGTTGTGAGGTTTTTTTCTTTGTGTGCAGGTACCATTTATATAGTGTTGCTTGGTTCTCCTACTGGATTGATAACCTTGGTTTCATAACTGAGGGAAATACTTAACGTCGCTGTGCTGCATCATCCCTTCGTCTTTGGGGAAATACCAACGCAGTTCAAACACGTCCAAGGAATTTCTGGCTCCGTTGCCGGGGAGACATCATCAACATCTACCAGGTTCCTAATCACAAATCTCATCTCCTTGCAATTTACATTATTTTCCATCTGCCTCTCGTTTTCGTCTCCCCCACTTCACAAAAATTGGTCGTTTTATTCGCCTTTTTCTCACCGGATCTCTTTTTGTTTGCATTCTTGTTTGCATGGTCACGATGTCTCAAAGAAAGTATTATGATGTTCCCTACCCCAATATTTTTCTAGAGATTGAGAAAAGTACCAAGGAATATATGACTACATAATTTGAGCATAATATATAAGTATTTCACCGAAGAGCTTAAAGAACACTCTACTGTGCTATATGCTATAACAAAACAACTTGATGATGTAAGTAGAGAAGTTTCTAATATCCAATCCAATTATGCACATATTGAAAATTTGTTAGGCAAAATATCCGATGCACAAGTTACCGTAGTAATCAAATGGCCGCTAAGCCAATTTATCTAGAGGATAATAAGGATGAAGATCTTAAAGTGATTGGTGTTTCTTCTATTGATTCCTTGTTTAGTAATATTAAAATGGATGATAAAGAGACTGAAGAAGAGTCAACTTTAGCTAGAAGGCGTCCCAATAATTTGGTGGGTGAAAATCTTGTTGAAAAAATTGATGAAAGTGGGTTTGAAGAGGTCAAAACTTTAACTAGTGATGTGCCCACCCTTTTGGATTACAAACACTTTAATTATGATAATTTCTCTTTGATTGAATGCATTTCTTTGTTGCAATCCATGATAAATTCACCCATGCTTATGAACAAAATAAATATTTTCCTAAACATATTGTAGATGCCATGATGGAAGCTTTAGAAGAAAAAAATGGAATTAGAGATTTCAATTCCTAGAAAATTACATGATGAGTGGGAACCTACCATTAAAGTAAAGATTAAAAATTATGAATGCTTTGCTTTATGTGATCTGGATGCTAGTGTTTCCACCATTCTGAAATCTCTATGTGATGTGCTTGGTCTTACCAATATTGAAGAATGTTCTCTTAATTTGAACTTGGCGGATTCTACTACTAGAAAGCCTTTGGGAAGAATTAATGGTGTTCTTATTCTTGCAAATCGGAACTATGTGCCCATAAATTTTATTGTTCTTGATAATGATTGCAATCTGTCTTGTCCTATCATACTAGGTAGACCGTTTTTACGCACTATAGGTGCCGTGATTGATATGAAAGAAGGGAATATTAAATTTAAATTTCCACTAAGAAAGGGTATGGAACACTTCCCTAGAACAAGAATTAAGCCACCACATTAATCAATCATGAGGGCATCCTATGGAGCAAAAACTAAAGATGAAATCACTTGAATATATGCTTTATGCCTAGCTAGGGGCGTAAAACGATAGCGTTTGTTGGGAGGCAACCCAATGAATAAAATTTATTTTTGCCTTTTTCTTTCTGTTCTTGAGTGTTTACACAATTATTATACTGTTATGATTGTGTTTTTATGTTTTAATTAGTGTTTGTGCCAAGTAAAGGCTTTGGGATCATGTTGGGTGATAGTTGATTTGATCTTGTTGGAAAACGGAAACTTTTGCGTCCAGTAGCAGAATTTGCAAAAATCACAGAAGTGAGGAAAAATTCTGAATTTTTTACACAAGATTTACATACAAATTTCTTCCGTTGTTCTAATTTTTCAGAATTGTTGGAGTTACATAAGTATGGTTATAGTACAGATTACTACAGACTGTTCTGTTTTTGATAGATTCTGTTTTCATTGCATTGTGTATTTATTTTGATGACACTATGGATTATATCAGGGGATATAAGCCATGGTAAAGTTAGAATACAGTATATATAATGCAATAATAAAATATGAATGGGTTTGCAACAGTAGTTAGAGTGGTGATTTGCTTTATTATACTAACGGATCTCACGAAGGTTTTGTTGAGTTTTGTGTGATTGAAGTTTTCAAGTTTTGGGTGAGATCACGATGGATGAAGGAATAAGGAGTGAAAAGAGCCCAAGCTTGGGGATGCCCATGGCATACCAAGTTAATATTCATGGAGAAACAAGCAACTAAGCTTGGGGATGCCCCGGAAGGCATCCCCTGCAAACACGACATCCAGGGCAATCTGACCGAGTGACTCGGCTTTCTTCCCGGGGATGACCCCGTGGAAATGCATGTTACTCTTGCTCAGTCGGGACATTGGGATCTCCATTGCTCTAAGCGTGTACGCATAGATTATGTTGAGCCCGCTGCCCCCGTCCATGAGGACTTTGCGCAGTCGGACTCCATTCACGGATGGATCGACAACCAGCGCCTGCCTTCCAGGGGTGGCTATGTGGGTTGGGTGCTCCGACTGGTCGAAGGTAACGGGAGTCTTCGTCCAGTTGAGGTACTTGACGGCAGTCGGAGCTGCCATGTTCACCTCCCAATTGACAACCTTCAACCGACTCTTGCTTTTGACGTCAGCAAAGATCATGCTCAGGACTTTGTCGACGTTCGGATACTCGGGAGCATCCTCACCTTCCTCGTCGTCGTCCTTCTCAGCCGAGGCCTCTCTACCCATCTCTTGTTTGAGCATTCGGCACTCCCGAGTGGTGTGCTTAGGGTAGATGATGTTGCCCTCATCATTGAATGTACTCGTGGAGAGATTCATTGTTCTTCTGGACGCAGTGTTGCAGTTCTGCCAGTCCACCTGGACTCTTGTATGTGCCCTCAAATGTCTTGATGAACACCTGCGCCAGGTCTTCCCCGCAGTAGATGCTGCTAGAAGGCAACTGGTTTAAGCAGGCTCGTGCAGATCCCTCCAGCATGATAGGAAGATGCTTCATCACCACGAAATCGTCGCCGCCCCCAATTTGAATGGCCACTCGGTAATCCTCGAGACACGTTTCCGGCTTGGACTCGCCATTAAACTTCCCGATCCCCGTTGCCAACCTGTAGTTGGAGGGAATCTTGGCCTCTTGGATAAACCTACTGAAACACTCGAGCCCTGACATCCCCCATCCTCTCAATCGGTCTATGACCAATCGGCTCTTGTCCACCACGTTCTGTGTGATGATAGATCTGGCGTTGAGCAGCGGAGGCTGCCGGCCACCTTCTTCGTAGCCCCTGGGCCGAGCGGGACTTCGATTGCGGTCCTCTCAGCGATGTTGCCCACCGCCATAGGGCCGCTTGCCATATGAATCAACCCTCAGAGGGGGAGTCCTACTAACATCGCGGTCGTCGCGCCAACGTCCTCCATGCTGACCTCTAAGAGGAGGAGGAGAATATCGATGCTTCCCATGAGCATACGGGCTGTGCGCGGACTGAACTGTGTCAGCCCGAGCAGACTTGCTGTAGATGCACAGGTGCGACTGAGACACTTCTGAATTTTGCTTCAAGGCGGTCTTCAGCAGAGTCTGGATGTGCCGAATGCCCTCTCTAGCTGCAGAACCGGATGGCTGAATAGATTCAGCTAGCCGAGTGGCTGAGGTCAGGTTCTCCATCGGTCTACGCATCACCGGGATCTTGGGTGGCCTGTCACCCGAAAATAACCGCCACAGACTGTAACTGGAGCTGGGCTGCTCCCTGGCCGCGCTGTCATTGAGTGACCACTAGAGTCGCTCAAGGCGCTCCCGCTCAGCCAAGGTGGCTTGGCGCGTAGCCTCCAGAGCTATCTCCTCTGGGGAAGTTCATGTGATGGTTATGAGTAGGACTTCGTCGTCCCGCCTCCTCCTTGATACGTCTCCAGCGTATCTATAATTTTTTATTGTTCCATGCTGTTATATTATCATTCTTGGATGTTTAACAATCATTTCATAGCAACTTTATATCATTTTTTGGGACTAACCTATTGACATAGTGCCCAGTCCCAATTGTTGATTTTTGCTTGTTTTTTACTTCGTAGAATATCAGTACCAAACGAAGTCCAAAAGCCACGAAACTTTTTGTAGATTTTTTTGGACCGGAAGACAACTTGGGAGCTAAGGAAGCACCTAGGGGGAGGCCCGTGGGGCCCACAAGACACCAGGGCGCGCCGGAGGCCCCTTGCGACCTGATGGGTTGTGGGGCCCACGGGGGTCTCCTCCACCACCACTCAGCTCTATAAATACCCAAATATTCCAGAAACCCTAGAGGAGTCGACGAAACACAATTCCAGCCGCCGCAAGTTCCAGAACCATGAGATTCAATCTAGAGCCCTATCCCGGCACTTCGCCGGATGGGAACACGATCACAGAGGGGTTCATCATCCTCATTGGTGCTCCTCCAATGATGCGTGAGTAGTTCAGCATAGACCTACGGGTCCGTAGGCAGTAGCTAGCTAGCTTCTTCTCTCTTTTTGATTCTCAATACAATGGTCTCTTGGAGATCTATTTGATGTAATGACTTTTTGCGGTGTGTTTGTTGGGATCCGATGAAGTTCGAGTTTATGATCAGATCTATATCCATGAATATTATTTGAGTCTTCTTTGATCTCTTATCTGCATGATTATTTATATCCTCATATTTATTCTGCAAATCTTTGGTTTAGTTAGGCCAATTAGATTGATTTTTCTTGCAATGGGAAGAGGTGCTTTGTGATGGGGTCAATCTTACGGTGTCCTCACCCAGTGACAGAAGGGGTAGCGAGGCACGTATGTATCGTTGCTATTAAGGATAAAAAGATGGGGTCTATTCCTACATGAATAGATCTTGTCTACATCATTGTCATTGTTCTTATTGCATTACTCTATTTCTCCATGAACTTAATACACTAGATGCATGCTGGATAGCAGTCGATGTGTGGAGTAATAGTAGTAGATGCAGAATCGTTTCAGTCTACTATTCTTGGACGTGATGTCTATATATTGATCATTGCCTTGGATGTCGTCATAATTATTTGTTCTTCTATCAATTGCCCAACAGTAATTTGTTTACCAACCGTATGCTATTTTCTCGAGAGAAGCAACTAGTGAAATCTATGGCCCCCGAGTCTTTCTTTTGTCATATTGCTTTCCGATCTATCTTTTATCGTATTTGCTTTCAGATATATTATTCCAAACACCCAAAAATACGTTGCTGCACTTTTTCTTTACTTATTTATTTTGTGTTTTTGCAAGATCTATTTATCCAATCTCATACAAACCAATCTATCTTTTTACCGAGGAGGGATTGACAACCCCTCTTACGCGTTGGGTTGCGAGGTTTTGTTCTTTGCGTGCAGGTACCATTTACATAGTGTTGCTTGGTTCTCCTACTGGATTGATGACCTTGGTTTCATAACTGAGGGAAATACTTAATGTCGCTGTGCTGCATCATCCCTTCCTCTTTGGGGAAATACCAACGCAGTTCAAACATGTCAAAGGAATTTCTGGCTCCGTTCCCAGGGAGACATCATCAACATCTACCAGGTTCCTAATCACAACTCTCATCTCCTTGCAATTTACATTATTTTCCATCTGCCTCTCGTTTTCATCTCCCCCACTTCACAAAAATTGGTCGTTTTATTCGCCTTTTTCTCGCCGGACCTCTTTTTGTTTGCATTCTTGTTTGCGTGGTCACGACGTCTCAAAGAAAGTAAAATGTTGTTCCCTACCCCAATATTTTGCTAGAGATTGAGAAAAGTACCAAGGAATATATGACTACACAATTTTAGCATAATAAGTATTTCACCGAAGAGCTTAAAGAACACTCTACTGTGCTATATGCTATAACAAAACAACTTGATGATGTAACTAGAGAAGTTTCTAATCTCCAATCCAATTATTCTCATATTGAAAATTTGTTAGGCAAAATATACGACGCACAAACTACACTAGTAATCAAATGTCCGCTAAGCCAATTTATCTAGAGGATAATAACGATGAAGATCTTAAAGTGATTTGTGTTTCTTCTATTGATTCCTTGTTTAGTAATATTAAAATTGATGATAAAGGGACTGAAGAAGAGTCAACTTTAGCTAGAAGGCGCCCCAATAATTCGGAGGGTGAAAATTTTGTTGAAAAAATTGATGAAACTGGGTTTGAATAGGTCAAAACTTTAACTAGTGATGTGCCCACCCTTTTGGATTACAAACACTTTGATTATGATAATTTCTCTTTGATTGAATGCATTTCTTTGTTGCAATCCATGATAAATTCACCCCATGCTTATGAACAAAATAAATATTTTACTAAACATATTGTAGATGCCATGATGAAAGCTTTAGAAGAAAAAATGGAATTAGAGATTTCAATTCCTAGAAAATAACATGATGAGTGGGAACCTACCATTAAAGTAAAGACTAAAAATTATGAATGCTTTTCTTTATGTGATCTGGATGCTAGTGTTTCCACCATTCCGAAATCTCTATGTGATGTGCTTGGTCTTACCAATATTGAAGAATGTTCTCTCAATTTGCACTTGGCGGATTCTACTATTAGAAAGCCTTTGGGAAGAATTAATGGTGTTCTTATTCTTGCAAATAGGAACTATGTGCCCATAAATTTTATTGTTCTTGATATTGATTGCAATCTGTCTTGTCCTATCATAATAGGTAGACCATTTTTACGCACTATAGGTGCCGTGATTGATATGAAAGAAGGGAATATTAAATATCAATTTCCACTAAGAAAGGCTATGGAACATTTCCCTAGAACAAGAATTAAGCCACCACATGAATCAATCATGAGGGCATCCTATGGAGCAAAAACTAAAGTTGAAATCACTTGAATATATGCTTTATGCCTAGCTAGGGGCGTAAAACGATAGCGTTTGTTGGGAGGCAACCCAATGAATAAAATTTATTTTTGCCTTTTTCTTTCTGTTCTTGAGTGTTTACACAATTATTCTACTGTTACGATTGTGTTTTTATGTTTTATTTAGTGTTTGTGCCAAGTAAATCCTTTGGGATCATGTTGGGTGATAGTTGATTTGATATTGTTGGAAAACAGAAACTTTTGCGTCCAGTAGCAGAATTTGCAAAAATCACAGAAGTGACGAAAAATTATGATTTTTTTACACAAGACTGACATACAAATTTCTTCCGTTGTCCTATTTTTCAGAATTGTTGGAGTTACAGAAGTATGGTTATAGTACAGATTACTACAGACTATTCTGTTTTTGATAGATTCTGTTTTCGTTGCATTGTGTGTTTATTTTGATGACTCTATGGATTATATCAGGGGATATAAGCCATGGTAAAGTTAGAATACAGTATATATAATGCAATAATAAAATATCAATGGGTTTGCAACAGTACTTAGAGTGGTGATTTGCTTTATTATACTAACGGATCTCACGAAGGTTTTGTTGAGTTTTGTGTGATTGAAGTTTTCAAGTTTTGGGTGAGATCCCGATGGATGAAGGAATAAGGAGTGAAAAGAGCCCAAGCTTGGGGATGCCCATGGCATACCAAGTTAATATTCAAGGAGAAACAAGCAACTAAGCTTGGGGATGCCCCGGAAGGCATCCCCTCTTTCTTCTAACAACCATCGGTAATTTTACTTGGAGCTATATTTTTATTCGTCACATATCATGAGTTTTGTTTGGAGCATCTTGTATTATATGAGTCTTTGCTTGTTTTTCTTTTTAGTTTTTCACAAGTATCCTTGCTGGACACACCTATTGAGAGAGCCACATTATGCTATGATTTATTAGAATTGCTCTATGTGCTTCACTTCAATTTTTTGAGCTATGGAATTGCTCTAGTGCTTCACTTATATAATTTTGAGAATGATGTGCTTTAATTGTTGAATAAGTACTCTCATGCTTCACATAGATTTATTTCAGAGTTAGTAAATTTTTGAAGAAATTCTCTTATGCTTCACTTATATTATTTTGTGAAATGAAAATTTTTATGCTCATGTTCTTCACTTAAATTTGTTTGAGCTTGTCAAAAGCAATTGCAACATATGAAACTAGTCCCAAACTGATAGATATTCAAGAGGGATATAATAAAAACTTTCATGAAGATCATTAGATAAAATAGACTTGATTCCTTGTAATAGTTTTGAGATATGATGATAGTAATATGTGAGTCATGTTGGTGAGTAATTATGCTTTAGTAAGAATATCGGTGTTAAGGTTTGTGATTCCCTATGCAAGCATGAAAGTCAATAGTTATGCAATGAAATTACATCCTACTGGTGGTGCATTCAGTGTTAGTTATGCTTAATGCCCGTTTATGAGAATTTTTGTTTCTTGGTTGGTTGCTTCTCAATCTATTTGCTAGACTCCACTTGTACTAAGTAGAAATACTACTTGGGCATCCAAAATCCTTAAACCTAGTTTTGCCATATGAGTCCACCATACCTACCTATATGCGGTATTTCCATGCCGTTCCAAGCAAATTTGTATGTGCCATCCCTAATTTTCAAAATGAATTTCCTTTTTGTGTGCTCGTACCGCCCATGAAGCTGCAAGGGGTGGCCAAAATTTTTCCTTTCTAGATGTGTTATTCTCAAGATGAGTGTTTATTCACTTGTCATTGCACGAGAGTACGGCGGTAATAGGGATGCCCAGTCCCAAAATGAAAAAGAAATTTACTTTATGTTGTGAAATAACAAAATCCTTGGAAAGTGTTGGTATGCAAGGCATCCGTGGATACGGCTAGGAATGGATTGTGAAAGAATGGTGGAAACAAGAATAAACTTTATTTTTTGTTTGGGAACCGCCTATGATATATCTAGCATGGAAAGTATTGGAAATTCTCGGTCGTTTTCCTTGACAGGAAAGGCATGCCACCCAAAATATTTTTCTCCCTCAATTTAAGCTTTGAGCTCTGGCACCTCTACAAATCTCTACTTCCCTCTGCGAAGGCTCTATCTATTTAGTTTATGCAATTTTTATTTTTACTTTGATCTCCATATTGTCTTATAAAGAACCAACTAGGGGGCACTATGATCATACTTGTGCATTGGATGTAGCTAATATTTGAGTGTGTTTCATGAATGGACCAATGATTGAGCATGATGGGTTAGGGATAACTTTCTTTAGTGTTGATATGTTGAAAGACATGGTTGCTTGTTGATATGCTTGAGTATCGAAGTCTTCATGTCAAATATAGACTATTGCTTTGAACCATCTAAAAGTTAAAATGTCCATGCTACAAAATAAAAGAATATGTGATGAACATGTTAGGCAGCATTCCACATCAAAAATTCTGTTTTTATCATTTACCTACTCGAGGACGAGCAGGAATTAAGCTTGGGGATGCTGATACGTCTCCAACGTATCTATAATTTTTGATTGTTCCATGCTGTTAGATTATCATTCTTGGATGTTTTACCATCATTTTATAGCAACTTTATATCATTTTTTGGGACTAACCAATTGACATAGTGCCAGTGCCAGTTGCTGTTTTTTGCTTGTTTTTTACTTCGCAGAATATCAGTACCAAACGAAATCTAAATGCCACGAAACTTTTTGGAGATTTTTTTTGGAGCAGAAGACAACTTGGGAGACAAGGAAGCACCTAGGGGGAGGCCCGTGGGGCCCACAAGACTCCAGAGTGCGCTGGAGGCCCCTGGCACGCCCTGATAGGTTGTGGGGCCCATGGGGGTCTCCTCCACCGCCTCTCAGCTCTATAAATACCCAAATATTCCAGAAACCCTAGAGGAGTCGACGAAACACAATTCCAACCGCCGCAATTTCTAGACCCACGAGATACAATCTAGAGCCCAATTCCGGCACTCCGTCGGAGGGGAACACGATCACGGAGGGGTTCATCATCCTCATTGGTGCTCCTCCGATGATGCGTGAGTAGTTCACCATAGACCTACAGGTCCGTAGGCAGTAGCTAGATGGCTTCTTCTCTCTTTTCGATTCTCAATACAATGGTCTCTTGGAGATCTATTTGATGTAATGACTTTTTGCAGTGTGTTTATTGGGATCCGATGAAGTTCGAGTGTATGATCAGATCTATATCCATGAATATTACTTGAGTCTTCTTTGATCTCTTATATGCATGATTGTTTATAACCTCGTATTTCTTCTCCGAATCTATGGTTTAGTTAGGCCAACTAGATTGATTTTTCTTGCAATGGGAAGAGGTGCTTTGTGATGGGTTCGATCTTACGATGTCCTCACCCAGTGACAGAAGGGGTAGCGAGGCACGTATATATCATTGCTATTAAGGATAAAAAGATGGGGTCTATTCCTACATGAATAGATCTTGTCTACATCATGTCATCATTCTTATTGCATTACTCCGTTTCTCCATGAACTTAATACACTAGATGCATGCTGGATAGCGGTCGATGTGTGGAGTAATAGTAGTAGATGCACAATCGTTTCGGTCTACTTATCTTGGACGTGATGCCTATATATTGATCATTGCCCTGGATATCGTCATAATTATTTGTTCTTCTATCAATTGCCCAACAGTAATTTGTTTACCCACCGTATGCTATTTTCTCGAGAGAAGCCACTAGTGAAATCTACGGCCCCCGGGTCTATCTTCTTTCATATTGCTTTTCGATCTATCTTTTATCATATTTGCTTTCAGATCTATTATTCCAAAATCCCAAAAATACCTTGCTGCACTTTTCCATACTTATTTTATTTTGTGTTTTTGCAAGATATATTTATCCAATCTCATACAAACCCATCTATCCTTTTACCGAGGAGGGATTGACAACCCCTCTTACGCGTTGGGTTGCGAGGTTTTGTTCTTTGTGTGTAGGTACCGTTTACATAGTGCTGCTTGGTTCTCCTACTAGATTGATAACCTTGGTTTCATAACTGAGGTAAATACTTGTCGTCGCTGTGCTGCATCATCCCTTCCTCTTTGGGGAAATACCAACGTAGTTCAAACACGTCACTCCTCCCCTCCTGCTGCTTCCGACTAAGAGGCTGGGCAAAATACGCATCGTTGCGGCCACCGTCTGGGCCACGGGAGCCCCCTACAGAGTACCCAGGAAGTCCATGGTTGATAGTGTGCGCCATCAATATTTCTGCAGCGTTCGCACTGCTTTTGCACTCGGACCCATCGGACAACTTGTGACCCATCACGGGGGACAAGCTGACGGTGGTTTCACCTGAATCAAGTACGGCCACTTGCTCGGAGGCAGGCTGACGCATCATAACATGATTGAGCCACCGCTGCAGGCGCGAACGCCTGGAGCATTTGCGACAGCTCGAAGCCGAACGAGCTGGCACAGAGCCATAAGGCTCCGACAACTGTCGCGGAAGAACGCCGTGCGCCGCCATACTAAAGTGTGTCGCCCCATGGGCGGGGAACGCATCCGGGTCCAGTGGTGCCTCGTGCAACCAAGATGAACCATCAGCGACGAAGCGGAGGCGGCCGAAAAGGATCTCACCGCTGAGTGCCACCATGATGACAAGGAAAACTGAATCTCCACTTGCGCCGGAGTTTGCTAGACGTGCTGCCCCACGGTGGGCGCCAACTGTCGTGGGTGTAATACTGACAGTAGTACGGGGGGTACGTAAGAGTAAAGGCGAAGCCTAGCTATGGCACAAGTGTAACACTCGGATGTACGAGTTCGGGCCCCACTCGAAAGTGGTAATGACCCTATGTCTCGAGCCCTGAGGCTTAGTGTTTGCTTATGGTTGTATCTGAATACAGGGAGTTCGTAGCCCTCGCTCTAGCGCCAGGGGGTGGCTTATATAGAGTGCGCCACCTGCAGCCGAGGGCCATTACTAGGGCAATAAATGATGGTAACTGCTGGAGTTACTGGTAACGGCTGTGTTAACTAGAGGTGTTACAGGTAACATAGTCTTCACAACACTTCATACTAATTAAGTCCCTCGAACGTTGTAGCTCCCACGTCGCCTCTGCTTCTTCACGTCCAAGTGCCTAAGCCCAGCCGACTGGCTGATGACATCCGAGTGACTTTGAGGATCTGAGTGGATCTGGTACGTACGTCCGAATGCCAAGGTAGTCCAGAGACTTCCATGAACTTGTAGGACCCCAGGTTTCCTCCAGATGTAAGGTCCATGACCCTACCAAGAATAGGTGACCTCATCACCGGCTATGCCCGCAATTGGGTGGTTACCTCCACCCATGATGCAGTGCTGCAGAGACGTCGTATGCAAATGGTTCTACCCCCTTCAAGTGACGCAATTTTAAACCATCACCTTGCTTGTGTGTGCGATAGGGGGGGGGGGTCCATCCCATATGCTTCCAAACATCTGTTTGTGATAGAGGGGTCCATCACACACAATTGAATAGAGAAAATGTGTGCAATGTTGATTAGCATCACACACGGTTAGTTCACGAAAATTCTGTGATGTGAATGTCATCACATACAATTGGATCCAGAAAACTGTGTGCAATGTGAGGGGTCATTTTACACAATTGTTCTACCCAAACCATGTGCAATGTGTGATCTTAACAACACATTAATGTGTCCTACTATCATCTACATTAATCAATTTACTATGATCACTTTTCACCAAAAAACATAACACAAAACATCACACATTCAAAATCCACTATGATTTGTTTCCAATAGGTAGCTAACTTCGACATGTTTCAAGATTTTTCATACAACGTACACAAGTGCATAATAGAAGTCAAGCTAAGTCCATAATATGCGCCATAGTTGATTGATCTATAAGGTGCATGGTCGGGTCATATAAGTGTGAGTAGCTTCGGACTTATAGGGAAGATATAACCAAAATAAGTCGGCGTTTGGTTGTCACGTTACAAGGATATAAGCTGAACTTTGTAAGTTACTAGCCCCAAAGAAACCATATGATTAAATGATAAAGACTCAAATCACAATTGATATGGGATGTGAAACAAAACCCCGGGTTCCAGGGAAGCCGACTTTATTCAAATAATCATAATAAACATAGGGAGTACAAATTGAAAAAACATAAGTACTGTATATAAAACTATGTATAGTAAGGACGTAGCAAAGCTATGTTCCATGGTCGAGGCGTTTCCTCCTCAGACATGCGTGATTTGCCATGCTCACGTATATCAATGAGGTAATAAGATTTGTTGCAAGATTCTTGCTAACAACAAAGGGTCCTTCCCATGGTGGGGAGAGCTTGTGCATTCATGTCTGCTTTTGTATCACACGGAGCACTAAGTCACCTTCCTGGTAAGTATGGCTGCAAACAATACGGATGTGATAACGATGTAGGTCCAGCTCATATATCCTTCATCTTGATGTTGCAAGATCGTGTGCATCTTCTAGGGCATCAAGGGAGTCTTGACGGTATGCTTCGTTTTTTGTCTTGACGTAAGCAGCCACCCTTGGTGAGTCATGATAGACATCACTAGGTAATATGACATCTGCACATAGGCCAGAAAAAACAGTGTATAGCCAGTTGACCGGTTGGGAGTACTTTATAGTGGTGGAGGCATGGGGACTGGTAGGGGACGTGGCCCCCTATGCTCCCACAAACACATCTGCTACTACCCTTAATTCTCTGCTTGTCTGAGAAAACAGGCTATATTTAGATAATTTGGCCCCTCCTTACAATATATGACATGTTTGGCCCCCTCTAAGTTGATTTCCTGGCTCCGCCACTGGTAGTCTGTATACCCCATAGGACAGGTGGGAGTTCTTCAACCCAACAACTTGTTGTGCGCCCGAGGGGACCTTCGAATCTAGGTTTGATACCTTGCAGTAACTCCTGATTTGCCTGCTCGACTTGTCCATTGGACTGAGGATGAGCCACTGAAGCTAGATCCAATTGGATGTGTTCCTTACTACAAAATTTCTGTATGGATCCTTCAGAAAGGTTGCTTCCATTATTTTGATGATGTTGTGACGATACCCAAACTGAAAGATAATATTCTTCGCAGCTACTCATAGGCTCTACCCCCACCCACTTAGTGAATTTATCAACTGAGACCAAGAGGTGAGTCTTCTTGCACTTTGATGTTCTAAAGGGACTGACCATGTCCAGCCCCCCATTCAAAAAACGTCCATGTGATTGGAATCATCCAAAGAGCTTGTGTTGGCAGTGTGGTAAATATTCCCTAGAGGCAATAATAAATTAGTTAGTATCATATTTCCTTGTTCATGATAAGTGTTCATTATTCATGCTAGAATTGTATTGACCAGAAACTTAAATACATGTGTGGATACATAAACAACACTGTGTCCCTAGTAAGCCTCTACTAGACTAGCTCGTTGATCAAAGATGGTTAAGGTTTCCTGACCATAGATATGAGTTGTCATTTCATAACGGGATCACATCATTAGGAGAATGTTGTGATGGACAAGACCCAATCGTAAGCTTAGCATATGATCGTGTCACTAAAGTTTAATTGCTATAGCTTTCTTCATGTAAAGTATATGTTCCTTAGACCATGAGATCGTGCAACTCCCTGAAACCGGAAGAATACTTTGTGTGCATCCAAATGTCACTTCATAATTGGGGGATCATAAAGGTGCTTGCTACTTGTGAGCTGCATTGGGATTTTCCCCGAAGAGGAGAGGAGATGCAGTACAGTAGAGATAAGTATTTCCCTCAGTGAGAACCAAGGTTATCGAACCAATAGGAGAACCAATGCAAATTCCCTTCAACAACACCTACACACACAAAACCAAACACTTGCCCCAACGCGGGCAAGAGGGTTGTCAAGCCCCATGAACTCGTTACTTGCAAGGATTAAATCATGATAGAATAGATATTGTAATTGCAAAATAAAATAAAACTAAATAAAGTACAACAAGGTAATAAAGTTTTTTTTTATGTTTAAGTAGACCCGGGGGGCATAGTGTTTGCTAGAGGCTTCTCTCTCGAAAGTAGCATATGGTGGGTAGACAAATTATTGTTGGGCAATTTCTAGAATTGCACATAGTTATGACATGTTATTCATGACAACGATCATGTATATAGGCATCATGTCCATAACCAAGTAGACCGAAGCAATTCTGCATCTACTACTATTACTTCACTAATCGACCGTTATCCAGCATGTATCTATGGTATTAAGTTCATAACAGACGAAGTAATGCTTGGAGCAAGATGACATGATGTAGACATAGTAAGACAAGCAATATGTTAAGACCCCATTGTTTTATCCTTAATGGCAACAATACAAATACGTGTCTCGACCCCTTCTGTCACGAGGATAGAGCACCGCAAGATTGAACCCATTACAACGCACCACTCACATTGAAGATAACTCAATCTAGTTAGCCAAAACAAACCGATAGATCGAAAAGAAATACGAAGATATAAGATCATGCATATTGAAATTCAGAGGAGACTCAATAACTTTTCATGAATAATATGATCATAAACCCACAACTCATCGGATCCCAACAAACACACTGCAAAAGAATATTACATCGAATAGATCACCGCGAAGATCGCGATTAACTTTGTATTGAAGATCAAATAGAGAGAAGAAGCCATCTAGGTACTAGCTATGGACCCGTAGGTGTGTGGTGGAAAACTCACACATCATCATGGAGGCAGCAAGGTTGATGTAGATGGCCTCCGTAATCGACTCCCCATGCAACAGATCGTCGGAAAAGGTCTCCAAATGGCCTCCCACCGGAACAGAGGCTTGCGGCGGCGAAAAAAGTGTTTCGGGTGGCTCCCTGTTGGTTTCTCGATATTTGAGAATTTATAGAAGCATAATAAGGTCAAACGGAGCCACAGGGGGGCCACAAGGCAGGTCCGCACGCCTACCCCCTTGGGCGCGGCCAACTACCTTGTGGCCTCCTCGTGCAACTTTTTGACTCCTCCCGAATCTTCTTGGGTCTCTTTTGTCCAGAAAAAATCATCAAAAAGTTTCATAGCGTTGGGACTATGTTTGGTATAGATTTCCAGGAAAACGAAAAACAGGCAGAAAACAACAACTGGCACTTGGCACTGGGTTAATAGGTTAGTTCCCGAAAATGGTATAAAATAGCATATAGTTGCATATAAAATATCCTAGATTGATAATATAATAGCATGGAACAATAAAAAATTATAGAATATGTTGGACATGTATTACTACTCTACAGGTATTTCCGAAGGTGTCTGTTGGGTTGGCATGGATCGAGACTGGGATTTTTCACTCTATGTGACGGAGAGATATCTCTAGGCCCTCTCGGTAATACAACATCAAAAGAAGCTTGCAAGAATGTGACTAATGTGTTTAGTCACGGGATCTTGTATTACAGAACGAGTAAAGAGGCTTGCCGGTAACGATATTGAACTAGGCATGGAGATACCGACGATCGAATCTCGGTCAAGTAACATATTGCTAGACAAAGGGAATAGCATACATGATAAACAGAATCCTCGACATCGTGGTTCAAACGATAAATATCTTTGTGGAATATGTAGGAACCAACATGGGCATCCATGTCTCACTATTAGTTATTGACCGAAGAGGTGTCTCGGTCATGTCTACATGATTCCAAAACCCATAGGGTCGCACGCTTAACGTTGATGTCTACTACACAACTTTATTCTAGTAGACTCCGTTGGCCTCCAAGCGCAGAGTTTTGTAGGACAATAGCAACTTTCCGTCAAAGGGATAACGTAATGTTTATCAATCCATGGGAGGTGTAGGATGAAGATGGTCTCTCAAACAACCCTGCAATCAAATACAAGAAATCTCTCGTGTCTAGAACACACCCAATACAATGGTAAATTGTATAGGTGCACTAGTTCGCCGAAGAGATGGTAGATATGGATAGTAGATATAGGTTTTTGTAATCTGAACATATAAAAAGAGCAAGGTAGCAAGTGACAAACAACGAGCAAAACGTTGTATTAATTCTTGGAAATAAGGCCTAGGGTTCATACTTTCACTTGTGCAATCTCTCAACAATGCTAACATAATACAATCATATGATCATCCCTCAACATGGAACAAAAATCACTCCAAAGTTCATATCTAGCAGAGAACATGAGATGAAATTGTTGTAGGTAGTAGAACCACCTCAAAGTTACCCTTTCCGATCAATCTATAGGGTTATTCCTATAGGTGTCACAAACAGACCAAGAGTTCGTACGAAAAATAACACCTATGATATATATCAATCAACCCTAATGTCACCTAGATACTCCAATGTCACCACAAATATCCATGGGTTAATTATTTGACATGCATCAAACAATTTCAGATTCATCATTGTCGGTGCACTAGGATAGGGGTATCCAGTGCCCCTGACTTATGCACAGGCAGTAGTAGCAAAACCCGTCAACAAAAAACTACTTACAGAAGGCCAAGCAAGCGCCGACAAGACCAGCATAATGACCCACGAGGGGACCAAAGCGCGCCAGCCACGTCCCTAGAGCCTGCAAGGGACCGAGGCGCGCACATCTCAGGAAGACTCGGCAAGCCGTCCCCCGGCAGGCGCGAGCTGACCAGCCACCGCATCACGACGCCAGTCACTTGTCGATACGGTGTCGAGTCCTCAAGCAGCTAAGTGGCTCTCGCTAAGCACGTGGCAACACACCAGAAGACAGATTATACCCAGTTGACACCCGTCCAGTAGCGTGTTGATACGCTAAGCAACGACCAGCCAAGCGTTGGCAAGAGCTTGCCGGGAATGCATCCCCGAGCGCCACCTAGTCTAGAAATCATGGTATTTTGTCCTAAATGCCAGAGTTAGGTATGATAGCTCTGTTAGCTATCTAATCACCAGATAAAGACTGTTTTGCCACTATGGTTGCCCCTTGCACTATAAAAGGAGGCCCAAGGGAACCTTGCTCAAGATTCGGACCTTTGGACACTTGTACTCACGTAGTAGCTCTCCCCGACAGCAACCCTTGCCAGGATTGAGCACTGTGTGTTCTTCGTGTTCCTCTGATCAATCCACCAATAGCAGGAGTAGGGTTTTATGCTTCACAGCGGCCCGAGCCTGGGTAAAAGTGCCAGTGTCCTGATCCCGATAGTCGTGTTGTTTCATGATCTCCTCTCTTTGTGCACCGTGACCCCCCCTTGCCAAACCACAAAGGGGCCTCTGGTCCCGTAGGTGATCGTGTGCATCCAGGCCCCGACATCTTTGGCATGCTAGGTACGGGGGGCGTCACTTGCGCGAACCCGATTTCGTGAGCAGCGAGTCGATCTTCATCAACATCTTCTTCATCCATGGCTCCCAAGAAGAAGTCCGGCACGACCGTGCATCCTTCCACTTCAAAGGCCCCCTCGCATGCGACTGCGGGCGCCGTTGGCGCTACGTCGTCTTCGAGTGAGGAGGGCCCCGTGGGCGATGCGCCTGGTGCAGGCGGTGCCGCCGTCGTCTATCCCGCGACCGAGGTTGGAGCGGGGAACGCCAGAGAGGAGAAACAGCAGCAACATCCTAGCGAGCACGCCCCTGGTGCCGCGGGCGGAGGAAACAACCGGTCTCCACCTCCCTGCCGCGTGGACGGCCGTGGCCATCATGACGGCGCTCAATCCGAAGCGAGCCGTGATCCCCCGTCTGTGCCCGTCACGAGCGCGGCTACTGGGCGCACACCTTGTCCAGAACAAGACGGAGCACCGAGCGGAGCCGCGATTCCGCGGGCTCGGCCTCACCCACAACAGACCGCCTCGGCGAGCGGCGCGCGGCGACAGGGACGCGGCGACGCCCCTCTTGGCTCCACCAGGAGCCGGGCGACGTCACGGCCTGCCTCTTTCGCCATGCCGAACACGGCATCGGAAGCAATGGCCCGAGCCTAGTTGCTGCTAAACTTCCCGCCGGCAGCCGATAAGATGGATGAGTGGAGAGCTACCATACAGAGTTTGATATCCTTCGTCGAAGCCAACAAATCCCAACATGCAGATCCATCGCGACCCACGCGTACGGCTATGGCGGCCCGTGCCGGCGATCGTGTCGAGGGGGCTACACCAACTGTGCAGTCCCCTCCGCGACAACAAACCCAGGAGCAGCCGCGGCGAGCTTCATGTGCTGACGAGTTTGACGAAGCATCTAAGGCCTCGTCCGGACCACGCGATCGTCGGGACCAGTGGCGTGTCCTGGAGGATCAGTGGAAAGATGCACACCGTCAGTCAGACAGGCGCAATGCCCCAAGTACTAGTGACCCCGCGCCTAGTGCTGGCGTGTACCTGCCTTACGAGGTTGGGTGCCCTGCCTTCACTTGCGAGCTGCTGAAGGTCCGCTTGCCATCAGCCAGAGCTTTCAAGCCAGAGCTGACGGAGAAGTATGACGACAAGCTAAACCCGGCAGAGTTCTTGGGCATCTACACAATAGCCATTCAAGCTGCCGGAGGAAGAGATGAGAAGGTGCTCGCTAACTACTTCCCTTTGGCACTCAAGACAAACGTGAGGTTGTGGCTGATGCACCTGCCAGAGAACTCCATTTCATCATGGGCCGACTTGTGCAATGAGTTCGTTGGCTCCTTCACAGGCGGCCACTAGGAGCCTGGGCAGCCCAGCGACCTGCAAATCCTTTCGTAGAAAGAGGGAGAAACTCTGCGGAAGTACATCTAGAGATTCAGTCGAGTGCACTGCAACATATGAGAGATACACCCCGCTGCCATGGTTGCCACCTTCCATTCGAACGTGCGCAACAAGAGAATGCGGGCCAAGATGAATGTCAGACTCCCCAAGACCGTCAACGAGCTGTATACGTTTGCGGACAAGTGTGCTCGTGCTGAGGAAGGAAGGTGATTACCCGGAGAGGAGGCTAGCATCGAAATCGATTCAGATGACGACGACGATGCCCCTGGCTCGAAGGGGAAGAATCGAAAGCGCAACAAGAAGTGTAAAGGAAAAGTAGTGTTGGACGTTGAGGGCTCCGGAGATCTCAGTACCGGCAAGAAGGCCAAGGCCGAGACCCCCGGCAAGGGAGCTGCCGCGTGTGCTAATTGCCGCGAGGCTGCTGCCGCTGAGAAAACTGGAAAGTCTGACGGGCCGTAATGCAAAATCCACCGCACTAAAAGCCATGATCTCCAAGAGTGCCGCCAGGTTGAGCAGCTTGTCGAGAAGTAGAAGGCCGAGTACGAGAAGCGTGGCAAAGAGAAAAACCAAGACGGTGCTGCTGGGAAAGGCCATGGTGGCAGAGGAGGCCGCCGTGGCAAAGCTCCGCAGCAGAAGGAAAAGCCAGCTAGAGGCCTCGAGAATAAAGAGGCAGAGGACATGACTGAGGATGAGGATGACGAGGAGGATTCTAGTGATCGAGAATTCCAGAAGGCAACTGAAGCCATGTGTGTTGACGGGGGTGCGTCATTGCATTCCTCTCACCGCCAGCTTAAACAGTGGACGCATGAGGTCAACGCCGTGGAGCCAACTGCGGAGTCTAGAAAGCCACTCAAATGGAACCGCACGCCTATCATCTTTGATGAAGAGGACCATCCTGATCGCACCTCTACAGTTGGATGTTTGCCGTTGTTGGTCTTCCCAGCAATCCGCAACCTCAAGGTCACCAAAATGCTAGTTGACGGCGGGGTGGGATTGAACTTAATCTCCCCAAAGGTGGTTGAATGGTTGCAGATCCCTGACGGAGAGCTCAGAGCCACGGGTACATTCCAAGGAGTTAACCCTGGCAGGAGCCGACCTAAGGGAAAGATCACCTTGCGTGTAACGTTTGGTGGGGAGTTTAACTACCGGACTGAGAAAGTGGTGTTTCACGTGGTTGAGCTCCCCCTGCCTTACAACGGAATCCTTGGTCGCCCAGCCCTGGCAAAGTTCATGGCAGGATCCCACTGTGCTTACAACAGTTTGAAGATGCCGGGGCCCATAAGAATCATCTCCATCCCATATGACAAGAAGGACGCAGTCATTTGCGTGGACAAGATGTATCGGGACATGGTAGTAGCCGAGGCTAAAGAAATTATAGCTCCCGTCAAAGAATTGAGGAAAGCAAAGACGCCTAGCACGAACACCGGCAAGGACTTCGGGAAGCGCGCCTCTTCGGAGTGCGCTGCGCCCGATGATGACTTGCCGGAGAGTTCCGCTAGCAAGAAAACCAAGGTCACCTATCCTGAGACGAAGAAGATCCCGGCAGGGCTGGATGGCACTGGTGGTACGTTCACCATCAGCGCTACCCTCACTGACAAATAGGAAAGCGCTCTCATTGCCTTCCTGCGGGCGAATGTCGATGTGTTTGCTTGGCAACCATCTGACATCCCCGGTGTTCCCAGGGAGGTAATTGAGCACCACCTTGCTGTCTGCCCCACGCCAGGCCCGTCAAGCAAAAGGTTAGGAAGCAAGCCTTGGAGCGGCAGCAGTTCATTACCGAAGAGATCAAGAAACTCGAAGCAGCTGGTTTGGTTAGAGGAGTGTTGCACCCAACTTGGTTAGCCAACCCGGTAGTAGTGCGCAAGGCGAATGGGAAATGGAGGCTCTGCATAGATTTCACTGACCTGAACAAAGCCTGCCCAAAGGACCCTTTCCCCTTACCGCGCATCGACCAGATCGTTGATTCCACTTCCGGGTGTGACTTGCTTTCCTTCTTGGATGCTTACTCCGGATGCCACCAGATTTTCATGGCTAAGGTAGATGCGGAAAAGACCACGTTCGTTACTCCGTGCGGCACGTACTACTTTGTACGGATGCCCTTCGGGTTAAAGAGCGCTGGTTCTACCTTTGCCAGTGTCGTGCAGACTGGATTTGGACCACAGTTGCACAGAAATGTGGAAGCTTACATGGATGATATAGTCGTCAAGACCAAAGATGAAGCAACTCTCATACAGGACTTAGAAGAAACCTTTGCAAACTTGCGCAAGATCAACTTGAAGCTCAACCCTGAGAAATGTGTGTTTGGCGTCCCATCCGGCAAGCTACTTGGGTTCTTTATACCTCAGCGAGGAATAGACGCTAATCCCGACAAGATCAAGGCAATTGAGCAAATTCAAACGCCCAAGAACGTTAAGGACGTCAGACGTTTGACCGGATGCGTCACCGCACTAAGTAGGTTTATCTCGAAGTCTTCCGAGTGCGCCCTGCCATTCTTCAAACTCTTGAAGAAGGCGGGCCCGGTAAAGTGGACCCCGGAAGCAGAGGTAGCGCTACAGGATCTGAAAACTTACCTCTCTACCGCTCCCACCTAGGTCGCTCCTAAACCGCAAGAGTCGTTGCTCCTATACTTGGTGGCAACGAATCATGTGGATAGTGCACCACTGGTGGCGCAGTGAGAAGTAGATGAAGGTGTAGCCGCTGCGGCTGATGCTGCCGGGGACAAAACCGAAGCATTCGCGGCAGGAGCCAATGGAGAACCAGGGGAACCTCAGCAAGCTAGCAAAGGCAGTTCCAACGAAGTGGCAAAGAGAAAAGTGGTGCAACGGCCGGTGTACTTTGTCAGCTCCTTGTTGCAGGGGGCTAGGTCAAGGTACTCTGGAGTGCAAAAGCTAATCTTCGGCCTCATCATGGCCTCGAGGAAGCTGCACCACTACTTGCAAGCCCATGAGATCATAGTTGTCACTCGCTTTCCGCTTCAGCGCATATTGAGCAACCCCGAAGCTACTGGATGGATAGTTGAGTGGGCACTTGAGCTGTCAAGTTTCGGATTGATGTATGAGAGCACTTCCACAATTCAAAGCAGAGCGCTGGCAGAGTTCATTGCTGAATGGACGCCCACGCCGGATGAAGAAGTTCCAAAGACAGTTCTCCCCGGCAAGGAAGCACCTAAAGAGTGGATTATGTACTTTGACGGTGCTTTCTCACTCCTGGGCGTCGGAGCAGGCGTGCTCCTCATTGCCCCCACAGAAGAGCACCTCAAGTATGTGATTCAGATGCACTTTCCCCAGGAGGAAGCCACCAACAACACCGCCGAGTATGAAGGGCTCCTTGCCGGACTCAGAATCGCGGTGGAGTTGGGAATCAAGAAACTGATCATCCGATGCAATTCTCAACTCGTGGTGAAGCAAGTCAACAAAGATTATCAAAGCCCATTGATGGAAGCATACGTGGAAGAAGTGAGAAAACTGGAGGAGTGCTTTGACGGATTACAAACAGAGCACGTAATGCGTGCGGAAAATAGTATTGCCGATCATCTATCAAAGTGCGCAGCGCAAAAGCTCCCTGTGGAACCAGGAACCTTTATCCGTCGCCTCACTCAACCATCAGTATCCTCGTCAACGATGGCAAGGAAGAGGAGAAAGCTGAACTCCGGCAAGCATTTCCCAGCAGAGCTTCCCGAAGCCACTGGTAGAGAAGCTGCCGGGGGCAGTCTCATTTCGCCTGGTGAGCATATCACTCCTGCGGAACCCCAGGTTCTCGCGGTCGAGACAAGCACTCCCACGGATGAGGAGATGCCTTTAGTCCTAGTTGTCGAGCCCCAGGCTCCAACTTGGGCACAGCATATAGTCCGTTTCCTTCAAACAAGAGAACTTCCCAAAGAGCAAGAAGAGGCCGAAAAAGTAGCCCGTCAGTCAAGTATGTACCAGTTTGTCGACGACATTCTGTACAGAAAAAGACCCAACGGTGTGAAATTGAAGTGCATTTGTTAGGAGGACGGACTAAAGCTGTTGGTAGATGTTCACGGAGGTGTGTGTGGGTCTCACATCGGATCAAGAGCCCTTGCCGGGAAAGCCTTCCGGCAGGGTTTCTATTGGCCCACTGCCCTCCAAGATGCAACTGAGTTTGTCACCAAGGGTGAAGCCTGCCAGTTCCATTCCAAGAACATCCATCAACTAGCACAAGCTCTCCAGACGATCCCTTTGTCTTGGCCCTTCTCGGTCTGGGGGCTCGATATTTTGGGCCCCTTCCCCCGCGCTGTCGGGGGCTTTGAGTTCTTGTTCATGGCAATCGACAAGTTCACATAGTGGCCTAAGGTAGAGCCAGTGAGGAAGGTGACCGTGCAGTCAGCTATCAAGTTCATGAAAGGACTGGTGTGCCATTTTGGAGTGCCCAACACGGTGATCACCGACAACGGCACCCAGTTCACGAGCCGTGCCTTCATGCAATACATCCAAAACCTTGGAAGCAAGGTCTCCTTCGCCTCTGTTGCCCATCCAAGAAGCAACGAGCAAGTCGAGAGGATGAATGCTGAAGTGCTGCGAGGTCTCAGGACAAGGACTTTCGATAGGCTGCAGAAGAGCGGCAAGTGCTGGATAGATGAGCTGCCGGTGGTTCTTTGGTCCCTCAGAACGACACCGAATCGAGCTACCGGCCAGACGCCGTTCTCCCTAGTGTTCGGGGCGGAAGCAGTACTCCCCACAAAACTTATATACGTGTGACCTCGAGTACTTGCTTACGATGAAGTAGAGCAAAAGCAGCTACGACATGACGATGCCATGCTCCTCGAGGAAGATCGTCTCCGGGCCGCTGTGCGTGCTGCATGCTACCAGCAAGCCATGCGTTGCTATCATAGCCGCAGGGTCCACGCCCGGAGCCTTAAGGAAGGCGACCTTGTCCTTAGGCGCGTTCAGTCCACCAAGGGTACCAACAAGTTGATGCCGAAGTGGGAAGGCCCTTACCGGGTAGCACGAGTCACCAGACCTGACGTAGTCCTTCTAGAGACCGAAGATGGCACCAAGGTGCTTAACTCATGGAATATTGAGCATCTTCGTAAGTTCTACCCGTGAGGCACGGCTGCCGGGCTCAGTCCCCGGCAGCCACCTTTTGTACAAGCTTTGCTGAAGCTGCATGTAACCCTTTGTACAAAGCCAGGCGCAGACCCTGTACAACAATAATAAAGCTAGGCGTTGCATCATATCATTGCATTGCATGTTCATTATGCATTTTTATGATTGCGATGTCATCATCTCTTTAATTTTTAGAGATTTGCTAGGATACTTGTTAAGCCTATAGTGCTTGTTGCCTCACTCTCTCCTCAAGGGATAGAGGCCTCTTGCCCTGCGTGTTTTGCCACCAGGAAAACGGAGAAGGAGGGCAAAGGAACAAGGGCGGTGGCCCAGCGTACTCCAGAAAGGGATACTGCCTAAAAAGAGATAAGGATATATCGCATATCCCAAGTTTTATGATTGTTTGCTCCCTTAAAGGAAATCCTTGCTCTCTTTTCGAATGTGTTCAGTGGAGTCCCCCACGTGGTGAAAACCCTTGTCGGGACAAGCCGTCCCCCAGCTCCTTATACTTATCAACTTTGGGGGGCCGCGCCAATACCGACAAGGAGCCTTGCCGGGGAACAACACCAGCCTGCTGCCGGGGGCTCGCTCCCCTTTTGGCGCTCGCGGTTGATATTGGCCCGGCAAGCGGTTCCGTGTGGCAAGGACAAATGCTCTAACACATTAGAAACAAACAAAGAAAACGATGGTACTCAGGGAAGAGAAATAACATTCATTCATTTTTTGATACAAATTGGATAAGAATTACATTATGATTAGCTAAAACTTGGCAAACGTCGACATCTTTTGACTTATAAAAAGATAAGTGCCCCGTAATGCCTTTCTTGTCCCTCTCCTCCTAGGAGTCAGGTGAAGAAGAAATAGAGGGCAAAAGGAGCGCCTGGCCGGGATATGGCGCTTCCCGGCCAGGACCAGAGAGACGCGTCCGAAGAGCCAGAGGCCCACGTCCCCCAGGCAGGGCGGACGTAGCCAACGGAGCAGACAAGGCCGACAAGGGGGAAGAAGACGGAGGGGAGGTGCAGATGGTGGCGCTGTCGGGGCCCAGCTGGTGATGATGGTGCTACCGGCGATCGCGACGCGTCGGAGCCGTCACCCTCGCTCCTGAAGCGTCGTGGGTCGCCAGCCGTCATCATCTTCCTCACCGTCACCGCTCGAGGGAACTCCTCCGCCATCGTACAAGCTCGTGATGCGGCAGCCGAAGAACCCCACAGAGAGCATGGTCGCCCCCGATGGCCAAAGGCAGGGAATTCCCCTCGCCCTTAAAAAGTACACGCAATTGAAGGACTCCAACCCATGCGCGCTATCCATAATGCCAAGGGTGGAGAACTCTGCCGCGATGGATGACGAACCACGGCTGCGACCACATGCGCACGATCGGCGGCCGTATGCACGATTTTTCTCCATCACCCTTAAGAAGGAATGCGGGGACCACAACCCACCACGGCGCTGCACTTCCATTATAGACTCTAGCGCGGGGTCGACCGTACGAAGCTCGGTCAAAACCGAAGTAGCGGGCAACGCAGCGGCAGGCGTGCCGCCGCAGTTGTCCCCGGCACGACCACCGCGCCGCCCGCTCCCCCATCCAAGGCTCCTCCGGCCCGCTCTCAGCCCAAGGACGTCGATCCGGAGCGGGAGCCGAGCATGGACACAAGGAGAAGACCTTGCGATGGAGAGCATGCTCGCCCGGCCCTTCCCCCTGACCATCAGGAAGGAAGGGGCGGCTTGAAGACGAACCAGAAGAGAAGGACGAGAAGCGTGGTCTTGGGAGTAAGGAGGAGATGGAGATGGATGAGCGTCGCCACCGTGACCCCCTAATTTATAGGGGAGGGCACTGGGGCTGGCTCTCCCCCGCTCCAGAGCGGCCGCCCATCTCCACCAATCCCACTACCCACGACTCACGGGTGAACAGGTAACCGCCCCATTGCTCCAATCCATGGCGCTGTAGTTTCTGCCATGACCAGGCCTTTAAGTCACGAGCGCCCGCCGCGAGCTCCCCGCTATGCATGCGGCGCGCGTGGCGGAAACGACCTGAGGTAGTCGGACAGTGCTGACTAGTAAATTGGCGGTTACTCCCTCACATTACGCTCCTGTGCATAAATTTTGGTCCTGACCCAATGGCACTAGGCAAGCGCGTGTGGGCCAGACCCGGGGGCTCCTCTCGGTGCACTAGGATAGGGGTATCCAGTGCCCCTGACTTATGCACAGGCAGTAGTAGCAAAACCCGTCAACAAAAAACTACCTACAGAAGGCCAAGCAAGCGCCGTCAAGACCAGCATAACGACCCACGAGGGGCCCAAAGCGTGCCAGCCACGTCCCCGGAGCCTGCCGGGGACCGAGGCGCGCGCATCTCAGGAAGACCCGGCAAGCCGTCCCCCGGCAGGCGCGACCTGACCAGCCAACGCTCCACGGCATCACGACGCTAGTCAACTTGTTGATGCGGTGTCGAGTCCTCAAGCGGTTAAGTGGCTCTCGCTAAGCACGTGGCGAGCACCGGAAGACAAATTATACCTAGTTGACACCTGTCCAATAGTGTGTCCATACGCTAAGCAACGACCAGCCAAGCGGTGGCAAGAGCTTGCCGGGAATGCATCCCCGAGCGCCACCTAGTCTAGCAATCATGGTATTTTGTCCTAAATGCCAGAGTTAGGTATGATTGCTCTGTTAGCTATCTAATCACCAGATAAAGACTATTTTGCCACTGTGGTTGCCCCTTGCACTATAAAAGGAGGCCCAAGGCAACCTAGCTCAAGATTCGGACCTTTGGACACTTGTACTCACGTAGTAGCTCTCCCCGAAAGCAACCCTTGCCGTGATTGAGCACTGCGTGTTCTTCGTGTTCCTCTGATCAATCCACCAAAAGCAGGAGTAGGGTTTTACGCTTCACAGCGGCCCGAACCTAGGTAAAAATGCTACTGTCCTGCTCAATCGTCGTGTTGCTTCATGATCTCCACTCTTTGTGCAACGTGACCCCCCTTACCGAACCACAAAGGGGCCTCTGGTCCCGTACGTGATCGTGTGCATCCGTGCCACGACAATCATATTTAATCCAACACAAAGAACATCAAAGAGTACCCCAAGATTTCTACCGAAGAACATAGTATGAAAACGTGCAATCAACCCCTATGCATAGATCCCCAAGGTCACCGGAATCCACAAGTTGATGCCATAACATATATCAAGTGAATCAATAGAATACCCCATTGTCACTACGGGTATCCGCATGCAAGACATACATCAAGTGTTCTCAAACCCAAAGTATTGAATCCAACATAACGAGATCTCAAAGGGAAAGATGCAATTCATCACAACAAGATAACAAGGGAAAACACCATATGATCCAACTATATTAACAAATCCCGTGATACATCAAGATCGAGACATCTCAAGAACACGAGAGAGAGATTAAACACATAGCTACTGGTACATACCCTCGCTCCAAGGGTGAACTACTCCCTCCTCGTCATGGCCTCCACCAGAACGATGAAGATGGCCACTGGTGATGATTTTCCCCCTCCGGTAGGGTACTGGAAAGGCTCCAGATGGGTTTTCCGTCGATCCAGAGAGCTGCGGTGGCGAAGCAGAAGTTCTCTATTTATTTTTGAGGGTTTCTGTATATATAGGATTTTTCAGCATTGGAATCACGCCAGCCGGAGCCACGTGGGCCCCACAAGCCATCAGGGTGCGCCCAGGGGGGTGGGCGAGCCCTGTTGGCTTGTGGTCTACAGGTGGCTCCCCTCCGATGGTTCTTAGCTCTAGTATTTCTTATTTCCTCCAGAAAAATCATGAAAAAGTTTCGGGCGATTCCAAGAACTTCTATTTTCTGCACAAAAAACAACACCACGGTAATTCTGCTGAAAATAGCGTCAGTCCAGGTTAGTTCTAAATAAATCATATAAAGTGCATCAAAACCATATAAAATTATTATAAACATAGGCAAATATGGCATGAATACTTCATAAATTATCGATACGTTGGAGACGTATCAGCATCCCCAAGCTTAATTCCTACTCGTCCGCGAGTAGGTAAATGGTAAAAGAAGTAATTTATGAAGTGTGAATGCTAGCATAGTATATAAGTTTGATCGATGATAATTTCAATCACTTTTCTACCATCATAACCAGCAACTTCTCTCATAAAACTCATCATGATAGAGTAGCGATCAATTCACATGCCATGGTTCAAACAATGCATTCTCTTGAAACTTAACAACCTATGTTTTTTAGCCATCAAACAATTTCAATGCATCATCAAGTCTAAGTAAGAGCTCCACATTCTCAATTATCATATAGTCTTCTATGATTGCTAATACTCAAAGCATGTTTCTAGAACAAACATCATCCATCGAACACAGAGAAAGATAGGGGCTTAATGTTTGGCCTCCAGACATACTTATCATGAAGATAATTGTCAACAATAATGAATCACATGATCAAATATATTTGACTTAATATATGTGTTTGGATCTTTCCCTAAGACATGATGCTGGCCAATTAATAGATTGAGGTTGGAGTAAGAAGTTGACTCAACATGATAAGTAAATAACATGAGAATAAATAGTTTGTCCCTTCCCAGAGGAAAGCAGGGATTTGCAGAGGTGCCAGAGCTCATTTTTTAAAACAAAGATGAACATGTAATTTTGAGTGGTGTAATTTTCCTGTCAACGTCACAACAAAAAAATTCAATAACTTCCATGCTAATCACATTATTGGTGGTGCCCAAACAGAATTGAAATTTTACTCCCCCTCCACCTTTCAAACACATTCCATGGCTGGCCGAATCCACGGTTGTCCTCCAACCAATCAACTTTCTTTGGGGAGTTCTTGTTTATTTATTTATTTATTATGCAGGACTGGGCATCTTTTTTACCGCCTCTCTCATTCAATGACAAGTAAATAAACACTTATCTTGAGAATAACCTGCTTAGCATGGAAGATAATGACCGCCCTATCGCTCCATGAGTGGTACAAGCACACAAAATGGATGTTTATTTGAATGTTTAGAGGTGGCACATACAAATTTACTTGGAATGGCTATGAAATACCATATATAGGTAGGTATGGTGGACTTTCATGGAATAAACTTGGCTCAAGGATTTGGATGCACAAGTAGTACCTCTACTTAGTATGAAGCTTTGGCTAGCAAAAGGTTCTAAACAAGCACCACATGTTGGAGGATCCATAACAATATAACTTCTATGGAAATATACCCAAACATAACCATTATATTGTCTTCCTTGTCCAACTTCAACTATTTGATCATGGTTGAAAATAATTTATGGGTATTAACAATCATAAAATATGTCCAATATTGTTATTGTCAAACTTCAATAGATTTGTATGTGAAAGTTCTCTTTCTTATACTAATCATTCATGAATTGCTTGTATGACCAATATTGTTATTGTCGAACTTCAATAGATTTTACTTTCTAAACCAGATGTGAAACTACTACTAAGCATAAAGCACATTGATAATTTTAGATTTATGATATTTCATTCATTCACAATTTACTCTTAGGATATAAGTCAAGCACAAGAGTAAACATCAAAGTACTCTCAAAAGATCAAGTGAAGATCAATGAGAAGTTAAACAATTAAGTAGCTATGTCAGGAATCTCTCTCAATAAATATTTTCAGATCTGGGATTTTATTCAAACAGAAAACAAAACAAAATACACTCCAAGAACATCACATATCATGTGAATGAATAAAAAATTAGGATCAACATAGGCTAAGCGATAATTGTTGATGAAGAGAGGTGCGATGCGTAGCATCCCCAAGATTAGATGCTTCAGACTTCTTGTAATATTTACTTGGGGAGACTTGGGCATCCCTAAGCTTGAGATTTTGTGTCTCGTTAATTCCTCTCATATCACGGTTTCACCTAAATCTCAAAACCTTCATCCACACAAAACTTGAAAGGAACTCGTGAGATAGGTTAGTGCACATAAGAATAAATAAATTCTTTATGTACTGCCAAGACAACTTGCATAATAATTTTCAAATATTATATACTGTATACTATCATTTCCACAATTTATATCTATCAATACAAGTCATGAAACTATAGGGGAAGTAGCTAGCAAAACTATGACAGCAATCTTTCTAAACAGGACAGTCTGTAGCAATTAATTTAAAAAGTGCACTTCTGTAACTCTAAAAATTATGAACATTTAGGAAATGATAAAAAAATTATATGATAATATTGTCTAAGAATTTTAGAAACTTTCCACTTTCTAGTAAAATATGAAAATTCAAACACAACATCAAAAGTTTCTGTTTTTACCCAGCACACATCAAACATGTAATTCAAGCATCCTAAAAGGCAATTCTTGGAACTTTTTATTGAAAAACAAGATTATAAATAACAGAGATAAAATAATAACAAAATAAAATGACACTCCAACAAAAACTCATATTATGTGACAAATAAAAATATAGCTCTAAGTAAGATATACTGATAGTGTTGAAAACGAAGGAGGGGATGCCTTCCGGGGCATCCCCAATCTTAGACGCTTGAGTCTTCCTTGGATATTACCTTGGGGATGACTTGGGCAGACCCAAGCTTAGTGTCTTACCACTCCTCATTCTCCTCATATCGGTGTCTTGCCCAAAACTTGAAAACTTCAATCACACAAAACTCAACGGAACTTCGTGACATGGGTTAGTATAATAAAGATAGATCATTCTATTAGATACTGTCAAGACAAGATTCATAATTGTTCTCAAATAATATATACTGCATTATATCATTACCATAATTTATACCACTAAATATAAGCTATGGAAACACTAAAACAAGCAAACTATGCATGCAAAACAGAATCTGTCAAAAACAGAACAGTCTCTGAAGATCTGGATGAAATCCATATTTACCTATCTCTAAAAATTCTGAAAAATCAGGACAACGCAGAGAATTTGCATATCAAAACAGGTAAAAAATTCAGAATTCTTTGACTCTCCCGTAAAACCAGAGAAATTCTGCACTTGACGTATAAGTTTCTGTTTTTGCACAGAATCAAAGTAACAAGTATCCACACTATCTGAAATGCTTTACTTGGCACTTTATTGAAACAAAAGACACAAAACATGATTGCTACAGTAGCTTAATTGTGTTAACACACAAAAACAGAAAGTAAAATATTGGGTTGTCTCCCAACAAGCACTTTTCTTTAGAGCCTTTTAGCTAGGCATGATGATTTCAATCATGCTCACATAAAAAGTAATAATTGAAACATGCAAGAGGGCATCATGAATCACATGGCAAGCACATTTAAGTCTAACACACTTCCTATGCATAGGTATTTGGTGAGAAAATAATTTATGGGAGCAAGAATCAACCAACATAGGAAGGGAAAACAAGCATATCTTCAAGACTTTCAACACATAGGGAGGAAACTTGATATTATTGCAATTCCTAAAAGCATATGTTCGTCCCTCATAATAATTTTCAGTAGCATCATGAAGGAATTCAACAATATAACTATCACATAAGCATTCTTTTCATGATCCAGAAGTATAGAAAATTTATTACTCTCCATATAAGCAATTTTCTTCTTATTCATTGTAGTGGGAGAAAACTCAACAAAATAACTATCATGAGATGCATGATTGACCTAACCAAATTGAAAATTAAAATCATGATGACAAGTTTCATAGTTATCATTATTCTTTATAGCATACGTGTCATCATCATAATCATCATAGATAGCAACTTGGTTGTCGTAATCAATTGAAACCTCTTCCAAAATAGTGGAATCACCATTAAATAAAGTTGTGACCTCTCCAAATCCACTTTCATAATTACAATAAGATTGAACACCCTCCAAAATAGTGGGATCATTAATACCTAGAGTTGACACTCTTCCAAACCCACTTTCATTAATATAATCATCATACATGGGAGACATGCGTTCATCATAATAAATTTGCTCATCAAAAGTTGGGGGACTAAAATTATCATATTCATCAAACATAGCGTCCCCAAGCTTGTGGCTTTGCATATCATTAGCATCATGGGTATTCATAGAATTCATACTAACAATATTGCTATAATTCTCATCATTCATGGATTTCACATTAACCATTTTTATAAATTCTTCCTGTAATAATTGAGCACAATTTTCCGATCCATCATTTTCAAGAAAAACATCATAAAGGTAAAGAACTTGATGCCACATCAATTCCATTTTTTGTAGTTTTATTTTATAAACCAAACATGTGATAAACAATAAACTAAAAGATTTAATTGCAAGATCTAAAGATATACCTTCAAGCACTCACCTCCCTGACAACGGTGCCAGAAAATAGCTTGATCTCTACTACACAACTTTATTCTTGTAGACTCTGTTGGGATTCCAAGCACAGATTTTTGTAGGACAGTAGCAACTTTCCCTCAAGTGGATGAACTAAGGTTTATCAATCCGTGGGAGGTGTAGGATGAAGATGGCCTGTGTAAAACAACCCTACAATCAAATACAAGAAATCTCTTGTGTTCCCAACACACCCAATACAATGGTAAATTGTATAGGTGGACCAGTTCGGCGAAGAGATGGTCATACAAGTGCAATATGGATAGTAAATATAGGTTTTGGTAATCTGAAAATATAAAAATAGCAAGGTAGAAAGTGACAAACAGCGAGCAAAACGTTGTATTAATGCTTGTAAATAAGGACTAGGGTTCATACTTTCACCAGTGCAATCTCTCAACAATGCTAACATAATAGAATCATATGATCATTCCTCAATGTGCAAGAAAGAATCACTCCAACGTTCATATCTAGCGGAGAACATAAGATGAAATTGTTGTAAGTAGTAGAACCACCTCAAAGTTACCCAGTCCGATCAATCTATTGGGCTATTCCTATAGGTGTCACAAACAGCCCTAGAGTTCGTACCACAATATCACCTATGATACATATCAACCAATCCTAATGTCACCTAGATACTCCAATGTCACCACAAGTATACGTGGGTTAATTATTCAATATGCATCAAACAATTTCAGATTCATCATATTCAATCCAACACAAAGAACTTCAAAGAGTACCCCAAGATTTCTATCGGAGAACGTAGTATGAAAACGTGCAATCAACCCCTATGCATAGATCCCCAAGGTTAGCGGAATCCGCAAGTTGATGCCATAACATATATCAAGCGAATCAATAGAATACCCCATTCTCACTACGGCTATCCGCATGCAAGACATACATCAAGTGTTCCCAAACCCAAAGTATTCAATCCGACATAACGAGATCTAAAAGGGGAAGATTCAATTCATCACAACAAGATAACAAGGGAAAAACACCATATGATCCAACTATATTAACAAAGCACGTGATACATCAAGATCGTGACATCTCATGAACACGAGAGAGAGAGAGAGAGAGATTAAACACATAGCTATGGTACATACCCTCAGCCCCGAGGGTGAACTACTCCCTCCTCTTCATGGCCTCCACCGGAATGATGAAGATGGTCACCGGTAATGATTTCCCCCATCCGACAGGGTGCTAGAAAGGCTCCACTTGTTTTTTTCATCGATACAGAGAGTTGCGAAGGCAGAGCAGATGTTCTCTCCTTATTTTTGAGGGTTTGTGTATATATACGATTTTTCAGCGTTGGAATCACACCAGCCGGAGCCACGTGGGCCCCACAAGCCATCAGGGCGCGCCCAGGCAGGTGGGCGCACCCCGTTGGCTTGTGGCCCATAGGTGGATCTCCTCAGGTGGTTCTTCGCTCTGGTATTTCTTATTTCCTCTAGAAAAAATCATAAAAAAGTTTCGGGTGATTTCGAGAACTTTTATTTTCTGCACAAAAAACAACACCACGGTAATTCTGCTGAAAATAGTGTCATTCTGGCTTAGTTCATATAAATTGCATCAAAACCATATAAAAGTATTGTAAACATAGGAAAATATGGCATGAATACTTAATAAATTATAGATATGTTGGAGACGTATCAAACGTTCGCTACGGTAATGTTGAGATATAATAGTGGAATGTTCAAACGTAGTTTGGAGTCCCGGATGGGATACAGGACATCAGGAGGAGCTATGGAATGGTCCGGTGGTAAATATTTATATATGGTAAGTCATATTTAGGGTTCCAGAAATGTTTGAGAATTTTTGGTAGAGTACCGAGAAGTTTCTAGAAGGTTCTGGGGTTCCATCATGGGGCCCAACCACCCAGGGAGGGCCCACATGGACCGAGGGGTGGGACTACAACCCACATGGGCTGGCCACACCACTCCTGAAGGCACATGTTGTTTAAATCTAGAGATAAGGTCTTATCTCTAAATTCAGAGGGTTGTATCTAGGGATAAGATGTTATTTCCAAGTTTAAAGGGATTTCTCCCTTGTGGTCGGCCCTAGGAGGGTTTTGGATGCCCTCCCATGTCCCCCTGGCCTATATAAAGAGGGAGGAGGCAAAGGGGCAGCCACCCCTTCACCCTTGCCCATTGCCTCTCCCAACTCCTCACCTGTTTCTCCGGTACGCGCTTGGCGAAGCCCTATCAGAATTCCTCTGCCACCACCACCACCTCGCCGTTGGGCTGGTCCCGATCCCATATACCTCCTCTCCCTTGCTTGCTGGATCGAGAAGGAGAGGACACCATCGAGTTGAACATGTGCTAATCTCGGAGGTGCCGTCCGTTCGGTGCTAGATCGGATTGGATCGTGATTGGATTGCAATGAGTACGACTACATCAACCGCATTATATTGATATGTCTCCAACGTATCTATAATTTTTCATTGTTCCATGCTATAATATTATCATTCCAGGATACTTTTTGAGTATTTATTTACCAATTTATATTATTTTTTAGCACTAACCTATTGACCCAGTGCCCAGTGCCAGTTGTTGTTTTCTACATGTTTTTGGCTTTTCAGGTTTACAGTACCAAACGAAGACCAATTGCCTCGAAACTTTTATATGATTTTTTATGGACCAAAAGAAGACATGGAAGCTTCGGGAGGAGACCGGAGGCCGCACGAGGGACGCACAAGCCAACAGGGCGCGCCCAGGGGGGTCAGCACGCCCTGATGGCTTGTCCCTCCCTGGTGGGTCTCCTGACGCCATTCTCTGGCCTATAAATTCAAATATATTCCAAAACCCCTAGGGAGCATCCCGAAACACTTCTTGCACTGCCGCAAGTCTCTGTTCCGCCATGATCCCATCTGGAGCCCTGTTCCGGTGTTCTGCCGGAGGAGGGATCGATCACGGAGGGCCTCTACATCATCCTTGCTGCTCCCATGGTGATGTCTGAGTAGTTCATCACACACCTATGGGTTCGTAGTTAGTACCTAGTGTCTATCTCTCTCTCTCTTGATCTTCAATACAATGATCATCGCATCTTCGCTTTGATCTATCCGATGTAATTCTTTTGTATGGTGCGTTTGTTGGGATCCGATGAATTGTGGGTTTATGTTCTGATTATTCATGAAAAGTATTTGAGTCATCTCTGAAATACATTATGATTCTTATTGCATGATTATTATAGCTTCATAATTCTCTTTGATCTATTGATTTGCTTTGGCCAAGTAGATTGATCTTTTCTTCAGTGAGAGGGGTGCGTTGTAGTGGGTTCAACCTGACAGGTTTCTATATCCCAGTGACAAAAGGGGATAAGATACGTCTTTGTGTTGTTGCCACTAAGGATAAAATGATGGGTTTCATTCATATTAATTGAGTTTACTTTGTCTACATCATGTCATTGTTCTCCAAGCATTACTCTGTTTTACTTAATACTCTAGATGCATGCTGGATAGCGGTCGATGGGTGGAGTAATAGTAATAGGTGTAGGCAGGATTCAGCCTATTTTCTTATGGACGTGATGCCTATATATACATGATCATTGCCGTGAATATGAACATAACTATTTTCTTTTTTATCAATTGCCCAACAGTAATTTGTTTACCCACCATATGCTTCCTACATGAGAGATGCCATTAGGGAAAACTATGGCCCCTAGGTCTATTCACTTATATATTTACAAAAGCTTTCAATATCTTGCTGCCATTTATTTGTTTTTATTTTATTTTGCAATATACAATTATCTACTATTATCTACACACTTCATTTCCTTGCAAATAATGAGTCCAAGGGGATTGACAACCCTCTTGCCCGCGTTGGGTGCAAGGGTTTGCTATTTTTTGTGCGATCGCTGAAGACGGTGGTTGACCGTTACTCCTTTTGGTTTGATAAACCTTGGTTCTTAACTGAGGGAAATACTTGTTCGTATTGTGCTGCAATAACCCGTTCCTCTTCACGAAAAACCAAACGCAGATCAAATGTATCATATATTCGCTTCCACTTTTGGTCTACAAGGGTCTATAGACTCACTTTCCTGTCTCGTTGCTAGGCATCTCCATAGATAGATCTTGGGTGTTCGTAGGAATGTTTTTGTTTTCCATGCTTCGTCCCCAACAGTGGTATCGGAGTTAGGTCTACGCGTAGATGATATGCACGAGTAGAACACAAAGTAGTTGTGGGCGTTGATATTTTGATTGCTTGCCTCTATTTTTCTTATTTGGATTCAGCAGTATCGTGGGATGAAGTGGGCGGACCAACCTTAATTGTCCTCGCATAAGAGACCGGTTCTACTGACATACATGCAACTTGTATTGCATAAAAGTGGCTGGTGGGTATCCGTCTCTCCCACTTTAGTTGAATTCGATTTGACAATAGCAGTCCTTGTAGAAGGTTAAAAGGCAACTTGAATATCACCATTCTGGATTTGCGTAGGTAAGAACGGTTGTTTCTAGTTGCCCAACAAGCCACGTAAAATTTGCAAAAACAAAGTAGAGGACGTCTAACTTGTTTTTGCAGGGCATGTTGTGATGTGATATGGTCAAGACGTGATTTGATATATGTTGATGTATGAGATGAGCATGTTTTGTAATAGTTTTCATGACTTGCACGTCGAAGAGTACAACAAGTAGCAGGAGTGTCGGGTCACGATGCACACGATCACCTATGGGACCAAGGGCCCCTTTGTGGTTCGGCGGGTGTGAGGTCTAGTTGCACAAAGAGCTGAGGTCATGAGACAGCATGACGATGGGACGCTGGTGTTTTACCCACGTTCGGGCCGCTGAGAAGCGTAAAACCCTACTCCTTCTTTGGTGGATTTATCAGAGGAACACGAAGCACACGTAGCGCTCAAACCCGGCAAGGTCGCCTTCGGGGGAGCTGCTACGCGAGTACAAGTGTCCAAAAGTCCGAATCCTTAGCTAGGTTGCCTTGGGCCTCCTTTTATAGGACAAGGGGCAACCACAGGGGCAAAACAGACATTACATAGTGATTAGATAGCTAACAGTGCTATCATACCTAACTCTGGCACTTAGGACAAAATGCCATAAATGCTAGCCTAGGTGGCGAGCGGGGGTGCATCCCCGGCAAGCTCTTACCACCGCTTAGCTGGCTGTTGCTTCGTGTCTTGACACACCTCTAGACAGGCTTCAAATGGATGTAATTTGTCTTTCGGTGCGTCGCCACGTACTTAGTGAGAGCCACTTAGCCACCTGAGGGCTCGACACCGTATTGACAACTGACTGGCGTTGCGATGCGATGGAGCGGTGGCCGATCAGCTCGCACCTGCCGGGGGATGGCTTGTCGGAACTTCCTGAAGGTGCGTGCGCTTAGGCCGCCGGCAGGAGCTGGGGACGTGACTGGCGCGGTTCGGGCCCGTTCTGGGCCGTTGCGGTTGTCTTGCCGGCGTTGCTAGCCAGTGTGGGCTGCTCCTGCCGGGGCCTTGGTCTCGAATGTTGGCTTCGCCTTCTTTGATGAGCTCCTTGATCTCATGAAGAGCGGCTTCTTTGGCTTGGGCTGGTCTTGGCGGGGCGCTGCTACTACTGCCTGTGCATAAATCAAGGGCACTGGGTACCCCATTTCTAGTGCACCAAAAAGGAGCCATATGGTTGTCTTTAATCTATTGTATGACCTGCATGTCAATCATTAAATGCCATGTAATTGCTTTACTTTATTGCTATGAGTTAGCAATAGTCGTAGAACCAATAGTTGGTGGAGACAACCACATGACAGCATGATGATGGAGATCATTTCGGTGCTTTGGGGATGGAAATCAAAACCACAAGATGATGATGGCCATATCATTTCACATATTGATTGCATGTGATGCTTATACTTTTATGCATCTTATTTTCCTTAAGACGACGGTAGCAATATAAGATGATCCCTTCACTTAATTTTAAGATAAAAAGGTGTTCTCCCTAAGTATGCACCGTTGCAAAAGTTCGTCATTTCAAAACACCTCGTGATGATCGGGTGTCATAGACTCTTCATTCACATACAATGGGTGTAAGATAGTTTTACACATGGAGAGTACTTGGGTTAAACTTGACGAGCCTAGCATGTACAGACATGGCCTCGGAACACGGAGGACCGAAAGGTCGAACATGAGTCATATAGTAGATATGATCAACATGGAGATGTTCACCATTGTAACCACCCCATCTCACGTGATGATTATACGTGGGTTGCGGAATTTCGATCATGTATCAGCTAGAACACTTGAGGGATGTTGATTTAAGTGTCAGTTCATTAGTAATTTGATTAACTAAACTAATTATCATGAACATAGTCAAATTTTGTTTGCAAAAATATGTTGTAGATCAATTGCTCGCGTTGTAGCTCCCCTGAATTTTAATGCATTCCTAGAGAAAGCTAAGTTGACAGATGATGGAAGCAATTATGTAAACTAGGTCCGTAATCTAAAGGTTATCCTCATTGCTGCACAGAAGGCTTATGGCCTTGATGCACCGCTTGGTAAGCCACAATACCCTAAAAATCTGGACGCTATGAATGCCTGGCAAACATGTTCTAATGACTACTCGATAGTTCAGTGCACCATGCTTTACGGCTTAGAACATGGGCTCCAAAAACATTTTGAACACCATGGGGCATATAAGATGATGGAAGAGCTAAAATTGTTATTTCAAGCTCACGCCCATGGTCCGAGTTATGAGACCTGTGACAAGTTCTTTGGCTGTAATATGGTGGAGAACAACTCAGTCAGTGAGCATGTACTCAGAATGTCTGGGTACTACAATCGCTTGAATCAGTTGGGAGTTAATCTTCCCGATGAAGCAGTGATTGACAGAGTTCTCTGGTCACTGCCACCAACCTTTGAGAGCTTCATGATGAACTATAACATGGAAGGAATGGAGAAGACGATCCTAGAGCTATTTGCGATGCTTAAGGCCGTGGAGGTAGAATTCAAGAAGGAGCAACAAGTGTTGGTGGTCAAAAATACCATTAGTTTCAAGAAAGGCAAGGGAAAGATGGGAAACCTTAACGAAGAAAGGGAAGCTAATTGCCGCTCCCGCGAAGAAACCCAAGGTAGGACCCAAACCCGAGACTAAGTGCTTCTATTGCAAGGGTAATGGTCACTGGAAGCGGAACTGACCCAAGTACTTCGCAGATAAGAAGGCTGACAACGTCAACAAAGGTATATTTTTATACATGTTCACTGGAAGCGGAATTGATGTGTACCTTACCAGTGCTTGTAGTAGCGGCTGGGTATTTGATACCAGTTCAGTTGCTAATGTTTGTAACTCGAAGCAGGAGTTGAGGAATAAACAGAGACTGGCTAAGGATGAGGTGACGATGCGCGTTTTAAATGGCTCCAAGGTTGCGGTGATCACCGTTGGCACCCTGCCTCTAGGTCTACCGTCGGTATTAGTTTTAAACATAAATAATTGTTATTTGGTGACTGCGTTGAGCCTGAACATCGTATCTGGATCTTGTTTATTTCGAGACGGTTATTCATTTAAGTCAGAGAATAATGGATGTTCTATTTATATGAATTATATCTTTTATGGTCATGCACCCAATGTGAATGGTTTGTTCTTATTGAATCACGGTCGTATTGATACACATGTTCATAACATTGATGCCAAAAGATGCAAAGTTAATGATGATATTACCACATACTTGTGACACTACCGCTTAGGTCATATTGGTGTAAAGCGCATGAAGAAACTCCATGCTAATGGACTTTTGGAATCACCTGATTATGAATCATTTGAAACATGTGAACCATGCCTCATTGGCAAGATGACAAAAACCCCATTTTCTGGTACAATGAGTGGGCAAGTGACTTGTTGGAAATAATACATACTGATGTATGCGGTCCAATGAGTGTCGAAGCGCGTGGTGGATATCGTTATTTTCTTAGCTTCATGGATGATTTGAGTAGATATGGGTATATTTACTTAATGAAACACAAGTCTAAAACATTTGGAAAGTTCAAGCAATTTTTGAGTGAAGTTGAAAATCATTGTAACAAGAAGATAAAATTTCTACGGTTTGGCCATGGTGGTGAATATCTGAGTTGCACGTTTGGTACACATTTAAGACAACGTGGAATTGTTTCATAACTCACGCCACCTGGAACACCACAGCGTAATGGTTTTTCCGAACATCGTAATCATACTCTATTGGATATGGTGTGTTCTATGATGTCTCTTACTGATTTGCCACTATAGTTTTGGGGTTATGCATTAGCGACATCCGCATTCACTTTAAACGGGGTGCCGTATAAATCCGTTGAGACGACACCGTATGAGTTATGGTTTGGCAAGAAACTTAAGCTGTCGTTTCTTAAAGTTTGGGGGTGCGATGCTTATGTTAAGAGGCTTTTGCCTGATAGGCTCGAACCCAAAGCGGAGAAGTTTGTCTTCATAGTATACCCCCAAGAAACAATTGGGTATACCTTCTATCACAAATCCGAGGGCAAAATCTTTGTTGCTAAGAATGGATCCTTTCTAGAGAAGGAGTTTCTCTCGAATGAAGTGAGTGGGAGGAATGTAGAACTTCATAATTTTATTGAACCATCAATTGAATTAGAGAGTAGCGCATCCCATAAAGATGTTCCTGTGATGCCTACAATAATTGAAGAGGAAGCTAATGATGATGATCATGAAACTTTGGGTCAAGTCACTACTGAACTTTGTAGGTCGACAAGGACACGTATAACCCCTGAGTGGTACGATAATCGTGTCTTGGAAGTCATGTTGTTAGATAACAGTGAACCTACGAACCATCAGGAAGCAATGATGGGCCCGTGTTCTGAAAAATGGCTAGAGGCCATGAAATCTGAGATAGGATCCATGTATGAAAACCAAGTATGGACTTTGGAAGACTTACCCGACGACCGTCAGACCATTGAGAACTAATGGATCTTTAAGGAGAAGACATATGCTGATGGTAATGTCATCGCCTATAAAGCTCGACTTGTTGCAAATGTTTTCCAACAAGTTCAAGGAGTTGACTACGATGAGACTTTCTCACTAGTAGCGATGCTAAAGTCTGTTAGGATTATGTTAGCAATTGGTGCATTTTCGATTATGAAATCTGGCATCTGGACGTCAAAACCGCGTTCCTTAACGGTTTCCTTAAGTAAGAGTTGTATATGATGAAGCTGGAAGGTTTTGTCGATCCTAAGGACGCTAATAAGGTATGCAAGCTCCAGCGATCCATTTATGGACTAGTGCAAGCATCTCGGAGTTGGAATCGTCGCTTTGATGAGGTGATCAAAGCTTTTAGGTTTATACAAGTTTGTGGAGAAGCTTGTATTTACAAGATAGTGAGTGGGAGCTCTATAGCATTTCTAATATTATTTGTGGATGTCATTTTGCTGATTGGAAATGAAAGCACAACTTCTCCCTAGGTGGTTTTGGTAATTATAACAACATCTATTTCATTGGACTAGTGATTCTACCAAGTATATTTCAGGAAAAGTTTAATGAATGGATTGGCAAAGGATTGTGTGGAGATCCCCTAGATGCAAGGAACATCTATTGGCAACAAGCTTCAAGACTCTACATTTTGCATTTTGTGAGAAATCACATTTGAGTTCATAGGAAAGCTAATACTATTAAAAGGGGGTGAGGTATCCATGATGATCTGGTTGCTCAAGTGCTTAGAGTTAGCCACCAAAAATACTCATAAATTCTCCCACAAAAATACTCTTTCTAAACCCTACCACTCAAATTCGGTGGCACCAATATTTCCAAATCGGCCCTACCGAGTTTCACCCTAGACAGACCCTAAGCCAAACCCTAGTGTCTCGGTGACACCAAGTCCTTTTTGGTGAAACCAAAACCAGTGACCAACTCTCGGGTATCCTATTTCTAAAAATCGGAATTTCTGATTTTTGCAAATCGGTTCCACCGAGTTTGGGTAACTGCCTATGTCAGCCAAATCGGACCCACCGAGATTTATATATCGGTCTCAACGAAACGCCAAAAGTTGACACATTTTGCATTTGTCGGTGCAACCGAGTTCTTGCTTCGGTTTCACCGAGTTGGGCAATAATGTTGTAACGGTTGGATTTTTGGATATGCCTATATATACCCCTCCACCTGCCTCTCACTCGCAGAGGAAGCACTCAGAACAGACCAACTCTTGCCCCATCCATTTTCTGAGAGAGAACCACCTACTCATGTGTTGAGATTAAGATCTTCCACTCCAACCATATGAATCTTCATTTCTAGCCTCCCTAAGTTGCTTTCCACCCAATCAACCTCTTCTACCAAGCCAAATCTATGAGAGAGTGATTGTGTGTTGAGGAGACTATCTTTTGAAGCACAAGAGCAAGGAGTTCATCATTCTTACCGCATTTATAACCTTTTGCAGAGTGGTGTCTCCTAGATTGGTTAGGTGTTGCTTGGGAGCCTCGGCCTTCGTGTGTGGAGTTGAACCAAGAAGTTTGTAAGGGCAAGGAGATCACCTACTTTGTGAATATCTACCCTGAGTGAGGCTAGTCCTTCGTGGACGTAAGCCATGATGGAATAGATGAGGTTGCTACTTCGTGGACCCTTTTGGGTGGAGCCCTCCATGGACTCTCGCGACCGTTACCCTCCTTGGGTTGAAGTCTCCATCAACGTGGACGTATGATAGCACCACCTATCGGAACCACGGGAAAAATATTCATGTCTCCAATTGCGTTTGATCCTTTTATTCCCTATACTTATATGTGCTTGTCTTTACCTTCCTATGCTATACTATAAGACTTGCATGTGTAGGGTGTGCTTGACTTGATATAAATTGCTAAAACTTGCCAACATCTTAAATTGGGAAAAGGCTAGATTTTTAATTTGGTCAAGTAGTCTAATCACCCACCTCTAGACATACTTTGGATCCTATAAGTGGTATCAGAGCTTTCATCTCCATTGCATTGGTTTCACAACCTAGGAGAATATGGCGTCCAGTGAGGGAAATTACCACCGTAGAGGACCATATTTTGATGGTACAAACTTTGCTAGTTGGAAGCATAAAATAAAATTGCATATTCTTGGTCATAACCCCGCCATTTGGGTTGTTGTTCGTGTGGGATTGCAAGGTGAATTCTTTGGTGATGGAAAGGAAAAGGATTGTGAAGCGACCGCGGAAGATTGAAGATGTTACAATACAATGCTCAAGCTTCTGACATTCTATTCAACTACCTATGCCCCGAAGATTTCAACAAGATAAGCCGTCTTGAGAATGCAAAGGAAATTTGGGATAGTTTGGTTGATATGCACGAAGGTACCGAATCTATCAGGGAATCTAAGTTGGATATGCTACAAAGTCAACTTGACAAATTCAAGATGAAGGATGGTGAAGGAGTGGCGGAAATGTACTCTAGGATTACTCTCAACACACATGAGACACCAGCTTAAGAAGTGAAGAGATGACTGACAAATTCATCATCAAGAAGATCCTTAGAGCCTTGGATGGAAAGTATGACACCGTGTGCACATTGATCCAAATGATGCCAAACTACAAAGAATTCAAGCCTACGGAAGTCATTGGAAGGATTGTTGCTCACGGAATGTCACTCAAGGACAAAGAAGAACTTCACACCAAGTCAAGCGGTGCATACAAAGCTACAAGTGACACTCCCACTACTTCAAGTGACAACCTTGTTACCAATGAAGAGATAAGCCTCATGGTCAAAAAATTCAACAAATTCTACAAGAATAGAGGCAACGAGAGAAGCTCCAACTCAAGATATGAAGAGAATCGTTCCTCTAGTCATGACCGAAATTGTTATACTTGTGGAAGGCCCGGACACTATTCCAATGTGTGCACGACCCCCCACAAGAGAAGATAAGAGTCTCCTAGAAGAAGAAGCTCAAGAGATGAGTCACCTCGTAGAGAGAAAATGAGTAGAGAAGATCGCTATGAACGAAGACCCTCCGAGAGAAGCAAGGACTCAGAAAAGAAGGACAAGTACACCAAGGGCTACACAAGAAGAAGACATCAAGCTCATGTTGGTGAATGGGTTTCCGGCTCCGATTCCGACAACCAATCCGAGAGAAGCTACCACTCCAACTCCGACTATAGTCGAGAGCAAGGTGTTGCCGGTCTAGCACTCGTATCCTCGAATTCCTATGACATATTTGATTCACCAAATGAAGGAAGTGGAAGTTGATTCATGGCTAAAGGCCCCAAGGTATCACACCCTAAATACATTGACTTTAATAGTGATGAGGATGACTTACTAGGAGATGATGACATGCTCTTTGATAAAACTAGTGATATTAGTCAAAATGAAGTTGATAATAATCATGCTAGTCAAGATAAGACATGTGATGATGATAAGAAGGAAATTGAGCGTCTAACTAAAGAACTGAACACTCTTAAGTTAGCTCATGAATCTACTCAAGAATATCATAGAGAGCTCTTAAGAACTCATGAGAAGCTATGCATCGAGAAGCTAAATTTAGAGCAAGAGCATGAGTTTCTTAAAGCTATCAATGACGATCTTCGAAAGAAGAGTTCTTATTATCTAGCCAAACGATTACTCTTGTCTACCTTTGTTCCACAAGTTAAATCTAAGCAAACTATTAACAAAGGCAAGAAAGGTTCTTCATCTAGTAACAACAACACTAATGCTAAATCCAATGATGTTGTTCCGTGTACTTCTATTGATTCCACTAATGATTCTCTTAGCCAAGTTACACTTGAGCATGAAAAATATTTATTGAAAGAAATTATAGAAAAAAGTTTCTACAAGAGCCTTGCCGGAAGTAAGGAATTTGAGGAGCTTGTGCGGAAGCAAGGATGGCACCAGAAGAACCAAGGCATTGGCTATTTCAACGCTAATGGAGTTGAATGGGAAGAAGGTCAATACCACAAGATGAAGTTTTTCACCCCAAAAGGAGAAGTATGATCCTACTCTCCCTAAGGTAACAAAATCTAAAGATGACCTTGCACCACAAGACCACAAGCTCAAGGGTAAGGAGAAGCTTCAAGAAGACATTGACTCGTTTGAAGAAGAATCCCAAGCTATGGTCAAGTGGTTTCCCAAAGCTACTACAGGCTCTATTTCAACAAGTGCTACTTCAACTCCAAGGATCCCTATCAAGTTGATGTGGGTCCCAAAGAAGAAGAACTAGAGAAGTTCTTGAGGGGTGACTCCGCCAACAAAATTCACTCACATTCATCGTTGGCAAGAACTAATGCAATCAACTCCAACCTTATGCAATAGTTCAAGGAGTCACAAATCCCTCATTGATAAGCAAGGGACAAGGTAATTAATGAATCAATGGACATCATATTACATGTGTTTCACTTCATGTCAACACTGAGCATCCACTACTACAACACTTACATGAAGTCTTCAATGACAAAACCAATGGTTAGTTTGTCCCTCTTAGGGGGGATGTCACATCAAGAGGGAGCTTTACTCTAAGACTTGAGTCAAAGCATATCTTAAGATCTGAACACATTGAAAGCTTTATGTAAAAGTGGCAACCCCACTTGTGCTTAATCGATGAGGATGACCTATGATGAAGTAATATTACTTGGATCCTAAGTCAATATACTCATACACTACTAGGAGAAAGCCTACTAGTAGCGCTTGAAATACCTATAGCAGTAGCGCTGGGTCCAGCGCTACTACTATCGCGCTACAGCTAAGTGGTAGTAGTAGCGCTGGTTAGTGCACCGCTACTGCTAAGCATTGTTACCAGTAGCGCTGCGCTGACCAACGCTACTGCTAACTATCTGTAGCGCTGCAGAATGGCAAGTGCTGCTGTTAATCCAGCGCTGCCGCTAGATGCCTTCCAGCGCTGCTGCTAGTATTCCTGCTTTCACAAATTACATTCCCCTCTACGTATTTGTGCATGCTCTATAAAGTAATAATTATTGTGACAACAACTACATTTAGATTAAAGTGCATGGATGGAAGTGATCATGTTGAGTTAGAGGAAAATATGATGTTGCGATGCAACATCATATTTTCCTCTAACTCAACATGATCACTTGCATCCATCCACCTTAATCAAATATATGTCATATAACTCAACATCATCTTACTCATCTAACAACTCATCATCATCTTAATCATATCAAGTTAAAATCTCATAAAACAGAAAAACATCATAATAGTAATCATCCTAATCGATCATACAAGTTAACTAAACTTCTCTCTCATAGGACCTAGTCGTCCCTCCTAGGTAAAATGACATAAAACAGAATAACACCTATGTCTCCATGATGAAGCAAAGATATCCAACAGTCTCCAACTTGTGGCTTGCGATCCTTCTTTATTTGTCCCCATGCTTCAATTTGGAGCCGTCTTGGTGGTTTGCGCTCAGTCGAGTATGCAAAAGAGAACTCGGGCTGGAAGGGGCTTTTAATTGTCATATTACCTTCGGGTTGCATCAACACAGTCACAACTTCATTTGGTAGTTTCTGTTGAAGAACATAATAGTAGCCTAGTTAGCAATGTAATCAATACCATTTATGCAATAGTAGTGTGCTTAATTAGCAACTCTTACCAAGATATTTCGGCGAATGTCATCCGCCCTCAACCTAAGCACTAGTGTCCTGTACAATGTATAATTTGGGCCAGTTCCCAAATTATACGGGAAGATCTCCCTACCAACTAGGACACCAATAACAAATTGATAAGATCACCCTTCTCCTCCCAAGTTACTTGTGATCCATAAGTGTAGTATGTCGTGTCAATTATTTTCTGTGTTTCACTCGAAGAAACGAAATAAGCTGTAAATTATAAATTAACAAATTTAGTATGGATGAACACCAACTATTTTTAAATATATAATGCAAATTACTTGACAAATATGCATGGTTGATAAACTCACATGGAGGTAAAACAGGAAGCATATCGACATCCACCCAAATGTCGATGATACCTTCAATACGATCTTCAGGACGAAGATCGAAGGTTATTTCCATATCCTCCTTAAATCCATATGCCTTGCAAAGATCTTCCCAATTTGAGCATCCTAATTCTGTGTTATTCTCTGCATTCATTACTTTGACCAGAAATGTGTGACCATGTTTAGTCCTCAGGTTGACACGTTGAAGCAAAGAAACAGAAGTCATGCTTAATTATAAAAAAACAGTTGTCATCGTTGCGTACCGTAGAAATATCGAAGTCCTCATAAAGCTTCATGGTGAAGAACATGCCGTCTCGCAACCCAGGCTGGTCGCAAAGACCCTTATCTTCGCCGCAGATTTCACACACTTGGATCCTATCGTCGTCATCAGACGACTACATTTCCTGTGTTCATGATTCAAAAAGTACGGCATGACCATTGCTAATGTAAGACATATTGAGCAATAACATACACACATGTCCAAATAGACCTAATTCAATATCGGTTGACTTTCGGTCCGTCGAGGCTTTCCTTAAATAACTCTCATGTCTCATGGTGTGTTGGTCCGCACTCTCTCACACTGATATGGTGGTGTATATATTGGTGGACACTCTCACACACTAATAGTTCGACCGTCGGTGATGGGCGTACTCCCTCTTCTCTCCTTGCGCATTATACCGAGGTATATATCACAAGAAGAGAAGAGGAAGAAACGCCCCCCACTACAAAAGTCGGGATTCCTCCATCAAGAACACACATGAAAGTCATACAAGGAGCAACGACAGACTGAAAGTCGCACACGCATTATAGCAATATAATATCACTAATACAATTATAATGAACTCGAATATAATATCACTAATACATTTATAATGAACTTGAATATAATATCACTAATCCAGTTAATAATGCATCATCAAATATTAACTAATACATCTCGAATATTATCATATAAGATCACTAATACAGATCGAATATCCTAGAATCCAAAGTGGAGGACGGTGAACTCGGTTCACTAGCGGTCTCTAAGTCGCTGACGGTGGACACCCAAAGATAAGGAACCATCACCGGATCATAACTTGGGTGAGATCCCTGAAGAACCTGCCAGGTATTGGAGAACCTGGCGTCCAACGCCGCCATGTAGCGACGGACATGCTCGTCCTCTTCCCTGACACGGTGACGTACCACCTCCGCGGGGGCCCACTGCCTCTGCACCGAAAGTAGCCCACGCGACCGCCACTAAAGAAGCTCCGGGTCGACGACAAGACCAGGATTCCTCACCAAGCTCCGAGCCCGGGAAGGTAGCACCTCCCAGTGCCAGCCCGGCGGAGCCCAGTCCCGGACATCGCGCCTCTCAAGGATGTCGACGCCGACTCGACGACGACGAGGGTGCAGGCCAGGCATCGTCGACGTCGAGACAAATTCCTATGAGAACATTTTCTTATCGTTTAATGTTTTGCTATTTCAGTAATGCTTAATTTCTTAAACTCATTTTAGACTCATTTTTGACTCGGTTTTCCGGAATGCCGTTTCCCAGCAAATCCCGGCACTCGATATGCCTACTTTCTAGCACAAGTCATGCCAAAATTTCGACATGACCTTTGCTAAAAAGTGGACATATTGAGCGCCTGAAATTCACCGGAATGGAAATGAATCAACATTCCGGCGAAACATAGGCCACTCGGATCATTTGGGAACTTGGGCACAATTATATAGAGCCAGTTTTCATTTGAAAAAAAATCCTATTTCACATTTTCATTTCAAAAAAATCCTATTTCACATTTTCATTTCAAAAAAATACTAAAACTATCCTAGTTCTAACACTAACATCTATCCATCCATCCTAGTTCTAACCCTAGCTAGTTACTAAAACTAAATTCAATGCAATAGGGGAGGGAGGGAGGGATGGAGGGAGAGGGTCAGAGGAAGAGGGTGGGAGGGAGGGATGGATGGAGGGAGGAGGGAGGGAGGGAAGTGGCCGGAGGAGGAGAAGGGGCGGTGGCCGGAGGAGGAGGCGGTGGCCGAAGGAAGGAGGGTGAGGGTCGGGGGAGGAGGGTGAGGGCCGGGGGAGGAGGGTGAGGGCCGGGGGAGGAGGGAGAGACGAGGGTGGGGGCGAGGAGGAGGCCTACCACAATGGAGGAGACGGCGGCGCGGCAACGGGGGCAACGGCGTCGCGAGCGAGAGGGAGAGTGAGCAATGCGGGCGAGGGGAAGAGGATAGGGTACATTAGCTGTAGCGCTTTTAGTAAAAGCGCGCTACCAATAAGATTTTATTAGTAGCGCTTTTTTGCGGGGAGCGCTGCTACTACAAATAGTGGCGGTGGGCTCGTCAGTTCCCGCTTAGCAGTAGCGCTCTTTATGTTTCCAGCGCTACTGCTAAGCATTTACTTGTAGCGCTTCCACAAGACAGCGCTACTGCTTATTACCAGCAGCGATTGTTATTTTCCAGCGCTACTAATAGTGTCCTGCCTATAAGGTTTTTCCTAGTAGTGATATATAGATGACTCCGTCATTGCCAAAGTGCTTGGTAGATACTAGAGTGGTTTTGCATGTTTGCCATATTTTATTTGACATCTTATTGTGTGAGCATGTTGGTATGCATATTTTTTCCTTCATTCGAGGATGTCCAATTGTTGTTATTTGGCTTTTATTTTTTTGGCCAAATGGATGTACAAGAATGCCTAAGTACCCCCTCTAGCTATCTATGCTTTATCGTCTCAAATTCTATTCATGCTACAACACAAAATTTGAGCAAGCACTTTTCGGACCCTCTCTATGAGGAGCACTCGGAGTTCCGTCTTGACAAGGGCTCTCTTCCAAAACCTCCCATGAGCCACTTGGTGTAACCAACTCTCAAAACTCAGTACCACCGAAGCACTAAAGTTGATCTTAGTTTTCAATCTCGGTATCCCCGATCTTAAAATCGAGGCATCACCGAGTTGCTTTGTCCTGAGGCAGTTAAGCATCTCAGTGGAACCGAAATTTTCAGTTCGGTGTCACCGACAGCAGGTGGGTATATATATCCCGCGGATCCGAACTTTGAAATTAATCTTCAAACGACGACCCCGCACCCCACAGCTGCCGCCTCTCGTGTCCACGGACGTTCTACCTTGCGTCCCGTGCACCCTTGCCGTAGGAGTCCGCCGCCGTCAATGGGAATCCTCCACGCCATTGCCACCGTAGTAAAGTCTTCACCGAACTAGGGTAAGACTTTGACCCCTTCTGTGCTCCAACCACCGATTCTTGCGCATTAGGATGAGTTCCACCTCTTGCCACGATTTGCAATGCATCTATCCACGAGAAAATCTAGTAAGATTAGGCGAACGTAAAAATTTAGGTTTAGGTTTCCGCCATACGTGTCTTAGAGTCATCGAGTGGAAACGGATTGGTGTCACCGATCCGGGTTTTAGGGTTTCTGAGAACATTCTCGGTGAGACCGAATCACTTTTTGGTGAAACCGAAAACTGTGACCAAGTTTCTTTTAAAGAGATTGTTTATCTGGGATGCTCCGAAAATTGAAACTCGCTGGAACCGAAACCCATACTGTGGAAATCTGAAACTAAGACTTTGAGTTCAAATTTTGGAAAAGCCTCTGTAATTTTGTGATGCTCATCTATTCCACTCCTCTACATCTATTCACAAGGTCATATTTCAGCTATGTTAGTGGCCCTGAATGCTTTCAAAGAGCCAAGTGCAGAACTTGATGCTGGCACTAATCCAGAAGCTAGCTCTTCAGAGGACCCAGGCACCCCCAACTCACACGGCTTGCCCAAGGCAGCCACCAGGGCCAGGAGGAAGTTGAATTCAGATGAGGAGGATGAAGATTTCATCCCAGATGATGCTACTTCCAAGAGGAAGACTGTCAGGAAGGAGTATGGCAGTTCAAATGCAATTAAAGCTCCTGAGACAGCCAAGAGAAGAATGACACTTACACTTGAGAACATCAGTTCTTCTAAGCAAGCAAAGTCTATGGAAAAGAAGCCAACCAAGAAGAGAGAGAGGAAGCAGACCATTCATGTGCAAAGAAGGCCAACCTCCATGGTTAGAACTCCTGAGCAGAGTGAAGAGGAAGAGGAAGAACCAGCTGCTAACCCACCTCCTTCCAAGCAAAGGAAGCTCATGGCTGATGCTATGCCTAGCAAGCCACCCTCTAAGGCAAAGCCCTCAGCTCCCAAGGCCAAGCCAACTGCTGCCAAGCCCAAGAGGACTACTAGAGACATTCCAGCTGCTGACAAGAACAAGGGTTCTACATCCAGGGATGCTACTAAAGAAGATGAGGAAGTTGCTATTTGGAGGAAGATGAGACCTCACCTGCCAGACCATAATGATGATCATCCAGTGGCAGAGAATATGAAGGAGAGAAAGGATCAAGGGCTCAGGAAGTGGAGAGTTGTTGATCCATATGCTATCAGGAGAAGGACTGTTGTAGATGCTCGCTTCCACACTAAGGAGCAACAAGATTTCTATGAGACTGTCTTGTTAGACAAGAGTCCAGTTGTCAGTGACATGAGATGCGTTGATTGGAAGTTCATCAAGGAGACTGAAAACTACTTCCCTCATATGCTAGAGAATTTCAAGGCCATTGATATTGATGCTTTTGTTGGCAAAGAGTTGACAGCTTGGAATGATGAGATGATCATGCAATTCCATTCCACAGCTCATTTCTATCCAGATGGAAAGATTGTATGGATGACTGAGGGCACCAGATACCAATCAACAGTTGATGAGTGGGCTACCATCTTAGGAGTCCCAGAGGTGCAGGATGGTGATCTTGAGGTTTATGCTGAGGCCAAGATGAACCACAATTCCATGGACAACATGTATAACCCTATTCCTAGAGCATATGTGAAGACACACAAATTTGGCTCAGTGTATTTCTGGCAAGCAGGTCTGCCTACTACCAATACTATCATGAGGCATACTTTGATGCCAAAGTCAGGAGATGACAAGATGATTAGAGGCTATTCCATCAACATGCTGCATCATGTGGATAGCCACACCAGAATTAGGGTGATGGATTTGATTGTAGAGACAATCAAGTGGACAGCTGCTGACCAGAAGAGGTCATGCGGATATGCTCCGTACATCCAAATGCTTATCAATTCCAAAGTTGGGAAGAGCCAATATCTGCTTGATCAACCACACCTGCCCCTACAGACGGAGTTTGACGACAATGTTGTGGTGATGGATCCAAGTCCTCCCACTTCATCCACTGCACATGCCCAGATTGAGGAAGAGGCCAGGGCTAAAGCTGCTAGAGCCACTAGTGCTCCTATGTCGAGGACAAAGAGTGATCAAAAGGCATATCTCATAAGCACTATCCAAGGGATGGAGAAGAACGTGAGTGAAATCCTCAAGAACCAGAAGAGCCTTGAGAGTATTATGGAAACAAAGTTTCATGATTTGGAAAACGAGGTGACTGAGCTGACCACCATAGTCGATGCTTTGAAGAAGGAAGTGGATGCAGTGCCTAGCCCCAGCTCCAGTTCTAGTGATGATGATGACAGTCCTCCTCTCCGGACTCACACTCAGGTCGGATCTTCCGCCATGCCAGTTCCAGAGATGAGACCATCTTCATCAGCAGCAGCATCAGCTCCATCAGCTCCCTCAGCACCAACAGTATCCACTCCACCCCCTCAGAGGACTTCAGTAGAAGCATTCTTGGACGCTGTTCTTTCGATATCTTCCACGGCCAACGGAGCTGCTTCACCATCTCATGGAGGAGATTGATCCCAGAGTGACGCTTAGCTCTATCCCTTCGAGAGTTTTGGTAACTTGTTGCCAAAGGGGGAGAAGTGTTATAGATCATAGGGCTTCGAGAGAGAGTGTTGATTTTTGTTTTCTCTCTTCGTTCTAAAAGCATTTGGTTTATCGTGTGGATGTCCCAAAAACTTCAGCGTGTTTGATCATACGCTTTGTGATTGATGCTACTATTTCCTATATTTGTTATGTTTATATGATGATCATTCACTCATGTTTGGTTTTATGTGCATTGCAATCTATTCATATCAGTTATGTTCACCACCAAGATGTATCTGACATGAAAGAGTGACCCGTGATCCTAATTGATTATGCATTTGCATTCAAACGCAAATTTAAAATAGTGCACAAATTTAGGGGGAGCTCTTGATTATCACATACTTCTCAAAGCGACGATTCTATTCATTGTTTATATCCCTATCGAAGCTTTGATCTATATGTTGTCATCAATTACCAAAAAAGGGGAGATTGAAAGCACAACTTCTCCCTAGGTAGTTTTGGTAATTAATAACAACATATATTTCATTGGACTAATGATTCTACCAAGTATATTTCAGGAAAAGTTCAATGAATTGATTGGTAAAGGATTGTGTGGAGATCCCCTAAATGCAAGGGACATCTATTGGCATCAAGCTTCAAGACTCTACATTTTGTATTTTGTGAGAAATCACATTTGAGTTCATAGGAAAGCCAATACTATTAAAAGGGGATGAGGTATGCATGATGATCTGGTTGCTCAAGTTCTTAGAGTTAGCCACCACAAATACTCATGAATTCTCCCACAAAAATACTCTGTCTATACCCTACCACTCAAATTCCGTGCCACCAATATTTCCAAATCGGTCCTACCGAGTTTCACCCTAGACAGACCATATGCCAAACCCTAGTGTCTCGGTGACACCAAGTCCTTTTTCAGTGACACCGAAAACAGTGATCAACTCTCAGGTATCCTATTTCTAAAAATCGGAATTTTCGATTTTTGCAAATCAGTTCCACCGATTTTGGGTAACTGCCTAGGTCAGCCAAATCGGACCCACCGAGATGTATATATGGTCTCACCGAAATGCCAAAAGTTGCCACATTTTGCACTAATAAGTTGTCGGGGTACGACGATCTATGGGGCTAGAAAGAACACTATAGTGGTTCGACAAGGGAGAACCTTTGGCGCAAAGAGCATCACAGGACCATGCGTGCAAGAGGGTTTAGAAACCTTCGGGCCGCCGGAGCGTAATACCCTATGTCGTGGTTTTGTCGCGGCAGATGTCCTCGTGAAAGGACTTAGGTGTGAGGCCATCGCCGCTAGGTGGCGAGTCAAAGGGGTTGATCGGGAACGAGAGACGAGTTTACCCAGGTTCGGCCCCTCCGATGGAGGTAATAGCCTACGTCCTGCTTTGTGTGTATTGATGATGATCTCGATCACAAGGGTGTGGAATCGCTAACCTAGATCTTGAGGGCTTGTAACTTAACCTTTTCGGCCCTAGGGACTCACCTTTATATACAGGTCGAGACCCTAGGCTTTACAACAGAGTCTGAGTCACATTACAACTCGTAACATATTATGTCTCTAACACGCCTTGCCTCTCAAGCAAGGAATCATCTAGCGTATTCTGCCTTGTTGGCCTTGAGCCGCCGTCTTCACGTGCTTGGACCGCTCGGCGACTTAGTTAGTAACCGCCTTGCTTGCCTTGTCTTCAATGGCACGATCCATCTTGAGTATAATTCCAGAGCCGCCATTACATTGACCTGGCCCAATAGGGAGGGTTATACCGTGGGGTTATATCCCCGACAGTAGGCTCCAAATTGATTTGAATTCATTCAAGTCAATCTTCACTATTTATCTTGGCGACTTATGTTCGTCTTTGTCCATTGTCTTCTCCAGATCACAAAACGTGGCTTTGTAATTTCCTTATCTTCCTGTGGATAACATCACTCGCCAGTAAATCTGTAATTTACTGATGATGTCACTCACCGGAAATCCAGGGATTAAATGATGACATCACAATGAATCTTTGTGCATATCTGTTGGATCCGAAAATCGAGGCGCCATTTATCCCGAAAATCAAGGCGTCTCTTGCTTCGAAATTTTTACTGTGTCTCCTCTTTTCCTGTGCCGACCTTTATTTCCCTGCCTTATATACCACAGAAAATCCTCAGATTCACTTTTCACCTCTCCTCTTTACATGTTCTTCCTCGAGCTCGAGCTTCGCTGTACCGCCGCTGCAGTCTACTCATCGCCGTTCGTCCTTTGCAAGGACTGCATCACCTCTCCAGCTCCGTCAGGATCCGACAGGCCACCTTCGCCATCTTTCGTAGTCGTCAGGTAAGTCATTCGCTTCCTCATAGATCTGCTCGAGCCCGCCGTAGTTCGTTAGAGTTCGTCGCAGTTCATAGTTTCTCCATTATTACTGCTATCTTAGGCATAGTTTTAATGAGCTTCCTCCATAGAAACATAGCGGCTTGATCCATGGCACCATCTGATACTTGACGAATATAGATCTCTGTCTTGAAGTCATGATTTAGGTCACCACTGTTCCGGTACTTCATGGCTAGGTTTAGCAATTATTTCTCTTATTTTATTAACCTTTTGTAGATCTATAACCACAATTTCTCTGCTATAAACTTGTTTGTTTTTGGACTTAGCACAAAATCAAAGATCGCTGATCACCATAAGTCGCCCTTACATCTGCCGGCTCATTTGTGTAGATGTAATTCACCATATGATTAACTGTTGTATTAAAACACTGGCTCCTCATACGGAGGCTTATCCATTGTAAATAATTAGGCCGTCTTATTTCTAACCATAAGCTTAAACCGCCCCTTTTACTTTATTCAGGCAACCCATTATGTCAAAATCCACCACCTGCAATTGGGTGCCTTTCCAAGTTTCTGAATCTATACTTAAAGATGACCAAGATCAAGGTATTCTACCATCTAAGGAAGTAATCGGCTGGCGGGTTGCTCTCGGGGAAGAAATTCCAAACCCTGGTGAGGGAGAAGTAGTAGTGTTCTTGGACCATCTTCTCCGAGGCTTCTCTCCTCCCGGGTCAAAATTCTTTCGAGATGTTCTGCATTTCTTCCTTCTTCATATTGAAGACCTGGGTCCCAACTCTATATCCAATATTTGTCAGTTCCAAGTGCTCTGTGAGGTGTATCTGCAGATGGAGCCCTCTGTTTCCGTCTTTAGGGAGTTATTCTATTTGAATCGCCAAACTGAATGTGCTGATGGCCCAAGCCTAGAACTTGGCGGGGTATCAATCCAAAGGCGAAGAGACGTTATCTTTCATGCTGCCATTCTGCCAAGCCACCCTAAAGGATGGAATAAAACTTGGTTCTATTGCCAGAACACGGCTCCAGTTGATGAGAACCCTTTGCTGGGTTACAGACCAAGTCGTCTTCCCATGGATCTCAAATTTCCTGGCTGGGCTCCTCAAGAAGAACGTTCTCAACATGCTCCTATATATCCAAGGTTGAGGGCCTTAGTAGCCAATGGATTAACTGGAGTTGATTTGACCCGGTGTTGGGTATCTTGGAGTATTTTTCCGCTAAGTCGTTGTGACAGTCTAATGTGCACTTACTCCGGCGACTTAGACGATGCCCAAAGATATAACAATATAACTTTGGACGCTGATGAAATAAACCGGATCGTGAAGAAGTTATTGGGTGAAAGTCAAGCTGCTTGCATCAAAGACGGATTGATACCCTTTTATGCTCTTAACCCGCCTCCTCCAGTAAGAATCTTTGACATCTCTTTATCCAACTTGTATAACTGTCTTTTAAACTCCAAATCCTTACCTGATAGTTCTGATTGTCAACTTTGTAGGCTAAGTCTTCATTTTGGGGTAAGAAGCGAACAAAAGCTCTAGCTTCCAAACCTAAGGCCACACCTCGTGCAAAGAAAAATAAGGAGGTTGTAGAAGAGCCGTCACTTATGGGCGAATCACCAGCAACTGATATTCAATAAGAGGTAGAATTAGATCCCCCTTATCCATATTTGATTGAACTTGCTAACACCCTTTTTTCTTAGGGCGATGTCGAGACAAGTCGGGCTAACGATATTGAGGTAATTTCTATCTCTTCCGGCTCAGAATCTTTACCCTCAAACATCCAACATATCCATTGCCAACTCGTAGCTTTCGATCCAAGCTGCCAGCTCAAGATCTGCCGTGTAATTTGGCACCTTGCGTGGCCCCTTGAAGTCTTTGGGCATAAGATCGGCATGGAGGGCCGGGGATAAGCAAGGTATCCCAATCGTCCTACTATTTTTCCCAGCCCCCACAGCCGCCGATTGAGGATGAAGCTATTGAATCGCCCGTGCTGCTTCTTCCGCCTCTGCCTGTTGCGCGCCCCTGGCTGCATCGACAACCGCCTGGGCATCTGGTGGCACAGGCCGGGCCGGGGAAACCTGAGGCTGTTGCCTGCGTCCACTGCTAGAAACAACCGAAGACTCGTCATGGCGACCTTTGTTCCGGCTGGCATATGGGGTGGAGTGCATCCGATCACGGTTGTAAGAACTAGTCGCCAACCCATGCATTCACGCGGGCTAGCATAGAATCTATTTTCATATGGTATGTCTATCTATGATACTTTTATGTTCTATTGCTTGCATCATATAGAGGTAATAAAAATATGTGAAAATTGGAAAATTATTACAATAAATATTTTGGTATTTATAAACTTTGTAGTAACGGCTCTATTTTAGTTTAGTTAACCAACAAAACTTCTTTATTTCCATGATGAGAACACTTGTACACAAAATTGTATTATAGTTAAACACCTCACATTTTAATTATAAATTTCAATTCTGAAACCGATCGTGTTCACATTTCTTCTTCATGTGGGTTATAATTAAGAGAGTTGAAATTTTGTACCTTGACCACATATGTCTGTGCATGTTAAGTTTTGTCTTGTTTATCTACAGTTATAATTTATCTTAGTCGGAATCTTACTTCTTACAAATTTAAGCTTCGAGTTATCTTTAAAACAAAATTTCCATGATCTAAAATCTGTATGTGTGGAGGTGCGAGATGGTTCGAAATCAAGCACTCTTTCTAATAAAAGGAGTCAAATATAATAATACAAGATATGTTTCTAATATATTAATGAGAGACAACAATATTCGACTCAAAAAAGGACTACACAGTATTTTCTATAAAAAAAACTCCACAATATTGTTAGCAGATATATAACACTGGTTGCTCGAACTTAAGTCGGTATAATTACCGATGCGTGTTTGTTTCTTAACTATTGCAGATTAAAAACAGTTTAAAATTTATGCAAAACCACGCAAAAATATAAATTATTTATTTGGAAAAGAAAGTGACACATTAGAATAAACATTCTCTCTCTTCATAGCTTGATCCACAGAAAATGTTATAAATAAGTAATATACTATCTGTAAGTAAGCTCGGGGCCCATTATATTTGCATGATCTACAAATGTCATAGTCAATAGTAAAAGGTAGGCAAGAATAGGAAGACGTACTATTCAGTCCTACTTTTTTGGATACAATGGTCGAGACATGGTACCAAACAATGGTTGAAAATGCCACTCGAAATACCGAAAAAGTTTTATTGAAACATAACCCCATTTAAAACCTAAAATTGTAAATCATTCAGTGAATCTATTAGGGCCCTGGATGTTGTTTTTCGCAAAAAAAAACATGTAAAAGGATGTATGAATGAATCGGCAAATGCTCAAAATAGTAGTTCCAAGTGATGAATTTAACACGGCGTGTGTCTGCTGTGCCCTAAACATGTTATATCATCTTTATGACATCTTAAAAATATCATCTCTAGTGAAATATGTTCCGTGTTAATAATGTTCTCTCACCATTCCAGAATGGATATATGAATGATATATTGTGTAGGATTACAAAAAAGTATTTTTTTAGTACCTTGTAGGTTGTGCAGAATTAAGGTCATAAGCGATTTTGATTCGGCTAACCTTACCTACCCTGGCTCCTTAAAGGTAGCGCAGAATAACCTACGCTGAAAATCGATGCAGAATTAAGGTCAGACTGTTCTTTGCAATCCTTCACCAAATGTCAGAGACATAAGATATGAAATTTGAAGCTTTGGAACTGAGGAAAATTCCTATAAAGAATTGATAAATAATGCGGAACACGCTTTTATTCTGGGTCTCACATTATGCAATGTCCTTTATTATCTGTAAGAGTTTGCATTTGATCCATCAGTTGTACTTGCGTGGCAGAATTATCTTTTTTTGCATTGCTACCAGATAAAATTGATTCGAATATGAATTGAGCATCTCATATGAACTCTTTTCTCAGTCTGCGTATGTGCCTGCATATCGTACAAATAATGTCCCAACAACCGCTTCATGGACCGTGACATAGCTCTTGATGAAAGTAAATATGCTTTCACCATTAACTACCAGAAACCGAGGAAGTTTTACTTCCGTGCTTTCTCCCATTCATGGACATCATATTCTTTATATCTTGCATCAAGAGGCTTCTTTCTGCGCTTCCATTAGAACAGTAATCGACCACAACAGCAAGTTCCGATACAGGGGATGCTTATGTGCAGATTTTAAAACCATCATAGATGGAAAAACATCAAGGGTTAGCATCAAGCTATCAATTAACTAACACCTGAGAAAACATAGATAAATTTGGACAAAAGGGAGCTAATAACTAAGAAGTGGGAGGGAACCGAAGCTAACCAAAAGGAGATCCTGATCGTGGCTTCAAAGGATGTGGACATCTATGTCTAATTTCTCACATGAACACAATGAACGTACACGCATCAAATCTTGTGAGTGACGATCCCAATGTTACTACCAGCCTAAAACAACAAAGAAAAGAATCAAGGGACAATTATGGAGATATGATGGTCTGCACTCCGCAGCACGGCGAACAACCACATTTGCTGCAGTTGGTTCGCTTCTTAGCTAACTGGTGGAGGTGTCCTTATTATCTGATACAAATCAACTGCCATTGGTACTCCTCATCTATGGGACCAAAATTTTATTCTAGATTTTTGCATGAATGAGATATGTGTAACCTGCACATCCTTGATTGGATCCTACCTTTTCATAATTTCAATTACACCATGGTTGAAAGATTTAAAATGAGAACGGCTGGAGCACTCGGCAAGGCAGATGGGTTCATGTAAGGTTCACCTGAGGGTACGCTGATGACATGAGGCGGCGCAGCGGTTTTTGTAGAGTTTTATTTTCGTAGATTTCTTTTCTTCCCGACGTAGAGGAAGGAGAAGAGTCATGAGAGATAAGGAGAAGGCTGAGTTGAGTCCATATATACTACTACGTACTTACATCTAGTGTAGTTTAGAAAATATAGAACTCCATCCAAGATCATTTTTTCAGTTGGGAGAGCTATACGCTCCATCCAAGAATCTTTTTCTACTTGGGAGGGGACAGTCGTGAGAGATAAGGAGAGGGCTGAGCCGAGTGCATATATTTTTATTTTTTGACATGTGAGTCCATATCTACTACTACGTGCTACATCTAATGTTGTTTAAAAAATATATAGAACTCCATCCAAGATTAATTTCGTTGAGTTGGGAGAGCAAATCGCTCCACCCAAGATATTTTTTTGAGTTGGGAGAGCAATACGTGTAGGTTGGGACAGATTTGGTCTTGGTTACGTGAAGTTGTCTCTGTTTTCCATCACAAAAGTAACGTAAATCATGGGGCTAAGATAGATCAATTGCATAGATCAATGGTTAATATTTCTTTAATGATGTGGATTAATGTGGAGACTCGTATGGTGCATCCAATTAGTAAATATAAGATACTGCGCTTGCTGCACTACCGCTGTTTTTAGCATCTCTATGGCATTCCTGGCCTCAATCTCTATAGGGGTATTTCCATGAATAGGTAGTGCTTCCAGGTTCCAGGTCGCCACCAGCATATTGCCAAGAGGGTTGGAAAAGTGATCCCGTGGCGTCTGGAAACGTCGGGGCGGTGAGTGAGTTGGTGGTGGCTGAGCCGGCTCATTCTGCAGATTTCCGAGCGGCTGCCTAGCCCCCGGAGTCTGCTGAGGGGTATGAACAAGTTGCTGCGGCTCGAGGTTCGTTGGCAGCCGGGTCCGCTGTCTCCCCTAGTAAACCACCTCAGATGCATCTCTCTGAAGCCCTAACTGCCAAGCCTCGGTCTTAAGGCGCTCCGACTCATTATGTATACGAGCCTGTAACTCCGCCATCCGAGCGTTCTCAGCGTCAATTTCCTTCTGTACCTTGGTCATCTGGTCACGTAGTCTGGCTAACTCCGTGTTGCGCTCTTCCTGATTTTCCTCGGTAACAGGAGTCTCCAATCGTGGAAGGATTTTGAGCCGCCGTGGTTCCTACCATGTAGACAGTGACTTGACGAGGCGGCTCATAAGATTCCTCATGGGTATCAGTGTCTGGCGAGCCCCCGAGTCTGCCATCATAAAGAGGGCATATCGACTCGGTATCTCCCACGGAAGATTCGACGTCTGAGTTGACGAGAGTGTCCCTACTGCCCGCCGGCTCATCCGGGAGGCTAACTCCCTGGGTGAAGCCGACGAAAACGTGATGCCGACCGGCTTGATCCCAGCCGGGTTGGGCGCGCCGAGTCGGCTCGTCACTGTTGGTGCAAATGTCCGACTCGGGAATCGTAGCGCCGATCTTGCCAAAGGGGACCCGGTACTTGTGCTCAATTCAGTCGGCCTCGCCACCCCAGACCGGATCGTCGATGTAGATCTTGCCGCAGTGGCTCTTGGTCATCTGACCATCCGCGAATTTCCTGAACCTTGGACAAGTTCCCTTCCAGAACTCAACTCTACCGGGCGAACGCCCCACGTTGGGTGCCAACTGTCGTGGTTTTGTCACGGCAGATGTCCTCGTAAAAGGACTTAGCTGTGAGGCCATCACCGCTAGGTGGCGACTCAAAGGGGTTGATCGGGAACGAGAGACGAGTTTACCCAGGTTCGGCCCCTCCGATGGAGGTAATAGCCTACGTCCTTCTTTGTGTGTATTGATGAAGATCTCGATTACAAGGGTGCGGAATTGCTAACCTAGCTCTCGATGGTTTGTAACTTAACCTTTTCGGCCCTAGGGACTCGCCTTTATATACAGGTCGAGACCATAGGCTTCACAACAGAGTCCAAGTTGCATTACAACTTGTAACCTATTATGTCTCTAACACGCCTTACCTCTCAAGCAAGGAATCTTCTAGCGTCTTCTGCCTTGTGGGCCTTGAGCCGCCATCTTCACGTGCTTGGGCCGCCTGGCGACTTACTTAGTAACCGCCTTGCTTGCCTTGTCTTCAATGGCACGGCCCATCTTTAGTAGGTCTGTCACAACCTGTGTTGTACCACTTTGCTATGCAACGGTTTTATAAAATTTGGAGCCATTTAAAACTTTTGCTTTCTTATAATGATTGACTTGAGTGCTATTTCCTTGGATGTCTGTTTGTGTTTTATCTCTCAAAGATTCTTCTCCTCTCCAAAACTCTTCTACTTAGTCCAAAACCTCTGCCCAATGATCATGCCATGTGTATAGGACTTAAAACTATTTTTATCAAATATTATTTTGGCCAAAAAAGATTTATTCAAATAAGGTTTTCAAAAACCCCTGAGTGGAGGATTGAACTACAAGTCCTCAAACTGGGTGGATTGTTTTACCCCAACGACTTTATTTGGAACCTACTATATATAAGACTTCCCAAAACCACCAAATATTAATTTTAGAGATTATTTTCATATTTTATTTAAAGTCTTTTTCTTAAGACCAGAAATGGTCATTCTTAAGGAAAAAATATTTTTATGCTTCCAAAATATTTGAGAAAATTTAGGGAAACTCAGTGGACATATATTTGCAATATATATGAGTTTGAACACATGGTCAGGTTCAAAATATTGGAAAAAACCCTCCAAAACCCTTTCTGCCTATTTCAAGCTTTCGAAATATTTCTAAAAGAAATATTCTGAAATAAATCCAAGAAAATTCTGTCAAGTCACACATGCCATATGTAATTATCTTGAAAAGTTTCATTCCAATCCTAAATGTTTTTATTCACTAAAATATCCCAAACCATTCCTGTCCAGAGCCAAATTTTAGCAACTCAACATTGCCAACTGTCTCCTATTGACCTCAAACTTTGTGGACATGCTCTAATCCCCAAATAATGCCATCACACCAAGTGGTGCATTCAGGAGAATAGATTTGCATTGATAGATCTAAGCAAATCAGTTTCTGCTTATTTCTAGGGTTTACAACATTTACATTGTCAACTTTCTTCAAATTATCTCAAACCTTGTGATCAACCTTATTTTTACCTACCTTTTGACCCTGTCAATTCTCATAGAGAGTGGGTAAAATTTTCTTGCCCAAACAGCCATCAAAATCCTTCAGGCCAATTCCAAAAGTGACTGTTTTCACTCTCTTACTTGTTCTCCTTGCCACCAAATTTTTACCACAACTTGATAGAGTTACCTTCTACCCCCAGTACCTCCCTCTCTTCAACAGGGCAATGATTGGTGGGGTAAAACCCTCATTTCTACCTCTGGACAGCCAAGTCCAGCACCATTTCTGCCCCTTGTTTCACTTCTACACCTCTACTTCCTCCCTAAGGTATCCAAGGAGCACCTCCAGACCCCCCAAATGCTAGTGGACAAGGTGGGACACGCCCAGAGCGCGTGCTGCATGCTATGGCATGCAAAACGCATGCTCTGGAGCGCGCTACAGTGCCTAGCCGCACTGTAGCCGCCCCCAATCGCCTGTCCCGACAGCCTTGGGTCTCCCCCTCGTGTCCCCCGAGGTCGCCTAGGCGTCCGGGACACGCTGGCTGGTCGGCCCCCTCCTCCCTCTTCCTCTCTCTCTCTCTCTCTCTCCCACGCGTGCCCGAGCACCGCCGGTTCGGCCAACCCTCTGCCTCGCACGCGCAACACCCCCTGGCCCTTCTCCGCTCAATCTCTCCCTCCATCTAGACATGGACGACATCCACGAACACCCCTGGCGCATCCTTGCCTTCTCCCGTGACCTCCAGGCTCGGTAAAGACCCCGCCGGCGCACGGGTCCATGGTGAGCTCGCGCCCCTCCTATTTAAGGGCCGCCCGAGCCTTCTCTCCCCTCTGATAGCTCCCTCTCGCGCCTAATCTCCCCCCGACACCATCCACCTACGCCCAGGAGCTTCTGAGATCGAGATCGGGCTCGGGTCCGCCGCGTCGGGTCCGTCGTTCTCCGCCCGATGTAGGCCTCCTCTGCTTCTTCTCTCGCTCGATCTTGAACCTTCGCGTCTCTCTGACCCCATTCCCCCTCCTTCCTGCTTCGTTTGTAGCTCAGGGCGACAGGATCGAGCTCGGTCCGAAGCACCGCCGCCCCACCTCATCGTCGCCAGTGACTCGGGCACCCCCAACGACCAACTCCGGCACCCCTCGATCGGCGACTCCACCCCGAAGCCAACAGAGCCATTAGCTCCTTCCCTCAAGCCCCACATCGCCGGCAGTGAGCTCCCGAGCCCCCTGCTATGAGGAGGGAGATGACAGGCGGGCCCGACCTGTCATACTCCCGCCCCTCTCTCTCTCTTTGTCTCTCTGGCCACCGAGGCCTGTCCGTCAGGTCCAAACCTGACGAGCGTGCGCGCCTCGGGTCGCGTGGGCTGTTTCGCTCGCTGGGCCGGCTCATCCAGCCGCTTAAGGTCCAGGGCACAGTGCCACTTTTCCCTTTTTCTTTTTGTAGTAGACTTCCATAAATTCCACACAATTAAATAAAAATGCAAATCCAGTCATTCCAACTCCACAAATCTTGTATTATTATGTGCTATTTAATGATGCCACTTGTGCCAATTTTTGAAAACATTTTATGTACTGTTTTATTTTAAAACCCCTTTTTAAGCACTTGTAGATTCTGTTAAAATGCTTTTCACCACTCTTTAAACTTCAAAACCAGAAGCTAGTATTTTTAGTATTTCTTGTTGTTAACCTTGTATTTTACAGAGGTGGTTTGACATTTTTAGGAGTGAATTATTTTCCCTGTTTTTTCCGTGCTCTTATTTTTGGCCGTTAAATTTGTGATGATAGATTGCATTGTCGACGAAGGAGTAGGAGCAGAAGACTTTGAAGACCCCAAGGACTTTGTTGAGCCAGGCAAGCAGCCCCTTGACCATGTTTAAAGAAACCATTTTTATTGCATGGCATATAGCACTTTACTTTTGATATGATGATCATGATATTGTGGTGACCACCTTTATGGGTTGCCTCCGATGCTTTTACCCATTGATACTTGCATGACATGACTCTACTTTCTGCTTAGAGTTGTGCGGGTGGGAAGTAGTTAGGATGCTAAGTAGTTGCTACGCAAGTGGGACGGGATTATGCATGGTGTGGGACGCAAAGTGTTTCAAAGACTATTCGAAAAACCCCTCGGGTTCCACTAATGCCCGAGGGAGATAGTGTTGAGTTAGATAACCTCTTGGTAAAGAAGTGGTGTACCAAGGCAAGTGAGTGTGTGTGTTTCGAAAACGGACTAGATTTAAGATTTGTCGACCGTCCCAATCTTACATGTACAACCACGATACCCCTTATGGGACGGGGCTTTGTTGATTACCCTGGTGGGTACTAGTAGAGAGCCCGCATTACTAGTGGCGGGAGTGACGTGGTCACTCTCGATACGGGGTCGTAACGGAAAGGACGATCATGGGCTGTTTTTGCAGACACCGGGCACACCATTGCATGCACTCGTGGATGAAACTTGTGATGTACATCATGAGGGATGGCACCAACGAGTGGACTCTTTGTTAGTATTGTCAGGGGAAAGGCATTGTTCGGGTACTTACCTTGGGTATGAACAATACCGAGAGTGGTGGCTTGACACGGAAGTTTCCCGAGTCTTGTGGGTAAAGTGTGCAACGTCTGCAGAGTGTAAAACTATTCGAATAGCTGTGTCCACGGTCAAGGACAGTTGGCTGGTGCTGCTTAAAATACGTCCGATGTTTTCACAAACTTGGCGTGAGTTTGTGGAGTAGGAATACTTGAGTTAAGTCGGATGACTTGACATGATGATTGAACATGAGATGTTCAGACCTTGTTTATATTGTCTGTAACCTGTTCATACGGACACTTGTAACCTCATGACACATGTTCTTACAAGTTGATCGATCATGTCATTGCACTCAAAAATTAGCTTTCCGCAACTTACCTACTTAGTGCTATATCATGCATTGTCATACCTTGTTCCAAAACATGGGTTGCTTGCGAGTACATGCAAAGTATCATTGGCTTGCCACTGGTTATTTAATTGGCCAGGCATGGAAGAGCAGGAATATGGTGAAGAATTCGTTGGTGACGAACATGCGAATTAGGACACTTCCCAGTCAGAATGTCTGTAGGGTTAAGGCAGATGGCATGGGTCTACGCTATCTTTCAAGATTTCCGCTGCGAGTTTATGTTTTCTATTTGGCCTTGATGGCCCTATCTATGTAAGACTTGACCTTGATGGTCTTTATTTGTGTAATATGGTATGTATGGATGTAAGACTCTTGTTAATCGGCTTCTGTATGTTTAGTGAGCATTGATCTCTGGGATCACTGTACACGTGCATTCGGTGATCATGACTTATGAGTCGGGGTCCCCACAGGGAACCTAGTGACGACGGTAATGTGGTGTGCTTGGAAGTAGTGGCACTGCTTTTGGGAGGTCATGAGGAGGACGAAAAGCTTTTTCTGCATCCCAGAGTATCTTGACCTAGCCCCCTGCAGGAGGGAGCTGACAAAATACACTAGCCGCTGCACCATTTTCTTCTTCTGCACATTTTGCTGTTCTGCCCCTTGGCTTGAGGCGGCTGGCTCTGGCTTGCTGGTCACAGACTCTGGGGTTTCCGCCCCATCCTGTTTAGTTCCCTTTCCGCCACCAGCGCCGCACTAAGTACTTGGTTTGTCGCCGCCAAGTATAGCAACAACGGCTGTCGTGGGTGTAATACTGACAGTAGTACGGGGGGTATGTAAGAGTAAGGCCGAAGCCTAGCTACGGCACAAGTGTAACACACGGGTGTACGAGTTCGGGCCCCACTCGGAAGTGGTAATGACCCTACGTCTCGAGCCCTGAGGCTGTGTTTGCTTATGTGTGTATCTGAATACAGGGAGTTCGTAACCCTCGCTCTGGCGCTAGGGGGTGGCTTATATAGAGTGCGCCACCTCCAACCAAGCGCCATTACTAGGGCAATAAATGATGGTAACTGTTGGAGTTACTGGTAACGGCTGTGTTAACTAGTGGCGTTACAGGTAACGTAGTCTTCACCACACTTTATACTAATTAAGTCCCTCGAACGTTGGAGCTCCCACGTCACCTCTGCTTCTTCACGTCCGAGTGCCTAAGCCCAGCCGACTAGCTGATGACGTCCGAGTGACTACGAGGATCCGAGTGGATCTGGTACGTATGTCCGAATGCCAAGGTAGTCCAGAGACTTCCATGAACTTGTAGGACCCCAACTGTCCTCCAGATGTAAGGTCCATGACCCTACCAAGGGTAGGTGACCTCATCAGTAGCCCCCGAATCGGTTCTGAAACGCTCGAAAACGAGTCGGGTCGTCTTACACTCGGCGATGAAACTGCAACCGATCCACGTTGAATAATTTCCGAATGCCCAGAACAGCTTGACTGTTCGGGTCACTCGACTTGAGTCTGATCTGCTCTTGGGAAAGGTGACCCAATGTTTTGGGAATGAGATTGTAGGAACTTGGAGCTGTTCTTGGAACAGCCGACAATTTGCCCGAGTGCTTGACGGATCTTTTCTATTCATTCGGAGAATTAAGGCACGTCGGAACGCACCAGTGGACGCGGAGCCTACTCGGTCCATGGCACAGCAAAATCTCCGGCGATTTGAAATCATGGGGAAGCGCACGCGTGTGGCAATTGTGTCAGGGAAGTGGGGAAAGTGGCCGCGGCGCCTCGATTTTCGCGCCGCGGATTTCGCAACATGTCCCCACAATGCTGCCCGAAGATTTCAGGGATCTGCATGCGTTCGTTGATTGCACGATGATAGCTGATCCGATGGCTGTGATCCCGCGGAGGTGAGGTATATAAACTGGCCGAGAGGGGAGCAGAGAGAGGCACCTCTTATTCCCCCACCTTTCCGATTTCGCTTCCTCTCCGCCGAGAGCTCCGCCCCCACCACTGTTCCTCTGATTCGCCGTCCCACCTCGCCGGAGATGACGCGGAGCACCACCGCGAAGGCCGAGAAGGCAAAAAAGGCTTCGCGTGGGTCCACTTCGAGCGCGGGCGCCCCAGAGTGCTTCGTCCAGGGGGATTGGATGTCGCCCCAGACTTCCGCCAGCCGGCTGATGGAGTTGGAGAGCCAGGGCCTCCCGGCCACTGGGAGTTGGCGGTTGCCGGAGGCAGGCGAGGTCGAGCCCGCATCACGTGGGGATGAGAGGGTCCTCCTCACGACCCACATCGACCAAGGTTTTTCTCTGCCCCCTCACCCCTTCTTCCACGCTTTCTTGGACTTCTTCGGAGTAAGGCTACATCACCTTCCTCCCAATGCAATCTCCTACCTTGCTACCTTCATTTCCCTCTACAAAAATTTCGTTGGTAGTCACCCCCATTGGGGCCTTTTAAACACTTGTTCACGAGCCAAGTGATGACCGTGAAGAAGTCCACGCAAACGGGTGAAAAACGAATGTAGTCTAGCTATGTAGAGGCTTAGGTATCCAGTTGAGGGGGAAGGGTAGCTTTCCACAAATGAATTTCCCCGACACGGTTAAGGGTTGGCAGGGGACCTGGTTTTATGGCTAGGACATCCCAGTCGGAGAAGGCCAGTTGGGTCTCCCACCTTACTCGGCCGAACGCATTCGGCGCCTGCCCAAACTTAGCGTGTCCAAGAGGACAAGGTCGACGTAGATATCCATTTGATCGCGCTGGTAGCCCTCGTGAACAAGGGCGTCAATGGTCTAGACTTGTTGGAGGTCTTCTTCCAGAAGAATTCAACCACTGCAGGCCAGAGCCCACCCCATGTGGCAGTACTCGGGTCCGGGTGACTCCACGCGCACGCACCCGGAGGAGCTCAGCGCGAGGCTGTGGAGAACAAACTCAAGGCCATCACACCGGCCCGGGACAATCCCAGGGGCACGAGGCGGGTGCCTCCGTTCTCGGTTGAGAATCCAGCAAATGAAGTAAGTTCCGAATGTTGTTATTCTTTCCGAATGCTTGTTGATAAAATTCCCGCCTGACGTAATTATCACTCGACATGCTTTCACGAGCATGGTGAGTTTGATTCCTGCCATCAACAATGCCCCTGCTGACGTGGTGAGTGACAACGAGCGTCATGAGGGCTTGGACGAGGGGTCGGACCCAGGTGATGAGGCGGAGTCCTCTCCATCGGAGGAGGTCCTGTCCGAGCCTCGCACCAAGGCGTGCCAAGACCTAGGGAACCGAGGAGGCAACGCCAAAGGGCCGGGTGGCGCCAAATCTTCCACGACCTTCCTCCCCACCCGGACCTCAAAGCGGGGGCGAAGTGAGCCCGCTCCATCGCCTAAGTAGATTGCTAACCAGCCGAAGATCACCACCAACAAACCTCGGAAGGCTGTCTTTCCCAAGACCAAGATGAATGTGCCGGTGGACTCAGCGTAAGTGTCTTCGAACCGACTGCCATCTCAAATGTGTAGCCAAGTGACCCGACATTCCGAGTGATTTCACTGCAAGGCTGCCACGTGGACCGCTTCGCTGGAGAAGGACAAGGCCGATGTTGACGCCGCTCTTCGAAAGGTAATTCTTGATTTCACTCGGAAATGATCTTTGACTTCTGTGTTTCTTTTTGGAGCTTGCTCTTGAATGACATTCGAATGTTTTTAGGACCGCGCGAAGTGATAGAGCATGATGCAGATGACAGGGTCAACCCACCGAATACCTCCGCCGACGTAGACTTCATGATGTGGGATGCTTCACCTGCCAAGGCGCCAGCGCCTGCTCAGAGGGCCCCTTCAGGGGCTCGAACTGGACTCGGATCTCCTCTGCCAACTCCTCCTGTGACCAGCACCTTCAATCTACCCCACGTTCTGGAGGACCAGGTGGTGCGAGCAAGGAGGCGCTGATCCAGCTGAGGATGATGAACGACAAGCTAAAGGAGGCCCATGATGTTGACGAGGCTCTGGAGAAGAATGTCAGAGTAAGTACTCTTGTAAGTACCTTCTTCAGTCGGAAATTTTGCGTCGTATGTATTTTTTGAAGTCCCGAGTGGGTTTGCGTCGAGGGCACACCCACTGGGTGTTCACTAATTCCAGTGGGGGCGCACTTAGCGCACCCACAAGGTGTAGTCCCTGAGACTGCCGTCGACTGAAGCAGTCGGCGAGAGTCTGAGAATTCGAATGACGTTTGTAGAAATAATTGTTGACATACTAGTCGAAGAGGATGCGTTGATGGTCCATGGACCAGAGCTTCTCGACGTTCACCGTCGGGGAGTCAAACTTGTAGTCCTCCGGTGGGGGCGCGCTGAGCGCACTCACTGGGTGTAGTCCCCGAGGCTGCCGTCGACTGAAGCACTCGGCGGTAGTCTTAGAGTCCGAATGTAATGAAGTGTAATAGATAATTCCCGAGTGATGAGATACTTGTCAAAGAGGATGCGGTGATGGTCCATGGACCAGAGCCTCTCGACGTTGACCGTCGGGGTGTAGAAGATGTAGTTCTCTGGTGGGGGTGCGCTGAGCACACCCACTGGGTGTAGTCCCCGAGGCTGCCGTCGACTGAAGCAGTCGACGGTAGTCTTTGAGTCCGAATGGTATTGAACTTTAATCTTATATCCGATTGTTGTCACTGATGTTCCGTTGTTTCTCGTCGGCAGAGCGTGTGCGAGTTCGGGACCCGCTACATCACCCTAGGGAAGGAGGCACATGACCTGCGCTTCAGCCTTGAGGCTGAGAAGACCAAGAGTGCATGTCTGGAGCAAGAGAAACGTTCACTCGGAGGTAAGCGTGCCTTGCCTGATTGCATTGAAGTTGATCCTTTTCCCAATCCGACGGAAAATACTTTATTAGATGTACGTAGTGAAAATCTTCAACTTACTAAGAGACTCCGGGCTTCCATTTCTATAGAGACCATGAAGGAGGCCTTGGAGAAGAAAGACTGTGAACTGGCGTCTGGACAGAAGGAAGCCAGTCAAAAAATGAATGAAGTTGGGGACAAGATGAAGTCACTCGATAAGTGGGAAGAGGATAAGAAGGCGTTGGAAGAAGTTGCCAGGAGTTCTACAGTGGAAGCTGTCGAGGCTGAGACGAGGTTGAAGCACTCCGATTCCAAGAAGCTCTGCAATGAGATGAACGAAAGGCTCAAAGGTATGTGACCGGCCCGACTGTGTTTCAAGTCACTTCGATTTTTCACTCATCCTCCATTAACTCTCTTTTCCCATCTATTCATCAAAACTCTGTGTGGATGTTGAAGAGGAGACCTCCAAGATTGAGAAAGAGCTAGATCCGAGTGCGGGTATCCTGCGCAATAGCTCGGCCCTTGCATTGCTTCGTCTGGACGAGCGCACTGCAGAGGTGAAAATCTTCCTCTTACGCAATGCAGTCAAGGACATCGACAAGGAAGTCGCCCTCGGAGAAGAGTCCCTGAATGACATGGATGCCCTCATGAGCCAACTGCAAGACGTTCCATGTTGAGTCCAATCCTGGAAGAAATCTGCGGCTTGCGCTGCCGCTGACATTGCTCTTTCTCTCATCCGCGTGCATTTCAAGGGCGTGGACGAGGAGAAGTTGAAGTCACTGAAGGTTGTCAACAAGAAGAGTGCCAAGATTAAAGATTTCATGGAGACCTTCCTCGCAGCTGCCACTCGGATTGCAGATTGCATCGACCTCGACACCTTCACCGACGCAGTGGCTTCGTCCCCAACCGAGTGATCCTTGGATAAAAAACTTTAAGTGATATTTGCCTCGGAATGCCGAGTGGTTTCTGTAACCGTACATTTGCCATGACTTAGCTGCCACGACTATCTGCACTTTTGCTTTGAACTACATGCCGTTTGGATGCCTTTATTTAACTGTTTAAGCTCTTTGCTCGGTTATCTCCCGGAGTGAACTTTTACTTAGACGATCTTCGGGTCGTAGCTAAGTCCCCGAGTGTAGATGATGTCCTCACTCGGAGTAGTTTTTAACTTTGGCGATTACAGGATCGCAGCTAAGCCCCCGAGTGTGGATGATGTCCTCAGTCGGAGTAGTTTTTAACTTAGGCAAAATCAGGTTCGCGGCTAAGCCCCCGAGTGTGGACGATGTCCTCAAGCGGAGTAGTTTTTAACTTAGGCGAAATCAGGTTCACGTCTAAGTGCACGAGTGTGGACGATGTCCTCACTCGGAGTAGTTTTTAACTTAGGCGAAATCAGGTTCGCGGCTAAGCCCCCGAGTGTGGATGATGTCCTCACTCTGAGTAGTTTTGAACTTAGGCAAAATTAGGTTCGCGGCTAAGCCGCCGAATGTGGATGATGTCCACACTCAGAGTAGTTTTTAACTTAGGCGATTACAGGATCGCAGATAAGCCCTCGAGTGTGGACGTTGTCCTCACTCGGAGTAGTTTTTAACTTTGGCGAAATCAGGTTTGCAGCTAAGCCTCCAAGTGTGGATGGTGTCCTCACTTGGAGTAGTTTTTAACTTAGGCGATTACAGGATCGCAGCTAAGCCACCGAGTGTGGATGATGTCCTCACTCAGAGTAGTTTTTAACTTAGGAGATTATAGGGCCGCGGCTAAGCCCCCGAGTGTGGATGATGTCCTCACTCGGAGTAGTTTTTAACTTAGGCGATTACAGGATCGCAGCTAAGCCCCCGAGTGTGGATGATGTCCTCCCTCGGAGTAGTTTTTAACTTAGGCGATTACAGGACCGCAGCTAAGCCCCCGAGTGTGGACGATGTCATCACTCGGAGTAGTTTTTAACTTAGGCGATTATAGGATCTCAGCTAAGCCCCTGAGTGTGGACGTTGTCCTCACTCAAAGTAATTTTTAACTTAGGCGAAATCAGGTTCGTGGCTAAGTCCCTGAGTGTGGATGATGCCCTACTTGGAGTAGTTTTTAACTTAGGCGATTACAGGATCGCAGCTAAGCCCTCGAGAGTGGACGTTGTCCTCACTCGGAGTAGTTTTTAACTTAGGCGAAATCAGGTTCGCGGCTAAGCTTCCGAGTGTGGATGATGCCCGCACTTGGAGTAGTTTTTAACTTAGGCGATTGCAGGATCGTAGCTAAGCCCCCGAGTGTGGATGATGTCCTCACTCAGAGTAGTTTTTAACTTAGGAGATTATAGGGCCGCGGCTAAGCCCCCGAGTGTGGATGATGTCCTCACTCGGAGTAGTTTTTAAGTTAGGCGATTATAGGGTCGTAGCTATGCCCCCGAGTGTGGATGATGTCCTCCCTCGGAGTAGTTTTTAACTTAGGCGATTTCAGGACCGCAGCTAAGCCCCCGAGTGTGGAAGATGTCATCAGTCGGAGTAGTTTTTAACTTAGGCGATTACAGGATCGCAGCTAAGCCCCCGAGTGTGGATGATGTCCTCACTCAGAGTAGTTTTTAACTCCGAGTGCGGATGCATGCTTGTGCGTCTGATTCTTATAAAACTGACATCCGACCCAAAGGTCGACCAAGTCCTTCGCTGCCTCTTTGGCTCGGGGCCAATAAAAACCCCCACGGAATGCCTTCGCGACCAACGTCCCGAAGGACGCATGATGGCCACAGGTTCCCGAGTGAATATCATGCAGGATCTGTAGCCCTTCCTCTGGGGAAATGCATTTCTGAGTTACGCCCGTAGTGCTTTTCTTGTATAACTGCTCTCACGTCACCTCGAAGGACTTGGGTCATTGTACGATCCGCCGGGCCTCCTCTTCGTCTTCAGGGAGCTCTTGCCGGAGCAATTACGCCAAGTAAGGTTGGGTCCACTCGGAAGTGATCACCAACATCTCTTGGACGAGATCAACTATGGCTGGAATGTCGACTACAGTCGGGTTCGAAAGTCCGACTGCTTGCGGGGGCTCTACAGTAAAAGGATCTTCTTTGACTGAAGGAGAATGTAGGTGCTCAAGAAATATTCATTTCGGAACGTGACGTGGCTTGAGACTGCGTCGGTATTTCCCCAAAGAGGAAGGGATGATGCAGCACAGCGACGGTAAGTATTTCCCTCAGTTATGAAACCAAGGTATCAAACCAGTAGGAGGATCACCACCACTACATAAACAACACCTGCACACAAAGAACAAATACTTGCAACCCGACGCGAAAGAGAGGTTGGCAATATCTCTACGGTAAAAAGATAGATTAGGTAATGATAGATTGGAGAGATAGATCTCTCAAGAACACAAAATAAAAAGAGCAAATAAAAAGTGCAACAAGGTATTTTTGGGTTTTTGGAATAATAGATCTGAAAACAAAAGCGGCAAAAAGATAGATCGGAAAGCAATATGTTGGAGAAGTAGACCCGGGGGCCGTAGGTCACTAGTGGCTTCTCTCATGAGTATAGCACATGGTGGGTGAACAAATTACTATTGGGTAATTGATAGAAGATCAAATAATCATGACGATATCCAAGGCGATGATCATTATATAGGCATCACTTCCAAGATTATTAGACCGAAAAGATTCTCCATCTACTACTATTACTCCGCACATCGGCCGCTATCTAGCATGCATCTAGTGTATTAAGTTCATGGAAAAACGGAGTGATGCAATAAGAACGGTGACATGATGTAGACGAGATCTATTCATGTAGGAATAGACCCCATCTTGTTATCCTTAATAGCAACGATACATGTGTGCCTCGCTGCCCCTTCTGTCTCTGGGAGAGAACGCCGTAAGATCGAACCCATCACAAGGCACCTCTTCCCATGGCAAGAAAAATTGATCTAGTTGGCCTAACTAAACCAAAGATTCGAAGAAGAAATACGAGGCTATAAGTAATCATGCATATAAGAGATCAAAGAAGACTCAAATACTATTCATGGATAGAAACTGATCATGAACTCAAAATTCATCGGATCCCAACAAACACACCGCAAAAGTTTACGTCAAATAGATCACCAAGAGACCATTGTATTGAGAATCAAAAGAGAGAGAGGAAGCCATCTAGCTACTGGCTACGGACCCGTAGGTCTATGGTGGACTACTCACGCATCATCGGAGAGGCACCAATGAGGATGATGAACCCCTTCGTGATGGTGTTAGATTGGATCTCGAGGTTCCGGAACTTGCGGCGGCTGGATGTGTTTTTCGTCGACTCCTGTAGGGTTTCTGGAATATTTGGGAATTTATAGGCACAACCCATCAGGGCGCGCCTGGGGCCTCTAGCGTGCCCTGGTGGGTTGTGGTCTCCTCGACCCTCCCCTCTGGCACTTCTTTGGCCCACTAGATGTCTTCTGGCCCAAAAAAAATCTCCAAAAAGTTTGGTCGCGATTGGACTCCTTTGGTACTGATATTCCACGAAGTAAAAAACAAGCAAAAACAACAACTGGCACTTTGGCACTATGTCAATAGGTTAGTCCAAAAAAATGATATAAAGTTGATATAAAATGATTGTAAAACATCCAAGAATTATAATATAACAGCATGGAACAAGCAAAAATTATAGATATGTTGGAGACGTATCAGCATCCCCAAGCTTAATTCCTACTCGTCCTCGAGTAGGTAAATGATAAAAACAGAATTTTTGATGTGGAATGCTGCCTAACATGTCCATCACATAATCATTTCTTTTGTAGCATGGAAATTTGGACTTTTAAATGGTTCAAACCAGTAGTCTAGTTCTAACATAATGACTTCAATACTCAAGCATGCCAACAAGCAACCATGTCTTTCGAAATATCAACACTAAAGAAAGTTATCCCTAGCCCATCATGCTCAATCATTGATCGATTCATGAAACACACTCAAATATTAGCTACACCCAATGCTCAAGTACGATCATAGTGCCCCCTAGTTGGTGCTTTATAAGAGAAGATGGAGACTCAAAGTAAAAATAAAAATTGCATAAAGTAAATAGATAGGCCCTTCGTAGAGGGAAGTAGGGATTTGTAGAGGTGCCAGAGCTCAAAGTTTAAATTGAGAGATAAAAATATTTTGAGTGGAATGCCTTTCCTGTCAACGAAAACGACAAAGTAGTTCGCAATACTTTCCATGCTAGATATATCATAGGCGGTTCCCAAACAGAAAATAAAGTTTATTCCTTTTTCCACCATTCTTTCACAATCCATGGTTGGCCGTATCCACGGTTGCCTTCCATACCAACACTTTTCAAGGAATTTATTATTTGACAACATAAAGTAAAAAAAATTCTTTTTCATTTCGGGACTGGGCATTCCTATTACCGCCGTACTCTCGTGCAATGACAAGCGAATAAATACTCATCTTGAGAATAACACATCTAGCATGGAAAAATATTGGACACCCCCTACCGTTTCATGAGCGATACAAGCACACAAAAAGGAAATATATTTTGAAAATTAGAGATGGCACATACAAATTTCCTTAGAACGGCATGGAAATACCGCATATAGGTAGGTATGGTGGACTCATAAGGAAAAACTGGGTTTAAAGATTTTGGATGCACAAGTAGTATTTCTACTTAGTACAAGTGGAAGCTATCAAATAGATTGAGAAGCAACCAATCAAGAAACGAAAATTCACATAAGCGAGCATTGAGTTTAACTAACACCGAATAATGCTAAGTAGGATGTAATTTCAATTTCATTGCATAACTATTGACTTTCGTGCATGCATAGGGAATCACAAACCTTAACACCAATATTCTTACTAAAGCATAATTACTCACTAACATGACTCACATATTACTATCATCATGCCTCAAAACTATTACAAGGAATCAAGTTTAATTTGTCCAATGATCTTCATGAAAGTTTTTATTATATCCTCCTCGGATATCTATCACTTTGGGACTAGTTTCATATATTGCCATTGCTTTTGACAAGCTCACACAAATTTAAGTGAAGCACATGAGCATAGAGATTTCATCTCTCAAAACAGTATAAGTGAGGCATGAGAGGATTTCTTCAAAATTTACTAACTCTCAAATTAAATCTAAGTGAAGCATGAGAGTATTTCTTCAAAAGCTTCCAAGCACACCGTGCTCAAAAAGATATAAGTGAAGCACTAGAGCAATTCTATAGCTCAAAAAGTTTAAGTGAAGCATATAGAGCAATTCTAACAAACCATAGCATAATTTTGGCTCTCTCAAATATGTGTGTCCAGCAAGGATACAAGTGACAAACTAAAAAGCAAAGAAAGCAAAGACTCAAATGATACAAGACGCTCCAAGCAAAACTAATGATATGTGACGAATAAAAATATAGCTCCCAGTAAAATACCGATGGTCGTTAGAAGAAAGAGGGGATGCCACTCGGGGCATCCCCAAGCTTAGTTTCTTGTTTCTCTTTGGATATATCTTGGGGGTGCTGTAGCACCCCCAAGCTTAAGCTCTTTTCACTCCTTATTCCTTCCATCGTGATCTCACCCAAAACTTGAAAACTTCAATCACACAAAACTCAACAAAATCTTCGTGAGATCCGTTAGTATAATAAAGCAAATCACTACTTAAGTACTGTTGCAAACTCATTCAAATTTTATTAATGCATTATACCTACTGTATTTTAACTTTACCATGGCTCAGACCCTTCAATACAACCCATAGATTCATCAAAACAATCACACAATGCAACGAAAACAGAATCTGTCTTAAACAGAACACTGTAGTAATCTGTACTCTAACCATACTTCTGTACCTCTAAAAATTCTGAAAAACTAGGAAAATGGAAAGAATTTGTATAGAAATACTGTGTTAAAATTTCAGCTAAATATCACTTTCCATTAAAAAATGAAAATTCGAACACTGGAGGTAAAGTTTCTGTTTCAGATTCAGCATTGTTTCTACTCATCTTATGAATCATCCTAAAGGCTTTACTTGGCACAAACACTAAATAAAACATAAAAACACCATCATAACAGAGTCATAATTGTGTCAACACTCAAAAACAATAAGGAAAATATGAAAATAAATTTATTCATTGGGTTGCCTCCCAACAAGCGCTATCGTTTTACGCCCCTAGCTAGGCATGATGATTTCAATGTTGCTCACATAAAAAGTAGTAATTAAAATATGCAAAAAGAGCATCATGAATAGCATGACAAACACATTTAAGTCTAACCCACTTCCTATGCATAGGGATTTTGTGAGCAAACACTTTATGGGAACAAGAATCAACTAGCATTGGAAGGCAAAACAAGCATAACTTCAAAACTTTGAACACATCGAGAGGAAACTTGATATTATTGCAATTCCTACAAGCATATGTTCCTCCCTCATAATAAATTTCAGTAGCATCATGAAGGAATTCAACAATATAACTATCACATAAATCATTCTTTTCATGATGCACAAGCATAGAATTTTCATTACTCTCCACATAGGCAAATTCCTTATCATCCATGGTAGTGGGAGCAAACTCAAGAAAATAACTATCATGAGACACTTGATTGACATAACCACATTGCAAATTAAAACCATGATGATAAGTTTCATGGTTATCATTACTCAGTATAGCATACGTGTCATCACCATCATCATAAATAAGAGGCATGCAATCATGATAATAAATTTGCTCATCTAAACTTGGGGGAGTAGAAATATCATCTTCATTAAACATAGCATCCCCAAGCTTGTGGCTTTGCATATCATTAGCATCATGGATATTTAGAGAATTCATACTAGCAACATTGCAATCAGGCTCATCATTCAAGGGACTATCATTAATCATTTTATAAATTTCTTCTTTCAACACTTCATCAAAATTTTCAGATTCATGATGTTCAAACAAAACTTCATAGAGATAATCAAGTGCACTCAACTCACTAGCAATTGGTTCATCATAATTTGGTCATTCGAAAAGATTATCAAGTGGATGAGGATCCATATCAATAGATTTTTAGCAAGCGAAGATGCAAGCAAATAGAAGGCACATGGCAACACAAGCAAAGATAGCAAACAAGCAAAAAGGCAAACGAAAAAGAGGGCGAATAAAATGGCAAATTTGTGAAGTGGGGGAGAGGAAAACTAGAGGCAAATGGCAAATAATGTAATTGCAAGGAGATGAGATTTGTGATTAGGAACCTGGTAGATTATGATGGTGTCTCCTTGGCGCCAGAGATTGGCACGTAGAAGAGACCTCTTCCTCCCCGACAACGGCGCCAGAAATTTCTTTTGACGTGTCTTGAGACTGCGTCGGTATTTCCCCAAAGAGGAAGGGATGATGCAGCACAGCGATGGTAAGTATTTCCATCGATTATAAAACCAAGGTATCGAACCAGTAGGAGGATCACCACCACTACGTAAACAGCACCTGCACACAAAGAACAAATACTTGCAACCCGACACGAAAGAGAGGTTGTCAATCTCTCTACGGTAAAAAGATAGATTGGAGAGATAGATCTCTCAAGAACACAAAATAAAAAGAGAAAATAAAAAGTGTAGCAAGGTATTTTTGGGTTTTTGGAATAATAGATCTTAAAACAAAAACGGCAAAAAAGATAGATCGGAAAGCAATATGTTGGAAAAGTAGACCCAGGGGCCGTAGGTTTCACTAGTGGCTTTGTCGGTGCACTAGGGATGGGGTACCCAGTGCCCCTGACTTATGCATAGGCAGTAGTAGCAGAACCCCGTCAACACCAATCCAAACCAGATAAGCCGCTCCACGAGAGATCAAGGAGCGCATCAAGAAGACGAAGCCAACATTCAAGACCAAGACCCCGGCAGAAGCAACCTACGCTGGCTAGCTACGCCGGCAAGATCGATGCAACGGCCCAGAGCAGGCCCGAACCGTGCCAGTCACGTTCCCGGTGCTTGCTGGGGACCGATGCGCACACATCTTCAGGAAGACCCGGCACGCCCCCCGGCAGGCGCAAGCCGATCGGCCACCGCTCCACCGCATCGCAACGCCAGTCAGTTGTCAATGCGGTGTCGAGCCCTCAGGTGGCTAAGTGTCTCTCGCTAAGTACGTGGCGGCCCGCCGGAAGACATATTACGCCTGTTTGACACCCGTCCAAGGGCGTGTCTGTTGGAAATATGCCCTAGAGGCAATAATAAATTGGTTATTATTATATTTCCTTGTTCATGATAATCGTTTATTATCCATGCTATAATTGTATTGATTGGAAACTCAAATACATGTGTGGGTACATAGACAACACTGTGTCCCTAGTAAGCCTCTAGTTGACTAGCTCGTTGATCAAAGATGGTTAAGGTTTCCTAGCCATAGACATGAGATGTCATTTGATAACAGGATCACATCATTAGGAGAATGATGTGATGGACAAGACCCAAACTGTAAACGTAGCATTTGATCGTGTCAGTTTATTGCTATTGTTTTCTGCATGTCAAGTATCTGTTCCTTTGACCATGAGATCATGCAACTCACTGACACCGGAGGAATACCTTGTGTGTATCAAACGTCGCAACGTAACTGGGTGACTATAAAGGTGCTCTACAGGTATCTCCGAGGGTGTCTGTTGGGTTGGCATGGATCAAGACTGGGATTTGTTACTCCGTGTGACGGAGAGGTATCTCAGGGCCCACTCGGTAATACAACATCACATTGAGCCTTGCAAGCAAAGTGACTAAAGAGTTAGCCACAGGATCTTGTATTACGGAACGAGTAAAGAGACTTGCCGGTAACGAGATTGAACTAGGTATACTGATACCGACGATCGAATCTCGGGCAAGTAACATACCGAAGAACAAAGGGAACAGCATACGGGATTAACTGAATCCTTGACATAGAGGTTCGACCGATAAAGATCTTCGTAGAATATGTAGGAGCCAATATGGGCATCCAGGTCCCGCTATTGGTTATTGGCCGTAGAGGTGTCTCGGTCATGTCTACATAGTTCTCGAACCCGCAGGGTCTACACACTTAACGTTTGGTGACGATTAGTATAATTGAGTTATTATGTTGGTGACCGAAAGTTGTTCGGAGTCCCGGATAAGATCCCGGACATGACGAGGATCTCCGGAATAGTCCGGAGGTAAAGATTGATATATGTGATAATAGTGTTTTGATCTCCGGAAGAGTTCCGAAGTTCACCGGAAGGGGTTCCGGATGTTTACCGAAGTGTTCGGGTGCAGCAACACTTTATATGAGCCAAAGGGATAAAGCCCACAAGGTATTGGAAAGTGCAAAAGTAGTTTTGCTGCCGCGTAAGCGGTACTACCGCTTGGTGAAGCGGTACTACCGCCCGAGCGGTACTACCGCTTGTGTGAAGCGGTACTACCGCCCAAGCGGTACTACCGCTTGTGTGAAGCGGTACTACCGCTTGTGCGCGGCTGTGCACGGTTCGGCAGGGATCCGAGTTGGACTCTTTTCCTGCGGGCCAAACCGACCTTGTGCGGGCAAAACCGACCCGGAGGAGGCTTTTACTCCAAGTTTAGACCCCAAGGCTCAACATATAAATAGAGGGGCAGGGCTAGCACACGGGACACATCAGGATTTCCCAAGCCGTGTGCCGGCAACCCTAGCCCTCTAGTTCCTCCGTCATAATCTCCGTAGTGCTTGGCGAAGCCCTGCAGAGATTGTTCCTCACCACCATCACCACGCCGTCGTGCTGCTGGAACTCAACCACTACTTCACCATCGCTCGCTGGATCGAGGAGGTGAAGGCGTCATCAAGCCGTACGTGTGTTGAACGCGGAGGTGCCGTCCGTTCGGCACTAGATCGCAAGGATCGTGATTGGATCGCGGGACGCTCGGCGATTTGGATCGCGAAGACGTTCGACTACATCAACCGCGTTTATTAACGCTTCCGCTTAGCGATCTACAAGGGTATGTAGATTCACTCTCCCTCTCGTAGATGCTCATCACCATGGATAGATCTTATGTGTGCGTAGGAAAATTTTTGTTTCCCATGCAACGTTCCCCAACAGTGGCATCATGAGCCAGGTCTATGCGTAGATGAGATCTCGAGTAGAACACAAACGAGTTGTGGGCGTGGGTGTATACATATTGCTTGCCGTTACTAGTTGATATTTGATTCGGCGGTACTGTGAGATGAAGCGGCCCGGACCGACATTACGCGTACACTTACGCGAGACAGGTTCCTTCAACTAACATGTAACTTCGTTGCATAAAGATGGCTAGCGGGTGTCTGTCTCTCTCACTTTAGTTGAATCGATTTCAATGAAGAGGGTTCTTTTAGAAGATCAAAAAGCAATCACTACACCACGTTGTGGTTTTGCGTAGGTAAGAACGGTTCTTGCAAACCCATAGCAGCCACGTAAAATTTGCAACAACAATTAGAGGACGTCTAACTTGTTTTTGCAGGGTATGTTGTGATGTGATATGGCCAATTACATGATGAGATATATGTGATGTATGAGATGATCATGTTTTGTATAGAATATCACGACTTGCATGTCGATGAGTACGGCAACTGGCAGGAGCCATAGAGTTGTCTTTAATTATTGTATGACCTGCGTGTCAATCATTAAGCGCTATGTAATGCTTTACTTTATCGCTAAACGTTAGCTATAGTCGTGGAAGCAACAGTCGGCGCGACAACCTTATGGCGACACGTTGATGGAGATCAAGATGATGGAGATCATGGTGTCATGCCGGTGACGATGGAGAGCATGCCGGTGCTTTGGAGATGGAGATCAAAAGCACAAGTTCATGGCCATATCATGTCACTTATGATTTGCATGTGATGTTAATCCTTTTATGCATCTTATTTTGCTTAGGACGACGGTAGCATTATAAGGTGATCCCTCACTTAAATTTCAAGATAAATTGTGTTCTCCCCAAGTGTGCACCGTTGCGAAAGTTCGTCGTTTCGAGACACGCCGTGATGATCGGGTGTGATAGACTCTACGTTCGCATACAACGGGTGTAAGCCATGTTACACGTGCGGAACACTCGGGTTAAACTTGACGAGCCTAGCATGTACAGACATGGCCTCGGAACACAAGAGACCGAAAGGTCGAACATGAGTCATATAGTAGATATGATCAACATGAAGATGTTCACCATTGAAACCACCTCAACTCACGTGATGATCGGACTTGAGTTGGTGGATTTGGATCATGTTACACTCGAATGATCGGAGGGATGTCAATTTGAGTGGGAGTTTTTAAGTAATATGATTAACTAAACTCATTATCTAAGAACAATAGTCTAAGTTGTCTTTGCAATATTTATGTTGTAGATCATGGCTCGCGCAGTAGCACCCCTGAATTTTAATGCGTTCCTAGAGAAAGCTAAGTTGAAAGATGATGGAAGTAACTTTGTGGACTGGGCCCGTAATCTAAGGATTATCCTTACGGCTTCCCAGAAGGCTTATGTCCTTGATGCACCGCTTGGTGATCCACCCGCTCCAGTTGAGTCTCTAGACGTTGTGAACGCCTGGCAGGCTCGTTCTGATGATTACTCAATAGTTCAATGTGCAATGTTGTATGGCTTAGAACCGGGACTTCAAAGACGTTTTGAACGTCATGGAGCATATGAGATGTTCCAGGAGTTGAAGTTTATCTTTCAGAAGAATGCCCGGATCGAGAGATATGAGATCTCCGATAAGTTCTATGCTTGCAAGATGAAGGAGAACGGGTCTATCAGTGATCACGTGCTCAGAATGTCTGGGTACTCCACCCGTCTGGCTGAGTTAGGGATGCCCCTTCCGCCAGAGGCTATCACTGACAGAGTTCTTCAATCATTGCCACCTAGCTACAAGAGCTTCGTGTTGAACTATAACATGCACGGGATGAACAAGTCAGTCGCCGAGCTGTTTGCGATGCTGAAAGCCGCTGAGTCTGAAATTCAGAAGGAGCATCAAGTGTTGATGGTCAATAAAACCACTAGTTTCAAGAAAAATGGCAAGGGTAAGAAGGGTAACTCCAAGCAGAGTGGCAAAGCAGTTGCTCCTCTCGTGAAGAAACCCAAGGCTGGACCCAAACCAGAAACTATGTGTTTTCATTGCAAGGGAACTGGACACTGGAAGCGGAATTGCCCCAAGTATTTGGCTGACAAGAAGGCGGCCAACAACAAACAAGGTATATATGATATACATGTTATTGATGTGTACCTTACCAACTCTCGTTGTAGTGCCTGGGTATTTGATACCGGTGCGGTTGCTCATATTTGCAACTCAAAACAGGAACTGCGGAATAGACGGAGGCTGGCAAAGGATGAAGTGACGATGCGCGTGGGAAATGGTTCCAAGGTTGATGTGATCGCCGTCGGCACGCTCGCTCTTCGATTACCGTCGGGATTAGTGATGAACCTAAATAAGTGTTATTTGGTGCCTGCGTTAAGCATGAACATTATATCTGGATCTTGTTTATTGCGAGACGGTTACTCATTTAAATCAGAGAATAATGGTTGTTCTATTTATATGAGTAATATCTTTTATGGTCATGCACCCAATGTGAGGGGTTTATTCTTGTTGAATCTCGATAATAATGATACACATGTTCATAACATTGATGCCAAAAGATATAGAATTGATAATGATAATACCACTTTCTTGTGGCACTGCCGTTTAGGTCATATTGGCGTAAAACGCATGAAGAAGCTCCATGCTGATGGACTTTTGGAGTCACTTGATTTTGAATCACTTGACACATGTGAGCCATGCCTCATGGGCAAGATGACTAAAACGCCGTTCTCTGGAATAATGGAACGGGCAAGTGACTTATTGGAAATCATACATACTGATGTGTGCGGTCCGATGAGTATTGAGGCGCGCGGTGGTTATCGTTACTTTCTCACCTTCACTGATGACTTAAGTAGATATGGGTATATTTACTTAATGAAACACAAGTCTGAAACATTTGAAAAGTTCAAACAATTTCAGAGTGAAGTTGAGAATCATCGTAACAAGAAGATTAAATTCCTACGATCTGATCGAGGAGGAGAATATCTGAGTTATGAGTTTGGCAGTCACTTAAGACAGTGTGGAATTGTTTCACAATTGACACCGCCTGGAACACCACAGCGTAATGGTGTGTCCGAACGTCGTAATCGAACCTTATTAGATATGGTGCGATCTATGATGTCTCTTGCCGATTTGCCACTATCGTTTTGGGGTTATGCATTAGAGACAGCTGCATTCACTTTAAATAGGGCACCATCGAAATCCGTTGAGACGACGCCATATGAACTTTGGTTTGGCAAGAAGCCAAAGCTGTCGTTTCTTAAAGTTTGGGGATGTGATGCTTATGTCAAAAAGCTTCAGCCTGAAAAGCTGGAACCCAAAGCGGAGAAATGCGTCTTCATAGGATACCCAAAAGAGACAGTTGGGTATACCTTCTATCTCAGATCCGAAGGCAAAATGTTTGTCGCTAAAAACGGAACATTTCTTGAGAAAGAGTTTCTCTCGAAAAAATTGAGTGGGAGGAAGATAGAACTTGATGAGGTTATTGAACCTTTACTTCAACCTGAGAGTAGCGCAGCGCAGAAAGTTGTTTCTGTGGAGCCTACATTAGCTGAAGAGGAAGTTAATGATGATGATCATGAAGCTTTGGATCAAGTTGCTATCGAACCTCGTAGGTCGACAAGGACGCGTACTGCTCCTGAGTGGTACGGCAACCCTGTCTTAGAGGTCATGTTGTTAGACAACGATGAACCTACGAGCTATGGAGAAGCGATGATGAGCCCGGATTCCGAGAAGTGGTTAGAGGCCATGAAATCCGAGATGGGATCCATGTATGAAAACAAAGTATGGACTTTGGAAGTATTACCTGAAGGGCGTAAGGCCATTCAGAACAAATGGATCTTTAAGAGGAAGACGGACGCGGACGGCAATGTCACCGTCTATAAAGCTCGACTTGTGGCAAAGGGTTTTTCACAAGTTCAAGGAGTTGACTACGATGAGACCTTCTCACCCGTAGCGATGCTTAAGTCCGTCAGAATCATGTTTGCAAACTCCAGCGATCCATTTATGGACTGGTGCAAGCATCTCGGAGTTGGAATCTTCGTTTTGATGAGGTGATCAAAGCGTTCGAGTTTATACAAGTTTACGGAGAAGCTTGTATTTACAAGAAAGTGAGTGGGAGCTCTATAGCGTTTCTAATATTATATGTGGATGACATATTGTTGATTGGAAACAATATAGAAATGCTGGAAAGCGTAAAGGAATATTTGAACAAGAGTTTTTCAATGAAGGACCTAGGAGAAGCTGCTTTCATATTAGGCATCAAGATCTATAGAGATAGATCGAGACGCTTAATAGGACTTTCACAAAGCACATACCTTGATAAGATTTTGAAGAAGTTCAAAATGGATCAGTCCAAGAAGGGGTTCTTGCCTGTTTTGCAAGGTGTGAAGTTGAGTAAGACTCAATGCCCAGTGACTGCAGAAGATATAGAAAAGATGAGTGTCATCCCCTATGCTTCAGCCATAGGCTCTATCATGTATGCAATGCTGTGCACAAGACCCGATGTCAGCCTTGCCATAAGTATGGCCGGAAGGTTTCAAAGTGATCCAGGAATGGAACACTGGACGGCGGTCAAGAATATCCTGAAGTACCTGAAAAGGACTAAGGACATGTTTCTCGTTTATGGAGGTGATCAAGAGCTCGTCGTAAAGGGTTACGTCGATGCAAGCTTTGACACTGATCCGGATGACTCTAAGTCGCAAACCGGATACGTATTTATTCTTAATGGGGGTGCGGTTAGCTGGTACAGTTCCAAGCAAAGCGTGGTAGCTGATTCTACATGCGAAGCGGAGAACATCGCAGCCTCGGAGGCGGCGAAGGAAGGTGTCTGGATGAAGGAGTTCATGACAGATCTTGGAGTAGTGCCTAGTGCGCTTAACCCAATGACTCTGTTTTGTGATAATACTGGTGCCATTGCTCTAGCCAAGGAACCAAGATTTCACAAGAGGACCAGACACATAAAGCGACGTTTCAATTCCATCCGCGATTACATCAAGGAGGACGACATAAATATTTGCAAAGTACACACGGATCTAAATGTTGCAGATCCGATGACTAAACCTCTTCCAAGGGCTAAACATGAACAACACCAGAACTGCATGGGTGTTCGATTCATTACAATGTAAATCACATAGTGATGTGAACTAGATTATTGACTCTAGTGCAAGTGGGAGACTGTTGGAAATATGCCCTAGAGGCAATAATAAATTGGTTATTATTATATTTCCTTGTTCATGATAATCGTTTATTATCCATGCTATAATTGTATTGATTGGAAACTCAAATACATGTGTGGGTACATAGACAACACTGTGTCCCTAGTAAGCCTCTAGTTGACTAGCTCGTTGATCAAAGATGGTTAAGGTTTCCTAGCCATAGACATGAGATGTCATTTGATAACAGGATCACATCATTAGGAGAATGATGTGATGGACAAGACCCAAACTGTAAACGTAGCATTTGATCGTGTCAGTTTATTGCTATTGTTTTCTGCATGTCAAGTATCTGTTCCTTTGACCATGAGATCATGCAACTCACTGACACCGGAGGAATACCTTGTGTGTATCAAACGTCGCAACGTAACTGGGTGACTATAAAGGTGCTCTACAGGTATCTCCGAGGGTGTCTGTTGGGTTGGCATGGATCAAGACTGGGATTTGTTACTCCGTGTGACGGAGAGGTATCTCAGGGCCCACTCAGTAATACAACATCACATTGAGCCTTGCAAGCAAAGTGACTAAAGAGTTAGCCACAGGATCTTGTATTACGGAACGAGTAAAGAGACTTGCCGGTAACGAGATTGAACTAGGTATACTGATACCGACGATCGAATCTCGGGCAAGTAACATACCGAAGAACAAAGGGAACAGCATACGGGATTAACTGAATCCTTGACATAGAGGTTCGACCGATAAAGATCTTCGTAGAATATGTAGGAGCCAATATGGGCATCCAGGTCCCGCTATTGGTTATTGGCCGTAGAGGTGTCTCGGTCATGTCTACATAGTTCTCGAACCCGCAGGGTCTACACACTTAACGTTTGGTGACGATTAGTATAATTGAGTTATTATGTTGGTGACCGAAAGTTGTTCGGAGTCCCGGATAAGATCCCGGACATGACGAGGATCTCCGGAATAGTCCGGAGGTAAAGATTGATATATGTGATAATAGTGTTTTGATCTCCGGAAGAGTTCCGAAGTTCACCGGAAGGGGTTCCGGATGTTTACCGAAGTGTTCGGGTGCAGCAACACTTTATATGAGCCAAAGGGATAAAGCCCACAAGGTATTGGAAAGTGCAAAAGTAGTTTTGCTGCCGCGTAAGCGGTACTACCGCTTGGTGAAGCGGTACTACCGCCCGAGCGGTACTACCGCTTGTGTGAAGCGGTACTACCGCCCAAGCGGTACTACCGCTTGTGCGCGGCTGTGCACGGTTCGGCAGGGATCCGAGTTGGACTCTTTTCCTGCGGGCCAAACCGACCTTGTGCGGGCAAAACCGACCCGGAGGAGGCTTTTACTCCAAGTTTAGACCCCAAGGCTCAACATATAAATAGAGGGGCAGGGCTAGCACACGGGACACATCAGGATTTCCCAAGCCGTGTGCCGGCAACCCTAGCCCTCTAGTTCCTCCGTCATAATCTCCGTAGTGCTTGGCGAAGCCCTGCAGAGATTGTTCCTCACCACCATCACCACGCCGTCGTGCTGCTGGAACTCAACCACTACTTCACCATCGCTCGCTGGATCGAGGAGGTGAAGGCGTCATCAAGCCGTACGTGTGTTGAACGCGGAGGTGCCGTCCGTTCGGCACTAGATCGCAAGGATCGTGATTGGATCGCGGGACGCTCGGCGATTTGGATCGCGAAGACGTTCGACTACATCAACCGCGTTTATTAACGCTTCCGCTTAGCGATCTACAAGGGTATGTAGATTCACTCTCCCTCTCGTAGATGCTCATCACCATGGATAGATCTTATGTGTGCGTAGGAAAATTTTTGTTTCCCATGCAACGTTCCCCAACAGTGTCAAGATGCTAAGCGATAGCCAACTAAGCGGTAGTAAAAGCTTGCCGGGGATGCATCCCCGCACGCCAAGTTGGCTAGCATTTATGGCATTTTGTCCTAAGTGCCAGAGTTAGGAATGATAGCATTGTTAGCTATCTAGTCACTAGATAATGTCTGTTTTGCCACTGTGGTTTTCCCTTGAGCTATAAAAGGAGGCCCAAGGCAACCTAGCTCGAGATTCGGACTTTTGGACGCTTGTACTAGAGTAGCAGCTCCCCCGAAGGCGACCTTGCCGGCTTTGAGCGTTGCGCGTGCTTCGTGTTCCCCCGATTTATCCACCAAAGCAGGAGTAGGGTTTTATGCTTCCTAGCGGCCCGAACCTGGGCAAAACACCAGCGTCTCATCGTCATGGTGCTTCATGACCTCTGCTCTTTGTGCAACGTGACCTCACCCCTGCCGAACCACAAATGGGCCTTTGGTCCCATAGGTGATCGTGTGCATCGTGACCCGACATCTTTGGCGCGCCAGGTAGGGGGGCTGCGTCATTTGCGCGAACCTGAGATCGTGAGCAGCGCGTCGATCTTCATCACTGTCTTCTTCATCTTTGGCTCCCAAGAAGAAGACCGGCGCAACTGCGCATTCCTCCACTTCGAAGGCCCCCTCGCACGCAGCTGCGGACGCCATTGGCGCCACGGCGGCGACGAGTGAGGTGGGCGTCGTGGGTGACGCACCTGGCGCATGCAGCTCCACCGTCATGTCCCTCGCGACCGAAGCTGGAGCAAGGAATGCCAAAGAGGAGCAACAGTAGCAACATCTTGGCGAGCTCAGCCCTAGGGCCGAGGGAGGAGGAAACGTTCGGTCTCCACCTCCCCAACGCACCGGCGGCCGCGGCCGCAACAACAACACCCAATCTGGGGCATGCCGCGATCTCCCAGCTGCGCCAGTCACCGGCGCGGCTGCTGAGCGCGCGCCTCGTCCACAACAAGACGGGGCGCCGAGTGGGGCGATGAGAATGCGGCGACGCTCCTCTTGGTTCCACCAGGAGTCGAGTGACGTCGTGATCCGCTTCTCTAGCCATGCCTGACACGGCGGCGGAAGCAATGGCGCGGGCCCAACTGTTGTTAAATTTCCTGCCGGCGGCTGACAAGATGGACGAGTGGAGAGCCACCATCCAGAGTTTGATTGGCTTCGTTGAAGCCAACAAATCGCAGCATGCATAGCCGTCGCGTCGTTCGCGGACGGTGACGGCGGCCCAGGCTGACGGTCGTGCCGAGGGGGTCGCGCCAACGGTGCAATCCCCTTCGCGACAACAGGCCCAGAGGCAGCCACAACGAGCTCCACGTACCGACGAGCCCGGCGAAGCATCCATGGTCTCCTCCGGCTCACACGATCACCGGGACCAGCGGCGTGTCCTGGAAGACCGGCAGAGGGAAGACGCACGCATCACCATAGAGCGACGCCGGGAGGCACACCGCCAATCCGACAGGCGCAACGGCCCAGATGCTGGTGACCCCGCGCCCAGTGCTGGCGTGTCCCTGCCTTATGAGGTTGGGTGCCCTGCCTTCACTCGCGAGCTGCGACAGGTCCACTGGCCATCGGCCCGAGCTTTCAATCCTGAGCTGACAGAGAAATATGACGGGAAGCTAAACCCGACGGAATTCTTGGGCATCTATACGATAGTCGTTCAAGCCGCCGGGGGAAGAGATGAAAAAGTGCTCGCCAACTATTTCCCTTTGGCACTCAAGACAAATGTGAGATCGTGGCTCATGCACCTGCCGGAGAACTCCATTTCATCATGGGCTGACTTGTGCAATGATTTTGTCGGCGCCTTCACTGGTGGCCACCAGGAGCCAGGACAGCCCAGCGACCTGCAAGTCCTCCCACAGAAGGAAGGAGAAACCCTACGGAAGTACATCCAGAGATTCAGTCGAGTGCACCGCAACATTCCAGAGATACACCCCGCAGCCGTGATTGCCGCATTCCATTCAAACGTGCACAACAGGAGGATGCGGGCCAAGATAAATGTTAAACTCCCCAAGAGTGTCAATGAGTTGTACACCTTGGCAGACAAGTGTGCTCGTGCTGAGGAAGGAAGGCGACTCCCGAGAGAGGAGGCTGGCGTCGAAGTCGACTCAGATGACGACGACGATGCCCCTAGCTCGAAAGGGAGAAGCCGAAGGTGCAACAAGAAGCGTAAGGGAAAGGCATTGTTGGCCGTTGAGAGCTCTGGTAAACTCAATACCGGCAAGAAGGCCAAGGCCGAGGCCCCCAGCAAGGGGCTGCCACGTGTGCTGATTGCCGAGAGGCCGTGGCGGCAGAGAAAACCGGAAACTCCGACGGGGCGTACTGCAAAGTCCACCGCACCAAAGGTCATGATCTCCAAGAATGCCGCCAAGTTGAGCAACTTGCTAAAAAATAGAAGGCTGAATACGAGAAGCACGACAAGGAGAGAGGCCAAGATGGTGCTGCCGGGAAGGGCCGTGGAGGCAGAGGAGGCCGCCGTGGCAAGGCCCCACAGTAGAAGGAAAAACCGGCTAGAGATCGTGAGAAGAAAGAAGGAGATGATATGAGTGATGATGAGGATGATGGAGAAGAGTCCAGCGATCGAGAATTCCAGAGGGCGACTGAAGCCATGTATGTTGATGGAGGTGCATCCTTGCATTCCTCTCATCGCCAGCTCAAGAAGTGGGCGCGTGAGATCAACGCCATGGAGCCAGCTGTGGAGTCCAGAAGGCCACTCAAATGGTCCCGCACGCCTATCATCTTTGACGAAGAGGATCATCCTGACCGCACCACCGTGGTCGGATGTTTGCCGTTGTTGGTTTCCCCAACAATCCGCAACCTCAAAGTCACCAAGATGTTAGTTGACGGCAGGGCGGGGTTGAACTTAATCTCCCCTAAGGTGGTTGAAAGGCTACAGATCCCTGACGGAGAGCTCAAAGCTACGGGTACGTTCCAAGGAATCAACCCCGGCAGGAGCCGACCCATGGGAAAAATCACTTTTCCTGTGACATTTGGCGGGGAGTTGAACTACCGGACTGAGAAGGTGGTGTTTGGTGTGGTCGAACTCCCTCTGCCTTACAATGGAATTTTTGGTCGCCCAGCTCTGGAAAAATTCATGGCGGCATCCCACTATGCTTACAACACTTTGAAGATGCCAGGGCCCATTGGAATCATATCCATCCCATTTGACAAGAAAAATGCTGTTATATGCGTGGACAAGATGTATCGAGACGTGGGTGGCAGCAGAAGTCGCGGAAGCACCAGCTCTCGCCAAGGAATCAAAGAAGAAGCCTAGCAGAGACGCCGGCAAGGACTCCGGGAAGTGCGCCTCTTCGGAGTGCGCTGCACCTGTCGATGATCTGCCGGAGAGTTCCACTAACAAGAAATCCAAGGTCACCTATCCTGCAACGAAGAAGGTCCCGCCATGGCAGGATGGCGCTGATGGTACGTTTACCATCAGTGCCACCCTCAATGACAAATAGGAAAGCACGCTCATTGCCTTCCTGTGGGCGAATGTCGATGTGTTTTCTTGGCAACCGTCTGACATCCCCAGTGTTCCCAGGGAGGTAATTGAGCACCACCTTGTTGTCTGCCCTCATGTCAGGCCCGTCAAGCAGAAAGTTAGGAAGCAAGCCTTGGAGCAGCAACACTTCATTGCCGAAGAGATCAAGAAGCTTAAAGCAGCTGGTTTGGTCAGAGGAGTGTTGCATCCGACATGGTTAGCTAACCCGGTAGTGGTGCGCAAGGCAAATGGGAAATGGAGGCTTTGCATTGATTTCACTGACTTAAACAAAGCATGCCCAAAGGACTCTTTTCCCTTGCCGCGCATCGATCAGATTGTTGATTCCACTTCCGGGTGTGACTTGCTTTCCTTCTTGGACGCATACTCCGGATACCAGCAGATATTCATGGCCAAGGAAGATGAGGAAAAGACCACGTTCATAACTCCATGTGGCATGTACTGCTTTGTATGTATGCCCTTCGGGTTAAAGAGCGCTGGTTCTACCTTTGCAAGGGCCGTGTAGATTGGATTTGAACCTCAGTTGCGCAGGAACATGGAAACTTACATGGACGACATAGTTGTCAAAACCAAAGATGAAGCAACTCTCATACAAGAGTTGGAAGAAACTTTTATCAACTTGCGCAAGATCAATTTGAAGCTCAACCCTGAGAAGTGCGTGTTTGGTGTCCCATCCGGCAAGCTGCTCGGGTTCTTTGTGTCTCAGCGAGGAATAGAAGCCAATCCCGACAAGATCAAAGCAATCGAGTAGATACAAGCACCCAAGTCTGTCAAGGACGTAAGGCGCTTGGCCGGATGCATTGCCGTGTTGAGTAGGTTCATCTCCAAATCTGCTGAGCGCGCCCTACCGTTTTTCAAGATTCTGAAAAAGGCCGGCCCGCTGAAGTGGACCCTGGAAGCAGAAGCAGTGCTACAAGATCTGAAAGCTTACCTTTCCTTCGCTCCCACCTTGGTCGCGCCTAAACCGCAAGAACCATTGCTGCTATACTTGGTGGCAACAAATCAAGTGGTTAGTGCAGCGCTGGTGGTGCAGCGGGAAGTGGATGAGGACGTAGCCGCTGGAACTGATGTCACCGGGGGTGGAACTGAAGCATTCGCTCTAGGACCTGATACGGACCTAGGGGAACCTAAGCAAGTAGACGAAGGTAGTTTCAAGGAAGTGGCGAAGAAGAAAGTGGTGCAACGACTAGTGTACTTTGTCAGTTCCTTGTTACAGGGGGCTAGGTCAAGGTACTCTGGAGTGCAAAAGTTGATCTTCGGCCTTATCATGGCCTCGAGGAAACTGTACCACTACTTCCAAGGCCACGAGATTACAATTGTCACCCGCTTTTCGCTACAGCGCATACTAAGGAACCCCGAAGCCACTTGCAGGATAGTTGAGTGGGCGCTGGAACTATCATGTTTTTGTTTGAAGTATGAGAGAACTTCCACAATTCGGAGCAGGGTGTTGGTGGAGTTCATTGCAAAATGGATGCCCACGCCAGACTAAGAGGTTCCAGAGACAGTCCTCCCTAGCAAGGAGGCGCCTAAGGAATGGATCATGTATTTTGACGGTGCTTTCTCCCTTCAGGGCGCCGGAGCTGGCGTGCTCCTCATCACCCCCACCGGAGAGCATCTCAAATACGTGGTTCAAATGCACTTTCCCCAGGAGGAGGCCACCAACAACACCGCTGAGTATGAGGGGCTCCTTGCCAGACTCAGAATCGCGGTGGAGTTGGGAATCAAGAAACTGATCATCCGAGGAGACTCTCAACTCGTGGTGAAACAAGTCAACAAAGATTATCAGAGTCTGTTGATGGAAGCATACGTGGAAGAGGTGAGAAAGCTGGAGAAGTACTTTGATGGATTGCAAGCAGAGCATGTGCCACGTGTAGAAAGCAGCATCGCTGATCATCTATCAAAGTGCGCAGCGCAGAAGCTTCCTGTTGAACCTGGGAATTTTGTCCTCCATCTCACTCAACCATCAGTATCCCCGTCAACGATGACCAGAAAAAGAAGAAAGATGAACTCCGGCAAGCATTTCCTGGCAGAGCTTCCTGAAGCCACCGATAGAGAGGCTGCCGGAGACAGTCTCATTTCGGTCGGTGAGCAGCTCCCTCCTGTAGGAACCCAGGTCCTCCCGGTCGAGGTAAGCGCTCCCATGGATGAGGAGATGCCTTTGGTCCTCATTGTCGAGCCACATGCTCCAGCTTGGGCACAACACACAGTCCACTTCCTTCAAACAGGAGAACATACCGGAGAACAAGAAGAAGCCGAAAAAGTAGCCCAACAGTCAAGTATGTACCAGTTTGTCAATGACACTCTGTACAGAAAAAGACCAAACGGTGTCAAATTGAGGTGCATTTGCCGGGAATACGGACTGAAGCTGTTGGCAGAGATACACGGAGGCTTGTGTGGGTCTCACATTGGATCAAGGGCCCTTGTCGGGAATGCCTTTCGGCAGGGTTTCTATTGGCCCACTGCCCTCCAGGATGCAACTAACCTGGTCACCAAGTGTGAAGCCTGCCAGTTCCATTCCAAGAACATCCATCAACCAGCGCAAGCTGTCCAGACAATCCCTTTATCATGGCCATTCTCGGTCTAGGGGCTCTATATTTTGGGCCCCTTTCCCCGCGTTGTCGGGGGCTTTGAATTCTTGTTCGTAGCAATCGACAAGTGGCCATAGTTGGAAAAAGTGAGGAAGGTGACCGCACAGTCAGCTGTCAAGTTCCTCAAAGGACTGGTGTGCCGATTTGGAGTACCCAACAGGGTGATCACCAATAATGGCACCCAGTTCACGAGCGGCACCTTCAAGCAGTACATCTGTCGGCGTTCTGGGAACGGGGGTACCCAGCCGTGCCTGCCTGCGGCCCAGGGCGTGGCCCACTTCGTGAACCAAACACAGCCAGGCGCGGCCCCACTCAAGACAAGGCCCTCGCGAGGGCCCTAGGCTCGCGAGGAGGAACAGCGTCAAGACCGGCAGGGGATAGGCCTCCCCAGGCCCCCTCCGGAGCGGCGGAGATCTCTATGCAGATCCCGGCCTCAGGAGTCAAAGATGATGCAAGGAAAGACAGGCGGGCGCCAGCGCGCCAGGCGGCGCAGTTTCCCCTTTGGTGCAAAGGGAGCAAGGACTTACGCGGGCTCCTAAAGCACCCGCCAAAAGTTTCCATTCCGGTGCAACGAGACCACGACCACGAGCCCCGCAGGACGGATGTCATCGCCGAGCCCACCTCTGCATCATCGACAGCTACTTTGCAGGCGAAGACCACCTTTGGGCAGATCGGGCACGTACTCCTATCCCCCTTCAAAATTGGCCGTTGTGGGATCCCTTCCCGCCATTGTGATAAGGGAAGAGGACCCGAGCCACCGCTATATATAGAAGCTAGGCTGCACCGTAGAGGGGGATCGGAAGTCAGTCAATCCACTCATCCATCACCAAGCCAACAGAGGGCCAAGAACACCTCAGGAGCGCCCTCACGAAGCTCCGAAACACTGTACTAGTTCATCCACCACACCTCCTCGAGAGGCAATCCACCAAAGCAGGAGTAGGGTATTACGCTTCGCAGCGGCCCGAACCTGGGTAAACTACCGTGTTCATCTTCTTCCTCATCATCGTGCGAGTTCGTTGTTTGGTCCATCGAGTAGTGAGCTAGGTTGGGCGAGGCTGCAGGGGATCTTCGCACACGCCCCTGTGTTCGAATCTTAACGGTTTTGCGGAGCCCGGAATCCGACATTTGGCGCGCCAGGTAGGGGGCGTGTCGGAGCTTCCCCACTCGCGGCGACAGCCGAGCCCCGGTTCGGCGTCTCCATGGGGGGCGAGATCCCCGACGGCGGCAGGCCCTCAGCGTGCAATGGCGCCTGGACGCGCAAGACCGGCCCTGCGGTCGCCTGCATCCTCGGCGGGTCGGAGGGGCCACCCTCGGGCCGCCATGCCAAGCGGTTCCTACGCCACGTAGGAGCGGTTCGGCCGCGACCCGAGCCCGCGCCGCACCGTGCATGGCCGGAGATCGACATCACCTTCCGCCCCGACGACCACCCCAAGATGACGGCAGCCGCTGGAATGCTCCTCATGTTGTGCGCGCCGACCATACGCGCCGTGGCCGTCTCCAAGACCCTCATAGACGGTGGCGCCGGCCTCAACGTCATCTCCATGGAGTCCTTCGACGAGCTACAGTTACCCCGTGACCAGCTCGCACCTTCAAGGCCCTTCTCTGGGGTGGTCGGGGGGTCCGTCGTCCCCGTGGGGCGGGTGCGCCTCCCCGTCATCTTCGGCACCCGCTCCAACTTCCGCACCGAGTAGGTCGACTTCGATGTCGCCCACATCCACCTCTCATACGCGATACTTGGCTACCCAGCCCTCGCTCAGTTCATGGCGGCAACACACCCGGGCTACAACGCCGTCAAGATGCCCGGGAGCGGCGGCGTCCTCACCGTCATGGGGGATGTCAAGGACGCATCCCACGTGCTCAAGCTCTCCTACAAGCCACGGCCGTGGCGCGCAGCACTGCCGGGGGCGCCGCGCGGGCCGCGGAGGACCCCGGGGGTGTCCCCGACGTCACGCTGGTGAAGAAGAAGTAGCTGTTCTCCTAGAGCCGGGCGGAGACGAAGCAAGTGCCGGTGGACGAAGGAAACCCTGGCCCTACCTTCACCATCGGCGCCGACGTGCCTTAAGATCAGGAGGAGGCGTTGGTGGCCTTCCTCCGGGCGAACAAGGACGCCTTTGCGTGGAGCGCCTCCGACCTAGTGGGGGTCCCAAGGGACGTAATCGAGCACCACCTCATGGTGTGCCCGAACGCACGTCCGGTAAAGCAAAAGGCAAGAAGGCAAGCTCCGGAGAAGCAGGCGTTCATTGCCTAGGAGGTCGGCAAGCTGAAGGAGGCAGGGGTCATCCGGGAGGTGCGTTACCCAGAGTGGGTGGCCAACCCGGTGGTTGTCCCGAAGAAGTGCGGGAAGGAGCGTATGTGCGTCGACTTCACGAGCCTCAACAAAGCCTGCCCCCAGGACCCATTCCCGCTGCCGCGCATCGACCAGATCGTGGACTCCACCGCGGAGTGCGACCTCCTATGCTTCCTAGACGCCTTATCGGGTTACCACCAGATCAAAATGGTGGTGGAGGACGTCGAGAAGACGGCTTTCCTCACCACGTGCGGGGTATTCTGCTACACGTGCATGCCCTTCGGGCTGCGGAATGTCGGGGCAACCTTCCAGCGGCTGATGCACATCGCCCTGGGGCCGCAGCTCGGGAGGAATGCTGAAGCCTACGTCCACGACATCGTGGTCAAGTCCAGGGTGGCCAAGACCCTAGTCGAGGACTTGGAGGAGACATTCGCCAGCCTGAGGGAAGTGAACCTGAAGCTCAACCCTGAAAAGTGCGTTTTCGGGGGTCCCCTCGGGCAAGCTGCTTGGTTTCCTAGTATCGCACCGGGGAATCAAGGCGAACCCGGAGAAGATCAAGGCCATAAACAAGATGAGCGCGCCCCAGACCCTCAAGGAAATGCAGAAATTGGCGGGATGTGTGACCTCCTTGGGGCATTTCATCTCCAAGCTCGGCGAGCGGGCCTTGCCGTTCTTCAAGATCATGAAAAGTAAGGGCCCTTTCGAATGGACCCCGGAGGCGGACGCAGCCATCGAGGAACTCAGGCGGTACCTCACGAGCTCGCCAGTGATGGTAGTGCCTCGCCCTCGGGAGCCCCTGCTGCTATACCTGGCTGCCACCCCCCACTCCGCCAGCGCTGCATTGGTGGCCGTCAGGGAGGAGCGAACTGACACACACGCCGCATCGACGGGCGCCGGCGGGCCCCCAAGCACGGAGCCAGGGGCTCGCAGGATCCCCAGGGCCCCGCTTCTCCCCAAGCCGGAGCACCTGAGGCCCAAGCCGCTCCGACGGTCCCTGAAGCGCTCAACCCTCATGAGGCCCCGGTCTCTCCGACGGCCCCTGAAGCATTCGACCCTCGTGAGGCCCCCTCCGCACCAACGGCCCCCGAGGCGCTCAGGCCTCTTGGGCCCGCCACGGGGTAGGGCGCCACAGGGGACCTCACCCTTGTCAAACACCCGGTGTACTACATCAGGACGGTGCTGCGGGACGCGCGCTCACGCTACCCCATGCAGTAGAAGCTCCTCCTAGCGCTCCTTGTCGCTTCGAGGAAACTGCGTCACTACTTCCAGGGACATCCCATCAAGGTCATCTCTGCTTACCCCCTGGAGAAGATCCTGCACAACCCCAACGAGGCAAGAAGGGTCGCCAAATGGAACATCGAGCTGCAGGCCTTCAACATAGAGTTCAGCATGACCAGGGTCATCAAAGGGGCAGCCCTAGCAGACTTCGTGGCGGAATGGACAGACACCCCGGACCGGGGGCTAGACGGAAGCCAGTCCCTCACCCCTGGTGATGAGGCACCCGAAGGATGGATCATGCATTTCGACGGAGCCTTCACGCGCAAGGGAGCGGGAGCTGGTGTCGTGCTCACTTCCCCGGCAGGAAACAAGCTCAGCTATGCTGTGCAGCTCTGTTTCCAGCATGGAGAGAAGGTCTCCAACAACATCGCGGAGTAGGAGGTCCTCATCGCCGGCCTCAAGGCGGCGGTGGCCTTGGGGGTTCGGTGCCTCACCGTCATGGGTGACTCCCAGCTCCTCATCAACTTCTCCAACAAAGAGTATACACCCAAGGACGAGCACATGGAGGCGTATTTGGAAGAGGTACGTAAGATCGAAAAACGTTTTCAGGGCTTGGAGTTGCAACACGTCCCGCGTAGCGCGAACAAGGAAGCCGACGACATCGCCAAGAGGGCCTCGCGCCGCGAGCCCCAGGAGCCAGGCGTCTTCGAGGAGCGGTTCTTCAAACCCTCCGCGGCACAACCTACTGAAGACCTGGCGCCACGAAGTGAGGAGCTCCCCTCATCGCCACCCTCGGGGGCTCCGGACTATGGCCAGGCCTCAAGAGCACGACTGCTCCTGGCCTTGGAGCCTCGGGCCGACAGCTGGATGCAAGAGTTCAGGGCGTACCTGCTTCACGGCACGCTACCGGAGAAGGAGGAAGACGCAGAGCGCGTAGCCCGACAGGCCAAAACCTACTGCTTGCAAGACGGCGACTTGTACCGCAGGCGCCCGAATGACGTCGCGCTGCGGTGCATCTCCAAGGAGCAAGGGTGCGAGCTGCTGGCCGACATCCACGGAGGAGACTGCGGGCATCACTCCTCTTCGCGCACGCTTGTAGGGAAGGTGTTTCGATCGGGCTTCTACTGGCCCTCGGCGCTTAACGATGCCATCGAGCTGGTCCGGTCTTGCAAGGCCTGCCAGTTTCATGCCAAGCAGATTCACCAGCCCGCGCAGGGCCTCCAAACCATTCCGCTCTCCTGGCCCTTTGCGGTCTGGGGGCTGGACATACTGGGGCCCTTCCCGCGAGCAGCGGGCGGGTACCGCTACCTCTACGTCTCCATCGACAAGTTCACCAAATGGGCAGAGGTGGAGCCCGTGCGCACCATCCCGGCCGGGTCGGCCGTCAAGTTCATCAAGGGCCTCGTAAGCCGCTTCGGCGTCCCCAACCGCATCATCACCGACAATGGTTCGCACTTCACAAGTAACCTCTTCAAGACCTATTGTGCTAACCTTGGAACGCAGATATGTTACGCCTCGGTAGCCCACCCACGAAGCAACGGCCAGGCGGAGCGCGCCAACGCGGAGGTCCTGCGGGGATTCAAGGCAAGGAGCTTCAAGAAGAAGCTTGAAGCTTGCGGCAGGGGTTGGGTCGATGAGCTTCAGTCAGTGTTGTGGTCCATCCGCACCACCGCGACTAAGCCCACCGGCGAGACCCCGTTCTTCCTCGTCTATGGAGCCGAAGCCGTCCTCCCCCACGAGATCAAGCACCGATCCCCGAGTGTCTTGGCATTTGACGAGGAGCATCAAGATACTACGTGGGGAGCGGACCTCGTGCTTGGAGAGGAGGCACGTCGTCGGGCCTCGTTCCGAGCTGCGCGGTATCAGCAAGCGCTACGGCGCTACCACTGCCATAACGTCCGCTCCAGGACCCTCGAAGTCGGAGACCTCGTCCTGAGGCGGGTTCTCTACAGGGAGGGCTTGCACAAGCTCTCGCCCATGTGGGAGGGCCCGTTCAAGGTCACTCATGTCTCTAGGCCTAGCGCCGTGCGCCTGGAGACTCAGGACGGGGTCCCCATCCAGAACGCCTGGAACATCCAGCACCTCCGGAAGTTCTACCCGTGACACTCTCACGTAATAATGAGTGGGTTGTATACGCCCGGAGCCCCCCGAGGACGCGGAGGGGTTCCTCCCATGCAATGTGGCAGCCACAGCTCCGCGCTGGCGGAGAAGTCAACATTGCCCATCAATGGCTATGCCCATGCAACGTGGGGGAAGACGAAGACTAGTCTAGGTGCCGGACGCGGCCGTTATTTGCTTTTCTCGTGTTTGGATTTGCCAGCTTTTCTGAAACTAAACTCGGGGTTTTTCCAAATCGTGTTTTAAAGGAAAGGATCAAAGATTTGTTTTCATCGCCATTTCTTATGTTGGTTTCTCTCTCTTCGAGTCAAGCACTCGCCTGCTCCCCTCCCCCTCATACCCCGTGAGCGGGGGCTGGGGGGCATGGTGCTTTCACCTCGCCAAGGCCTTGGCGCCCGGATCCTCGCGTGGTACTCACGGATGAGTCAGCAGGCGCATGTCGTCTCATACTCGCTCGGGGGCTCCATTCACGGCCCGACGCGCCATCTTGGATCCTCGGGAGGCCCACCCCTCCCGGGGCAGGAAACAATTTTTTTCTTGGGACAGCTCGAGCGTCAAAGGGGGCTCCTGAGCATCGTGCCTCAGGAGTCTTACCGGTCATAAGGCCACTCGACCCCCTTGATGTCGTCCTTGGTGATCCGGTCGGCATCAAGGGTGCCGAGGCTTCGCCCCGTGAAGTGCGTCCAGGTGATCCGGTCGTACCTAACGGTGGTGGGGAAATGTGCGGGACTGGGACCTGCCGACGTAGAGCTGCTTGAGTGTCGAAGGGGGATCCTGAGCATCGCGCCTCAGGAGCCTTACCGGTCGCAAAGCCACTCGCCCCTTGATGTCGTCCTTGGTGATCCGGTCGGCATCATGGGTGTCGGGGCCTTGCCTCGTGAGGTGCGTCCAGGTGAACTGGTTGTACCTTGCGATGGTAGGGAAATGTGCGGGACTGGGACCTGCAGACACAGAGCGCCGACAGGGCTCCCAACCTACCTTGCTCGCAAGAAGAAGAAGCCTACCGGACGTACGGACTCGCCGAGCGCCACAGCCGCGCCTCCACAACCCAGAAGCCTACTGCGAGCATGTCAAGCTAAGTATCCTAACCACGATCGGAAGGCAATTTCAAACAACAAAATGCAAAGGCCAGGACACATGAAAAAAGTGCTAATAAAGAGAGGCAAGCGCCCAAATCCATTACATGCCCGCAGGGCCTCCCTTGGTTCTTTGACTGCAGGAACAGGAGAAGAGGAGGAGAAAGAAAGTGAAAAAGCCCCACGAGGGCTGCCGCCTCAGGAGCCCCGGCGTCGGCGCACCAGCGCTCAGCCGGTGTCCTCCTCTTCCTTCACGGTCCCGTGGAGGTGCGCCGGCACGGATGCCCCTGGAGCGGAAGATTGGTGCCGCGGCGGCCGGCTGCCCCCCGAGGTCCGGGCGCGCCGGCATGGCGGCGCGTCGTAGCTACTGTCGCTCGGGCTCCCTTCGGAGGGGTGTTGCTGCTGCTGGAGGCGCGGCGCCTGTCGTGAAGGGCAAGCTCATCTCCAAGATCGCCGCGGCCGACATCCTCCGGGCAGCACCCCAGGCGCTCGACCTCTCCCCCGAAGATCTTGACGAAGAGCGTCGCCTCCCCGTCATACTTGAAGTGAAGGGTGCGCCTCCCCTTTAGGCCGCAAGCGCGGGCGAACGCTTGCCACCCACGGTTCAGATACACGTAGCCTCCGGGGGTGACCTCGACCTCCACCCACGACGTCGCGCTGCAGCAGCCGTCGGCCTACAACCATAGGCCGGCAGGCCCTCCGGCCGGCAGCGCCCCCGCGAAGAAGTTCAGGAGTTGGAACCAAGCGGCCTCCGGCCTCTCCGCCCATGTCACGAACTCCTGGGCCGTGTCAGCCGTATGGAGCCGTGGGTGCGGCGGCCGGGTGAGCACCGCCGACCTCCCACTTCGGGCGCCGCCACATTGGCCACTGCGGCCGCCCGCGCTGGACGGCGCCCCACCGCGGCCGCCGATGGTGACCCCGAGGCACGCAGAAGCACGGCCACGCTCACCGGGAACCACTGTCGGCGTCGCGGCATGCTTCCGGGGACGACCGCGGCCCCTCCTGGGCGGCGGAGCGGTAGGACCCTCCCCGGAGGCCTTTCCCTTCTCGACTGCAGAGAACTTCCTCACCGACGCCATGACTGGGAGGGCGGCGGATTGGAGATGGGCAGGCAAAGAAGACAAAGATGAGTCAGGGCTTTCTCGCCCTCGCCCACTTATATACAGCCAAGGACCGCCCGGCGCCCCCTCGTGCTCCGGGAGGCACGCGGCCTCTGAAGGGCCACATCCGCGTGGCCCGAAGCAGTAGTAGCATTCAAGGAAGGGCAATGATGGCCAGCGCTACGCATGGGCGTCTCGTCAATCTGACTTGGAACGGTTTCTGACGCCCTCGGGGAGCGGGGGCATCGCCGCCTAGACGCTCGGCGCGTGTGAAGCCTGGCCCGCAGGCGTTTGGGGCCTGCGGCGCTTCGGGCTGCCCCCATGGCTTCGCCGAGAAGCCAGCTCGAGCGCGCCTTGGGCCTGGGGGCTACTGTCGGCGTTCTAGGAATGGGGGTACCCAGAGCTGCCTGCCTGCGGCCCAGGGCGTGGCCCACTTCGTTAACCAAACACAGCCAGGCGCGGCCCCACTCAAGACAAGGCCCTCGCGAGGGCCCTAGGCTCGCGAGGAGGAACGGCGTCAAGACCGGCAGGGGATGAGCCTCCCCAGGCCCCCTCCGGAGTGGCGGAGATCTCTATGCAGAGCCCGGCCTCAGGAGTCAAAGATGACGCAAGGAAAGACAGGCGGGCACCAGCGCGCCAGGCGGCGCAGTTTCCCCTTTGGTGCAAAGGAAGCAAGGACGTACACGGGCTCCTAAAGCACCCCCCAAAGGTTTCCATTCCGGTGCAACGAGACCACGATCACGAGCCCCGCAGGAAGGATGTCATCGCTGAGCCCACCTCTGCATCATCGACAGCTACTTTGCAGGCGAAGACTGCCTTTGGGCAGGGCGGGCACGTACTCTTGTCCCCCTTCCAAATTGGCCGTTGTGGGATCCCTTCCCGCCATAGTGATAAGGGAAGAGGACCCGAGCTACCGCTATATATAGAAGCTAGGCTGCACCGTAGAGGGGGGTCGGAAGTCTGTCAATCCACTCATCCATCACCAAGCCAACAAAGGGCCAAGAACACCTTAGGAGCGCCATCACGAAGCTCCGAAACACTGTACTAGTTCATCCACCACACCTCCTCGAGAGGCAATCCACCAAAGCAGGAGTAGGGTATTACGCTTCGCAGCGGCCCGAACCTGGGTAAACTACCGTGTTCATCTTCTTCCTCGTCATTGTGCGAGTTCGTTGTTTGGTCCATCGAGTAGCGAGCTAGGTTGGGCGAGGCTGCAGGGGATCTTCGCACACGCCCCTGTGTTCGAATCTTAAGGGTTTTGCGGAGCCCGGAATCCGACAACATCCAAAGCCTTGGAAGCAAGGTCTCCTTCGCCTCTGTTGCTCACGCAAGGAGCAACGGGCAAGTCGAGAGGATGAATGCTGAAGTGTTGGGTGGACTCAAGACAAGAACTTTCGATAGACTGCGGAGATGCGTCAAGCGTTGGATAGTTAGCTGCCGGTGGTTCTTTGGTCCCTCGAGCTACCGCCCAAACACCCTTCTCCCTGGTATACACGGCGGAAGCAGTTCTCCCCATGGAACTCATATACGGGTCACCTCGAGTACTTGCCTATGACGAAATAGAGCAAGAGCAGCTACGGCATGACGATGCCATGCTCTTCAAGGAAGATCGTCTCCGGGCCGCTGTGCGTGCTGCACGCTACCAGCAAGCCCTGTGCCGCTACCATAGCCGCAGGGTCCACGCCCGGAGCCTTGAGGAAGGCAACCTTGTCCTTAGGCGCGTTCAGTCCGACAGGGGTACCAACAAGTTGACGCCGAAGTCGGAAGGCCCTTACCGGGTAGCACGAGTCACCAGACCTGGCGCAGTCCGTCTGGAGACCGAAGATGGCACCAAAATGCTTAACTCATGGAACATTAAGCATCTTCGTAAGTTCTACCCGTGAGGCGCGGCTGCCGGGCTCAGTCCCCGGCAGCCACTTTTTGTACAAGCCTTGCCGCAGTTGCATGTAACCCTTTGTACAAAGCCAGGCGCAGACCCTATGCATGCAATAATAAAGCTAGGCATTGCATCATACCATCGAACTGCATGTTTACTATGCATTTTCTTATGTTGCAATGTCATCGCTTTTAAATTTTAGTAATTTGCTAGAGTACTTGATGAGCCTATTATCCTCGTTGCCGCGTTCTCTCTTGCCAGAGGACAAAGGCCTCTTGCCCTACATGTTTGACCACCAGGAAAACAAGGAAGGAGGGCAGAGAAACAAGGACGGTGGCCCATCGTACTCCAGGAAGGAATACTGCCTGAAAAGATAAGTCTAAATCGCATGTTCCGAGCTCGAAGCCATTTTCTCCCTTAAGGAAACCCCTACTATCCTTACTAATTGTGTACAATGGAGTCCTTCACGCAATGGAAACCCTTGTCGGGACGAGCCATCCCCCCAGCTCCTGTCATGTATCAGCTCTGAGGGACTACGCCAATACCGACAAGGGGCCTTGCCAGGGGCTCGCTCCCCCTTTTGCGCTCGTGGTACATACTGACCCAGCAAATAGTTCTATGCGGCAGAGACAAACATGCTAAACACAGTACAAACAAGAGGAGAAAAGGATAGTACTTATGGAAGAAATAGCATTGTTTCATTCATTTTCGATTCAAAATGGATAAAGATACATTTTAGAATGCCCCTTAAATAACTCTTTATTTGACTTTCTACCCTAGGAGCAAGTTACAAAATGAAGAAAGGACCGGCAGGGCGCAGCTCGGCAGGACTACTGGCAGGGAAGGCGAAGCCGAAGTCCACGAGCCTGCCAAGACCCAGCTGAGGAGGAGACGGCGCCCTAGTCAAGAACCGCTGACAGTGATGCTGCGACCGCCGGTCAGCTGGAGTACAGGTTGTCGTACTCCGACTTGACGGCCTGGGGCTCACTGTCGCCGCCTTCACCGACACTGTCCTCCTCGTCACTGTCGCTCGAGGAGGAGCTTTCGTCGTCGCTCGAGCTCTCTTCGCAGCAGCCGAGACGAGCACCCGAACACCCATGTATCTTGATAGAGAGCGTGTCAGCCTCCACCAACTTGAAGCGGAGGACGTACCCACTCATGAAGTTATGGGCACGTGCAAAGGTTTTCCACCCACGCCTAAGGAACATTACGCGAGGCGCCGGGAACTCAACGTCAACCTGCGCGGCGCCATTACAACAGTCGTGCACAGGCAACCACATTGCATGCGGCTTGCCGAGCTCCACCACCCCGGCAAAGGGCGGGGGAGTCGCAAATGGCTATGGGCAGAGCTACGAAGCCTGTCGGCGAACTCCAGTGCCGTACCTTTGGTGTGTCCCATCGTTGGGGGAGGAACCACCGACGGAGGGGGGTCGGATGCGGCGCTCCGCCTCCCCCGGCCGCTAGCCCCGCTCCGGCCCCGACCTCTGCCAGCGCTCCCACCGCGCGTTCTAGGACCACCTCCCACCGCCCCAGCTAAAGCAGCGGAATGATCCCGAGGGGAGACTCTCGTCGCCGCGGCGGAAGCTGGGAGTCGTCTTTGTCCCCTTGTCATGGTGATGACTGGTGCGTCCGACAACCAGAGAAGAAGGGCAAGCTACGTGAACTCGAGATTGAGGAGGAGAAGGAGATGGATGAGCATCGCCCGTTGTAACCTCCCAATTTATAGGAGAGGGAATGGGGGGCTGGCTCACCTTCGCTCCAAGCCGGCCGCCCATCTCAACCAATCCCACTACCCACAATCACAGGCGAACAGGTAACCGCCCCATTGCTCCGATCCCTGGCGCTGCAGTTTCTACCACTCCCATGCATGTGGGCCATGCGCATCCACCGCAAACTCCCCGCAATGCATGCGCCGCGCGTGGCGGAAACGGCCTGGGGTAGCAAGTAAGTGCTGGCTTAAAAGCCGGCGGTTACTCCCTCACATTGCGCGCCTGTGCATAAATTTTGGGCCTGACCCAAAGACATTATACGAGCGCGTTTAGGCCAGACCCGGGGGCTCCGGTCGGTGCACTAGGAATGGTGTACCCAGTGCCCCTGACTTATGCACAGGCAGTAGTAGCAGAACCCCGTCAACACCAATCCAAACCAGAGAAGCCGCACCATGAGAGATCAAGGAGCGCATCAAGAAGACGAAGCCAACATTCAAGACCATGACCCCGGTAGAAGTAGCCTATGCTTGCTAGCTATGCCGGCAAGATCGATGCAACGGCCCAGAGCGAGCCCGAACCGTGCCAGTCACGTCCCCGGTGCTTGCCAGGGACCGATGCGCACACATTTTCCGGAAGACCCGGCAAGCCCACCCCCCCCCCCGGCAGGCGCAAGCCAATCGGCCACTGCTCCACCGAATCGCAATGCCAGTCAGTTGTCAATGCGGTGTCGAGCCCTCAGATGGCTATGTGGCTCTCGCTAAGTACGTGGCAGCCCACCGGAAGACAGATTACACCTGTTTGACACTCGTCCAGGGGCGTGTCAAGATGGTAAGCAATAGCCAGCTAAGCGGTGGTAAAAGCTTTCCGGGGATGCATCCCCGCATGCCACCTAGTCTAGCATTTATGGCATTTTGTCCTAAGTGCGAGAGTTAGGTATGATAGCACTGTTAGCTATCTAATCACTAGAAAATGTCTTTTTGCCACTATGGATGCCCCTTGAGCTATAAAAGGAGGCCCAAGGCAACCTAGCTCAAGATTCAGACTTTTGGACACTTGTACTAGAGTAGTAGCTCCCCTAAAGGTGACCTTGCTGGGTTTGAGTGTTGCGCGTGCTTCGTGTTCCCTCGATCAATCCACCAAAAGCAGGAGCAGGGTTTTACGCTTCCCAGCGGCCCAAACCTAGGTAAAACACTAGCGTCCCATCGTCGTGCTGCTTTATGACCTCTACCCTTTGTGCAACGTGACCTCACCCCTGACAAACCACAACGGGGCCTTTGGTCCCATAGGTGATCGTGTGCATCGTGACCCGACAGGCTTCTCTCATGAGTATAGCACACGATGGGTGAACAAATTACTGTTGGGCAATTGATAGAAGAGCAAATAATCATGACTTTATCCAAGGAGATGATCATTATATAGGCATCACGTCCAAGATTAGTAGACCGAAACGATCCTACATCTACTACTATTACTCCACGCATCGACCGCTATCCAGCATGCATCTAGTGTATTAAGTTCATGGAAAAACGGAGTAATGCAATAAGAATGGTGACATGATGTAGACGAGATATATTCATGTAGGAATAGACCCCATCTTTTTATCCTTAATAGCAACGATACATGTGTGCCTCGCTACCCCTTCTATCACTGGGAGAGGACACCGCAAGATTGAGCCCATCACAAAGCACCTCTTCCCATGGCAAGAAAAAATGATCTAGTTGGCCTAACTAAACCAAACATTCGAAGAAGAAATACGAGGCTATAAGTAATCATGCATATAAGAGATCAATGAAGACTCAAATAATATTCATGGATAGAAACTGATCATGAACTCAAAATTCATCGAATCCCAACAAACACGCCGCAAAAGTTTACATCAAATAGATCTCCAAGAGACCTTTGCATTGAGAATCGAAAGAGAGAGAGGAAGCCATCTAGCTACTGCCTACGGACCCGTAGGTGTATGGTGGACTACTCACGCATCATCAGAGAGGCACCAATGAGGATGATGAACCCCTCCGTGATGGTGTTAGATTGGATCTCGAGGTTCTGGAACTTGCGGCGGCTGGATGTGTTTTTCGTCGAGTCCTGTAGGGTTTCTGGAATATTTGGGAATTTATAGGCGTCAGAGGTGGTGGAGAGGGGTCCCGAGGAGGGCACAACCCATCAGGGCGCGCCAGGGGCCTCTGGCGCGCCCTGGTGGGTTGTGGTCTCTTCGACCCTCCCCTCTGGCACTTCTTTGGCCCACTGGATGTCTTCTGGCCCAAAAAAATCTCAAAAAAGTTTCGTCGTGATTGGACTCTGTTTGGTACTGATATTCAGCGAAGTAAAAAACAAGCAAAAACAACAACTGGCACTTTGGCACTATGTTAATAGGTTAGTCCCAAAAAATAATATAAAGTTGCTATAAAACGATTATAAAACATCCATGAATGATAATATAACAACATGGAACAAGCAAAAATTATAGATACATTGGAGACGTATCAGAACGACCCGCCGAGTGGAACCAATCTTGGCCAGATCGTCGGCCACCTGGTTCTTCGCTCGGGGTATCTGATGAAGCTCCAAGCCTTCAAAGTTCTTCTCCAATTTCTGGACTACATTCTAGTACCCGGTCATAGCCGGACTCTGGATATCCCATTCGTTTCATCATTTGATTGACCACGAGGTCCGAGTCACCGAATATCATCAAGCGCCGGATACCGAGCGAGATAGCCATTCAGAGTCCATATAGGAGGGCTTCGTACTCGGCCTCGTTGTTGGACGAATTGAAATGAATTTGAAGGACGTATCTCAGTCGGTCTCCTCTGGGGGAAGAACCACTCCGGCACCGGATCCTTGGAGCATCTTGGAACCGTCAAAAAACATGGTCCATTGTTCAAGGATACATGGGGTTGGCTGTTCTGGCTCTATCCACTCAGCCAAGAAGTCCACAAGCGCTTGATGCTTGATCGCCTTCTTGGCTTCGAACTTGATCTCCAACGGGAGGAGCTAAATCGCCCATTTTGCCACTCGGCCGATGGCATCTTTGTTATGCAAGATTTCTGACAGGGGGGCATCGCTGATAATTGTGACCGAGTGCTCTTGGAAGTAGTGAGCTACCTTCTTGACAGTGAGGTAAATGCCATAAACCAGCTTCTGGTAGTGTGGATACCTTTGTTTGGAAGGAGTCAAGACTTCTGAAATGTAATAGACGGGCATTTGCACTTTGAATGCTTTTCTCGATTCCTCGCGCTCCATAGTGAGGACAGGGCTGACCACTTGGCTGGTAGCCGCGATGTACAAGAGCAAAGGCTCTCGGTTGCTCGGGGCAGCTAACACCGGCTGGGTGGCAAGCAATGCCTTGAGCTGATCGAATGCGGCTTGCGCTTCAGGAGTCCATTCAAAGCTATCAGACTTCTTCATCAATCGGTAAAGAGGTAATGCCTTCTCACTGAGACGAGAGATGAATCTGCTAAGGGCTGCAAGGCACCCCGTGAGCTTTTGCACATCATGCAGACTGACTAGTTTCTTCATTCGGACGATGGCACCAATTTTGTCACGATTAGCATCGATTCCCCATTCGGAAATGAGAAAACCGAGTAGCTTACCCGATGGCACTCCGAATGTACACTTTGCATGATTAAGTTTTATTTGAAAGCATCGTAGGTTCGCAAAGGCTTCGGCGAGGTCAGTCAGGAGGTCGGAACCTTTCTTGGACTTGACCACGATGTCATCCATATAAGACTCCACGTTCAGACTGATTTGCTTTTGCAAACACTTTTGTATCATGTGCATAAAGGTTGCCCCAACATTCTTGAGGCCGAATGGCATAGTGATATAGCAGAAAGACCCAAATAGGGTGATGAAAGCTGTTTTTATTTCATCTGGTCCATACATTCAGATCTGGTGGTACCCAGAGTACGCATCCAGGAACGACATGCGTTCGCATCCAACACTGGAATCTACTATCTGATCTATGCGGGGAAGGGGAAAATGATCTTTCGGGCAGGCCAGATTGAGGTGCTTGAAGTCGATGCACATCCGGAGGGACTTGTCCTTTTTGGGCACCAACACAGGGTTGGCTAGCCACTCAGAATGGTTGACTTCGCGAATGAACTCGGCAGCTAGGAGCCGAACGATCTCTTCACCGATCGCCTTGTGCTTCTCGACGGAAGATTGACGCAAGTGTTCCTTGACCGACTTGATATTCGGATCAACTCGGAGTCGGTGCTCAACCAGCTCCCTGGGAACCCCCGGCATGTCACACGGTTTCCATGCGAAGATATCCCAATTCTCACGGAGGAACTGGATGAGCTCGGCTTCCTATTTTTCGCCCAGTGTGGTCGAGATGTTGGTTGGAGCAGCACTCGGGTCGTTTGGGTAAATGTGAACCTGCTTGATCACACCGGCCGACTGGAAAGCTGATTCCGTTGCCGGCCGCTTGGACTTGAGCAGATCTGCCGTGTCCACTGCTTTCTTGTACCCGTCGAGTTCTACCGTGAGTACTTGTTCATTGGCAATCTTGGAGCCCTGCTGGAGGCACTCCTCAGCGACTATCCGATCACCAGTCACCGTGATAACTCCTCTCGGCCCTGGCATCTTAAGTTTAAGATACACGTAACATGGACGGGCCATGAAACGTGCATTGGCAGCCCTACCCAGGATGGCGTGATACGTGCTCCGAAAGTCCACCACTTCGAACATCAGGTGTTCCTTTCGGAAATTCTTTTCCCCTCCGAACACGACGTCCAGGGCGATCTGACCGAGTGACTCGTCTTTATTCCCGGGGATGACCCTGTAGAAATGCATGTTACTCTTGCTCAGTCGGGACATCGGGATGTCCATTGCTCTGAGTGTGTCCGTGTAGATTATGTTGAGCCTGCTGCCCCCATCCACGAGGACTTTGCGCAGTCGGTATCCATTCACGGCTGGATCGACAACCAGCGCCTGCCTCCTAGGGGTGGCTATGTGGGCTGGGTGATTCAACTGGATGAAGGTAACGGGAATCTTCGTCTAGTTGAGGTTCTTGACGGCAGTCGGAGCTGCAATGTTTACCTCCAGATTGACAACCTTCAACCGACTCTTGCTTTCGACGTCAGCAAAGATCATGTTCAGGACTTTGTCGATGTTCGAATACTCGGGAGCATCCTCACCTTCCTCGTCGTCGTCCTTCTCGGCCGAGGTCTCTCTACCCATCTCTTGTTTGAGCATTCGGCACTCCCGAGTGGTGTGCTTAGGGTAGATGATGTTGCCCTCTTCATCTTTCTTAGTATGGACAACACAGGGTTGATCCAATACCTCCGTTTTGTACTCGGGCTTCTTCTTATTAGCCCAATACTTCTTTTTATTTTTCTTCGGCTTGGGCATCCCTTGACCTGGAACTGCAGCAACTTCTACCAGTCCCGGAGGATCTGCTTTCCGTTTCTGCTTTTTGCATGTCTTTCCTCCCGACTGAGGGGTGTCACCGTCTTGTCCTTTGCCGCTTCGGAGGCGGTCTTCTTCCTGGCCATTGGCATACTTGTTAGCAATTTCCATGGCCCGACTTAGAGACAGATCTCTCGATCGACCAAACTTCAGGATGAGCTCTCGATACCGAGTTCCTGCCTTGAAAGCGTAGACGGCCTGATGCTCGGTAACATTCTCAACCATATATGCAGCATAGTCCATCGCTGAATGTACTCCCGAAGAGTTTCATTGTTCTTTTGGACGCAGTGCTGCAGTTCTGTCAGTCCACCCGGACACTTGTATGTGCCCTCAAACGTCTTGATGAACACCTGCACCAGGTCTTCCCAGTAGTAGATGCTGCTAGAAGGCAACTGGTTTAACCAGGCTCGTGTAGATCCCTCTAGCATGAGAGGAAGATGCTTCATCGCCACAAAATCATCGCCGCCCCCAATCTAAATGGCCACTCAGTAATCATCGAGCCACGTTTCCGGCTTGGACTCGACGTTAAACTTTCCGATCCCCGTTGCCAACCTCTAGTTGGAGGGAATCTCGGCCTCTCAGATATACCTGCTGAAACACTCAAGCCCCGACGTCCCCCATCCACTCACTCGGTCTCTAACCAATCAGTTCTTGTCCACCATGTTCTGCATGATGATAGATCTGGCGTTGAGCAGCGGAGGCCGCCGTCCACCTTCTTCGTAGCCCCTGGGGCGAGCGGAACTCCGATTACGGTCCTCTCATCGAGGTCGCCCACCGTGAAAGGGCCACTTGCCATACGAATCACCCCTCGGAGGGGCGAGTCCGACTGGCGTCGCAGTCGTCGCGCCAACGTCATCCATACTAACCGCTCATAGAAGGAGGGGAATATCAATGCTTCCCATGAGCATACGGGCTGTCCGTGGACTGAACTGTGTCAGCCCGAGTAGACTTGCTGTAGATGCGCTGGTGTGACTGAGACACCTCAGAATTTTGCTTCGGGGCGGTCTTCAGCAGAGTTTGGATCTGCCGAATGCCCTCTCCAGCCGCAGAACCGGATGGCTGAATAGATTCAACTATCCGAGTGGTTGCGGCCAGGTTCTCCATCGGTGTGCGCATCACCGGGATCTTGGGTGGCTTGTCACCTGGAAATAACCGCCGCTGATTATAACTGGAGCCGGGCTGCTCCCTGGCTACGCGGTCATCGAGTGACCGCTGGAGTCGCTACAGGCGCTCATGCTCAGCCAAGGTGGCTTGGCGCATAGCCTCGAGAGCTATCTCCTCTGGGGAAGTTCCCGTGATGGGGATGAGTAGGACTTCGTCGTCCCGCCTCCTCCTCTCCTCCCGCTGCTCCCGAATGAGAGGGTGGGGAAAATAGGCATCGGTGTGACTATCGTTGCCACCACCGTCTCGGCCACAGGAGCCCCTGCACAGTACCCAGGAGGTCCGTGGTTGGTAGTGTGCGCCATCAATATTTCTGCAGCATTCTCGCTGCTTTCGCACTCGGACCCATCGGACAAATCGTCACCCGTCGCGGGAGACAAGCTGACGGTGTGTTCACCGGAATCAAGTATGGCCAGCTGCTCGGAGGCAGGCTGACGGACCATAATGTGCTTGAGCCACCGCTACAGGCGCGAATGCCCGGATCGTTCGCGACGGCTAGCAGCCGGACGAGCTGGCACTAAGCCATAAGGCTCCGACGGTTGTCTCAGAAGGATGTTGTGCGCCGTCGCACTAAAGTGTGTCGCCCCGCGGGCGGGGAACGCATCCGGGTATAGTGTTGCCTCGTGCAACCAAGCTGAACCATCAGCGATGAAGCGGAGGCTACCGAAAAGGATCTCACCGCCGAGTGCCAACAAGATGACAAGGAAAACCAAATCTCCACTTGCGCCGGAGTTTGCTAGACGTATTGCCCCACGGTGGGCACCAACTGTCGTGGGTGTAATACTAACAGTAGTACAGGGGGTACGTAAGAGTAAGGGCGAAGACTAGCTACGGCACAAGTGTAACACTCGGATGTACGAGTTCGGGACCCACTCGGAAGTGGTAATGAACCTATGTCTCGAGCCCTGAGGCTTAGTGTTTACTTATGTGTGTATCTGAATACAGGGAGTTTGTAACCCATGCTATGGCACCAGGGGTGGCTTATATAGAGTGCGCCACCTCCATCCGAGCGCCATTACTAGGGCAATAAATGATGGTAACTACTGGAGTTACTGGTAATGGCTGTGTTAACTAGAGGCGTTACAGGTAACGTAGTCCCTCGAACGTTGGATCTCCCACATCACCTCTGCTTCTTCACGTCCGAGTGCATAAGCCCAGCCGACTGGCTGATGACGTCCGAGTGACTTCGAGGATCTGAGTGGATCTGGTACATACGTCCGAATGCCAAGGTAGTCCAGAGACTTCCATGAGCTTGTAGGACCCCAGGTGTCCTCCAGCTGTAAGGTCCATGACCCTACCAAGGGTAGGTGACCTCATCAACGACTCTTCTAGTTTGGGCGTGACTAGGACTGGCGTTGAGGACAAATATCTCTTCAAATCTTGTAGCGCTCCCTCCGCTTCCGGGGTCCATGTCATTGGGCCGACCTTCTTTAGGATCTTGAAAAATGGCAAAGCGCGCTCTAGAGACATGGAAATGAACCTGCTGAGGGCGGCGATGCAGCCTGCCAGACCACGCACGTCCTTGATGCGCTTAGGCACCTCCAACTGTTCAATTGCTTCAATCTTGGCGGGGTTGGCTTCGATCCCGCACTGTGACACAAAGAACCCGAGGAGCTTGTCGGAGGGAACTCCAAACACGCACTTCTCGGGGTTAAGATTCAAATTGATATTGCGCAGGTTCGCAAAGGTTTCTTCCAGGTCTTGGATCAGCGTGTCCTTTTCTTGGTCTTGACTACTATATTATCCATGTAGGCTTCCACATTCCTGTGCAGTTGCGGACCCAAACCAATCTGAACTACTCTTGCGAATGTTGAACCGACGCTCTTCAAAACAAATGGCATGCGTCTGAAAAGTACACACCACAAGGGGTAATGAATGCCGTTTTCTCTTCGTCTTCCTTGGCCATGAAGATTTGGTTGTATCCATAGTAGGCGTCAAGGAAAGACAAGAGATCACAACCAGCGGTTGAGTCCACTATCTGATCTATGCGCGGCAAGGGGAATGGGTCCTTCGCACAAGCCTTATTGACATCGGTGAAGTCGATGCAAAGTCTCAATTTCCAATTTGCCTTGCGCACTACCACTGTATTTGCCATCCATGTTGGGTGGATCACGCCTCTGATTAGACCTGTTGCTTCTAGCTTCTTGATTTCCTCGGCAATAAACTCTTGACGTTCCAGAACTTGCTTTTGAACCTTCTGCTTGACGGGGCATGCGTGGGGACAAACATCAAGGTTGTGCTCAATCACCTCCCTGGGAACACCAGGGATGTCGGATGGTTGCTAGGCAAACACATCGACATTCGCCCACAGGAAGGTGACAGAAACGCTTTCCTATTTGCTGTCGAGGGTGGCACTTACGGTGAAAGTGCCGCCCTCGCCATTCTCCCGCGCAGCCACTTGTTTCGTCATGGGAATGGTCACCTTGTCTTTTTTGCTCCTGGTGGCAGATGTCTCAAGTAAGTCCTCGATGGGTGTGCTGCACTCCTTGGCGCGTGTCGGAATCGGGTCTCCAGGGACCCAAGAGAGGTTCGAACTCTGGCGTGCACCGGCTCTCCAAGCTCGCTCTCTCACCCTAACCTACGACGATGCTCCGGCATACTTGAGCTTCAAGGAAGGACAAAGAACATGGCGGTTTTACCCAGGTTCAGGCCACCTTGCGGTATAAAACCGTACTCCTGCTTGTCTGGATTGCTTAACGGGAGAAAGTGAATACAATTGGCATCCTCTTCTATGGTCGTAGCCTCCCCCTTCATATACTGCCTCGGTCCTCTTCCCCAAAAAACACCGGGCAAGAAGGGTTGCCACAATGAGGAGTTTGAAGGGGGACAAGACTGTAGCCTACCTAACTAAAGTAGTCCTCGCCTGCAAAAAGCTGCCTGCCGTGACGCATCGGTGGGCTCGGGGATGACCTCCATCCTGGCGAACCCAGGCCCTGGTCTTCTTTCACCAAACAGGAAACCTTTGAAGGGTTCCTTTTGGGACCGGTGCCTGGCCCTGCTACTTTAGCACGAGAGGGGAAAACTCCCCGTCCGTGCCCGCTGGCACGGCGCCAGGCACCGCCTGGCATGGCACATGACGCCCACGTGAAGCCCGCGTGGGACTACCCCAGGAGGCGGCCTCACGAGGGCATCCTCGCGAGGCCCTCAAAGGCGCCTTAGGCCCGAGGCCTCGCGAAGCGGGGGCTCCCATGGAATCCCCTCCCGCATTGTCCAACGTCGAGCCGTATTGGGCCCGGATCACATGTCGTGTCATGGGCCCTAGTCAGACGGGCCTGGGTACCCCCAGTCCCAGGAGCCCGAAAGTAGTCCCCTGGCCCGCGACGTGCACGATCCCACCCGTAGGAAGGGCGAAGCAACACGGGCCCTGACCGCCTACAGGCCTAGGCACGACGCGTGGCGCATGACGGAGCGCGCGGCGCCTCCACTTCCCCACGACGCCTCGTCAACCACCCGGGCTGACATAAGGCCAGCGCACAGCCATCTTAGCTCTTCCTCGCTCTGCACCCGTACATCGGAGCCGAGGAGGCGGAGGCCGCCCATATGCCGAATGCTATTTGAAGGCCGAGGGGGTCCGACGCCTCGCCTTTCCACTCTCGCCCTCTGCCTTTGCTTGCCAACGTAGCAGTGATGGCAACCGTGAGGAGGTTTTTCGCCACTGAAAAAGGAAAGGCTGCGGCAGAGGAGATAGAGGTGCCGACATCGGGGAGAAGGCGAGGTCGTCCCCGTGCGCTCGCCGCTGCACCTGGGGTGCTATCTAGAGGGCATGGGCGCCGCTCGCCGGCGACCCATGCCGGCTCGAACCGCCGAGGAGGTGGTTCAGACCGCAGCCAAGGATGCGAGGGGCAAGGTGGCTGTGATCGTAGTGGGAGGAGTTGCGGAGAGAATGACCCTTCCTCATGGCCGCCCCGTCCGTGGAGCCACTCTACCGACGCGGCCCGAGAGTTTATTGTGGGGATGGACGACAAACCTCACACCTGGCTCCGGCTCCTGGACTCCTTCGCGAGGGAGATGGCGGAGCGTGCACCCCTGGGCCTGTGACTGCAGCCCGACGGCTGCTACAATGGGCCCTCTTGGGTGGCGACGGAATTCAACCCCCTCGGCTTCATGTTTTTGAAGCGGGAGTAGAAGTCGTTTGCTCTTGCCCGCAGCTTGAAGGAAGGGCGTGTGCTCCATTTCAAGTTCAACGGGGCCGCCACTCTCTTCGTGAAGATATTCGGGAAGGCCGACGACCGCCTGGGTTTTTGCATGGAGAGCGACAGCAGCGACAGCGGCTCCTCAAGTGACGACGGCAGCAGCAGCTCCTCCCTCAGGGGAACGGGGAGTGACGACGGCTCCGACGACGGCTCCGGCCGCTCCCTGAGCACCCACGTTAAAGCGGAAGATTCCGACTGAGCACGGGCGGTACCAGAGCCGGAGTCCCATGGGCGGCGCCCCTTGGGCCCGACCCCCCTTATTTTGCGTTGTCTTTGTTGGTGAACCATGCTGGCCCCGCGGGGATGTGCAAGAAAGATCATGGCCTCGCCCCTTGGATTCTTTGCTATTTCTGGTTAAGGATGCATTCGCCCTTGGTCATTCCCTTTCCTCTCATTCCCTTCCCGGCGCTTGTCTCGATGCTCCCGCGTCACCGGGACCTAGCCCCGAGGCCGATTTTGCCATAGCTGGCACGTCGGGTCGCGACACCCGAGGGTCATCCTTGGGCGGGAGTCCTGGGGCTCTGTGATAGCCCCCAGGGCGTGACGCTCGGGGGGTACCTCCTGATGCATCAACGGCCAGCGCGGGAGGTGAGTCTTTCGCACCTCATTCTCTTCGGGTCTCGCCTCCGTGCTAAACCTCGATGGTTCGACGTGAGCCCGACGAGTGGCATATGAAGGGTCATCCCCCTTCGCGGATCAGGCCCTCGCAATTTGAACTAGGTGTCCGTCTAAGGAGCCCTCTCGTGAAGATCATGGCCATCCTCTATGCTTCCTTACGATCCTTGCATCGTTGGGGTCCCACCCTCGAATGAGCCCCGGGCACCGGGGAGTAAGGCAGCTCTCGGAGGTTCAGCCCTTGAGGCGTGGTGCTCGGGGGCCTCCGTCCTTGACGCACGAGGGGGCTTTGACGGCGACCCTTGCCTCGTCAAAACATTGCCAATCGCAGGGTGTTCCTTGAGAGGCCTTTCAGGCGGTGCCCCCGGAGGGGGGCACTTCGCCGAGCGCTCCGCTACCAAAAGAGGTTACCGTTGACAATACTGCGCCAGCGGTCCGCGGGAGGCACCTTCGAGGGTTTTAGAACGGGTCCTTCCTAGGGGGTTCTGCCTCAAAAATGGCGCCCTCCTGTTCGCTCGTTCATGTGAATCGCGCGAGGAGACCAGACACCGGGAGTCTTGGTGAGGTGCCACATGCGAAGGATGGCCCGCGGTCTGGAGCCCATCAAGTGTATTCACCATGTCCAGCCCCCGCTCGTGCGAGGTACAGGAGAGAGAGAACAACCGTGCGGTTCTTCCAAAGGATTTCAACCAGACACCACAACACTGAGAAAAACCGAGGCCTTGCTTAAGAGGGGCGACGAAATTGTTTATAAGTGGGTAGGATGGCGGTCCTCATGCCCAGCGTGGGGCATTGGGCTTACACTTGGGCGTGGGCATAGTCGCGGGTCGACAGTAATTCCGCCAGCACGGAGCATGGGGCTTCAACTTGGGCATGGGCATAGTCATGGTTCGACAGTAATTCCGCCAGTGTGGAGCATGGGGCTTCCACTTGGGCGTGGGCATAGTCGCGGTTCGACAGTAATTCCGCCAGCGCAGAGCATGGGGCTTCCACTTGGGTGTGGGCGGGAGTCCTCCCAATACCAAGGTGTGGCGCATCAGGATGCTCCGGGGCGTATACAGCCCCACTCGATCTTACGTGAGAGTGTCACGGGCAGAACATGTGGAGGTGCTGGATGTTCCATGCGTTTTGCACGGGAACTCTGCCCCCCGTCTCCAAGAGGGTCGTGCCTGGCCTGGAGACGTGGGTGACCCTGAAAGGGCCTTCCCACATGGGCGAGAGCTTGTGGAGGCCCTCTCTGGAGAGGACGCGTCGCAGGACGAGGTCCCCGACCTCGAGGGTGCGAGGACGAATGCCATGGCTGTGGTAACGCCGCAGGGCCTGCTGGTACCTTGCGGCGCGAAGGGCGGCCTGGCGGCGGGCCTCCTCTAGGAACAAAAGATCGGCCTCCAGCAGGTCATCCCGACGTGCCTCGTCGAATGCCAAGACCCGTGGGGAATCATGCTTAAGCACCGAGGGAACAACCGCCTCAGCCCCGTAGACGAGGAAGAAGGGGGTTTTGCCTGTGGGCATAGTCGCGGTGGTGCGGATGGAACACAACACGGACTGCATCTCATCCAGCCACTCCCTTTTGCAGGCCTCAAGCTTCTTCTTGAAGCTCCTTGTCTTGAGTCCTTTTAGGACCTTCGCGTTGGCCTGCTCAGCCTTGCCGTTGCTTCGAGGGTGGGCCATCAAAGCATAGCATATCTGCATACCAAGGTTAGCGCAATACGACTTGAAGAGGCCACTTGTAAAGTGGGAACCGTTGTCGAAGTTGATGCGGTTGGGGACGCCGAACCGACACACGAGGCCCTTGATGAACTTGACGGCCGACCCAACTAGGATGGTGCGGACGGGCTCGACCTCCGCTCACTTGGCGAATTTGTCGATGGCGACACAGAGGTACCGGTATCCCCCAACCGCGCAAGGGAAAGGACCTAGGATGTCAAGCCCCCATACCGCAAAGGGCCAGGAGAGCGAGATTGTCTGGAGCCCTTGCGTGGGCTGGTGGATCTGCTTGGCATGGAACTGACAGGCTTCGCAAGACTGGACCAGCTCGGCGGCCTCGTGAAGTGTAGTGGGCCAATAAAAACCACAGCTGAACACCTTACCGGCGAGGGTGCGTGATGAGTTGTGGTGTTCGCAATCTCCTCCGTGGATGTCGGCAAGTAGCTCACGCCCCTGTTCTTCTGGGATGCACCGCAACAAGACGTCGTTGGGCCGCCGGCGGTAAAGCTCACCGCCACGTAGGCAGTAGGCAGTGGCTTGCCGGGCAACGCATTCTGCTTCTGCGTCTTCTGCTGGGAGGTCGCCGCTGAGCAGGTAATCTACCGCGTTGGCGAAGCGGATCTGGAGCTTGAGGGTTGGGTCTTCGTCTCTTGTCGAAATCATTGCTTGAGCAGAAGCTCATAATCCACTGTTGCTGGGCAGGTAGCGGGTAGCTTGCCCTTCCTTCATTTCTGAGAGGAGGTCTCGAAGATGGAGAAGGGCTTCATAGGCCGCCTGCTAAATGGCCATGTCCATTGTTGGCATAGGCGGTCCAACAAAGAACCAACTTTGGGGTGAGGTCTTGGCAGGTACGACCACCTTGGCGTAGAACTCCATTCCAAACTCGCCATTGTCTAGTTCGTGCAGGGTGTACATCGCCTCTGAAGGATAGTGGCATTGCTGGAGGCAGTCTCTTAGTAGGTGTGGAAATCCGTTCATGATGAGTCTCATGGTAGCGACGGCCATCTACAAGATGGTCAGAGGAGGGTTAATATGACTAGAGAGGATGAGGTGAGCATAAAAGGTTTTATAGTGCCTAGATCAGAAGAGGAGAGAAGTGTAATAGGTTTTGCAAGTGATTTGGGGTATGGGGGCTAGTTCCTGTCCTAACTAACATCCATGCTAACTAAGGGCTTCCTACAGTCAGGATGGCTTTGATACTAGCTCTGTGGGGACCCCGACTCATAAGTCGTCATCACCGAATGTATGTGAACAGTGATCCCAGAGATCAATGCTCACTGAACACACAGAAACTGAAAACAAGAGTCTTACATCCAGTACATACCATTTTATTCAAATATTGCCTTTATGACCAAGTCTTCATAAACTCGCAGCGGAAGTCTTCAACAATAGCATGAACCCATGCCATCTGCCTTAACCCTACATGCATTCTGACTGGGGAGCGTCCTCGCTCACATGTTCGTCACCAAGATAATCTTCATCATAACCTGGTCTTTCATGCCTGGCCAATAAAATAACCAGTGGCAAGCTAATGAGTACTTTGAATGTACTCGCAAGCAACCCATGTTTGGAATAAGGTTTAACAATGCATGATATAGCACTACGTAGGTAAGTTGCGGAAAGCTAATTTTTGAGTGCAATGACATGTTCAAACCAACTTGTAAAGCATGCATCAATAGGTTGCAGATATCCATATGAACAAGTTACAGATATCAATATAAGCAGGGGTGAACATCTCATGTTCAATCATCATGCCTAGTCATCTGACTTAGCTCAGGTACCATCTTTCTCCCACACACACGCACACCAAGTTTGAGAAAACATCGGGCATAGTTTAAGCAGCACCACCCATCTGTCCTTGAACGTGGACACGGCTATTCGAATAGTTTTACACTCTGCAGAGGTTGCACACTTTTCCCACAAGACTCGAGGAACTTCCGTGTCATCCACGACTCGCGGTATATTACATACCCGAGGTAAGCACCCGAACAATGCCTTTCCCATGGCGATACTAAACAAAGAGTCCACTCGTTGGTGACATCCCTCATGATATATATCACAAGTATCATCCATGAGGGCACGCAACGGTGTGCCCGGTGTCTGTGAAAACAACCCATAATCGTCCATTCCGGTACAACCCCGTATCGAGAGTTACCACGCCACTCTCGCCACTAGTTATGCGGGCTCTCTGCTAGCATCAACCAAAGTAATCAACAAAGCCCCGTCCCATAAGGGGTATCGTGGTTGTACATGTAAGGTTGGGACGGTCGACAAATCTTAAATCTAATCCATTTTCGAAAACACACACACTAACTTGCCTCGGTACACCACTTCTTTATCAAGTGGTTACCTAGCTCAACACCATCTCCCTCGGGCATTAGTGGCACCCGACGTGGTTTTCGAAAAGTTTTGAAATTATTTCCTTTCCGACACCATGTATATTCCCGACCCACTTGCGTAGCAACTACTTAGCATCCTTGCGTCGAAGGTGATGTCGCACGGCGCCCAGCTTGGCAGCGATACAGGCCCGCGCTCCGTGAGGGCGGTGTTCGCCTCGCGAAGAGCAGGCTTGAGGTGACGGCCGTCGGCGGGGGCCAGGGCCCCATCGAGGATGCATGATGTGGCGCGCGCCCCCGCATGAACTCCGGCGCTCCCGCCTGGTGGGTGTGAACCGGGCTGAGGCCCGTCCAGGCTTCCGCACGAGGGAGGCGAGGGCGCACTCCATGACCTGTGCCTCCAGCGCGGCGCGGCGGGGAGCGAGGCTGGCGAGGAGGATTCTAACCCCCTCCCGCGATGGCGACAAGCTCGGTGATTCGTGCCAGCCAAGCGTCTTGGTCGATGCCCGTCAGGCAGAGGCGAAGCAGCTCGCACGCCATGAGCAGCGCGGACTGCCCGTGCATGTGCTCAAGGCGAGCGTGGAAGGAGGAAGTCACGGTAGTGCGTCCGCCCCTCTTCACGGAAGGGTGTGGAGTCCTGCTACTCGCGGGCAGCAGGGTCGGGGCGGCGGCGGCTTTGGTTCCAGCGGAGTGGCGGCGGCCATCAAGACCCGCGAGCGTAGGCTCCACGCGGGGCTGTGAAAGTGCATTATATCGACTAGAGGGGGTGAATAGGCGATTTTTACAAATTCGTCACTGAGGAATTACTAGATGAGGAATTTGCTAAGTGACAAAATACTATCAGCGGAATAAGTACTGAAGTGCATGTGAAACATAGCGGTAGCATAGTCATCATGAGGAAATGAAACATACACAGAGCACAGGTAGCCTGAAAACAACATAAGCTGGCGATAGACAAACCGACTGAAGAATTAGAGATGAGGAAATTGAGAAAGTCTTCAGTCAAAGTATTCAAACAATAACGGTCAATTTCATCAACAAGTTAATGATGAAATGAAAGGGTTGAGGAAATAGAACTAGGAGCTCGGTGAAGACAATGATTTGATGACCCGTTCCAACTACTATGACAGTCGTACGTCTGGTTTCGAGCGGCTTGCTATTTAATCCAAAGGACACACAGTCCTTACCATATTCTCCTTGAGCTAAGGTCACACAGACCTCGCCCAACACTCGTGGTAAGTCTTCAGGGTAGACTTCCAAACCCTCACAAACTCGATCACCCGACGATCCACAATTTCCTCTTGGATGCTCTAGACCATGATGCCTAACCATCTCAAAGATGCACACTCTTCAAAGGTAACAAGCATTGGTTCCACACAGGAACAATCTCTTTAGTGATGCTCAATCACATTGGGTTTTAGTGGTTTGGGTTTTGCGTTTTTCCTTACTGATGATTTTCTCTCAAAGACCTCAGAGGATGGTCTGCTCTCAAATGACACTTGTCAATCTCTCTCCGAGCAGCCAACCAGCTAGTGGTTATGGGGGCGGCTATTTATAACCAGGGTCCAACCTGACATGATATGACATAAATGCCCCTAATGTATGATGGTTATGTGGATAAGATAACTGGACAGCTGGCGCAAGGCACAGTTACGGTCGGAGATTTGAACTCTCAAATTCCCCAGGGCTATCATATTGTTCATGGTAGGCAATTCGCAGTGGCAAAATCCTAAATCCTCAGTCAGAACAAATTCCTCATAGACCAGAAGAACTTCTTCTTTGTCATTGAAGAAATTGACTAAATTGCAAGAGTGTCGGATTTCGGGCTCCGCAAAACCCTTATGATTCGAACACAGGGGCGTGTGCAAAGATCCCCTGCAGCCTCGCCCAACCTAGCTCGCTACTCGATGGACCAAACAACGAACTCGCACGATGACGAGGAAGAAGATGAACACGGTAGTTTACCTAGGTTCGGGCCGCTGCGAAGCGTAATACCCTACTCCTACTTTGATGGATTGCCTCTCGCGGAGGTGTGGTGGATGAACTAGACAGTGTTTTCGGAGCCTCGTGAGGGCGCTCCTGAGGTGTTCTTGGCCCTCTGTCGGCTTGGAGTTGGATGAGTGAATCCCCCGGTTTCGGATCCCTCTCTATGGTGCAGCCTAGCTTCTATATATAGCGGTGGCTCGGGTCCTCTTCCCTTATCACAATGGCGGGAAGCGATCCCACAACAGCCAATTTTGAAGGGGGATAGGAGTACGTGCCCGCCCTGCCCAAAGGCGGTCTTCGCCTGCAAAGTAGCTGTCGATGATGCAGAGGTGGGCTCGGCGATGACATCCGTCCTGCGGGGCTCATGGTCATGGTCTAGTTGCACCGGAATGGACAGCTTTGGGGGTGCTTTGGGAGCCCGCGTACATCCTTGCTCCCGTTGCACCAAAGGGGAAACTGCGCCGCCTGGCGCGCTGGCGCCCGCCTGTCTTTCCTTGCGTCATCTTTGACTCCTGAGGCCGGGCTCTGCATAGAGATCTCCGCCGCTCCGGAGGGGGCCTGGGGAGGCCCATCCCTTGCCGGTCTTGACGCCGCTCCTCCTCGCGAGCCTAGGGCCCTCGCGAGGGCCTTGTCTTGAGTGGGGCCGCTCCTGGCTGTGTCTTGCTGATGAAGTCGGCCATGCCCTGGGCCGAAGGCAGGCAGGTCTGGGTACCCCCGTTCCCAGAACGCCGACAGTAGCCCCCGGGCCCAAGGCGTGCTCGAGCTGGCTTCTGGGCAAAGCCTTGAGGGCGGCCCGAAGCGCCGCGGGCCCCAAATGCCTGCGGGCCAGGCTTTACACGCGTCGGATGCCTGGGCGGCAACGCCCCCGCTCCCTGAGGGCGTCAGGAACCTCTCGAAGTCAAATTGATGCGACGCCCGTGTGCAGCGCTGGCCATCATTGCCCTTCCTTGAATACTGCTGCTGCTTCGGGCCTCTACTCCTCGGGGCACACGGATGTGACCCTTCAGTTGGCAGGAGAAGCGACGCGGACAGTACTGCGTCGATCGAACCACCTCGCGGTGCCCGAGAGGCGCACGACGCCTGCTCTCCCACGACGCCTCGCAGCTGCAGTTACGCCTATAAATCCGCCCCGCCCCTCGCAGAGGAGGGGCATTGTAGTCTTGAGGCATCTTCCTGCTTCGTTCGCTCCGTCGAGAAAACCCTCTCTTCTTCCCATCTTCTCATCCTCCATGGCGTCTGGAGGAAGTGGCGCGGGTGTCGGTGTCAAAACCGGCGGATCTCGGGTAGGGGGTCCCGAGCTGTGAGGCTAGGATCGATGGTAACAAGAGACGAAGGGGACAAGGTTTTACCCAGGTTCGGGCCCTCCTATGGAGGTAATACCCTACGTCCTGCTTGATTATATTGATAGAAAGGGGATTACAGAGTTGATCTACCTCGAGATCAAGTAGCTAAACCCTAGATGAGTTCTATTGGCCTACAACCTAAAACCCTCCGGCTTATATAGACGCCAGGGGTCCCTAGGGTTTACACATGGTCGGTTACACATCGAAGGGATAAACATGCCTATTCACTACTCCAAACGTGGAGGACAAGCCACGATTCTCGAAGCTTCCTCCTTGGAGACGAGGTCTTCAATTCTTCCAGTATTCGGCAAGTGGCCCATATAGTCCGGCCCATAAGCAATAGGTCAACCTCCCGAGGACCCCTTAAACCAGGACTCCCTCAGTAGCCCCCGAACTATCCTCCAACGCCAAGGGTCCAAGCTCCAGCTGCTTCAAATGATTAGAGTCTTCGGCTTGCGAGGCGAGTTCCTTTCTCCGGAAAATGATCGGCCGAGTTAGCTCGGCCTCCGTCGACGTGTAATTTCTCCGATCATAGACCGCCCGGACACCATGAGTAACCGGCCCTGAAGGCCAAACGTCATGGAGTAAGTAGTGATTTCTGACAACCTTTCAGAAGAAAGGTCACGGCCCACCACGACCACTGAACCAGTCGTAAAGACTCGATTCGCGGTTCGAGGCCGTTTCCACCAGCATGAGCCATCAATGCACAGATCGTGCCCCGTTTTATACGGGATATGTTTAATCATGCGCATATAACGGCACGCACGCCTTGGGAAGCGGAGAGATTCACGGCGCCGTGAAGGGAGGCTAACCGGCAGCAAGCTTCAATAAAAGGGGAAGAAAACCCCAAGGCTTATCCGCACCCCCCCATTCGCATCCCTGCTTCCCCAATCCTCCGAGCTTACCGTGCCCAGATCTAGATCTTCCATTCTTCCCCCTCCGAGTTTAGCCATGGCCAACTCCGGCTCCAACGGCAAGTGGGAGGCGTCCACGGTCACAGACCAGGACATCCAGGACCTCAAGGATGCCGGCTACCTCCCCGCCAATGTATTCCACCGTGCTGCGGAGGAGGGTCAGGTGATCCCCACCCCCAAACCAGGTGAGAGGGTGGTCTTCATCCCTCACTTCATCCGAGGATTAAGCTTCCCGCTCCACCCTTTCGTGAGGGGCCTCATGTTCTTCTACGGCCTCGACTTCCACGACCTCCCGCCGAACTCTTTCATGCACATATCGGCCTTTATCATCGTCTGCCAGGCTTTCCTGCGAGTCGAACCACACTTCGGACTGTGGCTCAAGATATTTAATATCAAGCCGAAGTGTGTCGCAGGCGCACACGCAGACTGCGGCGGGGCAGTCATCAGCAAGCTCCCTCGCGCAGTATGGCCGTCCGGCACCTTCATTGATACCATCAAGACCTGGCAAAAGGAGTGGTTTTACATCACTGATCAAAGGGAGGAGGGCGGAACTGTTCCTGCCGAATTCAGATCTGGCCCCCTGACCAGATTGACCTCATGGGTCCGAAAGGGCCTTGATTGGGGGTCGGATACCGAGGTGGAGGACCTGCAGAGGTGCATCGCTTCCCTAATAAAAGAAAACATCGATCTGACCAGCGTGGTCCAGATTATGCTTAGACGGCGCATCCTCCCCTGCCAGCGTCGGGCCTCTCCGACGTGGACTTACCGGACTGACGATGATCCTACGATCCGTCAGCTCTTCCGCACCACTCGGGAGAAGCTATGGAAGGCGCTGTTCACAGCGCAGGAGAAGTGGCCGGGAAAGAAGGAGGACAAGGGCTTGAGTGCCACCAAGCCCCCACCCGAGGTATAGCATAGTTTCATCTGATCGGGTTTGTCTTCCTAAAGATAGTCTAAGTATTCTCCGATCACCTTTCACAGGAATGGTTGAGCAAGGCCACTGGCATCAAGTGTCCGGCTCCACAGCCCGAAGACCCCAAGTCTCCGCTGCTCATGGAGATGCTCGTCGTGGCGCTTTACAAGGCGCCAGAGAAGAAGGAGAAGAAGAAGCCAGGCCGAACAGGCCTGCGCAACAGGGACCGGCCAGGGGCTGTGTCCGAAGAGACCCATGCCTCCTCGAATCAAGAGGAGGAGCACGAGGCTGAGGGGGGAGGCGATTCCCCCCTCACAGGAAAGAGGGAGGCATCATCGGACGCCTCGGAGGAGGTACCTCCTCCTACCCAGAAGAAACCGCGCCGGACACTGGTAGTCCCGTCGACGACAGTTCGGATTCGCACACCGAGTCCGAGGACTTCGAGAGGGTTCCGCGGAGGAACCTCAGGGTCAAGCCCCCACCTCGAAGGTACAGATCCGAAGACCCTTTCGAGCTATTAATGCTAAGTTTCGAATGTTACTAATATGTGAGCATTTATTGACTTGCAGCCCACCACAAGTCCTTCCCACCGATCAAGTTTCGGAAGGGGAGACCCCGCCCGCCGAGCTACCGGAGAGCGGGACTACGCCGCACCCCTCTCCTCCGGGCATCGCGAAGGATGCCACGGAGGTGTCCTCCCAACAGGCTCCTTTGGAGCCGGACACTGGGGGTGATGACGTCATGGCCGAGGCCAACACCTCGGCCGCCGGAGACCTGGTGGAGAGGCCCCTCCCGGGTATTGAGGAGACCGGACAAGAAGACGTCCAGTCACCTCCAAGGCGGTCTCCGGAGCGCACCATGCCTCCGGAGGCACTGATTCAATCCCCGGTTGGAGATCGGGTCAGCCGATCCCCACCGACGCCACCGACGAATGGGTGGCATGTCATGGGGGAGGCTCTATCAAGCGCCTCCATCTCCGGGGAGTACCGCACCCTTATGGGTGTGGTTTTGCAGGGCATTCAGTCCGTAGACCACGGACTGAGGGAGGCCTTCAATGGTCTCCTGACGGGCTTCCAGGTAAGCCATGTAATGCTCTATTTTATGAAGTATCATTTCCTGTGAGTTATGATTATACACATGGCAGCCCCCGAGCCCTAGGTGAGTTTGAAAAACTTACCTGGGGGTCAAACATAGATCCTTATCCGAACTGTGCATAGGACAATAAGTGTTCGGATCGTTCTATTAGCCCTTAAGAGGACCAGACACAGGATCATTTTAGTGACAGTTCGGAGGTTGTAAACTCCTATAACATTATACAATTTTGTTTGCTACAGGGTTCGTCGCGGCAGCGGCTACTAACGCTGCTGAGCTAGAGGAGCTAAATCGGAAGCTCAAGTGCTCCGAAGACGAGCTTGACGCTCTAAACAAAAGATTCGATGAGGCGCAAGGTAAGTCGAATTGGAGTATTCAAAACTCTTCCTTACCGTACAGTCAACGCAGTGTTTTTTGATATGCTTAATGATCGCGCAGCCTCGGCGAAGGAGATTGAGAAGCTCAAGGCCAAGCTTGAGAAGGCCAAGCAGGAGGCTGCGGTGGAGAAGGCGGCGGCCAAAGAAACAGCTGCCGCGCTATCCGCCCTAAGAGCCACCAGCGACAAGCACGAGGCTCGGGTGGAGGAAATCCAGCTGGAGCTCAAGGACGCCGGGCTAAAGTGCGAGGACCTGGAGCAGAAGGGCAAGGAGCAGGCCACCAAACTATCCACCCTAAAAACCAATCTCCAGAAGGAGCAGGTGGATAGGCGGTCATTTGAAGAGGAGGTCAACCAGGCCAAAGCTATCATGGATGGTAAGCCGTATTCATTGCAGTGTATCTTCGGGGATAGCAAGTTCGAGTTGCTTACCCAAGTATGGCGTTCCTCAGGCGCCTGCTCGGACCTCCAGAAGGAGATGAAGCTCGGCTATTCTGGGCACAGTTCGAAGCCCCCGAGCGTTCTCCTCTCCTTATCGAGCAGCTGAAACAGCTGATGGAGCTTCACCGGATGGCGGAGCCGGCCATGAAGGATCTCTTCATCCGGCTATGGCCCAACGAGCCACTGCCGAGCAGCTAATTCGGCCTGGTGCAGAAGCTGAGCGACGCCTCGCCCCGGATCGATGCACTAAGGCGATCCTCCTATATCGAGGGGGCTCGGATGACCTTTGCGAAGGCGAAGGTGCACTGGCCAGGGATGGATCCAATGAAGGTAGCCACCGCCCCTCCGCCGCCTGGAAAAGGTCATAGGCGCCCCGAGCTATACTTCTCCGGAGTAATGGAGGCTGCTCGGGCAATAGAGGCGCAATGTTCAAGAGAAACTGTGTATGAGTAAACGCTTTTGTAATATGTCCGAAGACCTTTTAACGCGTTAATATCAAAGTTGCATGGTTTTATCATGCCTTTCATGTTTGGCATCCTTAATAACTCCTGTGTGGCCGTTGAAACTGAAAGTTGCGAGTCATCGGCTTCAGCCCCCACGTAGATACTACATGGGGTGTCTCTGCCAATCGCACTATAACCCTTAGCCGAGCTATCAGTACCCAAAGGCGGAAGTGTGAGGCGGACAAGGCAATCAGACCATAATGCTTTATTGCTTTCACTTAGCCGTAGGGGCGCGAGAAAGGAGTGTGGGGGCTGATGACTAGCCCCCAGGCGTTTATGATGTTCGGATGAACCGCGGCCAAAGCCTATATCACCTGGTTTGTACTAACACAAAACCCATCGTATGACACGAAATAACCTCTGACGAGATTTAGTTAAGCTCGGATTCGCAGACCGGTTCTCGCATACCATGACAGTCAGTTTTCGGCTTTCTCCGCTGAGGCGCTTAACCAGACTAGCCGGAAGCACAATCGCAGCGGTGCTCCCTTTGCCCTTTTAGCCGAACGAGCGGAACATAAAGAGGCAAGCATAGGAGCCGGGCAACCCAACTATTGACCCAAGACATAGTTCGCAACCAATACATATACAGCGGAATTCCAAGACGCCGAACACTGAAGCAGTTGTGATTAAGGCGATTTTTAAGGTCGAGCCCCAGGTCTATTAGCCGGTTGCATCGTAAAGTATACCAAACATGTTCGCGAGAAGAGGGAGAAAATAGAGAGTGTTCCGAGAAGGAAAAAACAAAGAGACAATGGAAGATGTATCTGTATTTTACTCAACAACTCTTATTATTCAAAATCGCCGATGCAACTGTTTACAGGTAGTTGATAAATGAAATATAAACTTTACAGGAGGGGTTGTACCAAGGGCCTTCGATGGATGACCTGACGTCCTTGATGTGCCTTGTCACTTGTCCGCTCCTGCGTCCCCTAAGGAGGTGCATGCCTTTATGGTCTTTGCTTGTTCGGCGAACGGACCTTGAAGAAAGAGTCTTGAGAAGTCACCGAAGTATGGATGATCTTGACGCCTTTAGCAGACACTATATGGTACCTGTAGTATGTCCGAGGACGTGTTTGACGGTGATAGTTCGGTCCAGCCGAACACCTACCCTCGAATTGTTTTTTCCCCACCGCTGCCCATGGAATTTTGAGCGCGAAGTTGTGCCTCCTTGGCACGTACTTTGCCGGTTCTAGGGCCGTGCGATGGGGGGCGAGTCCCTATTTATGGAGAGAGGAAGGCTCTGGTACTTCGGATTGAGATCGAGCTCGCTTCCCAGCTTTGGGTGCCATTACGGCAGATGTCGGCGTTTGCCAATCATCGGTGTAATGGAATTCGGCCGCCAAGGCCAACGCATGTTCCTTAGTTCGGAGGGAGCGCTCAGTGCTGCCATTGACTGTGATGACCCCCCTAGGGCCGGGCATCTTGAGCTTGAGGTATGCGTAGTGCGGGACGGCATTAAAGCGAGCAAACGTTGTACGGCCGAGCAGGGCATGGTAGCCGCTACGGAAGGGTACGATGTCGAAGATCAAGTCCTCGCTTCGAAAGTTATCGGGCGAGCCGAACACAACTTCCAGGCTTACGGAGCCTGTGCACCGGGCTTCAACGCCTGGTATCACTCCTTTGAAGGTAGTGTTGCTGGGCTTGATCCTTGACGGATCTATGCCCATCTTTTTCACCGTATCTGAGTAAATCAGATTGAGGCTACTTCCACCATCCATGAGGACTTTAGTGAGGTGGTACCCATCTATGATCGGGTCTAGGACGAGTGCGGCCGAACCCCCATGACGGATACTGGTCGGATGGTCTCGTCGATCGAAAGTGATCGGATATGCCGACCATGGATTATACTTCGGGGCTACAGGCTCTATGGCGTAGACATCTCGAAGGGCGCGCTTTCTCTCCTTTTTGGGTATATGAGTGGCGTAGATCATGTTTACTATCTTTACCTCTGGAGGGAATTTCTTTTGTCCTCCACCGATCGGACCACGAGGCTCATCCTCATCCTCGCTGCGTGGGCTCTTGCCTTGGTCCTCGGTTGCGAGCTTGCCGGCCTGTTTGAACACCCAACAGTTGCGGTTGGTGTGGTTAGCGGACTTCTCTTGAGTGCCATGGATCTGGCAAGGACTTTCTAGGATCTTGTCCAGCGGGGTGGGTCCGTCATGTTTGCCTTTAGGAGGCTTCTTCCGCTGCCCCGGTCGGGAATTGCGGAAGCCGGCGTTAACAGCCGTGTCATCGGCATCGCTATAATTGTGCCGGCGCTTGTTCTTGTTGCGCTTTGGTTTCCCGTTTCCATCCCGAACTTCAGAGGTTCCCGGGTCTTCGGGGTTGTGGCTACGCCTAGCTAGCCAGTTATCCTCGCCCGCGCAAAAGCGGATCATGAGGGATGTGAGGGCGGACATTGTCCTTGGTTTATCCTGGCCGAGCTGACGAGCTAGCCATTCATCCCGGATATTGTGCCTGAACGAGGCTATTGCTTCGGCGTCCGAGCAGTCCACGATCTGATTTTTCTTGGTCAAGAAACGATTCCAGAATAGCTGCGCGGACTCTCCTGGCTTCTGAACGACGTTCCTTAGATCGGAGGAGTCCGGCGGCCAAACATAAGTGCCCTGGAAGTTAGATCGGAATGCCTCTTCTAGGTCCTCCCAACACCCAATTGAGTTTTTGGGGAGGCTATTTAACCAGTGCCGAGCTGGCCCTTGAGCTTCAGGGGTAAGTATTTGATGGCATGGAGATCGTCTCCTCGTGCCATGTGGATGTGGAGGAGGAAATCCTCGATCCATACGGTTGGGTCAGTTGTCCCATCGTATTGCTCTATATTTACGGGCTTAAACCCTTCTAGGAACTGATGCCGCATTACCTCGTCTGTGAAACACAGTGGGTGGGCGGCGCCTTTGACCCGAGCTATGACGCGCCGGTGATCGGTGTCTGTCCTAGTTCGGGTTCGTTCCCGATCTTCATTGTCGCGGTTGAACCAAGGCCGGTACCCCTCCCGTCTATCGGGTGAGTACCCTCTGGATCCGTAGATGGATCGTGTACGACCCGCTCTGTGGTCCAGGTCGTGTCGTAGGTCGAACCTGTCGTCGGGCTCTAGTGGCTCCTTTCCCCGTCTACAGGGTATCGTCGGCCTATAGCCGGTATCGTCAGCCGTCCTGTCACGTCCTCGAGGAGGGCGGTCTGGCTTATCGTATGGGGTATGCTTGGGAGAGAGCGTATCAGAGAGCTCGTCATCGAATTGTGGCAGCAGCCTTCTGCGAGGATAGCTCTTAGGTTGGTCCGATAGACCGGTGCCGTATCCTTCCTCAGCTGAGAGGACTCTCGTCCATCGGTCGTTCAGGTCGTCTTGTTCGGCTTTGAGCTGCCACTCTTTTGCTTTCAGGCTGCGAGCCGTGGATATGAGCTGTTGCCGGAACAGCTCCTGATCTGCAGGATTGTCTGGAATGGCGAAGTCATCAGCTTCCGCATTGTCCTCCCCATTGATAGAGCGGAGGTAGTCGTCATCCTCGGGATCATCTGGATCATCGGGGTTGTGACGGTCTTCGGGCCTCTCCTGACCCTCTAACGGGTGTTCAGGGATCTCGGGACCGCCGATGTCTTCCGGGGTATCTCCGTCCCCGGTGACATCGATAGATTTTCGCCCCTTTTTTCCTTTGGACCATTTATGCGGCTTTCGGCGTCTTGACGGCGCTTCATCCGATTTGTCGCCGTCGTTTTTCGGAGTGTCCACCATGTAGACGTCGTATGTGGAGGTGGCAGTCCACTGCCCGGTCCTAGCAGGGGTGAGGGCGTGATCCCCCTCATCCATGTACTCTGCTTCCTCAGAAGCATAGTCTAGCATGTCGGTTAAATCCTCGACAGTGGCTATCAAGTGGGTGGCGGGTGGGACGAAAAATCAGTCCTGACCCGTCTGACGCCCGATCTGAGAATATATTGGGGCTGGGTCGTCGGTAATCTTCATCGACGAAATCCGATCTAGAGCCTCGTCGAGTATCGAGAGTTCGATCGGGCCGGTCTGCCCAGAGATTCCGGAGTGAACCTCCGACGCATCCGCGCAGGGAGAGTGTTCGGCAAGGACAGATGTCCGGACGTTGGGCACTATGACCTGATCCGGACTAAAAGTTGGGCCCTTGCCGGGGTAGATCCCATGGGCAGAGCCGAAAGATGGATCTGGGGTTAAAGCCTCAGAGTCTTCGGGCATGGCAGGTGAGACTGCGAGCCCGGTTAGTGATAGATCGCCTCGAGAGTCAATGGAGAACTCTAAGTTCCCGAATCTGACCTCTTGATCAGGGGCGAAACTTCCGACGCGGCCTAGATGGCCTGTCGGGTCCGCGTGCAGCACAATGCTGACAAAAGCGAAGATCTGTCTGGGGACGAAAGTGCCCGGGTTGCGAACCTCTTCGTTGATGACAAGAGGAGCCATCGATTCCTTCTGGCGATCACCGCGGAACTCTCAATGAAAGCACCAATGTCGGTCTCAAAACCGGCGGATCTCGGGTAGGGGGTCCTGAGCTATGAGGCTAGGATCGATGGTAACAAGAGATGAAGGGGACAAGGTTTTACCTAGGTTCGGGCCCTCCTATGGAGGTAATACCCTACGTCCTGCTTGATTATATTGATAGTAAGGGGATTACAGAGTTGATCTACCTCGAGATCAAGTAGCTAAACCCTAGATGAGTTCTGTTGGCCTACAACCTAAAACCCTCCGGCTTATATAGACGCCAGGGGTCCCTAGGGTTTACACATGGTCGGTTACACATCGAAGGGATAAACACGCCTATTGACTACTCCAAACGTGGAGGACAAGCCACGATTCTCGAAGCTTCCTCCTTGGAGACGAGGTCTTCAATTCTTCCAGTATTCGGCAAGTGGCCCATATAGTCCGGCCCATAAGCAATAGGTCAACCTCCCGAGGACCCCTTAAACAAGGACTCCCTCAGCGGGCGCAGGGAAGCGCGCGGCACCGCCGGCTCCCTCGTCCTCCTCCGGAGGCAGCGGTGGGGGGCCCTCAGGGCCGGCGCAGGTTCGCCGGTGCAGGGCCATGGTCAATGGGTGAGTATTCCGCCGCCTCTCTCTTCTTTAGTTCTTTTGCCCAACGTTCCGAGCATGATCCTCTCCTTCCCAGGGCGCCTGCGCCCAAGAAGCGCAAGCTTGGCGAGCTTCAGGAGGAAGCGGAGGCTCTGCGGGGCCAGCTGGCGACCGCCGAGGCCACCTTCCAAGCCGTCCTCCAGGGCGAAGCGGAGGCCAGGGCGGAGCTGGCGTCCCTCCAGTCCCTGGTCCAGGAGGCGGGCGACGCCGTGCAGGCCGCCCAGGACGAGGCGGCGCATGCCAGGCTGCTGGAATCCCAGCGCGCCAAGCAGTTCCTATGCATCGCCAGCCGCGCCGCCGGTGCGGTGAGCCGGTTCGTTGGGGATGCCCCCACGCCGCCGAACGTGCGCGGCGACGGGGGCTACCTTGAATTCTTCTAGAAGGTGGTGGAGGCGTTGGAGATCGAGGTCTCCCGCGTGAACGCGGACAGCGAGTCTGACGCGCACGACCTTCTGGACCTTGCCTTGACACTCGTCTTCTCCAACCTGCGCCGCCTCGCCCCGCAGCTCGACCTCCGACGCGTCGGGGAGCCGGTGCCTGACGGGCTCCAGCGCCCCCTTTGGGATGAGGTGCGCCCGCACGTGGAGTCCATGGTGGAGCGGTTCGTCCGGGTGCCCGCCTCCAGCGGGGAGGACGACTCCGACGCCGAGGCGGCCGGTGGCGCGGGTGGCGACGGCGGCTTCTCTTCCTAGGTGTCCTCTGTTTCCCCCTCCCGGTTCCTGTATTGTTTCAAGAAGAACTCTGCCCCGGTGGGCGTTAATCTTTTGTATGTTACCTTCGCCTCCTCGTATTTCTTCCTTGAATCGCTGGTCGCTAGCTTGCCGTGACGTGACTTACCTTCTCCGCGCGGGGCCCGGCGCCGCCACCGATGCGGCCCGGCGACAGCCACCGGTAGGGCCCTCGCGAGGCTCTCCCTCTTGTGGGGCGACTCGTGGCCACCGCCCCCATCGGGTTCTGGGCCTTGCGGCTCGTCGTGGTCGAGTCCCTCCCTATGTGTCGTTTTTCCTGTCGCCTTGGTCCTCAGGGGTCTCGGTGGCCGCGCGTGGTGGCCCGCAATACCTGCATCCTTACGTTAGTGCGCATAATCTTTACCCCATCCTCGGGTCGCTATGAGGCCAGGAAGCTCTTGCTTGGTTCGGCAGTGTACTTAGCTCGCGGGGTGGCGACGGTCTCGTTCGCGACTCCTTCTGGGATGCCCCCTCCTTGTTCGTGGGACGGTTTGGGAGCCCTTTCAGCACTCTATGTCTGCAGGACCCAGTCCCGCACATTTCCCGACCACCGTAATGTATGACTGGATCACCAGCACGCAACCACGGGGTCAGGCCCCGACACCCTCGACGCCGACTGGATCACCAAGGACGACATCAAGGGGGACGAGTGGCTATATGACCGGTAAGGCTCCTGAGGCGTGATGCTCAGGAGCCCCCCTTTGACGCTCAAGCCGCCCTATGTCGGCAGGTCCCAGTCCCGCGCATTTAACGACCTCCGTAATGTATGACTGGATCACCAGGATGAAACCATGGGGTCAGGCCCCGACACCCTCGACGCCGACCGGATCACCAAGGACGACATCAAGGGGGACGAGTGGCTATATGACCGATAAGGCTCCTGAGGTGTGATGCTCAGGAGCCCCCTTTGACACTCGGGTGATCCCCCATTCTGTCCTGCCGGCTGCTGCCTCAGGAAGCCCTGGGGCCTCCCTAGACTCCTTGCTGAGGTCGGAGCCCCCGAGCGGGGGTCGACAGCTAAAAGATGAGTGCCCCTGAGGCGACAAGGCCTCGTTATCCAGCCCCGAGGTGCCTCGGGGTGGTGCAGGGCGTTTGGCTCCTTGCGAAACACCATCCAGAAAGAGAGAGTTCATGTCTGGTAAAACGAGAGAACACGGAGAGAAAAGTTCCCGCCCCTTTTTCTTTTAAACATAGAGTTTCGAAATCCTCAGACTTCATTCCAAAAAATGGCAACTCGAACACCAAAAAGAAGCAAGCAAATGCCGCGTCCGGCCCCTAGGCTAGTCTTCGTCTTCCCCCAGCGCTGAGCGTAGGGCATCCACGTTGCATGGGCATAGCCATTGGAGGGAAGTGTTGTCTTCTCCACCAGTGTGGAGCTGTGGCTGCCACATTGCGTGGGAGGGAACCCCTCCGCGTCCTCGGGGGGCTCCGGGCGTATACAGCCCGCTCATTATTACGTGAGAGTGTCATGGCCGTAGATAGCGGGGCAAGCCCCCAGGTGCACAGCCTGGTGGCTCCCAACTCCATCAAGAACCATCCCGTGCATTTCTGCCCGGTTGCGCGCCCTTATGACCCTAACCCGAATGCATCGTTCCCCACGCGACCGCAGGATTGTGCTCCCGAGGCCCAAACATGAGCACGAGGCATCGGCGCAGCCATAAGGGTGTTTTGTCGATGAAGCCGCCTCGTGCAGCGTCCGTGCGCCGGCCGGACAACGTCCTGAGGGCCTCGTGAGGCCCAGCCTCCCAAGGCCGTGCCGACGCTGTAGTTGCCGTGGGTGGCCCGCGCTATTTGTGTCTTGTTGCTCTCCCCAGGCCATTACTCCTGAGGGCTCGGGGCTTGGTCCGGCGTCGCTTGCCCGCGGGGACGCCGGCTAGCGCGGCGCCCCGCGGGCCCAGGGGCGCCCTCCCGCTCACGCCGTCCAGGCCCGGTGCTCCGTCGATGGAAGCCCCCAGGCCCGGCTAGGGGAGGACGCCCAGGGTGCTCCTTACTCTTGGGGGGTGTTGGCGCCTGCGGCGGGTGTCTGACCCGTCTCACCGCCAGGTGGTACGATGTAGCACGGTACGTAGGGCTCCACATAAGGGTTCGGCCCTACTCCTGAGCCGTCCGGCGAAGCGCCAGGGACGGCCCCTTCTGGCGGCGGCGGGAAGCCGCCCCGCGCACGTCGCCCGCAGACCCTCCTACGACGGGCCTCAGAGCGGAGTTGCTTACCTCTGCCACCGCCATTGGGTGGGCCGCGCGTCTCCTGGTGTGGATTGCTTCCTTGGCGACCTGATGCGCCTTCGCCGTTGTTGCTTGTTTGTCCGAACGCCAGCGCCGCTTGCTCACTGCGGCGGATGGCGCGCTCCCGTCTGTTCAGCCCAGGCTATTGAAGGCCCACCGGGTCATGGAGGCGCGTGTTGGTGTGCGCGCGTGGCGCCCCGTCATTCCCTCCGTGTGCTTGGTCGTCATGGCCGGGCTGCGCCCCGAAACCGGTCACCGGGATTCGGAGGAGCAGGAGCACAGCGTGTGGCGTGCCCCGCTCGGACCCGTCCGGTGCTGGAAGGGTCACTCCGCCGGCGGGCTGGGGAGCGGGCGCGGCATGCGAGCCCCCGGCCCCTGGCGCCTGCGGCCTTGAAGAAGAGTGAGGGGCCACGGCCCTTTGCGCGACGGTGACGAGCTCCGTGATGTGGTCGGCCCATGCGTCGAAGCCCCCGTGCGTTGGGCGGTGGCAGAGCATCTCGCTTGCCAGCAGTAGCGCATCGTGCGCGTCCAGGTCCCCCACGTAGGTGCGGCGCGTCGTCGGTGCCGGGGGCGCCGCCCACCCGCCGTGTGCTTTGGCGGTGCGAGAGGCGGTGACGGTGGAGGCGATGCCGGTGACCTGATACTGACCGCCCAGTACCATGCTGCTGGGACGTGGGCCTCCGACGGCAGCGGCGGGGTTGACGGAAGCTGACCCGCTGCGGCCGGGGGAAGCTTGTTGAGCGCTGGCCATCGGAGCAGTGAAGCGTGGGAAGAACGAAGCTTGGAGACGGCCTCGACATGCCCCCTACCTGGCGTGCCAAATGTCGGATTTCGGGCTCCGCAAAACCCTTAAGATTCGAGCACAGGGGCATGTACGAAGATGCCTTGCCGCCTCGCCCAACCTAGCTCGCTACTCGATGGACCAAACAACAAACTTGCACGATGACGAGGAAGAAGATGAACACGGTAGTTTACCCAGGTTTGGGTCGCTGCGAAGCGTAATACCCTACTCCTGCTTTGGTGGATTGCCTCTCGCGGAGGTGTGGTGGATGAACTAGTACAGTGTTTTCGGAGCCTCGTGAGGGCGCTCCTGAGGTGTTCTTGGCCCTCTGTCGGCTTGGAGGTGGATGAGTGAATCCCCCGGTTTCGGATCCCTCTCTACGGTGCAGCCTAGCTTCTATATATAGCGGTGGCTCGGGTCCTCTTCCCTTATCACAATGGCGGGAAGGGATCCCACAACGGCCAATTTTGAAGGGGGACAGGAGTATGTGCCCGCCCTGCCAAAAGGCGGTCTTCGCCAACAAAGTAGTTGTCGATGATGCAGAGGTGGGCTCGGCGATGACATCTGTCCTGCAGGGCTCGTGGTCGTGGTCTCGTTGCACCGGAATGGAAACCTTTGGGGGGTGCTTTGGGAGCCCGCGTACGTCCTTGCTCCCTTTGCACCAAAGGGGAAACTGTGCCGCCTGGCGCGCTGGCGCCCGCCTATCTTTCCTTGCGTCTTCTTTGACTCCTGAGGCCGGGCTCTGCATAGAGATCTCCGCCGCTCCGGAGGGGGCCTGGGGAGGCCCATCCCTTGCCGGTCTTGACGCCGCTCCTCCTCGCGAGCCTAGGGCCCTCGCGAGGGCCTTGTCTTGAGTGGGGCCGCTCCTGGCTGTGTCTGGCTGATGAAGTGGGCCATGCCCTGGGCCGCAGGCAGGCAGGTCTAGGTACCCCCGTTCCCAGAACGCCGACAAAGAGATTTCCAAAGGCTTCACTTCGAAGGTTTTGGGTATGTGTAGGCTTTGAGATGAGCACCACTTGGAAAATTTTCCTTAGTATTACCTTGACCCCCTTTAATAGTACGGTGTTTCCTATGACTCAAAGAAAGGAAATGAAACTACGATAACAAAAGTCTTCACGCTTCATAGTCCTCGGATCAATATCTTCAAGGTCACACCAATTTCTTCATTTTCAAAGTCTTTAGGGAAATATTAAAGTCTTCAGCTGGAGACATTCATTTTTAGGGGATGAAATTCTTCGTATATATCAAACTCCTCAGCGACTTATAGAGCATGTGTACACTCAAAAACATATTAGTCCCTTAACCTATAAGTCTTCAATACACCAAAATCACTAGGGGGCACTAGATGCACTTACAATGTCCCCCTTTTTGGTGATTGATGACAAATATATTAAGTTTTCAACGGGGATAAACATATGAAGTGTAAGTACTGAGTTTGAGAATTTGATTGCAAGATATAGAGGAACAACCCCTGAAGATGTGCATATTTGAGGAATTTTCTTTGGACTGCAAATGCACATGGCAGGATAAAATCTTGGAGGTCTCCCCCTATATCTTGTAATCCATTCATGCATTTAACATATATCATGAGGAAATTGAAATGCATGATGGAAAATGGTGTCTGACGAAATTCAGCTTGCGTGCATTAAGATACTTGAGGAAATAAGCATGCGGAAAACAGTTCAAAAGAGTCAGGCCACCATCGGACTTAAGTTTAGAACTCATCAAACAAACACCTCAGAAGAGCAAGAGTTGTAACTTAAACAAAAAACAGCCCATATATAGAGACTCGCTTGAAGACTAACTCAAATCCCCCCCTTTGTCATCAATTGACCAAAAGGGACGAAAATTGAGGACTAACGCCCCTGAAGAATTTCATCCAGAGGTTGGTGGAGGACCACCAGCGTTGTTGTCGGGGTCGTTTGTTGATGCAGGGCCCGCAGCAGTGTCGTCAAGATCCTCAGCTTCATCCGTCTCGTGCAATGAAGAATATGGACTTGTGATGAGCAGAGGAACTTTGACCTTCTTGAATTTCTTCTCAGGAAGATGAGACCAGTCAAAGTTCTTCTGAAAATCCATCTCCTTGAGTATTTCAGGAGTCTTGAAGTGTGAGAGGATGGCCTAGGTGCGGTTGAGGATTTCATGCACGTAGTAATGGTTCTTCCTCATTGAGTTCTGCGTCAAAGTCATGTTTTGAATAATAGAACCAAAGTGACGCTTGACCCACTTGTGGTTGCAAACGATCTTCTGATGAAGACTTAGTAGAAGCTCATGATCAGTCATCACACGAGGGGTTGGACCTTGAAGATTTTGAGTTGTGGCCTTGGCTGCAGAATTTTGCATGGCAGAGTCATCATTGGTGGAGTACGATGCAGCTTTGCGGAACTGGCCTTCCAATGGATGAGAGCCTTCTTCAACAACAGTTTTGCCTTTTCCTTCCACCGAGGAAAATGTCCTTTTGAGGACTTCAATTGAAGGCAAAAAAACTGAAGTGATTCTGAAAGTCAACCTTGTAAGGAATTGAAGACCTTGATCTGATGAATTTCATGATCCAGGGAGCATAAGGCTTCAACTCAAATGGCGACAGAGCAATATTGGCCAAAGTCCTCATGAAGAAATCGTGAAAATTGATGGGAATCCCATGAATGATATTGAACAGCAGATTCTTTATGATGCCAACAACCTCTTCTTCTTCAGAGTTGTGTCCTTTGATAGAACTGAGGGTTTTGGTCAATATGCGGTATACAGTCCTAGGCACATATATCAAGTTCTTCACGAGGAAGGTTGTTCTTGGTGGTTGGCCTGGCGCCAAAGGCTTCATCAGCACTTGCATCATGTGATTTGGAAGTTCAGGTTCATCATAGATGCATCGTGCTCCTTTTGAGGGAATTCCAACTGGGACAATACACATCACTTCAGTTGCAGGAGCAGTGTAGTGTGTGTCCTCAGTCATCCAATCAAGGATCCAGGAGTTGACATCAGAGGCTTCACCGTATATGTGCAAGGTTGCATAGAATTGAAGAATTAGCTATTCATTCCAATCACACATGTCAACACAGAAGGGTAGGAGCCCTGCTTCATGAAGAACATTGAGCACTGGGGTGAAACATGGGATATACTCCATATCCACATGAGGAATTTGCTGATGCGTGAAGATTTTGCTCTTGTCAAACAGGACAACAAAGTAGAAATTCACTTGAGTATTAGTCCAAAACCACTTGCGCCTAACTGTTGGTGAATCATAAGGATTTGCTCCAGTGAAGAAATGATGTTCATCAAAGAAATTTGCCTTGTTGAACTCAGGCCGCTTTGTGCCTTTAAGGGAAAGCAGAGGCTTAGGCTGAAGATTTGGCTTGTATCGACAAACAATCTCCCTTGGAACAATTGTAGTTTCATCAGGATGAGGAATTTGAGTGACAGGATCCTTAGGTGCAGTTTGGGTGGCATTTTCTTCAGCTGATGTAGCTGGAATTTCTTCAGTGATGGCCTGGAGTGGAGTATGATGTCCTTCACATCCTATTTAAATTTCTTCAATGTGAGCAGGCGACTGAGGAATTTGCGTAAGATGGGTAGCCATTGGCGAATTTGCGTGAGCTGCTTCCCAATATTCATCATTGATAAGTGGAGTAGTATTTCCAATATACACATCCTCATCCATTTTTCAACTCCGGCCTTTTCAGCAGTAAACTAAGGCTGGGGCGATGATACCAGAGGGGTTGAAGCATTTTCTTCCACCTCTATTTCTTCATCAATCTGCTCTGAGGAAGCAGCAGAGTGATTATCTTCATCTTCTTCATTTGGGATTTCATAATCTTCACCAAATGGAACAATTTCATAGGCAGGCACAACAGAGATAGGAGTTACATCAATAGGTTCAGTTGAAGAACTTTGCAAAGTCTTCATTTTATTTGCAGCTGAGGAATCTGAAGATGTTGATGCTTTCCTTTTCAGTGCGGCTTCCTTCTCCGCAGCCTTTGTTTTCTTCACTTCTGATGCAGAAGGAAGTGTCACTTTCTTCACCCTTGAATAATTAGTTGGGGGAGCTTGGGGTGAAGGAGGAGTATTTTCTTTAAGCGCAACAGTGGATGTTGCCATGGTAGTTTGTCCAGCAGCATGAATTTCTTCAGCTGCGCTAGCAGTTCGTTCAGCAGGCTGAGCAGATGTTCCAGCCAGAGGAATTTGTGGTTGCGATCGTGCTGCAACCCTTGTGTTGTGATACGTGATGACTTTGTCAGCCACATCAACGAACCTGACCTTGGTGCCTTTCCAATCAGCGTAGTATCGGTCATATTCATCGCCGAGGCTTTGAATTTTAGCTTGAGTGGACACAAGTTGGTCGGGAGTTAATCACTGAACATTGTTCTTTAAGAATCGCTCCTTCTTGAAATGATCTTTCTTGGCCTTTCTATCCTTCTTATATTTCCATTTTTCTTCACCTATGAAGGAAGTCGGCACATGACTTGGCCCAGGGGGCAGCTTCAAATCATCAATTGGAGTTTTGGGATCATTGTGCCATATGTCAACGAAATCGAGCATAGTCCTTGGATCCAGCAAAAGAGGAATTTGAGTGCCCTTTGCCTAAGCCACTCTCTCTTTTTGTTTCTGATGATAGCTGTAAGTTCATCATCATTTGCTTCATCTTCCTCAGATTCTAAGGGAATATGGAAGACCACTTGCTTCTGGTGTGGACTTGGCCTCCAGCCTCTTCCAGTTGTTGCCTTCACTTTCAGCAAGGTTGGACTATTTGATGAACATGCTTGGGCTGAGGAAGTTGCAGACGCCCCTGAAGCAATTGAGAAACCTGCAGTGCGCTGACATGTGGCAAGATACACATGTGTTGAGGATTTTGCAGTAGCAACCGAGGATTGTGTAGCAACAGTGGGAGTTTGAGCTATCCTTGAAGAAACAGCTTGAGGATTTGTTGTGAGGAAATTGCTATTGAGGAACTTGGCCGTGAAGGCATTGAGCTTGAAGACTTTGTCTTTGTGGCTGGTTTGTTCTTCATAGCCTTCTTTGGAGCAGATCCACTTGCAGAGGCCTCATCAGAGACAGTAGCTGCAGCAGAGTCTTCATTGAATTTCCTCACTGCCTCCTTAGCAGATTTGGATAGTTTGGCTTGACGCTTGGCCCACTCCTTGGGAAATTCTTCACCCATTTTGATGCTTGTGGGATCAGCTACATGGCCAGCAACCAAAGGAGGTCTTGAGCAGGGAGGATTAACACGGAATTTCTTCATGTACTTGGGAGTTACATAGCGATATTCCATTCCCTTGCCCATCTCCTCTCAATTTTCTGTATGCGAATTTTGCGCTTCTCCTTGGTTTCCTTCCCATATAATTCCTCATCAGGAGTGCAATACTCAAGATAGATATCGTCAGGGATTTAAAATGCAGTGTTGGTTTCGGGCTTCTTTCGTCCTTTCTGAGGTATTTTCACATGTGCCATTTTCTTCAGTTGAGGAATTTGAAATTTTGCAGATTCTGAAGATGTATGCAATTTTTCTTCGAGGAACGCTGCAAATAAGTTAAGTTGATGAGAATCTAGAGATTCATCAGCAGACATTTTGTACCTGTGAACAGAATATAGGGGCGAAGAATTTGAAGAAGTCATATGTGTTCTCAGAAATTTTTCAAAATATATCAAGTTGAGGAATTTGACCATATATGTCTTGAAGAATTTCACTAAGTGTTCTTGACTTTGGTTCCAGAGTTGTGCAGATTTTGAGGATCCACACAATTGAGGAATCTTGAAGAAAATCGTAACTTAGAGAAACAAATCAAGAGAAGGAAGTTGTTCGGTGTTTAAGAAGTGGATTGCTGAAGAATAAACATCTTTTGAGGATTTTGTGAAAATCATAAGGATCAAAATACGGCAGTAAAATCATATTTTAATTACCCTGATGAAGAACACGACGAACTGGGAGTAAGAGCAGTGAAGTTCATCAGTCCCAGATCTCTCACGCCCTAAATTGGGGGTGGAAGACAGCTATAGCAGCGGCGGAGTGAAGATTTCCGCGGTCGATGTGAGTACGACAGCGAGGAGGTCGAGGCGGTGAAGCCCTTCCTCTCCGACGATGATGAAGATTAGCGGCGGCACTTGGTCTGAGATCGAGAGCAATGGGAGAGAGAGCGAGAGATGTAACTTTGAGCAGTGAAAGGGGGGAGGGGTATTTATAGCGGAGGTGAAAAACTAACCAGTCCAAAGATTTTGGACAGGTATACCCCTGACCCTTGCTATCCACGCGACATGTGTCACCCACGTACTGGGAAGTGGAGATAGTGGGGATCATGGGTTATCCAGTCATGGGAATCGGAATCGGTTTGAGCGTCAACCGCCAAAAAAATTGAAATCGATTTTTTTAAGTTTCATTCACAAATTCTTCAGCTGACAAGGACACAGTGAAGATTTTGAACGGGTTTCAAATAGAATGCATATGAATAATTTGTGAACAGACTGGGTTGAGTATAGCGTAGAGGGGGAACATGTCCGATCACATTCACTTAGAAGAAAATCAACTTGAATAATTAGCAATAAGTGAATGCTGTTGAGCACATTGAAAAACTCAAATATATATATAGTCAATGAATAATACCAGTTGAAAAGTTTGAGGAAATTGAAATTTTGAGGAATTTGCAAACTTGAGGAATTTGAAAATTTGAAGAATTTGCAAAATGACGAAAAACTCAATTTTGAAGAATTTCAACAATGGTTGGTCGCGTGACCCACCGTATCAGATTGATGATTTCAGACACCGCGTACAATTGTCGTAGAATTCTAAGACTCAAATTCGTCATTAATTTCTTCACACTTAGAGAGTTAGTTTTCATTGATTGAAGAAAAATATTACTTCGTGTGCTGCACATCAAAGTCATTAATTTTGAAGAAGTGCTAGGATGTGTGTCCTTTTCAAAGAACATTCGAAGATTCTAAGATATTTAGCTCACACCGGAACTTGCAAAATCTCTTTTCATCCAAGGTCTTTGTGGAGATATCAGCGAGTTGTTCTTCACTCTTCACGTGGTCAATGAAGATGTCGCCCTTCAACACGTGGTCACGAAGAAAATTATGACGAATCTGGATGTGCTTAGTCTTCGAGTGCTGAACTGGCTTTTGAGCAATCTTGATGGCACTCTCATTGTCGCAGTAGAGAGCGACATTCCTAACGTTGATGCCATAGTCCTTGAGGGTTTGCTTCATCCATAGCAATTGAGCACAACAGGAACCAGCAGCAATGTACTCAGCTTTAGCTGTAGATAGTGACACGCAATTTTGCTTCCTCGAGGACCAACCGAATAAGGATCATCCGAGGAAATGGCATGCGCCTGATGTTGACTTGCGGTCCACACGATCACCAGCATAATCAGAATTAGAATATCCAATGAGGTAAAGATCTGAGTCCTTGGGGTACCATAATCCAAGTGTTGGTGTGTGATCTAGATATCGAAGAATATGCTTCACAGCCTTATGGTGTGATTCCTTTGGTGTTGCTTGAAAACGGGTAGACATGCAAACACTAAGCATAATATCTGGCCTAGATGCTCATAGATACAATAAACATCCAATCATGGAGCGATATACCTGCTGATCAAAATCTTTACCATTTTCATCAGTGCAGAGTTGGCCGTTTGTGGGCATACGAATCTTGATGCCTTTGCTATCCTGCATGCCAAATTTCTTCAGGATATCCTTGAGGTATTTCTCTTGAGAGATGAAGATGCCATTGCGTTGTTGACGAATTTGAAGGCCTAAGAAGAATCTCAGCTCTCCCATCATAGACATTTGATATTCTTCACTCATCATACCGGCAAATTCGTCACTGTAACGTTTGTCAGTACAACCAAAGATAATATCGTCCACATATATTTGGCACACAAATAATTCATCATCATATGATTTAGTGAAAATAGTTGGGTCAAGTGAACCGGGTTTGAAGCCTTTCTTCATGAGGAATTCCTTAAGAGTGCCATACCACGCCCGAGGGGCTTGCGTGAGGCCATAGAAGGCCTTGTTGAGTCTAAAGACTTTGTCAGGATGCTTAGGATCTTCAAAACCTGGGGGTTGAGCAACATATACTTCTTCCTCAAGCTTACCATTGAGGAATGCACTTTTCACATCCATTTGATATAAGATGATATTGTGATGGTTAGCATAAGCAAGCAATATACGAATAGCTTAAAGTCTAGCAACAGGTGCAAAAGTTTCATCAAAGTCAATTCCCTCAACCTATGTGTAGCCCTGTGCAACAAGACGGGCCTTATTCCTCACTACCTGGCCAAGTTCGTCTTGTTTGTTGCGATAGATCCACTTGGTACCTATGACATTGTGCTTCCGAGGATCTGGACGCTTGACAAGTTCCCACACATTGTTGAGCTTGAATTGATGCAATTCCTCTTGCATAGCTTGAATCCACTCAGGCTCCATGAATGCTTCATCAACTTTGGTGGGCTCTGTGATAGAGACAAAAGAAAAGTGCCCACAAAAGTTAGACAAATGTGAAGCTCTTGAGCGAGTGAGAGGACCTGGTGCATTGACGTCGTCGAGGATGTTGTCAATCTGCACTTCATTAGCTATTCTTGTATGAGCAGGTTGATGACTTTGTTCGCGCTAAATATTTTCTTCAGCGCCATTTTCCTCAGGTTCACCAGCATGAATGTCTTTAGTGTTCGGGACAACTTCTTCAGAAGGTAGAGGTTCTTCAGTGGGTATCACATCTTCAGTGGCCTTGAACCTGATGGATTCCTCAGGAGGCAATTCATCTAGCACAGGAGGCAGGTGCTCTCTTTGCGAGCCGTTAGTTTCATCGAACCGCACATCTACAGTTTTAACAACCTTGTTGTGATGGGTGTTGAAGACTCTATAGGTATACGAGTACTTTCCATAACCAAGCATAAAACCTTCATGTTCTTTCGGTTCAAATTCAGAACTGTGGTGAGGATATCTAATCCAACATTTAGAACCGAAGACATTGAAATAACTCACATTGGGTTTCTTGTTAGTGAGGAGTTCATATGAAGTCTTCTTGAGGAATTTGTGAATATATACCCTATTGATGATGTGGCAAGCAGTATTGATTGCCTCAGGCTAGAAACGACGAGGCATCTTGTATTCTTCAAGCATGGTGCGAGCCATCTCAACAAGAGTCCTATTCTTGTGCTCCACGATGCCATTCTTCTGAGGAGTATATGGAGCAGATAACTCATGAGTAATACCAAGTTCATCAAGATAGTCATCAAGACTAGTGTTCTTGAACTCAGTCCCATTATCACTCTCTATATGCTTGATATTGACACTGAAATTCGCCGAGGCCCTTGAGGAAAATCGTGTGAAGACTTCCTGCACTTCATATTTGTACCAGATAATATGCACCCAAGTATAACGACAGAAGTCATCAAAAATGACATAAGCATGCAACATTGGTTAGAGTGGCATAATGAGTGGGACCAAAGAGATCCATATGAAGCAATTCAAAAGGCCGAGTGGTAGTCATGATAGTCTTGGAGGGATGCTTGGCTCTGGTCATATTTCCAGATTCCCAGGCACCACACAAGTGATCCTTGAGGAATTTGACACCCTCAATGCCAATGATGTGTTTTTTCTTCGCGAGCGTGTGCAAGTTCCTCATGCCAGCATGTCCAAGTCATCGATGCCATAGCCAACCTTCTGAACTTTTCCAAGTAGACATGTGGCCGGCTGTGGACCTGTAGAGAAATCAACAATATACAAGTCTCCTCTCCTAAAGCCTTCGAAGAGTTTGGATTTGTCCGATTCCATGACGACAACACAATGACATTTCCCAAAGATGACAACCATATCAAGATCAAAACCATTGAGAAAGACATGAGGTTGAATCCGAAGGTTTTGACAAGCATCACCTTATCTATGTGTCAATCCTTTCAGATTGGAACCTTACCTAGACCCAATACCTTGCTTTTTCCTTTGTCAGCATAGGTGATATGCTTCAGATGAGATGGAGCAAGTGGAATGTCCATCAATAGATTCTTGTCACCAGTCATGTGGTTGGTGCATCCACTAATAAGGACCCACTCAGTTGCTTTAGGTGACTCATCCTACAGATGAATTATTACCACTTACGAACACATATACTTCAGAGTAAAGAATATGACACCAAATTCATTTGATATAATTTTATCACATAGTATAGTAAGCATAGTAATGTGAGGACGTGAGAAATGAATGATTGATTTCTCCGTGATTAGCTTGCGTCCTTTCAAGCATTTCCTCAGGTCTACAACAAATTCATCAGACGTTTAAGTTTTTCTGGAGACGTGACCCTGCATAAGAGATTAGTTCAATTTCTTCACCACCCACATCTGGAGGGGTGGTAAAGAGTTCATCATTCTGCGAGCTCCGTATGAGAAAGGTGGCAATGAAGCAAGTGCACTTCATTTCACTGGAGGGGGGTTAGAGTACTCATATGAATAAGCAGAGAAATTCCTCGAGGACTTATGAACATAATGATTTGAAGAAAAATGCACATATTCATGACCCTTAGATTTTCCCTACGAAACAAAAGCATTAGCATCTGAATGATATGACTTTTGACCATTTGAGGAATTTGGTCCAAGTGAGGACTTTGGTCCATGTGAAGAATTAGATCTGGGGTTCCTGTTCTTCACGTATGGTGTCATGACGACATTCACCTGAATATTTTGAATGTACCTTTTGGGAACCTAGATTTTCTTCATCAGAGGACCGTTCCTGTAGTTAGTACCAACATATCTGGCAAATACTTCACAATTCTGATTTTTGAATAGTTTATAGTTTGAGTGAAATGACTCATCAGAGGAATATGAAGATCCATAAGTAAAACCAGATAAAGTGGATGGATCCACAGGAAGTCCTTTTGCAGCTACCCATGAGGTTTTGGGCTACTGTTCAGGTTTCCAGTAGGATCCATCAACATTGAATTTCCTTTCAAAGGCAATACCCTCTTTCCTAGGGTTCCTATTCAGAATCTACTTTTTAAGCACATCACAAAGGGTTTGATGCCCGTTGAGACTTTTGTATATGCCTATCACATACAATTCCTTCAACCCTGCATTTTCATCAATGACATTTGTGGTATCCTCAGATGATGAATTTGTGATCTTCCCCTTGGGCTGAGATCTTTCAGGATTGACCCCTTGGAAGGACCCCGTCGTCTTAAGATCCGTGTCAGGAATCTGTAGTCGCTTCATCACGTCGGCGAGACAAGTTCAACCCAGCCCCACTATCGACAAACATCTTGGTGACCCTGAGGTTGCGAATCGTTGGCGAGACCAACAATGGCACACACCCGATGGCAGTGATGTGGTCAGGGTGGTCTTCAGCATCGAAGATGATGGGAGTGTTGGACCACTTGAGGGGTTTTCTTGCCTCCGCCGCTGGCTCTACCGCGTTGATCTCACGGGCCCACTACTTGAGCTGCCGGTGAGAGGAGTGCAAAGATGCGCCTCCGGCAATGCACATGGCATCGATAGCCTTCTGGAATTCCTGGCCTTCATATGCTTCTTCATCTCCGTCGTCATCATCATCTTCATCATCAGACTTTTTGTCTCGGCCTCTGGCAGGTTTCTTCTTGCGCTTCTTGGCCTTGCCGCGACGGACACCGTGGCCACAACTGTTTTTGTTGCCGGAACCACCTGCACCATCTTGGCCCTTCTCCTTGTCACGCCTTTCATACTCTTGCTTCTGCTTTTCGGCAAGCTGTTCTACTTGGCATACGGTGATGTCATGGCTCTTGGTGAGGTGGATCTTGCAGTATGGCATGCCGGTCTTCTCTCCTGCCCTAGCCTCGTCGTCTCCAGAGCATACGGGAGCATCCTTGCCGGAGTCAGCGTTGCCGTTTCCTTCGACAGCCATTACTGCTTTTCCCTTGCGCTTCGAGTTGCACTTCCATCCCTTTTTCGTGGAGGCAGGCCCACTGTCATCATCTGACTCGACCTCTGCGTCGGCGTGCTCCCCGGGGAGCCTTCTTCCTTCTTCAGCCTGTGCGCATTTGTCAGCCAAAGCGTAAAGCTTGGCGACATCCCGCACCGTGTTGATGCTCATCTACTCGCGCATCTGGAGATTGCGTACGTTCGTGTGGAACACAGTGATCATGGAGCCTAGGTGTACGTCTGGGATATTGTGATGCTCACGACTGTACCTCTGGTTGTACTTGCGAAGGGTCTCGCCGTCTCTCTGAGCGATCACATGCAAGTCGCTGGGCTGCCCTAGAAGCTTGTGGCCTCCATGGTATGCGCCAACGAACTGGTTGCACAGATCCGCCCAAAAGGATATGGACCCTTCTGGCAAGTTCATCAACCAACTACTCACATTGGGCTTGAGCTCCAACGCGAAGTAGTTGGCGAATCCTTTTTCGTCGCGCCCTCCGGCAGCTTGCATGGCGATGGTGTAGATGCCGAGGAACTCGGAGGGGCTGATCTTGCCATCATACTTGTCAGGCAGCTCGGGCATCAAGGGTCTCCTGGAGGGCCATCAGACTTGCCGTAGCTCGAGGGTGAACGCCGGCAGCCTATCTCGTAGGGCAGGCTGCCGGGCGCCATCGGCGTGGGCCCGTTGATGGCTGGGTCCGTGCGGCCATCAGATTGGTGGCGTGCTTGTAGGTGCCTCTCGATGGTGGTTCGGGCGTCCTCCTTGCACGTGTCCTTCAAGACTTGGCATTGATCTTTACTCATCCGCAGAACTGTCGACGCCTATGACACTTTGTCTTGTACGTCGGTCTGGCGGGTAGGTTGCTATTGTTGCGGGGGAGACTGCACCATAGGCGCCCCTCCAGCGTTGTGTCCGGTGGTGGGAGCCCCCGAAGTCGCTTGGCGGGCGCACGACGGGCCTGCTCCCTCCGGTCTGTCGCGGTTCACGAAACACAGCAGGCTCTGGATAGTCGCTCTCCAGTCTTCCATCTTCTCCGGCGTGGGTGGGAAATTCAGCAACAAATGGGCCTGCGCCAGAGCTTCCTCCAAAATCTTGGGCATGGAGTAGTGCGAGGCGAGGGTGGTGCTCTTACTCCTAGCAGTGCCAAAAGGAGCGTTTCCATGCGCTATTGTGTGCTGCTCATTCCCTCCAGGAGGTTGCTGTCGATCTCGGCCCTGAGTGTCTTGAGAGGGACGCGCAGGGGTCTTGTCCTCACACCGCCCAGGGTCGCCACCCCGAGGGCATTGGTCCCGGTTACCTTGTGAAGGTCGCGACGGAGGTCATGTCGTCGTGGCTGCTGCTGCTCTAGCCGCTGCCGAACGCCGCTTCTACTGTGTCGGCCCAGGTCGTTGCAGGCGCTTTCCGCGTCTCCATGACGGTGGGGTCTGGATCATGGCTCATGGAGCTCTGCGCGGTGTTGTGGTTGCGTTCACCGGCACGGTGTATGCGAGGACCGCCTCCATCGGCGTCACTGACGACCACTTGTGAGGGCAGCTTGTGCTCAGACGGAGCGGGCGTCGTTGCGCCCTTGGTCTTCTTGGGAGGCATGGTCATCGAAGAAGAGTATGACGATGACGCGCAGGAGTCGGGGAAGGTTCACGTATAGGAGCCCCTTACCTGGCGCGCCAAAGATGTCGGGGTACGACGATCTATGGGACCGGCAAGGCCCCTTTCATGGTTTGGCAAGGGAGATCCTCTCATGCAAAGAGCATCACCGGACAATGCGAGCACAAGGGTTTAGACAGGTTTGGGCCACTGGAGACGTCCTGTGTGTGGTGGTTTATTGGGTTCACAGTACAGGAGCATCACAGCCCGGCAAGGATGCTTAGGGAGTGTCGTTATGCGTATAAATGAACGGAGTGTTGACCTTTCTAAGGGTAGCCATGGACCTCCTTTTATAATTCAAGGGGCTACCACAGTGGCTAAAATGGTCTTTACACAGAAATTAACAATGTATATCCCTCTGCCACTAGTGGAACACACCTAACTCTGACGGACTAGGACATGCGCATTAAATGCACCGTGAGGTGGCAAGCTCGCGACATCTCTCGGCAAGGATTGCCTCTCCTTCTATGCCATTCACGCAACTACCTCCTATTCCTTTGCCACGCCGTAGGACGGGTGTCATTAAAGCTGCTGTAATCCTGGTAAGTTGCCACGCGCCCCGAGCAGCTACACCTAACCGCCTGCCCGCTCGACACCTAGGCGATGCAGACAACCAGCCTGGCGACATGGAGTGATGGCTTGGCGGGTGGATTCATGGTGTCTTGGACTAGGGGGTACTCAGCACGTCGTCTCCCGACCAGTGGGTCAGGCCAAGGTCCCCAGGGCGATTCACTAAGGGGGCACTTCGGGCCGCCCATGACATATACAAGGAAGATTCCACAAGACTTGGCACACAAGACAAGGACTCTTCCTAACGCTAGGCCTCCGGTGCATTATATAAACCGAGGCCAGACTAGTCAATAGACAATATCATATTCATTACAACAATCTCATGGTAGATATATGTACTATGTACTATCCCATATCAATACAATCAAAAGCAGGATGTAGGGTATTATCTCCTTGAGAGAGCCTGAACTTGGGTAAAATCCTGTGTCCATGTTATCATCGCTCCAAGACGCCAAGCTTAGGACCCCTACTATGAGATATGTCGGATGTGACACTGACATTGGTGCTTTCATTGACAGCCTGCAGGCAGTCTCCGCGGTGCGATGCGAACTCAGATCGTCTCCGATGCGATATACGCATCAAAACCGAGCTTTATTGTCGATGTCGGCATCTTTGTCGCCGTCTGGACTGGTCACATTGGCTGGACCGAGGACTGCGCTCCGTGTCGGATCATCAATATCGTACTGATAGTTTCATCATCATCTACTTGGATCTCTACCAAAATCATGGGGGAATCATCCATGGAGCTCGGAGGCTCGATGTTAACATCTTCCTCAGGCGACGGTGCAATTGTCCTAGACAGCGGATTCGTGTTCGTCGTCCCCGCCTCCTCGAGGGTTGCTTTGACGATTGCTTTGGTGGAATTGCGCCGAATTGAGCATACAACAACCCTGTAAAATTTTGTTGTATTCCGATGAAGGAATCTCCGACAAACTCCGATCTACCAGAGCCCTGTCGAATCTGGACGAGAATCTGGACGAGTTTAGGGAGAGGAGTCCAGCGTCTAGCTCGTACATCGTTTGGAAGATCCCACCGTTCATCGGCTGAGGAATTCACATACCAACCATCCCTCATAATTTCAGCTCGATCCAACCGTCCAAACTCAGGGAAACGTCCGATGAGTGCATCAATTTTCAGATCTGTTTTCTGCGCGAAAACGAATCCGACCCGAATTCATCTTTCTTAACGAACAGGATATTGGACATCCTTTTGAAGAAAAAAAATTAGGGTATTGTGCGTTGTTTTCAAATCACGTGTCCACAAATTTTGAGTCTTTTCCACGGCGATCTTCACCATCACGCCGATGTCAAACCGGCCCGACCACGTTGCTCCATGGCTACCGACCTGCGCCAACATCTACTGTGCCATTGTCAGGGCAGGATGCACACGATCACCTATGGCACCAAGGGCCCCTTTGTGGTTTGGTAGGGGTGAGTTCAAGTTGCACAAGGAGCAGAGGTCATGAGACAGCACGACGACGGGACACTGGTGTTTTACCCAAGTTCGAGCCGCTGAGAAGTGTAAAACCCTACTCCTCCTTTGGTGGATTGATCAGAGGAACACGAAGCACACGCAACGCTCAAACCCGGCAAGCTCGCCTTCGGGGGAGCTGCTGCGCGAGTACAAGTGTCCAAAGGTCTGAATCTTGAGCTAGGTTGCCTTGGACCTCCTTTTAAAGGTCATGGGGCAACCACAGTGGCAAAATAGACATTATCTAACGATTAGATAGCTAACAGTGCTATCATACCTAACTCTGGCACTTAGGATAAAATGCCATAAATGCTAGCATAGGTTGCGTGCGGGGGTGCATCCCCGGCAAACTCTTACCACCGCTTAGCTGGTTGTTGCTTAGTGTCTTGACACACCTCTGGACGGGTGTCAAATGGACGTGATCTGTCTTCCAGTGCGTCGCCACGTGCTTAGCGAGAGCCACTTAGCCACCTGAGGGCTCGACACCACATCGATAACTGACTAGTGTTGCGATGCATTGGAGCGGTGGCCGATCGCCTCGCGCCGGCCGGGGGAATGGCCTGCCGGGTCTTCTAGAAGGTGTGCGAGCCTCGGTCCCCGGTAGGCACCGAGGACGTGGCTGGCGCGGCTCGGGCCCGTTCTGGGCCGTTGCGTTGATCTTCCCGGTGTAGCTAGCCATCATAGGCTGCTCCTGCCGGGGTCTTGGATGTTGGCTTTGTCTCCTTGATGCGCTCCTTGATCTCATGAAGAGCGTCTTCTCTGGCTTGGGCTGGTCTTGACGGGGTTCTGCTACAACTGCCTGTGCATAAGTTGGGGGCACTGGGTACCCCATCCCTAGTGCACCGACAGGAGGCCCCGGGTCTGGCCCGCACGCGCTTGCCCAGCGCCATTGGGTCAGGCGGAAGATTTATGCACAGGCGTGCAATGTGAGGGAGTAACTTCCGATTTTTAAGCCAGCACTTACTTGCTACCTCAGGCCGTTTCCGCCATGCGCGCCGCATGCATTGTGGGGAGTTTGCGGTGGATGCACATGGCTCACAGGCGTGGGAGTGGCAGAAACTGCAGCACCTGGGATTGGAATGAAGGGGCGGTTACCTGTTCGCCCATGATCGTGGGTAGTGGGATTGTTGGAGACGGGCGGCTGTCTTGGAGTGGAGGAGAGCCAGCCCCCGTGCCCTTCCCTATAAATTAGGGGGTCACAACGGCGATGCTCATCCATCTCCTTCTCCTCCTCAATCCAAGTTCTCATCTCCTCCGGTCTTCAGACCGTCCCTTCCCTCCTGATAGTCAGGGGGAGGGTTGGGCGAAAGTGCCTGCCGCCGCAGAGTCTTCTTTTCGTAGTTTTCTCCTAAGGGAGAAAGTCAAATAAAGAGCTATAAAAGAGGCGCCTTCTAATGTATCTTTATCCATTTTGTACCGAAAAATGAATGAAAGAATGCTATTTCTCTTCCTCAAGTACTATCCTTTTCTTCCTTGTGCGCACTGTGTCAGCACGTTTGCCCTTGCCGCGCGGAACTACTTGTCGGGTCAGTACTAGCTGCGAGCGCCAAAAGGGTAGCGAGCCCCCGGCAGCAGGCTGGTATCGTCCCCCAGCAAAGCTCCTTGTCGGTATCGCCACGACTCCCCAGAGCTGATGATCAACAGGAGCTGGGAGACGGCTCGTCTTGACAAGGGTTTCCATTGCGTGGTGAACTCCATGGTACACAGTCAAAAGGAACAAGGAGGTGCTTCCTTAAGGGAGTAAATAGCACCGAACTTGGGATACGCGATTAGACTTATCTTTTCAGGCAGTATCCCTTTCTGGAGTATGAAGAGTCGCCGTCCTTGTTCCTTTGCCCTTGTTCTTTGTTTTCCTGGCGGTAAAACATGTAAGGCAATAGGTCTCTATCCTCTGGGGAGAGAGAGCACAGTAACAAGGATCACAGGCCTGTCAAGTACTCTAGTAGATTTCTAAAACTTAAAAGCAATAAGATTGCAACATAAGAAAATGCATAGTAAACATGTAGTTTGATTATATGATGCAATGCCTAGCTTTATTATTGCATGCACAGGGTCTGCGCCTGGCTTCGTACGAAGGGTTACATGCAACTGTAGCAAGGCTTGTGCAAAAGGTGGCTGCCGGGGACAGGGCCCGGCAACCGCGCCTCACGAGTAGAACTTACGAAGATGCTCAATATTCCATGAGTTAAGCATTTTGGTGCCATCTTCGGTCTCCAGACAGACTGCGCCAGGTCTGGTGACTTGTGCTACCCGGTAAGGGCCTTCCCACTTCGGCGTCAACTTGTTGGTACCCTTGGCGGATTGAACGCGCCTAAGGACAAGGTCGCCTTCCTCAAGGCTCCGGGCGTGGACCCTGCGGCTTGCTGGTAGCATGCAGCACGCACAGCGGCCCTGAGACGATCTTCCTCGAGGAGCAAGGCATCGTCATGCCATAGCTGCTTTTGCTCTACTTCGTCGTAGGCAAGTACTCGAGGCGACTCGTATATGAGTTCCGTGGGGAGAACTGCTTCCGCACCATATACGAGGGAGAAGGGTGTCTGGCCGGTAGCTCTATTTGGTGTCGTTCTGAGGGACCAAAGAACTACCGGCATCTCATCTATCCAACGCTTGCCGCAACTCCGCAGTTTATCGAAAGTTCTTGTCTTGAGTCCACGCAAGACTTCAACGTTCATCCTCTCGACTTGCCCGTTACTCCTTGGGTGAGCAACAGAGGCGAAGGAGACCTTGCTTCCAAGGCTTTGGATGTACTGCATAAAGGTGCCGCTCGTGAACTGGGTGCCATTGTCGGTGATCACCCTGTAGGGCACTCCAAAACGGCACACCAATCCTTTTAAGAACTTGACAGCTGACTGCGCGGTCACCTTCCTCCCTGGTTCCACCTCAGGCCAATTTCTAAACATGTCAATTGCTACGAACAAGAATTCAAAGCCCCCGACAGCGCGGGGAAAGGGGCCCAAAATATCAAGCCCCAGACCGAGAATGCCCAGGATAAAGGGATCGTCTGGAGAGCTTGCACTAGTTGATGGATGTTCTTGGCATTGAACTGGCAGGCTTCACACTTGGTGACTAGCTCAATTGCATCTTGGAGGGCAGTGGGCCAATAGAAACCTTGCCGGAAGTCTTTTCCGGCAAGGGCCCTTGATCCAATGTGAGAGCCACACATGCCTCCGTGAATCTCTGCGAACAGCTTCAGTCCGTCTTCCTGGCAAATGCACCTCAATTTCACAACGTTTGGTCTTTTTCTGTACAGAGTGTCATCAACAAACTGGTACATACTTGACTATCGGGCTACTTTTTTGGCTTCTTGTTCTTCGGGAAGTTCTCCCATTTGAAGCAAGCGGACTATGTGTTGTGCCCAAGCTGGAGCATGTGCCTCGACAACAAGGACTAAAGGAATTTCCTCGACCACGAGGACCTGGGGTCCTGCAGGAGGGAGCTGCTCACCAAGCGAAGCAGAACTGACCCCGGCAGCCTCTCTACCAGCTACTTCGGGAAGCTCTGCCAGGAAATGCTTGCCGGAATTCAGCTTTCTTCATTTTCTTGCCATCGTTGACGGGGATACTGATGGTTGCACTACTGGAATCAGGGACTTTGCCATTTGCCAGCTCTTTGCCGTCTGCTGGCAGAGGGCAAAGAGGTTGTTTGCCGTCTGCTTTGGGAAAGCAGACGGCAAAGAGCTGGCTGATGGCAAAGACACTGTTTGCCATCAGCCAGCTCTTTGCCGTCTGCCAGCGGACGGCAAAGTTTCTTTGCCGTCCGCTAGCAGACGGCAAAGAGGTGAGGTGGGGCCTAGTGGAGGCCAGTTAATTGCAACGACCCACCCCACCTCTTTGCCGTCTGCTAGCGGACGGCAAAGAAACTTTGCCGTCTGCTAGCAGACGGCAAAGAAAATAACTCCTAACGGGCCGTTACCCCCCTCCTCTCTCTCTTCTCTCTCTCCCTCTCTTCTCTTTCTCACCTCTTTGCCGTCTGCTAGCGGACGGCAAAGAAACTTTGCCGTCTGCTAGCAGACGGCAAAGAAAATAACTCCTAACGGGCCGTTACCCCCCTCCTCTCTCTCTTCTCTCTCTCCCTCTCTTCTCTTTCTCTCCCTCTCTTTCTGTCTCTCTCTCTCTCCCGTCGGGGCGGCGGCAAAGAGGTGAGGTGGGGCCTAGTGGAGGCCAGTTAATTGCAATGACCCACCCCACCTCTTTGCCGCCGCCGCCCCGCCCCTCCCCCTCCGCCGCCCCGCGCCGCCGCCCCTCCGCCGCCCCGCACCGCCCCTCCGCTGCCGCCCCGATGCTCCCCCGCCCCTCCCCCTCCGCCGCCCCGCGCCGCCGCTCCGCCGCCGCCCCGACGAGCTCCCCCGCCCCGACCCCTCCGCCGCCCCGCGCCGCTGCCTCGACCCCCCCCCCCTCCGGTGAGCTCCACCCTCCCCCCCCCCTTTTTTTGTTTTTTTTTCTGTTTTTATTAGTTAGGTTTTATTAGTTATTTGTTCATATTAGTTATTAGTTTATATTAGTTAGTTTATATTAGTTAGTTTAAATTAGGACAGAAATTTTATTTGTATTAGATTTAGTTTTAGATTTGTTCTTTGTTTGTATATATTATTTAGGTAATAGGAGTAAGATTTAGGAGAAGAAAAAGGAAAGAAGAAGAGAAGAAGAAAAAGGAAAGAAGAAGAAGTAGAAGAAAGATAGGAAATAAAAGAAAAGGACACCCCGACCCCGACACGGCACCCCGACCCCGACACCCCGACACCCCTGACACCACGACACCCAGACACGACACCCCCGACACCCCGACCCCGACACGACACCCCGACACCCCGACCCCGACACGACACCACGACACCCCGACACCACGACACCCCGACCCGACACCCCGACCCCGACCCGACACCCCGATCCCGACACCCCGACACCCCGACCCCGACACGACACCCCGACCCCGACACCCCGACACCCCTGACACCCCGACACCACGACACCCAGACACGACACCCCGACACCCCGACCCCGACATGACACCCCGACCCTGACACGACACCCCGACACCACGACACCCCGACACCACGACACCCCGACACCCTGACACGACACCCCCGACCCCCGACACCTCTTCGGCCTCCTGTTGACCGAAAGGGTGCTCTTTGGCCTTCCAGAGGCCGATGGGGTCATATATGTGTGAATTTTGAGGTGGAGGAAAAAGGTTCTTGGTTCCACAGGGAGCTTTTGCGCAGTGCACGTTGATAGATGATCAGTGATGATGTTTTCTGCCCGCGGCACGTGCTTTCTTTGCAATCCATCAAAGCGCTCCTCGAGTTTCCTCACCTCTTCCACGTATGCTTCCATCAATGGACTCTGCTAATCTTTGTTGACTTGTCTCACCACAAGTTGAGAATCTCCTCGGATGATCAGTTTCTTGATTCCCAACTCCACCGCGATACTGAGTCCGACAAGGAGCCCCTCGTACTCAGCAGTGTTGTTGGTGGCCTCCTTCCGGGGAAAGTGCATTTGGACCACATACTTGAGATGCTCTCCGGTGGGGGCAATGAGGAGCAAGACTGCTCCGGCGCCCTGAAGTGAGAAAGCACCGTCAAAGTACATGATCCATTCCTTAGGCGCTTCTTTGTCGGGGAGAATTGTCTCGGGAACCTCTTCATCTGGCGTGGGTGTCCATTCTGCAATGAATTCTGCCAACACCCTGCTTTGGATTGCGGAAGTGCTCTCATACTTCAAACCAAAACTTGACAGCTCAAGCGCCAACTCAACTATCCTGCCAGTGGCTTAGGGGTTCCTCAATATACGCTGCAACGGGAAGTGGGTGACGACAGTGATCTCGTGGGCTTGGAAGTATTGGCGCAGCTTCCTCGAGGCCATGAGAAGGCCGAAGATCAGCTTTTACACTCTAGAGTACCTTGACCTAGCCCCTTGCAACAAGGAGCTGACACAATACACTAGTCGCTTCACCACTTTCTTCTTCTCCACTTCCTCGAAACTGCCTTCGTATGCTTTCTTAGGTTCCCCTTGGCCTGCATCAGGTCCTGCCGTAGAGGCTTCGGTTGCACTCCCGGTGACATCAGTTGCAGTGGCTGCGTCTTCATCCACCTCTCACTGCGCCACCAGTGCTGCACTAACCACATGATTCGTTGCCGCCAGGTATAGCAGCAACGGTTCTTGCGGTTTAGGCGCGACAAAGGTGGGAGCGGAGGACTGGTAAGCTTTCAGATCTTGTAGCACTGCTTCTACTTCCGGGGTCCACTTCATCGGGCCGGCCTTTTTCAGAAACTTGAAAAACGGCAGGGCATGCTTAGTGGATTTGGAGATGAACCTACTCAACGCGGCAATGCATCCGGCCAAGCGCCTTACGTCCTTGACGGACTTGGGTGCTTGTATCTGCTCGATCGCTTTGATCTTGTCGGGATTGGCTTCTATTCCTTGCTGAGACACAAAGAACCCAAGCAGCTTGCCGGATGGGACACCGAACACACATTTCTCAGGGTTGAGCTTCAAATTGATCTTGCGCAAGTTGATACAAGTTTCTTCCAAGTCTTGTATGAGAGTTGCTTCATCTTTGGTTTTGACTACTATGTCATCCATGTAAGCTTCCACGTTCCGGTGCAACTGAGGTTCAAATCCAATCTGCACGGCCATTGCAAAGGTAGAACCAACACTCTTTAACCCGAAGGGCATTCGTACAAAGCGGTACGTGCCACATGGAGTTATGAACGTGGTCTTTTCCTCATCTTCCTTGGTCATGAATATCTGATGGTATCTGGAGTATGCGTCCAAGAAGGAAAGTAGGTCGCACCCGGAAGTGGAATCAACAATCTGATCGATGTGTGGCAAGGGAAAAGGGTCCTTCGGGGAAGCTTTGTTTAAGTCAGTGAAATCAATGCAAAGCCTCCATTTCTCATTTGCCTTGCGCACCACTACCGGGTTGGCTAACCAAGTCGGATGCAACACTCCTCTAACCAAACTAGCTGCCTCAAGCTTCATGATCTCATTGGCAATGAACTGCTGCCGCTCCAAGGCTTGCTTCCTAACTTTCTTCTTGACGGGCCTGACATGAGGGCAGACAGCAAGGTGGTGCTCAATTACCTCCCTGGGAACACCGGGGATGTCAGATGGTTGCCAAGCAAACACATCGACATTCGCCCGCAGGAAGGCAACGAGCGTGTTTTCCTATTTGTCATTGAGGGTGGCGCTGGTGGTAAACGTACCACCAGCGCCATCCTGCCCTGCCGGAACCTTCTTCGTAGCAGGATAGGCGACCTTGGATCTCTTGCTAGTGGAACTCTCCGGCAGGTCATCGACGGGCGCAGCGCACTTCGAAGAGGCGCTCTTCCCGGAGTCCTTGTCGGCATCTCTACTAGGCTTCTTTTTTGATTCCTTTGCAGGAGTTGGTGCTTCCGCGACTTCAGCTGCTACGGCATCTCTATACATCTTGTCCACGCATACAACTGCATCCTTCTTGTCAGACGAGATGGAGATGACTCCCATGGGCCCTCGCATCTTCAAAGTGTAGCAAGCATAGTGGGATGCTGCCATGAATTTCGGCAGAGCTAGGCGACCAAGAATTCCATTGTAAGGCAGAGGGAGTTCGACCACATCAAACACCACCTTCTTCGTCCGGTAGTTCACCTCCCCGCCAAACGTCATAGGCAAAGTGATCATTCCCTTGGGTCAGCTCCTGCCGGGGTTGATTCCTTGGAACGTACCCGTAGCTTTGAGCTCTCCATCAGGGATCTTTAGCCTTTCAACCACCTTAGGGGAGATCAAATTCAACCCCGCCCCACCATCAACTAACATCTTGGTTACTTTTAGGTTGCGTATTGTTGAGGAGACCAACAACGGCAAACATCCGACCGCAGTGGTCCGGTCAGGATCATCCTCTTCATCAATGATGATAGGCGTGCGGGACCATTTGAGTGGCCTTCTGGACTCTGCAGCTGGCTCCACGGCGTTGATCTCTCGTGCCCACTGTTGAGCTGGCGATGAGAGGAATGCAAGGATGCACCCCCGTCAACACACATGGCTTCAGTTGCCCTCTGGAATTCTCGATCACTGGACTCTCCATCATCCTCATCATCACTTATATCATCTTCTTCTTTCTTCTGACGGCCTCTAGCAGGTTTTTCCTTCTGCTGCGAGGCCTTGCCGCGACGGCCTCCTCTACCACCACGGCCCTTCCCGGCAGCATGATCTTGGCCTCTCTCCTTGTCACGCTTCTCGTACTCAGCCTTCTGCTTCTCAGCAAGCTGCTCAACTTGGCGGCATTCTTGGAGATCATGACCCTTAGTGCGGTGGATCTTGCAGTATGGCCCGTCGGACTTTGCGGTTTTCTCTGCCGCTGCGGCTTCCCGGCAATCAGCGCACGCGGCAGCTCCCTTGCCGGGGGCCTCGGCCTTAGCCTTCTTGTCGGCATTAAGATTACCAGAGCCCTCAACGGCCAAAACTTCCTTTTCTTTAAGCTTCTTATTGCGCCTTCGGCTTCTCCCTTTCGAGCGAGGGGTATCGTCGTCGTCATCTGAGTCGACTTCCACGCTAGCCTCCTCTCCGGGGAGTCGCCTTCCATCCTCAGCATGAGCACACTTGTCCGCCAATGTGTACAACTCATTGACGGTCTTGGGGAGTTTGACATTCATCTTGGCCCACATCCTCCGGTTGTGCACATTCGAATGGAATGCGGCAATCACGGCTGCGGGGTGTATCTCTGGAATGCTGCGGTGCACTCGACTGAATCTCTGGATGTACTTCCGCAAGGTTTGTCCCTCCTTCTGTGGAAGGACTTGCAGGTCTCTGGGCTGTCCTGGCTCCTGGTGGCCACCAGTGAAGGCGCCGACAAACTCGTTGCACAAGTCAGCCCATGATGAAATAGAGTTCTCCGGCAGGTGCATCAACCACGATCTCACATTTCGCTTGAGTGCCAAAGGGAAATAGTTGGCGAGCACCTTCTCATCTCTTCCCCTGGCAGCCTGAACAGCTATCGTATAGATAACCAGGAACTCTGCCGGGTTCAATTTTCCGTCATACTTCTCCGTCAGCTTTGGCTTGAAATCTCGGGCCGACGGCCAGCGCACCTGTCACAGCTCGCGAATGAAGGCGGGGCACCCAACCTCATAAGGCAGGTACCCGCCAACACTGGGCACAGGGTCACCAACACCTGGGCCGTTGCGCCTATCGGACTGACGGTGTGCTTCCCGACGTCGCTCTATTGTGATGCACGTGTCTTCTCTCCGCTGGTCTTCCAGGACACGCCGCTGGTCCCGGTGGTCGTGCGAGCCGGAGGAAACCATGGATGCTTCGTCGGGATCGTCGGTACGTGGAGCTCGTTGTGGCTGCCTCTGGGCTTGTTGTTGCGGAGGGGATTGCACCATTGGTGCGGCTCCCCCAACACGACCGGCAGCCTGGGCCGCCGTCACAGTCCGCGAATGCCGCGACGGCTCTGCATGCTACGACTTGTTGGCTTCGACGAAGCCAATAAAACTTTGGATGGTGGCTCTCCACTCGTCCATCTTGTCAGCCGCAGGCGGGAAGTTTAGCAGCAGTTGGGCCGGTGCCATTGCTTCCGTCGCCATGGCCGGAATGGCTAGAGAAGCGGATCGTGATGTCGCTCGACTCCTGGTGGAACCAAGAGGAGCGTCACCGCATTCTCACCGTCATGCACCGGTCGCCGAGGCGGGCTGATGTGGACGAGGCCGGACTTGCGGGTCTATGGCCCCGCTCAGCGCTCCGTCTGGCTCCGGGCGAGCGTGCGCCCAGCAGCCGCACTTGTGACGGGCGCGGCTGGAGGAGCACGGCTTGCACCAGAGTGGGCGCCGCCGTTGCGGCCGCGGCCACCAGCGCAGCAGGGAGGTGTGGACCAAACGTTTCCTCCTCCCGCGGCACTAGGGTCGAGCTCGCGAGAATGTTGCTACTGTTGCTCTTCCTCGGCGTTCCTCTCTCCAGCTTCGGCCGCAAGGGACACGATGGTGGCGCCACCTGCGCCAGTCGCGTCGCCCACAGCTATGCTTAGAGTCGTGTCGGGTCTGATCCATCTGGGCGATGAATCGGAATGGTGTGTTCATGTCCTACTGTGTGAGAGTTAAGTGTGTGAATCCGATTTGGTAAAGGTAGCGATGAGAGGCCATGTAGGAGTACATGGTGGGTTGTCTCATTAGGACCGTCTTTAAGAACTGAGTTCTGTGTTTGTTATCCAAGACAAGATACTACCACACATTGGGGTCCTTAATTGACTCTCTCGCCTTATTAATCGCCTTGATCTCTGTCCAGGAGTTGCAACTAGTTTCTGGTGTTTGTAGGATGTGCTGGCGGCCGTGCATAGCGCTGAGCGGAGGGGTAGGCTATGGCGCGGTAGATACACCGTGGCCCGGTGTACCAAGCGTAGTACCATCCATCGAGGTGGGCCTGGGAACCCTGCACACATCGTTTGGGGCCGTAATGGAAACTTCGGCCGGACTTCCTTGCGGGTTCAGTCTCAAATAGTCGATAAACCTGGACTCGAATCTTGTGTGGTTAGTCAGGTCGTGGCCGACTCCCTCACTGGGCTTCCGCTTGAAGGTTGCCGAGGTGCCTTTTTACGTGCACATGGCGGTAAGTGGCGGGAGCATGTGTGAAGAAGTATACCCCTGCAGGGTGAAACAATCTGTTCGAATAGCCGCGTCCTCGGATATGGACTACTTGGATTGCTTTTGTGATACATAGACAAGTGAAATGGATACTCTAAAATGCGCAAGATAAGCGTGAGTGCTATGGCTGGCCTCTCTAGGGAGACGGAAGTGGATCCATAGTGGTGTATTGATTTGGTGAATATGTGGACTCGTGTGCGCTATTCCACCTCAAAGATACTACTTGTAGTCATAGTACAGGTTAGCCAAGAGTCAAAGCTGGCTTGCTGCAATAAACGCCACAACCCCCTTGTTGACATTGATGCATACGTAGATAGTTCTGATGTAAGTCTTGTTGAGTACCTTTGTACTCATGGTTGCTTAATTTATGTTTTTGCAGAGGAGACATCAGTCTCATTAGTGTTTCTTACGACGTGAAGCTCGATGTTGATCGGATTAGCTTGGGAATCCCAGACAGAGGTCTGGCTCCTTTGGTAGGGTCGTTGTAGCTTTTCAGGCTCTTCTAACCGCTTTTAATAGATGTCTGCACCCACACATGTGTCTTCCGCTTGTTGATTGTATGCTCTGATTGATGGGTCATGTGACCCTCTGCTTGTAACATCATATTATGTAAGGCTCTTCCGAGCCTTCTAAATAAATGTTGTGTTGTTGTATGGTTATGTTGTGATGCCATAGTTGTATCTATGCATATCGGACATGTCGTGCGTACGTGTGACGTGTAATGGTATGTATGGGATTCGACACCTAGTTGTGTGCCTCTAGTAGTACTCTTTACAGGGAAATGCCTCTTTGTGCTTCCACTGAGCCTTGGTAGCTTGCTACTGCTCCGGACACATTGATTGATTGGCGTGTATCCTTCTTTGTTGCTGTGTCTGTCCCTTCGGGGAAATGTCTCCCTGTGTAATGGAGTCCATGTAGCCTGCTATGACTCGTCTACGCGCAGTTGATGACATTTATGTCCCACGACGTAATGGAGTCCCTGTAGCTTGCTATGACTCGTCTACACACGCTGAGACCGACACCTGCATTGTTGGGTTACGTATGCCTGTCCCTGTAAGGATGTACCACTTGGGTTCTACGACTAGTCATGTCGACCCGGGTTCTTTGACGTGTGATGCTAGCGACATGTTCATATCCGTGAGCCAAAAGGCGCAAACGGTCCCGACCAAGGTAAGGTTGCAGCCGTGGGTTACCGTGCGTGACGCCGCAAAGTGGTGTGACATGTTACAGGCTGTATTCATATGGCTTAGGATCGGGGTCCCGACAACGTTGGTATCAGAGCTTGACTTCCTATAGGATTACCAAGCCAAACTGGTCGATGTTGAGTATAGAACTGCTTTAGTTATATAAGGGAATTGATTGTGGAAGGGAACATAAGATTCTTTTTACTCCTTTCCTCGTGTCACTCTATTTCTGAGTCACCCTCTTCTTTATTCTACGGGGTTTAAGAATTAGGCTTCTCATCTATCTACCAGGATGACGAGTTACCATGCTAGAGACTTATAGGAAAGTTGTTGTGTTCCTGGATCGATGTCTCTATAAGAATTCAGCTTTTATGTTGTCAGTTTCGTGCAGGTTGCCTTATATTTCATGCCTGTACAGCCGTTATGCTGTCCGAGTTATCCAAGGTCTCCAAATAATCTGATGCAATTGCAAACTCTTTCATCTTGAGTCAATGTCTTTTAGGCCAGACTAAGCACACTAATTATTGTGTTGGGTACTTCATTACCTCGATGTGTTTGTTGAAGTGTTAGGAAACCATGTTGTTTCAGTAAACCACCCAAATAGTCTAGTTGTGTCTTGTGTTCCCAGTGTGAAAATGCTGGCCATCATTATCAAAAGCATCCTGTGATGCCACTTAGTCAGTAGGTATTCTATCTCTGGGTTCCTTAACCCAAGCTTCATTCTACTCACTCCTGTTGGTAGTGTTTGCTCATTCCTTTAGGATGATTAGTAACCTTGTTATAGTCTTCAAGGTTCGTGGTTTATCATTCTTCCAATACCATGAACCAGTCATGGCAGAAGTTCCTCATGAACTGAAGATCACAACAAGAGTGCTCTTCATGAGTTCTCCATTCCATAAGTTGTGACTCTGCCAATCCTACCCTTCTGCATGGTTTATTCCGGAAGAATAATGTTGAACTCGTTCGACGTGCTAACCATGCATCTACAACTCAGAAAAATTATGTGCTTTTGAGTTGCCCCTTTTCAATTGTATTCTGACCTCTATCTATCCATGGATAGTCAAGAGTAGTTGTGCATTCATGTTCATTGATGTCTGTTATTCTTGTGGTCTGTCAAGCCATTCTATTTCTGAATGACTAGGAGAAACAAACTCCAGTACCTTATCCATTTCTTGGATTGGGTCAAAGCAGTTGTAATCCGCAGATCAAAATGGCAATTCAGCTTTTGCTCTGTTCTACCTTGAAGTATTACCTTCTTCATGTCAAGATTGTCATGAGAATTGCACCCCCTCTTATGAACTCTTGATACAGTGATACTTCTCGCCATCATTATTCATTCCTCGGTATCCATGTTGGTTGTAACTGGAATGCCGACAAGTGAACCATGATGTGTGAACTCAATACTCCTAGAAACCCCGTTGCTTGGTGGTTAATGGACAATAAGTTCACTCTTAGTGTGATGGTCATTGAATTGTCATTTTAAGATTGACTGTGCTACCTAGTCCATCTTTCCTGATGCACTCTTCGATCAATGAGTTAGGTTTGTGCCAAGCTCTTTTGATCATATCGTCTTGCCCTGAAAAGCAAGATTGTTCTCGAGCTCAATAACATATCGGTGGATCGTGATTTTCTGAATATCTTCTCGGAAGCATTACCAGGTTGTTCCCTGACCGTTATGTTCAGTTCGTGATCAAGTTGGTTTAATTATAAACCACCCCTTCTCCAAGACTCTGTGTTGGATACCCTGAGCTAGGTGGTTAAGCTAAACAACAACTTGGAGAGTTGGAAGATAAAAGCTTGATCTAACTTAGGTCATGTCAAAGGGATATCTCTTGTGTTGTGTGTGCTGAAGAAGGATGATACTACATCGATTGATCCTTGCGATCAATTGTTGCATCTGGTATCTTGTCCAATCTTTGATTTGAGCATGGATTATCAACAAATCAAAATCAGAACCATCGATCATCATAATGTTGTCTTACTCGTGGATGCCTCCTTGAGCTTGCACCATTATATCCTTGGGTCTGACCACTGCTACTACCTTGCTCACATAAGTTGTGGAATTCCATCTATATAGATATTTCGATGAAATGTTGTTGAGTCCATCGGCAAAATTTTCATTTGTTCCATGATTCATGTTGGACATTTAGCTAGTGTTGGAAACTTTGTAGGCAATATCTTCGTGTTTCCGTTCATGGAGTATATCTTTGGTGAAAGAAGTGACTTCCTCTAGCTTATGTGCATTTGGTGTAAGTTGCCGCCATGAGTTCGAGAAAAGGTTGTTTTGCTTTCTTTGGAATCATCCCAAGTCATTCAAGCATGTGCGAAGTATGCTATGGTTTGAGAGATTAGCTACCTCCATTCTATATGTATTACCTAGCATCCCAAGCCGCTGATTGATTTGTTCAAGGAAAAGAAGTTAAGTGTTAATCCTGAAGGGCCCTGACGGACATGCACAAAACTTCGTTACCTCTAATGATGGTTCCCACCCAGAACTCGGTAGTGTTTTGTTGTAAGATTTCTATGTGATCACAATTGTCTTGGACAGTGTGTTCACATGTGTCTTGCAATCCAGCTCATGTTTTGGAGCTGGCTACCATGGTTCATTTCCCGAGAATCTCGCAACGCCATCTCGTCGATTTGTGTTGCAAACTTTCTTTTCAGACATGCTGGGTCTGAAGTATTCTGACACCAACCATATCTGAATCTCGGGCAGATATAATGGTTGGAACGTTCTCAAGTATTATAATATTGGTCTACCTAAGACCGGCAAGGTGATGTTGTGGCTAACGCACTTAGCCGGAAGACCTACTACTATAGTATCTTGTATCAGTGACATTACCCACTTCCCCATGAGGACCTTGTATGACTTGTTCCAAAGTTATTCCTCATGGACCCTTGGAACCCCCGAAGTCCGACCTATACTTGATGTTCTAGATACCAAGCCATGTCCATATTTGGGGTGTGCTAGTACAACAAGGAGAACATTAGAAGCGGAGTGCTAAATGTCTCTCTGTCGATCATCCAGATTTCGTTCCTTGGCATAGCTAAGGTGAAAACTGAGAAAGTGTTGTCTTCCTTTGCATCTGTATCCTCTATCACTATTCATCATGGTAGTATGATGTGTTCCAGGATCCTTGGCATGGATGTTGGTAAAACCTTGATGAATATGGAAATGCTCAAGTTCTTGAGAGCACGCTCAGGCACTGGGTTATATTCTCGTCATCATTTGGAATGTGCCTTCCATTGCCGAGATGTTCTATGACCCTAGTTTCCTTCCAAACTGAGTTTGCCATTCGCTCGAATTCCTTCAAAGGATCGTTTGTGAATTGCCTTAGCCTGGTATGAAGAGTTTCAATGATCTCTAGATCAAAAGTAATTCTTTTTGCCACTTAAGGGAATACTCTACGAGTCACCTCCCTAAGGTGCCCCGTTATGGTAAGAAGGGCAATTAAATCCTCGCTACTTTTAAACCTTGTCACCTTCTGCTCTAGCGTGGAATTGTTGCCTACCAAATTGAACCTCCATCATATGCCTACTTCCATCGCTCTCGATGTGTTTTGTGTCTCAGCTCAGGAGACGTTCTCATGTCTCATTCTATGAGTTGATCATGAGTTGTTCGATCTTCGAGAAGATCGATTCTTGTAGGGTTTCCATTCCTTGTCGTCGTGTTAGATGAAGATCTCAAAGGCAAAGATTTCAAGATCAACAGGATGCAATGAACCAACATCTTCGAGAAGGGCAATTGGATCATGAAGATTATGATAGCTTAGTGTCCCTATGTCCTCATACCCTACGCCTGAATCTCGGGACGAGATTCTTGTTTAGTGGGGGTGAGTTGTCACAACCCTAGAATTTGTTTGCAAATAATTATATTAGTTGCATCAGGAGCATCCATGCATCATGTTAAATTCAAGTGAAGTTGAAGTGGGGATTGATAAACCCTAGCACAAAAAGGAAACTCAACTAGGTGCAAATAAAATCTTTTCAATGAACCCAAAATGGCCCTTAGAAAAGTCCATGATTTTGGAATAAGGTGAAAACCTCTGCCAAAAATGATGCACACAATTCTAGGTCAATTTTGGATATTTGAATTAACCCATACTTTATTTGAATTGGAGTTATTAAAATTCTACAAATATTTTGTAGCTCCAATAATTCTGGAAATCTATGAGTGGCTCTGGGTATGTTTTAAGAGGCTACATAGTAATTTTCAGAATTTATGAAAATGATTTGGTAATAAAACTAAATCAAAACAAAGCAGCGGGAAATAGAAAAAAACAAAAAAGGTAGGAAGCCTACCTCGCCCATCCTACCTGGCCGGCCCAGCCACTAGGGGCAGGAGGGTCTTCTTCCTCCTGGCGCCAGTGGACATGGCGTGTGGCCGACGCGCGCGGACGGCCAGGCCGCCACGCAACCTGCCTGCCTGCCCCTCCCCTCGACAGCACGACGTCGTGGATCACCCCCCCCCCTCGATGCCTTCTGGATCGGGGGAACCTCCTCTCTCTCTCCCCCCTCATCTGGCTCGCTCTCTCTCTCTCGCCGCCGAGCACGCCGCCGTGACCACCGCAGCCCCTGGCCACCTCTAGCTCTGCCGCTGTGTCCCAGAGCCCCGACGCTGAGTGCAGTGCCCCCCAAGCTGAAGGAATCAAGCCCAGAGTCACTGGAGTGACACAACCATCCTCTCCATCGCCGCCGGCCACCGGATCTCCCCGGCGTCGATTCTCTGCAACCGAAGCGCCCCCGACCTCGCCGTCAGCTCCAAACGACCCCCCGTGAGCTTCTGAGCTGTTACCCTCTCTTGCCATCATCGATTTCGTGTTGTAGTGCCGACGCCCGCGAGTCCCGAGCGCCACCCTTCGCCATGAGCGTCGGGCATGGCTCTACCGTGCCCCTCCGCTCGAGTCGATGGGCTCTTCGAGCTTCTGATGGCCCCAGGAGGCCGCCAAGCCCCTCCGCCTGCTCAACCGTGCCCCGCAAACTCGCAGCCGTGCAAGCCCGAGCCGCTGCTGCCGCTCCCTCGTCGCCGGCGCCAACTCTGGTGTCCCCGTGACCAACCGCATGCACCAGTCGACGCGGCGCATCCCTAGCTCCCTGTAGAGCCTAGCCGCGCGTCCAACCGCTGTCGGAGCAGCGTTTCTAGCGAACTTCCGCCGTGGGTATGGTCGCGGCCGGCCAACTCCGGCGAGTGCCGACGTGGCGATGCTATTAGTGGCGAATGGCACCACTAATTAACACCAGAGTCGCTAACAGTGGGCCCCACAGCAGGTCAAACCCCCAGTCAACGCGGTAACTAACCCCGCTTAGCCCCGGGTCACTGACCAGTGGGTCCCACTGGTCAGGTTTGACCCTGGTCAGCGCTGCTGACCTGTTGACACCAGGGTGACACCATGCTGACATCATTATTCATTTTACCGGATTTTCTTATTTAGAAATAAATCAGGAAATTCCAAAAAATGTTAAAAACTTTGAAAAATCATAGAAATTCAACCGTAACTCAAATGAAATAAATTTATATATGAAAAATGTTCAGAAAATTATGAAGAATCTGTTCATGCCATGTTCATGCATGTTTGAGCAAGTTAACATCACCAAGTAGGACATTTCATGATTAGGATAAATTAATTAATAGTTTGGAGTTGGAATTTGATGCCTATTTGAATTCCACTTCAAATAATATGTTTATCTATTGCACTAGGTCAATTCAATGCTTTAAGATGCCATATCATACATCATGTTTGTTGCATTGCATTGAATGCGTACCTTATTGTTTGCCGGTGGTTGTTCTTCCTCAGTAGACGTTGAGATCGTTGTCACCGATGAAGACTCATTGTTATCTTCAGAAGTGTCAGGCAAGCAACCTCCCCTTGAGCTTATTGATATGAACCCACTCTCTCGCTCCTGCTCTCTCTTTACCTGCATTAGGACAACAACGATTAAACTGTTACATGTTCTCGGTAGTTGAACCCATTCCTTTGCATGACCTGTCCTTGTCACAGTAAATAGTTGAAACCACTTAGCATGAGTAGCAACTGCTTGAGCCTTGCTGTTCTTACTCATCCATGCTTTCTTACTGTGCCAGCTATGCTTAGAGTCGTGTCGGGTCTGATCCATCTGGGCGATGAATCGGAATGGTGTGTTCATGTCCTACTATGTGAGAGTTAAGTGTGTGAATCAGATTTGGTAAAGGTAGCGATGAGAGGCCATGTAGGAGTACATGGCGGGTTGTCTCATTGGGACGGTCTTTAAGAACTGAGTTATGTGTTTGTTATCCAAGACAAGATACTACCGCACATTGGGATCCTTAATTGACTCTATCGGCTTATTAATTGCCTTGATCTCTGTCCAGGAGTTGCAACTAGTTTCTGGTGTTTGTAGGATGTGCTGGTGGCCATGCATAGGGCTGACCGGAGGGGTAGGCTATGGCGCGGTAGATGCACCGTGGCCCGGTGTAACAAGCGTAGTACCATCCGTCGAGGTGGGCTTGGGAACCCTGCACACATCGTTTGGGGCCGTAATGGAAACTTCGGCCGGACTTCCTTGCGGGTTCAGTCTCAAATAGGTGATAAACCTGGACTAGAATCTTGTGTGGGTAGTCAGGTCATGGCCGACTCCCTCGCTGGGCTTCCGCTTGAAGGTTGCCGAGGTGCCTTTTTATGTGCACATGGCGGTAAGTGGCGGGAGCGTGTGTGAAGAAGTATACCCCTGCAGGGTCAAACAATCTGTTCGAATAGCCGCGTCCTCAGATATGGACTACTTGGATTGCTTATGTGGTACATAGACAAGTGAAATGGATACTCTAAAATGCGCAAGATAAGCGTGAGTGCTATGGATGGCCTTCTCGTAGGGAGACGGAAGTGGATCCATAGTGGTGTATTGATTTGGTGAATATGTGGACTCGTGTGCGCTATTCCACCTCAAAGATACTACTTGTAGTTGTAGTACAGGTTAGCCAAGAGTCAAAGCTGGCTTGCTGCAATAAACTCCACAACCCCCTTGTTGACAATGTTGCATACGTAGATAGTTCTGATGTAAGTCTTGTTGAGTACCTTTGTACTCACGGTTGCTTAATTTATGTTTTTGTAGAGGAGACATCAGTCTCATTAGTGTTTCTTACGACGTGAAGCTCGATGTTGATCGGATTAGCTTGGGAATCCCAGACAGAGGTCTGGCTCCTTTGGTAGTGTCGTTGTAGCCTTTCAGGCTCTTCTAGCCGCTTTTAATAGATGTCTGCACCCAGACATGTGTCTTCCGCTTGTTGATTGTATGCTCTGATTGATGGGTCATGTGACCCTCTGCTTGTAACATCATATTATGTAAGGCTCTTCCGAGCCTTCTAAATAAATGTTGTGTTGTTGTATGGTTATGTTGTGATGCCATAGTTGTATCTATGCATATCGGACATGTCGTGCGTACGTGTGACGTGTAATGGTATGTATGGGATTCGACACCTAGTTGTGTGCCTCTAGCAGTACTCTTTACAGGGAAATGCCTCTTTGTGCTTCCACTGAGCCTTGGTAGCTTGCTACTGCTCCGGACACATTGATTGACCGGCTGTATCCTTCTTTGCTGTAGTGTCTGTCCCTTCGGGGAAATGTCTCACAGTGTAATGGAGTCCATGTAGCCTGCTATGACTCGTCTACGCGCAGTTGATGACATTTATGTCCCACGGCATAATGGAGTCCCTGTAGCTTGCTATGACTCGTCTACACATGCTGAGACAGACACCTGCATTGTTGGGTTACGTATGCCTGTCCCTGTAAGGATGTGCCACTTGGGTTCTATGACTAGTCATGTCGACCCGGGTTCTTTGACGTGTCAATGCTAGCGACATGTTCATATGCGTGAGCCAAAAGGCGCAAACGGTCCCGGCCAAGGTAAGGTGGTAGCCGTGGGTTACCGTGCGTGACGCCGCAAAGTGGTGTGACTTGTTACATGCTGGATTCATATGGCTTAGGGTCGGGGTCCCGACAGCAGCCTATCTCGTAGGGCAGGCTGCCGGGCGCCACCGGCGTGGGCCCGTTGATGGCTGGGTCCGCGCAGCCATCATATTGTGGCGTGCTTGTAGGTGTCCTTCACGACTTGGCTTTGATCTTTACTCATCCGCAGATCTGTCGACGCGTATGACACTTTGTCTTGTACGTCGGTCCGGCGGGTAGGTTGCTGCTGTTGCAGGGGAGACTGCACCATAGGCGCCCCTCCAGCGTTGTGTCCGGTGGTGGGAGCCCCCGAAGTCGCTTGGCGGGCGCACGACGGGCCTGCTCCCTCCGGTCTGTCATGGTTCACGAAACTCAGCATGCTCTGGATAGTCGCTCTCCAGTCTTCCATCTTCTCCGGCGCGGGTGGGAAATTCAGCAACAAATGGGCCTACGCCAGAGTTTCCTCCGGAGTCTTGGGCATGGAGTAGTGCGAGGCATGGGTGGCGCTCTTACTCCTGGCAGTGCCAAAAGGAGCGTTTCCCTGCGCTGTTGTGTGCTGCTCATTCCCTCCAGGAGGTTGCTGTTGAGCTCGGCCCTGCGTGTCTTGAGAGGGACGCATAGGGGTCATGTTCGTACCCCACCCAGGGTCGCCACCCCGAGGGCGTTGGTAGCGGTTACCTTGTGAAGGTCGCGACGGAGGTCATGTCGCCGTGGCTGCTGCTGCTACAGCCGCCGCCGGCCGCCACTTCCACAGTGTCAGCCCCGGTCACTGCAGGCGCGTTCCGCGTCTCCACGATGGTGGGGTCTGGACCGTGGCTCGTGGAGCTCTGCGCGGTGTTGTGGTTGCGTTCACCGGCACGGTGTATGCGAGGACCACCTCCATCGGCGTCACTGATGACCACTTGCGAGGGCAGCTTGTACGCAGACGGAGTGGGCGTCGTTGCGCCCTTGGTCTTCTTGCGAGGCATGGTCATCGAAGAAGCGTTTGACGACGACGCGCAGGAGTCGGTGAAGGTTCACGTATAGGAGCCCCTTACCTGGCGCGCCAAAGATGTCTCGGTATGACGATCTATGGGACCGGCAAGGCCCCTTTCATGGTTCGGCAAGGGAGATCCTCTCACGCAAAGAGCATCACCGAACAATGCGCGCACGAGGGTTTAGACAGGTTTGGGCCGCCGAAGACGTCCTGTGTGTTGTGGTTTATTGGGTTCACAGTATAGGAGCGTCACAGCCCAGCAAGGATGCTCAGGGAGTGTCGCTACGCGTATAAATGAACGAAGTGTCGACCTTTCTAAGGGTAGCCATGGACCTCCTTTTATAATTCAAGGGGCTACCATAGTGGCTAAAATGGTCTTTACACAGAAATAAACAATGTATATCCCTCTGCCACTAGTGGAACACACCTAACTCTGACGGACTAGGACATGCGCATTAAATGCACCGTGAGGTGGCAAGCTCGCGATGTCTCTCGGCAAGGATTGCCTCTCCTTCTGTGCCGTTCACGCAGCTACCTCCTATTCCTTTGCCACGCCGTAGGACGGGTGTCATTAAAGATGTTGTAATCCTGGTAAGTTGCCACGCGCCCCGAGCAGCTCCACCTAACCGCCTGCCCGCTCGACACCTAGGCGATGCAGATAACCAGCCTAGCGACATGGAGCGCTGTCTTGGCGGGCAGATTGATGGTGTCCTAGACGAGGGGGTACTCACCACGTCGTCTCCCGACCAGTGGGTCAGGCCGAGGTCCCCAGGGCGATTCACTAAGGGGCCACTTCGGGCTGCCCATGACATATACAAGGAAGATTCCACAAGACTTGGCACACAAGACAAGGACTCTTCCTAACGCTAGGCCTCCGGTGCATTATATAAACCGAGGACAGGCTAGTCAATAGACAGTATCATATGCATTACAACAATCTCGTGGTATATATATGTACTATGTACTATCCCATATCAATACAATCAAAAGTAGGATGTAGGGTATTATCTCCTTGAGAGAGCCCGAACTTGGGTAAAATCCTGTGTCCATGTTATCATCGCTCCAAGACGCCAAGCTTAGGACCCCTATTACGAGATATGTCGGATGTGACACTGACATTGGTGCTTTCATTGCTGGCAGTCGCCGCGGTGCCATGGGAATTCAGATCATCTCCGACGCGATCTACGCATCAGAACCGAGCTTTATTGTCGATGTCAGCATCTTTGTCGCCGTCTCGACTGGTCTCATCGGCTGGACCGAGGACTGCGCTCCGTGTCGGATCATCAACATCAGACGGATACTTACATCATCATCTACTCCGATCTCTACCAAAATCATGGGGGAATCATCCATGGAGCTCGGAGTCTCGATGTTAACATCGTCCTGAGGCGACGGTGCAATTTTCCTGGACAGCGGATTCGTTTTCGTTGTCCCCGCCTCCTCGAGGGTCGCTTTGACGATTGCTTTGGTGGAATTGCGCTGAATTGAGCATACAACAACCCTGTAAAATTTTGTTGTATTCCAATGAAAGAATCTCCGACAAACTCCGATCTACCGGAGCCGTGTTGAATCTGGACGAGTTTAGGGAGAGGAGTCCAGCGTCTAGCTCGTACGGAAGATCCCATCACTCATCGGCTGAGGAATTCCCATACCGACCACCCTTATAACTTCAGCTCGATCCAACCGTCCAAACTCCGGGAAACGTCCGATGAGTGCATCAATTTTTGGATCTGTTTTCTGCGCGAAAACGAATCCGACCTGAATTCATCTTTCTTCACGAACGGGATATTGGACATCCTTTTGAAGAAAACAATTTACGGTATTGTGCGTTGTTTTCAAATCACGTGCCCACAAATTTTGAGTCTTTTCCGTGGCGATCTTCACCGTCATGCCGATGTCAAACCGGCCCGACCATGTTGCTCCATGGCTACCGACCTGCACCAACATTTACTGCGCCGCTGTCGGGGCAGGATGCACACGATCACCTATGGGACCAAGGGCCCCTTTGTGGTTCGGTAGGGGTGAGTTCAAGTTGCACAAAGAGCAGAGGTCGAGAAAGCACGACGATGGGACGCTGGTGTTTTACCCAGGTTCGGGCCGCTGAGAAGCGTAAAACCCTACTCCTGCTTTGGTGGATTGATCAGAGGAACACGAAGCACACACATCGCTCAAACCCGGCAAGCTCGCCTTCGGGGGAGCTGCTGCGCGAGTACAAGTGTCCAAAGGTCCGAATCTTGAGCTAGGTTGCCTTGGGCCTCCTTTTATAGGTCAAGGGGCAACCATAGTGGCAAAACAGACATTATCTCAGGATTAGATAGCTAACAGTGCTATCATACCTAACTCTGGCACTTAGGACAAAATGACATAAATGCTAGCCTAGGTGGTGAGCGGGGGTGCATCCCCAGCAAGCTCTTACCACCGCTTAGCTGGTTGTTGCTTAGTGTCTTGACACACTTCTGGACGGGTGTCAAATGGACGTGATCTGTCTTCCGGTGCGTCGCCACGTGCTTAGCAAGAGCCACTTAGCCACCTAAGGGATCGACACCGCATCGATAACTGACTAGTGTTGCGATGCGGTGGAGCGGTAGCCGATCGGGTCGCGCCGGCCGGGGGAATGGCCTGCTGGGTGTTCTGGAAGGTGTGCGCGCCTCGGTCCCCGGCTGGCACCGGGGACGTGGCTGGCGCGGCTTGGGCCCGTTCTGGGCCATTGCGTTGATCTTCCCGGTGTAGCTAGCCATCATAGGCTGCTCCTGCCGGGGTCTTGGATGTTGGCTTCGTCTCCTTGATGCGCTCCTTGATCTCATAAAGAGCGGCTTCTCTGGCTTGGGCTGGTCTTGACGGGGTTCTGCTACAACTGCCTGTGCATAAGTCGGGGGCACTGGGTACCCCATCCCTAGTGCACCGACAGGAGCCCCCGGGTCTGGCCCGCATGCGCTTGCCCAGCGCCATTGGGTCAGGCCGAAGATTTATGCACAGGCGTGCAATGTGAGGGAGTAACTTCCGATTTTTAAGCCAGCACTTACTTGCTACCTCAGGCCGTTTCCGCCATGCGCGCCGCATGCATTGTGGGGAGTTTGCGGTGGATGCGCATGGCTCACAGGCGTGGGAGTGGCAGAAACTGCGGCACCTGGGATTGGAATGAAGGGGCGGTTACCTGTTCACCCGTGATCGTGGGTAGTGGGATTGTTGGAGACGGGCGGCTGTCTTGGAGTGGAGGAGAGCCAGCCCCCGTGCCCTTCCCTATAAATTAGGGGGTCACGGCGGCGATGCTCATCCATCTCCTTCTCCTCCTCAATCCAAGTTCTCATTGCTTGCCCTTCTCCTCCAGTCTTCAGACCGTCCCTTCCCTCCTGATAGTCAGGGGGAGGGTTGGGCGAAAGTGCCTGCCGCCGCAGGGTCTTCTTTTCATAGTTTTCTCCTAAGGGAGAAAGTCAAATAAAGAGTTATAAAAGAGGCGCCTTCTAATGTATCTTTATCCATTTTGTACCGAAAAATGAATGAAAGAATGCTATTTCTCTTCCTCAAGTACTATCCTTTTCTTCCTTGTTCACACTGTGTCAACACGTTTGTCCTTGCCACGCAGAACTACTTGCCGGGTCAGTACAAGATGCGAGCACCAAAAGGGCAGCGAGCCCCCGGCAGCAGGCTGGTATCGTCCCCCGGCAAAGCTCATTGTCAGTATCGTCATGACTCCCCAGAGCTGATGATCAACAGAAGCTGGGAGACGGCTCGTCCCGACAAGGGTTTCCGTTGTGTGGTGAACTCCATGGTACACAGTCAAAAGGAACAAGGAGGTGCTTCCTTAAGAGAGTAAATAGCACCGAACTTGGGATACGCGATTAGACTTATCTTTTCAGGCAGTATCCCTTTCTGGAGTACGAAGAGCCGACGTCCTTGTTCCTTTGCACTTCTTCTTTGTTTTCCTGGCGGTAAAACATGTAAGCCAACAGGTATCTATCCTCTGGGAAGAGAGAGCACAGTAACAAGGATCACAGACCTGTCAAGTACTCTAGTATATTTCTAAAACTTAAAAGAAATAACATTGCAACATAAGAAAATGCATAGTAAACATGTAGTTTGATGATATGATGCAATGCCTAGCTTTATTATTGCATGCACACGGTTTGCGCCTGGTTTTGTACAAAGGGTTACATGCAACTGCAGCAAGGCTTGTACAAAAGGTGGCTGCCGGGGACAGGGCCCGGCAACCGCGCCTCACGGGTAGAACTTACGAAGATGCTCAATATTCCATGAGTTAAGCATTTTGGTGCCATCTTCGGTCTCCAGACAGATTGCGCCAGGTCTGGTGACTTGTGCTACCCGGTAAGGGCCTTCCCACTTCGGCGTCAACTTGTTGGTACCCTTGGCGGACTGAACGCGCCTAAGGACAAGATCGCCTTCCTCAAGGCTCCGGGCCTGGACCCTACGACTATGGTAGCGGCGCAGGGCTTGCTGGTAGCGGCGCAGGGCTTGCTGGTACCGTGCAGCATGCACAGCGGCCCGGAGACGATCTTCCTCGAGGAGCAAGGCATCGTCATGCTGTAGCTGCTTTTGCTCTACTTCGTCGTAGGCAAGTACTCGAGGTGACCCGTATATGAGTTCCGTGGGGAGAACTGCTTCCGCCCCGTATACCAGGGAGAAGGGTGTCTGGCCGGTAGCTCGATTTGGTGTCATTCTAAGGGACCAAAGAACTACCGGAAGCTCATCTATCCAACACTTGCCTCATCTCCGCAGTCTATCGAAAGTTCTTGTCTTGAGTCCACGCAACACTTCAATGTTCATCCTCTCGACTTGCCCGTTGCTCCTTGGGTGAGCAACAGAGACGAAGGAGACCTTGCTTCCAAGGCTTTGGATGTACTGTATAAAGGTGCCGCTCGTGAACTGGGTGCCATTGTCGGTGATCACCCTGTAGGGCACTCCAAAACGGCACACTAATCCTTTCAAGAACTTGATAGCTGACTGCGCGGTCACCTTCCTCACTGGTTCCACCTCAGGCCACTTTCTAAACTTGTCGATTGCTACAAACAAGAATTCCAAGCACCAGACAGCGCGGGGAAAGGGGCCCAAAATATCGAGCCCCCAGACCGAGAATGGCCAGGATAAAGGGATCATCTGGACAGCTTGCGCTGGTTGATGGATGTTTTTGGCATGGAACTGGCAGGCTTCACACTTGGTGACTGGCTCAGTTGCATCTTGGAGAGCAGTGGGCCAATAGAAACCCTGCCGGAAGGCTTTTCCGGCAAGGGCCCTTGATCCAATGTGAGAGCCACACATGCCTCCGTGAATCTCTGCCAACAGCTTCAGTCCATCTTCCTAGCAAATGCACCTCAATTCAACAACGTTTGGTCTTTTTCTGTACAAAGTGTCATTGACAAACTGGTACATACTTGATTGTCGGGCTACTTTTTTGGCTTCTTTTTGTTCTTCAGGAAGTTCTCCCATTTGAAGGAAGCGGACTATGTGTTGTGCCCAAGCTAGAGCCTGTGCCTCGACAACAAGGACTAAAGGCATTTCCTCGTTCGTCGGAGCTCTTACCTCGATCACGAGGACCTGGGGTCTTGCAGGAGGGAGCTGCTCACCAAGCTAAGCGGGACTGACCCCGACAGCCTCTCTACCAGCGGCTTCGGGAAGCTCTACCGGGAAATGCTTGCCGGAATTCAGCTTTCTTCTTTTTCCTGCCAACGTTGACGGGGATACTGATGGTTGAGTGAGGTGGAGGAAAAAGGTTCTTGGTTCCATAGGGATATTTTGCGCAGTGCATGTTGATAGATGATCAGCGATGCTATTTTCTGCATGCGGCACGTGCTCTGTTTGCAATCCGTCAAAGCGCTCCTCCAGTTTCCTCACCTCTTCCACGTATGCTTCCATAAATGGACTCTGCTAATCTTTGTTGACTTGTCTCACCAGGAGTTGAGAATCTCCTCGGATGATCAGTTTCTTGATTCCCAACTCCACCGCGATTCTGAGTCCGACAAGGAGCCCCTCGTACTCAGCAGTGTTGTTGGTGGCCTCCTCCCGGGGAAAGTGCATTTGGACCACATACTTGAGATGATCTCCGGTGGGGGCAATGAGGAGCAGGACTGCTCCGGCGCCCTGAAGTGAGAAATCATCGTCAATGTACATGATCCATTCCTTAGGCGCTTCTTTGCCGGGGAGAATTGTCTCGGGAACCTCTTCATCTGGCGTGGGTGTCCATTCTGCAATGAATTCTGCCAACACCCTGCTCTGGATTGTGGAAGTGCTCTCATACCTCAAACCAAAACTTGAGAGCTCAAGCGCCCACTCAACTATCCTGCCAGTGGCTTCGGGGTTCCTCAATATACGCTGCAGTGGGAAGCGGGTGTCGACATTGATCACGTGGGCTTGGAAGTAGTGGCGCAGCTTCCTCGAGGCCATGAGAAGGCCAAAGATCAGCTTTTACACTCCAAAGTACCTTGACCTAGCCCCTTGCAACAAGGAGCTGACAAAATACACTGGTTGTTGCACCTCTTTCTTCTTCACCACTTCCTCGAAACTGCCTTTGTATGCTTGTTTAGGTTCCCCTTGGCCTGCATCAGGTCCTGTCGCCAAGACTTCGGTTGCACTCCCGGTGACATCAGTTGCAGCGGCTGCGTCTTCATCCACCTCTCGCTGCGCCACCAGTGATGCACTAACCACATGATTCGTCGCCGCCAGGTATAGCAGCAATGGTTCTTGCGGTTTAGGCGCGACCAAGGTGGGAGTGGAGGACAAGTAAGCTTTCAGATCTTGCAGCACTGCTTCTGCTTTTGGGGTCCACTTCATCGGGCCGGCCTTTTTCAGAAACATGAAAAACGGCAGGGCATGCTTAGTGGATTTGGAGATGAACCTACTCAACGCGGCAATGCATCCGGCCAAGCGCCTTACGTCCTTGACGGACTTGGGTGCTGGTATCTGCTCGATCACTTTGATCTTGTCGGGATTTGCTTCTATTCCTTGCTAAGACACAAAGAACCCAAGCAGCTTGCCAGATGGGATATCGAACACACATTTCTCAGGGTTGAGCTTCAAATTGATCTTGCGAAAGTTGATACAAGTTTCTTCCAAGTCTTGTATGAGAGTTGCTTCATCTTTGGTTTTAACTACTATGTCATCCATGTACGCTTCCACGTTCCGGTGCAACTGAGGTTCAAATCCAATCTGCACGGCCCTTGCAAAGGTAGAACCAGCACTCTTTAACCCGAAGGGCATTCGTACCAAGCAGTACGTGCCACATGGAGTTATGAACGCGGACTTTTCCTCATCTTCCTTGGCCATGAATATCTGGTGGTATCTAGAGTATGCATCCAAGAAGGAAAGCAGGTCGCACCCGGAAGTGGAATCAACAATCTGATCGATGCACGACAAGGGAAATGGGTCCTTCAGGCAAGCTTTGTTTAAGTCAGTGAAATCAATGCAAAGCCTCCATTTCCCATTCGCCTTGCGCACCACTACCGGGTTGGCTAACCAAGTCGGATACAACACTCCTCTGACCAAACCAGCTACCTCAAGCTTCTTGATCTCATCGACAATGAACTGCTACCACTCCAAGGCTTGCTTCCTAACTTTCTACTTGACGGGCCTGACATGAGGGCAGACAGCAAGGTGGTGCTCAATTACCTCCCTGGGAACACCGTGGATGTCAGATGGTTGCCAAGCAAACACATCGATATTCGCCCGCAGGAAGGCAACGAGCGCGTTTTCCTATTTGTCTTTGAGGGTGGCGCTAAAGGTAAACGTACCACCAGGGCCTTCCTGCCCTGCCGGGACCTTCTTCGTGGCAGGATAGCGACCTTGGATATCTTGCTAGTGGAACTCTCCGGCAGGTCGTCGACAGGCGTAGCGCACTCCGAAGAGGCGCGCTTCCCGGAGTCCTTATCGGCATCTCTGCTAGGCTTCTTTTTTGATTCCTTGGCGGGAGCTGGTGCTTCCGCGACTTCATCTGCTACGGCGTCTCTATACATCTTGTCCAGGCATACATCTGCATCCTTCTTGTCAGACAGGATGGAGATGACTCCCATGGGCCCCCGCATCTTCAAAGTGTTGTAAGCATAGTGGGATGCTGCCATGAATTTTGCCAGAGCTGCGCGACCAGGAATTCCATTGTAAGGCAGAGGGAGTTCGACCACATCAAACACCACCTTCTTCGTTCGGTAGTTCACCTCCCCGCCAAACATCACAGGAAAAGTGATCATTCCCTTGGGTCGGCTCCTGCCGGGGTTGATTCCTTGGAACGTACCCGTAGCTTTGAGCTCTCCATCAGGGATCTGCAGCCTTTCAACCACCTTAGGGGAGATCAAATTCAACTCCGCCCCACCGCCAACTAACATCTTGGTTACTTTTAGGTTGCGGATTGTTGAGGAGACCAACAACGGCAAACATCTGACCACAGTGGTCTGGTCAGGATGATCCTCTTCATCAAAGATGATAGGCGTGCGGGACCATTTGAGTGACCTTCTAGACTCTGCAGCTGGCTCCACGGCGTTGATCTCTCGTGCCCACTACTTGAGCTGGCGATGAGAGGAATGCAAGGACGCACCCCCGTCAACACACATGGCTTCAGTTGCCCTTTCGAATTCTCGATCACTGGACTCTCCATCATCCTCATCATCACTTATATCATATTCTTCTTTCTTCTCACGACCTCTAGCAGGTTTTTCCTTCTGCTGCGAGGCCTAGCCACGGCGTCCTCCTCTACCACCATGGCCCTTCCCGCCAGCACCATCTTGGCCTCTCTCCTTGTCATGCTTCTCGTACTCAGCCTTCTGCTTCTTAGCAAGCTGCTCAACTTGGCTGCATTCTTGGAGATCGTGACCCTTGGTGCGGTGAATTTTGCAGTATGGCCCATCGGACTTTTCGGTTTTCTCCGCTACTGCGGCCTCCCGGCAATCAGCGCACGTGGCAGCTTCCTTGCCGGGGGCCTCGACCTTAGCCTTCTTGCCGGCATTAAGATTACCAGAGCCCTCAACGGCCAAAACTGCCTTTCCTTTATGCTTCTTATTGCGCCTTCGGCTTCTCCCTTTCGAGCGAGGGGTATCGTCGTTGTCATCTGAGTCGCGTTCGACGCCAGCCTCCTCTACGGGGATTCGCCTTCCGTCCTCAGCCCGAGCACACTTGTCGGCCAATGTGTACAACTCATTGACGGTCTTGGGGAGTTGGACATTCATCTTGGCCCGCATCCTCCGGTTGCGCAGGTTCGAATGGAACGCGGCAATCACGGCTGCGGGGTGTATCTCTAGAATGTTGCGGTGCACTCGACTGAATCTCTGGATGTACTTCCGCAAGGTTTCTCCTTCCTTCTGTGGAAGGACTTGCAGGTCGCTGGGCTGTCCTGGCTACTGGTGGCCACCTGTGAAGGTGCCGAAAACTCATTGCACAAGTCAGCCCATGATGAAATAGAGTTCTCCGGCAGGTGCATCAGCCACGATCTCACATTTGCCTTGAGTGCCAAAGGGAAATAGTTGGCGAGCACCTTCTCATCTCTTCCCCCGGCAGCCTGAACAGCTATCGTATAGATGCCCAGGACCTCTGCCGGGTTCGATTTTCCGTCATACTTCTCCGTCAGCTCTGGCTTGAAGGCTCGGGCCAACGGCCAGCGCACTTGTCACAGCTCGCGGGTGAAGGTGGGGCACCCAACCTCATAAGGCAGGTACCCGCCAACACTGGGCATGGGGTCGCCAACACCTGGGTTGTTGCGCCTATCGGACTGACGGTGTACTTCCCTACGTCACTCTATTGTGATGCACGCGTCTTCTCTCCGCCGGTCTTCCAGGACACGCCGCTGGTCCCGATGGTCGTGCGAGCCGGAGGAAACCATGGATGCTTCGTCGGGCTCGTCGGTACGTGGAGCTCGTTGTGGTTGCCTCTGGGCTTGTTGTTGCGGAGGGGATTGCACCATTAGCACGGCTCCCCCAACACGACCGTCAGCCTGGGCTGCCATCACAGTTCGTGAATGCCGCGACGGCTCTGCATGCTGCGACTTGTTGGCTTCGACGAAGCCGATCAAACTCTGGATGGTGGCTCTCCACTCGTCCATGTTGTCTGCCACAGGTGGGATGTTTAGCAGCAGTTGGGCCCGCGCCATTGCTTCCGCTGCCGTGGCCGAAATGGCTAGAGAAGCGGATCGTGACGTCGGTCGACTCCTGGTCGAACCAAGAGGAGCGTCACCGCATTCTCGCCGTCATGCACCGGTCGCCGAGGCGGGCTAACGTGGAGGAGGCCGGACTTGTGGGTCTATGGCCCCGGTCGGCGCTCCGTCTCGCTTCGGGCGAGCATGCGCCCAGCAGCCGCACTTGTGACGAGCGCGGCTGGAGGAGCATGGCTTGCACCAGAGTGGGCGCCGCCGTTGCGGCCGCGGCCACCAGCGCAGCGGGGAGGTGGGGACCGAACGTTTCCTCCTCCCACGGCACTAGGGTCGAGCTCGCCAGAATGTTGCTGCTGTTGCTCTTCTTCGGTGTTCCTCTCTCCATCTTCGGCCGCGAGGGACACGATGGTGGCGCTGCCTGCGCCAGTCGCGTCGCCCACGACGCCCACCTCACTTGCTGCCGCCGCGGTACGCACGGCGTCCGCGCCTGCATGCGAAGGGGCCTTCGAAGTGGAGGGATGCGCGGTCGCGCCGACCTTCTTCTTGGGAGCCGTGGGTGAAGAAGATGGCGATGAAGATTGACGCGCTGCCCACGATCTCCAATGGGACCAAGGGCCCCATTGCGGTTCGTCAGGGGTGAGGTCAAGTTGCACAAAGAGCAGAGGTCATGAGACAGCACCATGATGGGACGCTGGTGTTTTACCCAGGTTCGGGCCGCTGGGAAGCTTAAAACCCTACTCCTGCTTTGGTGGATTGATCAGAGGAACACGAAGCACATGCAACGCTCAAACCCGGCAAGGTCACCTTCGGGGGAGCTGCTATGCAAGTACAAGTGTCCAAAGGTTCAAATCTTGAGCTAGGTTGCCTTGGGCCTCCTTTAATAGGTCAAGGGGCAACCACAGTGGCAAAACAGACATTATCTAACGATTAGATAGCTAACAGTGCTATCATACCTAACTCTGGCACTTAGGACAAAATGCCATAAATGCTAGCCTAGGTGGCGAGCTGGGGTTCATCCCCAGCAAGCTCTTACCACCGCTTAGCTGGCTGTTGCTTAGTGTCTTGACACGCCTCTGGACGGGTGTCAAATGGACGTGATCTGTCTTCCGGTGCGTCACCACGTGCTTAGCGAGAGCCACTTAGCCACCTGAGGGCTCGACACCGCATCGATAACTGACTGGTGTTGCGATGTGGTGGAGCGGTGGCCGATCGGCTCGCGCCTGCCGGGGGAATGACCTACCGGGTCTTCTGGAAGGTATCCGCGCCTCGGTCCCCGGTAGGCACCGGGGACGTGGCTGGCGCGGCTCGGGCCCGTTCTTGGCCGTTGCGTTGATCTTGCCGGTGTACCTAGCCATCGTAGGATGCTCCTGCCGGGGTCTTGGATGTTGGCTTCATCTCCTTGATGCGCTCCTTGCTCTCATGAAGAGCGGCTTCTCTGGCTTGGGCTGGTCTTGACGGGGTTGTGCTACAACTGCCTAGGCATAAGTCAGGGGCACTGGGTACCCCATCCCTAGTGCACCGGCAGCCGTCGCTCCATCGAGCCGACGACAACTACCTCGGATCATCACCTCGGCGAGCCGACCAAGAGTTCGGCATCGTGAAGTACAAATAATCATCAAGACAAGATCGTCGCCCCACGGATTGCACGGGTCGGGCGCCCCAGCATCGCCGCACGATCACTTCTCAAGTCGGTATTGACCGCGTCACTAGTTCCGACCTATGTCGGCATTGCCGCGCCATTGCTTCTTCAACCCGATGTCCAGCATGCCGACCTGCTTCAACATCTCGGCTGGCATGGGGCTGCAACATCACCTTACCGACCTGCTTCATCACCTCGGCTAGACCGGGGGCTTCGCCATCGCTTCAGCAACTTACTTTGGGGACTTCAGCATCACCAGCTGGCCAGCTTCGTCACCTCGGCTGGACCAGGAGCTTCACCTGACCACGTCAACCGCGCTATGTCGCCACTTCATCAAGTCGAGCTCTTTGCTCTGGCACCTCAGGACCAGCTTGGGAGCTGGTACCTAGACCTATCGCAAGCTCGGCCCGCGTCACCAACACCGAGCACATTAACCAGCTAAGTCACTTTCATGCTCAGGTTTTTCAATTTTCAATTTTTATTCGGTTTGACCAAGCATTATATTTGTATTAAACAAAAAAGTTGTTTGTTAAAAGCTTTATTTGTTAAAAACACTTCCTTTTTCCATATTAACTGGGGCTCTTAAATTTACATGAGCCATTTTATGATAAATATGTTTTCTTCTTGGTCGTTGCAAAGTCTTTATTTACTACTCCTTTTTCCGACGCGAGTGTGTGGTCAATAACCGGGAAGCCTAGTTTCTTTCTAAAGCCTCTCGAGTTTAGTTCGCTAAACAGACCTCGGAGAAACACTCCGCCTTCGAGATATGGAGGTGGAAGACAAAGGCTGACCCGCTTGAAGTCCGGAGATCGGATGTATCATGTTAAATCACGACCGAAGCACATATTAATTTTAAGACCAATATTCGGATTGGCACCAAGAAACTTGATTTAGTTCGGACATAAGGTTTTCACTAAAGTTTTTTGGTACTGCCGAGCTTATGGCACCTTTAATCTATTTTTATGTTTTTCTTTTAGGAGCCAGCACATCCTCTTGTTCGAGGTGTTCTGCATGGTGGGTCTGCTCGAGAAATATTTTCTGACCTGCAGTTTGGCATCTTTCCTGCCGAGCTGCACCTTGGCGTTGAGGGAGTCCCCTCTTGACTAAGGTGCCAGACATAATAATTCAGCTGGGGAAATATTTGCCGACCCGCAGTTCGGCATCTTTCCTGCCGACCTGCACCTCGGCGTCTTGGATATTGCCTTATATGGTTGGTGATCTGATAATTGTGTTAAACAAAAGATCGATAGGGATTACCCTGTGTTTAACGAAGGGCCTTTCATAAAATTGGCTGAAGTGTTAATGGCTCGACCTCGGTTGACGTCGAACACTAACCGGGGGCTAGTAACTAGCCTCCCACCTTTAAGCTCCTATGGCTAAGTGAAAGTTATAAAGGCTGAATATCTGATTGCCTCCTTTCCACTAACACAGCCGCCTCCGGGCACCGAGACGTCGGCTCAGGGTTGTCTTGTTAGTACGGAAACACCATGCGTAGCATCTACAAAGGGGTGGAAGCCAACGATGGGCCACTTTCAGATTATCAATAGTCACAATAGAGTCAAAATAAACCATACCGAGGGATCCTTGTGGCACCTCGGCACAGATACATCGGGACTCCTGGAGAGCCCAACATGTCATCAGCGTTTGTATTCAATATAGAATGGTGCCTTCTGTAATAATTGTTATAAAGCAATAAATATGCATCAATTTTACTTAAGAGTTTGGCCAAGCTGGGTTGCCTGGCTCCTGTGCTTACCCCCTACGTTCCCGATTGTTCGGCTAGGGGGTAAAGGGAGCACCTCTGTGATTGTTACTTCCGGGTCATCCGAGTTAGTACCTCAGACAGGGTGAAGCTGAAAGCTAGCCATCTTAAGAATATAATTGGTCGACAACGACGGAAGTAGAAATTTTGGTTCATTAAAGACCACAGAGTTCGAGAACATTCCCCAAACTAAATCCTCAATATTTTCCTCCCACATTGATCAGAGTTGAGGTTTCACGATCATGGTCAACATTATATCCTGGGAAAAGGAACTTATAAATGAACCATTTTTCCCAGAAGATGTTTCTTATGTTAAATAGTAATATTGCATAACTCACCATGTAACTTTGTTTATAAAACCGTATGGCCGGATTGCCTTGTTTGTCGTAAATCTTTGCCCTTATAAAGGCTTTATAAAGTAGGACAAACACTCCTTGGCTACTGGCCGAGGAGGTTGAAGCCGATGGTCGGTCAACAAAGTCTTGTACAAAGCGGATCCGAGCATTAATGATGCCAAGTACTTGGATACATAGAATCATTACACATAAATTGTATCAAACATAAGACGAGCAAGGACTTGATCCATTGGCTGATTTCGCGAATCGACATGAGCCTCAGGGGGCTAATGGGATCAGCAGGTTTATGTTTTACTTCAGGTGCATCTCAGATTTTTGGCCGACACACACCTTGAGGGCTACTGGCTATACATCTCAGCAGAGAATAAATTGCACCAATCGAAAATATCCACAAAAAATCAGCCCACGGCCGAGGTGGTACACCACCTCGGAAGCAGTCCGGCATTGGAGCTCAGATGCAGTCAGGTGTTGGAGCTCAGAAGTAGTCAGGCATAAAGCACAACATCGGAGACACCTCGGACGCAGTCCCGCGTTGGAGCTCGGGTGCAGTCTGGCATTGGAGCTCATATGCAGTCCGGCATAAAGCTCAAGATAGGAGACACCTCGGATGTTGTCCGGCGTTGGAGCTTGGATGCAGTCCGGCGTTGGAGCTCGGCTGCAAAAAGACACCTCGGGCGCAGTCCGGTGTTGTAGCTTGGGTGTAGTCCGGCGTTGGAGCTCGGATGCACTCCAACATAAAGCTCAAGATCGGAGACACCTCGGACGCCGTCCAGCGTTGGAGCTCGGATGCAGTCCGGTGTTGGAGCTCGGATGCAGTCCGACATTGGAGCTCGGCTGTAAAAAGACACCTCAGATGCTGTTGGATTTCGGGCTCCACAAAACCCTCAAGGTTCGAACACAGGGGCGTGTGCGAAGATCCCCTGTAGCCTCACCCTACCTAGCTCGCTACCCAACGATCCCTACGACGAACTCGCATGATGACGAGGAAGAAGATGCACACGATGATTTACCCAGGTTCGGGCCGCTGCGAAGCGTAATACCCTACTCCTGCTTTGGTGGATTCCCTCTCGAGGAGGTGTGGTGGATGAACTAGTACAGTGGTGAGTTGCCTCGCGAGGGCGCTCGGGTGGTGTTCTTGGCTCTCTGCCTTGTCTGTTGTCTCTCCTCCTCTCCCCTTGTCTCTCTCCCTCTCTATGGTGCTACCTAGCCTCCATATATAGCAGCGGCCCAGGTCCTCCTCCCTTATCGCAATGGCGGGAAGGGATCCCACAACGGCAGAATTCGAAGGGCGACAGGAGTACATCCCCGCCCTGTCCAAAGGTGGTCTTCGCCTGCAAAGTAGCTGTCGGTGATGTAGAGGTGGGCTTGGTTATGACATCCGTCCTGCTGGGCTCGTGGTCGTGGTCTTGTTGCACCAGAATAGAAACCTTTGGGCGGCGCTTTGGGAACCCGCGTACGTCCTTGCTCCCTTTGCACCAAAGGGGAAACCACACCGCCTGGCGCACTGGCGCCCGCCTGTCCTTCCTTGCGTCATCCTTGACTCCTAAGGCTGGGTTCTGCATAGAGATCTCCGCCGCTCCGGAGGGGGCCTGAGGAGGGCCACTCCTTGCTGATCTTGGTGCTGTTCTTCCTCGCGAGCTTAGGGCCCTCGCGAGGGCCTTGTCTTTTGGTGCGGTCCCGCCAGGCCGTGCCTGGCTGACAAAGTGGGCCATGCCCTGGGCCGCAGGCAGGCAGGTCTAGGTACCCCAGTTCCCAGAACGCCGACAGTAGCCCCCGGGCCCAAGGCGCGCTCGTGCCGGTATCTGAGCGAAGCCATTGGGGACGGCCTGAGGCGCCGCGGGCCCCAAACGCTTGCGGGCCAGGACTGGCGTACGTTGCGCGGTTGGCGTCGGGTGTCCCGTGCCTCTCCGGCCACTACCCGAATCGACAAAAGCCTGACTTCCAGTGCCGAGCCATTATTGCTTTCCCCTTCCGCGCTCTTGCTCCTACTTCCAGATCTCTGGCCTTAGCAGAAGCCTCTCCAGATCTCGACACCTCGCCGTCTTCCCCCTTCCGTCGTCGGCCTCGGGAACTCCTTGATGGCTCCCGCCGATAAGTCGAAGCTTGAGGCTCAGAGCTCGGCCTCCGCCTCTGCCTCGCCGGTGCTCTCGGAGTCCGCCATCGCCAAGTATGGAGACCTTGTCCCGGTGCTCCCGTCGACGGCAGACGGGACCAACGAGTGGGGGCGGACCTTGATCTGGGTTGGTTCCTCGGAGAAGCAGCGCCCGTCAAAGTCAGCCTATCCCTTCTTTCTCCATAGCGTCTTTGCTGGGCTCATCCCGCCCTTCTCCAGGTTCTTCACCGCCATCCTCGACCATTACGGGATTCAAGCTCTTCATCTCCAGCCCAACTCCATCCTGCTCTTGTCCGTCTTTGCCTTCTACTGCGAGGCTTTCGTAGGCATGAAGCATTCGGTGGCCCTCTTCCGTCATTTCTTCAGCTTGCGGGTGCATGATGGCGCCCAACGGTCGACGTGCGTCTCCTTCATCGCGGTCCGGAGCGGGAACATACTCTTGAAGGCCGGGAATAAAGTGGAGAACTTCAGGCACCGCTGGGTACTTTTGGATCTCAAGAGCGTCAACCCCCGCTTGGATCTTCCGGAGGGGCTGCCGGAGAAGATCCCTGCGTGGAGCTCGGCGAAGCTCTCCGACCCCCGGGCTAGGCCCGTCCTGGAGCGGATCTCTCACGATATCAGCGCCAAGAAGCTGACTGGGGGGATGATAGTGAAGGAGTTCTTGACGCAGCACCTGGCGCCCCTCCAGTCTCATTCTAGGCCCTTGTGGGACTATCGGGGCAACGGTGACAACCTCAGGCTTCGGTCCGCATGCATAACCCCCAAGGAGCTGAACAGGGCTATGTCAATCCTGCTCAACGGCGACCCCGGCGATCTTCCCGACCCCTACGCCCCGTTGTACTGTCACGATGACAGAGACGATCTGGTTGCCGCGATGCCCGTCTTCGACGAACTGGGGCTCTCCCCGGCTGAGGGCCACGGTTCCCCGGTGGCGGTGTCCTCCGGCGACACCACAAACGGGGGGGATTTGGATGAGACGGCGGATGATGACTCGGTGGAGGCGTCCCCTCCATCATAGAGCGCGCTCTTGCGTGGCCTTGAAGATGACGACGATGCCGGTAGGGCACCTGCTGCGGGCTCTCTGCGCCCTGCCCAGGTCCCTAGGGGACCGGGGCTCACTCCTCGCGCCGCTCGGTCTGACGGCCTGGCGACCCCCAGGAAGCGTGGGGCTCGGTCTCCTCCAGTGTGCCCTGCCTCTGTCGGCGAGGCGGTTGAAGTGCCGGCCTCACCCCCGCCCGAATCGCAGCTCGCTGGCAAGGCGGACGAGGCCGGGGCCATGGTGACCCCTCCAACTGCCGCCCTTGTGGACAGTGCTCCTACTCCCCCGAGTGGCGGTGCCCTCCTGGAGAAAGGCGAGGACGCCCCCGTCGTCATCGAAGCGGAGAGGAAGAGGAAGTGGGTCGATGTTGAAGAGTGAGTAATCCAGCTCGACCTTGGTCGCCTGCCTGTAGCTCATGTGCTGATGATTTTTCCTTTGCTTGGTGACCAGGAATGCCGCCGTGCTGAAGATGAGGAAGAAGAAGGCGGGCATCAAGCCGAAGGCATCTTTCGATGCATCGCTCGCTCTTGTCGTCCTGCCGTCGCCTGACGAGGCGCCTGACGCTGCGGGCGTGGGGGCTCACGAGGCGGCCCCCTGAGCCCCCGATGCCTGTTGGCATGGCCGCTCCTGCCCTCGGGGGCGCGTCGACGCCGCTGCCCCGAGAGCCAGCCCCCGAGGGCCAGCTGCCCGCAGACTCGTCTGCATCCACCTTGCCTGTGGTTGTGGCGCAGCCTCCGGTGCTCCCTGCTCCTCATGCTTCTACTGCCCCGGGGGCGTCTCCTGTGATGGCACAGGCGACTCCTCCTTACGAGGCCTCGGTGTCCGCATTGCGCTGCCTCGGCATCCTGGACGGGGCCTACACCGCTCTGGGTCAGGTTCGGGATGCCCTCGGGGGCGCCGACGATCGCCTCACGAGTGGGCGCCTGGGGCTCCTCTCTGGGTGGCTCCAGGCCGACGCCTCTGCCGTCGCGGTCTGGGACAAGGCCAAGGCCACTGCGGCAGAGAGCGAGAAGGAGGCCGTGTCTGCCAAGGCAGCCCGCGAGGCGGCACTGACCGACGCGGCGTCTGCTGCAAGGCGTTGTGACGAAGCGGAGGCCCGCTTGAAGGTTCTTCAGGTGGAGAAGTCAGTGCTTGCGGAACAGCTGCATCAGCAGGGGGAAACCTTCAAGACCCGCGAGGCCAAGCTTGCCGAGCGGGACTCCGAGCTGTCCCAGGCGGCGGCCAGCCAGGCCGCAGAGCGACAGTGCTTGGACACGCGGGAGAGGGAAGGTGCTGCAGAGAAGGCCGGCTCGACACCAGGGAGAAGGCTCTCGCCGCGAACGAGGAGAAGAAGGCTGCGGAGCTCGACGCCTTTCCCTCCGTCGAGCTCAGGCTTCGCCAAGCGCTCCACTCCCTCTGCTGGGATGGGTTTTCAGAGCCCCTGGCGGCTCCGGAGGGCGACTTGGCGGGGTCGCTTCAAGGCTCGCTGAGGCGCTAGAGGGCGCCGTTGTCAAGGTGGAGGGGGTCTTGGAGATCCAGTGCCGCGACCTTTTTTCTGAGGCCGCGACACGCGTCTTCAGCCATCTTCACCTTCGCGAGCCGGGGTTTGACTTTGACTCCGTGATCCGCCGGGTCACCCCCGAGGTCCATGCCAGCACTGCGGCGGCCATGCAGGGCGCCATGGGGGCGCTGGTGAAGAAGTTCACCTGCGTCACTGTTCTTCCACCTCCTGAAGCCGTGAGGGTTAGCGGTGAAGAAGACGACGCCAGCGATGTCGACGACGAGTTCCCCGCGGCCGGGACGAGTGGTGGCGGTGGCTCCTCCTAATTCCTCTTCCTTGTTCCTTTCCTGCAACGTTCATCGTGCCTCGTGGAGGCGTTAGACTTATTTGTATTTGCAAAAACTTTTAATGCTTGTAATAACTGTTGATCTGTGTGATTGCTTTCTTTGCCTTGTTTCCTTCCTGCTTGCTGTGATGCTCTGCATCGGCAGGGCCCGGCCCCGTGCATACCTCAGCTGCCGTTGGGCCGTCCGGATCACCAGGACGGTGCCAAGGGGTGAGGCGCTACAGGACCAGTGAGGCTCCTGAGTCGCGATGCTCAGGAGTCCCCCTTGACGTACGTGCAGCCCTCATGAAGGGAACATGGTGAAGGCTGGGTTAACATGGGAATTTTGAACACCTTGCGCTCTGCGTCGGCAGGGCCCGGCCCCGCGCATACCTCAGCCGCCGTTGGGCCGTCCGGATCACCAGGACGGTGCCAAGAGATGAGGGGCTACGTGGCCAGTGAGGCTCCTGAGTCGCGATGCTCAGGAGTCCCCCTTGACGTACGAGTTCCAGCGTCCTCCTTAAGGGTTTTGAGCACTTTGAGCTCTGCGTCGGCAGGGCCCGGCCCCGCGCCTCAGCCGCCGTTGGGCCGTCCGGATCACCAGGATGGTTCCAAGGGGTGAGTGGCTATGTGACCAGTGAGGCTCCTGAGTCGCGATGCTCAGGAGTCCCCCTTGACGTACGAGCGGCTCCCATACCTTTCCTCGCCAGCTTTTCCTGAGAGGGGCGTGTGAAGACCAGGTTTGGCAGACCTGGGAAGGTGGCGTGTACCAGGCTTGGCCCGGTAGTAGCCCCCATGCAGCCCCCTCATGCGTACATCCCAGGGGAACGCAGCGAGAAGGGGCCGCGAGGGGCCTTCCTGAGGTTGGATGCAGCCGCTGGGGCGCCCTCAGTTGTTTATCCCCAGCACGGAGCGTAGGGCTTCCACATTGCGTGGGCATAGTCATTGGTGGACCGTGTTGTCCGCCAGCATGGAGCATGGGGCTTCCACCTTGTGTGGGCATAGTCATTGGTGGACCGTGTTGTCCGCCAGCACGGGGCATGGGGCTTCTACCTTGCGTGGGCATAGTCATTGGTGGACCGTGTTATCCGCCAGCGCGGAGCATGGGGCTTCCACATTGCGTGGGAAGGAACCCCTCCACGTCCTCGGGGGGCTCCGGGCGTGTACAGCCCATTAAGTTCGTACGAGTGGCTTGCACGGTAGAACTGGGAGGTGTATCTGGGAGCTCGCGAGGGCGCTTTGGCCTCGCGAGGTCCCTACCTCAGAGGCGGTTTGTGCCTGAGTCTTCTTGTAGATACGCCGTCTGAGGTCCTGTAAATTTTGAGAAACCTGTGCCGAATGCATTTCCAAGGGCCCGAGCACAGACGTCGTGCCGGCCCTTAATCATGAGGCGGTCGAATGAAGGATTATTAGGGCGCGGCCCCATACCGGCATGATGGATCATTAGGAAATAGATCATATGCATGAAAGGTACTGAAATATGCGTAAATGGGGCGGTTGCAGGGGTGTGCCTTGATCGCCTAAGGATAACGCATCCCGGTGGGCACCCTCAAACTGAGTAAACCAAAAAGTTACCTAGCACGAACCAAGAAATCACCTGGCGGCCATGCCGCTGAAGAGTCGAAGCTGCCATCGTAGCCTGATCTTGTACCTCCGCGAGCGTGTCCCTCACGGGTTCGCTGCCTCCTGAGGCTCGGGACCCCCGCTTGGCCCGGGCATCTCCTCCAACTCCTTGTCGCGCCTCGCCCGGCAAGGCATGAGCATGGCCTGGGCAAGGCGCTGGAACGTGGCGCCTGCGTTCGCTAGGCCGAAGGGCATGCGGACGTAGTTGCGCAGGTAGACCCATCCGCGATCGGCGCGCGTCGACCAGAAGAGGTCCCGGGACGCGGCCCTGTTGATTGCGAGCGCGTTGATGCAGACGCGCGGCTCGTCGACTGGGCCGACGATGGCGGCTGCGCTTGGTGGTGCAGGGCAGCTACAACCTCGCATGGCTTGTGCCTCCTGAAGCTCCTCGATCGCTCTGATGACGGACTCTTGCAAGCTTGGCGCCCCGCGCCGTGCTCCTGGCTTAGGCAGACGCACGTCAGGACGTGCCTTCAGGTTGTGCCCGAGCGCCTCCCTTGTCTCACAGGCCAGGCCGGAAGCTCCCCGGATGGAAGCCCCCAAGCCCGACCCAAGGGGGGCACCGGGTGCGCTTTCCTATGCGATGGAGTGTGGGGCCCCGTCCCCGGGCGCAGAGCCTGAGGCGCCGTCCTTGGAGGTCCCAGCCCCCTGGCGCCCTATGGTGAGGAGCTGGTTCTTCTTCCTGCGCGCATCCTCATGAGGCAAGGCATCTTCCTCGCCGTCCGTGCGTTCGGCCGCTGCGGCGCGGTAAGCACGCTCGAGGGAGCAAACGGCGTCCTTCTCATCGCAGGCGACGGTGATGACGCCGCCACTCCCTGGCATCTTGAGGACGTTGTAGCCATGATGAGTCACCGCCATGAACTTGGCGAGGGCCGGGTACCCAAGGATCGCATTGTACGGGAGGTGGATGTGTGCGACGTCGATGACGATGATCTCGGTGTGGTAGTTCTTGCGTCCGCCGAAGGTAACGGGCAGGCGCACTTGCCCAATGGGGACGGTGGACCCGTAAGTGACTCCTGAGAAGGGTTTGGTAGGCATAATCTGGTCGTACGGTACTTGGAGCGTCTCGAAGGTCTCAATGGAGAGGACATTGAGCCCCGCTCCGCTGTCGATGAAGGTCTTGGTGACGAGGACGTTGCTGATGGTCGGAGTGCACAGCATGGGGAGCGTGCCGGCCATGGCCGAGCACCTGAGCTGATCCCTTGAGTCGAAGGTGATTGTGGTCTGGGACCACTTGAGGGGGCGCATGGCCTCGGGCTTCGGGAGAGCTGCGTTCACCTCCCGCGTGAACTGCTTGAAGATGCGGTTTGACGCCGGGGCTTGGGCGCCGCCCAGGATACAAGCTATCGCCCTGACCTCCTGGAAGCCCCCAGCCCCACCGTCTTGCCTGTCCTCTTCCTTCCTTCTGGGTGGCGGAGGTAGTGGTGGTAGGCCGGCCTCACGATGACGGGCTTCGCGAGACTGGCCACGGCGTGACCCCTCCGGAGGGTCATCACGCCAGCGGTCCTCCCGAGCTTGGTCGCGCCAGCGGTCCTCCCGAGGCCGGTCTCACCACTCCTGACGCAGCTCCCGGTTGTCCCAGCGGACTCCGCCGAGTCCGAAGCCACGGTCCACGCGTCCAGGGCGCCGGCCGAAGTGCTCGTCGCGGACCAGCCTGAGCTCCTGGCAATCGATGGTGTCGTGGTTGTTGGTGCCGTGGAAGATGCAGGACGGTCTCCCTCCTGCGGAGTGTTCCTCGCCTCGGCTGCGCTTCTCCTCAGGCTCGGCCGCAAGTACCGCTGGGGCCTTGCGCTTCGCCTCCTTGGTCTTGGTCTTCTTGTCTTCTGGCTCCGCCTCCGGAAGCGCACGGAGCGAAAGGCGGCCCTCTTCGGCCTTGGCGCACTTGTTCGCCAGGTTGAACATCTCTAGGGCTGAGCTCCTCCTTCATCTTGAGGTCCTTGACGCCGTCTGTGAATGCGGAGATGATAGCCTAATCCGACGCCCTCGAGACATTGAGGCGTGTAGTCGTGAAGTGCTGTATGAATTTGTGTAGGGTCTCTCCCTCCTACTGCTTCACACGCCGCAGGTCGTTCACGGTGAGCACGCGGTCACAGATACCTTGGAAGTTGGCGACGAAGCGCTTGCGCAGGTCGTCCCAGGAGGTGATGGACCCCTCTGGGAGGTTGAGGAGCCAGGAGAGCGCGCTGCCCTTGAGTGCCATGGGGAACTAGCACGCCATGACCTTGTCGTCTCCACCGGCCGCCCGGATGCTCAGCGAGTAGAGCTGTAGGAACTCGGCGGGATCCGGGGTGCCGTCGTAGCGAGGGGGTAGGTCAGGCTTGAACTTGCAGGGCCACGTGGTTGGATGGAGCTCCGGGGCGATGGCGTGGCACCCTACCGGCTCGGCGGGTGCTGCGTGTGCGGGAGAGACCCGGTCTTGACGCTCCTGAGGGGCCGCTTCGAGTGGTGCCCGATCGCGGCGCTGGTTCGGTAGTACGTGGAGCACACGCGCGTCGAGGCGCGGTCGTGGCACCACCTGGCAGCTTACTTCATCTCTCGCCCTTGCCCGCGGTTCGCGGGGCTGGTCGTGCGGGCGCGCTTCACGCCAGGGCTCGGGGTCGACGTCGCATTGTGGAGGAGGTGGCGGCGCATCGTGGGCCACGTCGTCTGCCAGGGAAGGCTGGGGTCGAAACGAGTAGGAGAGCGCTGAAGCGTCGTCGGCAGCACTGACGAGCTCCGCGATGCGCCCAAGCCGGTCGTCATGGCAGTTGGGGGCAGGGCGGTAGCGGAGCAGCTCGCGTGCCATGGCGAGTGCGCCCGAGCCACGCGCCAGCCCGGGTCAAGCGTGGGAGGACGACCCGGTAGCTGGAACGATCGACGGAGTGGCGGTGCGGCCGTTGCGCCGCGCGGTGACCGGCTGGGAGGAGTCCTGCTGTTCATGAGCCTCCGGCCCCGTGGTGGCATTGGCCACAGGAGAGGGGGACCAGCGTGCGGCGGCGCTGCCCACGGGCGCCGTTTGGGCGACGCGGGCAGCTCGGCGCTCGGCGCGGGCTCGGCGAGCGTCACACATCGGGGCGGCGAGGCGGAGAAAGAGCGTGGCTTGAGGAAGACTCCGACACGCCCCCAACCTGGCGCGCCAAATGTCGGATTTCGGGCTCCGGAAAACCCTCAAGGTTCGAACACAGGGGCGTGTGCGAAGATCCCCTGTAGCCTCACCCTACCTAGCTCGCTACCCGATGATCCCTACGACGAACTCGCACGATGACGAGGAAGAAGATGCACATGATGATTTACCCAGGTTCGGGCCGCTGCGAAGCGTAATACCCTACTCCTGCTTTGCTGGATTGCCTCTCGAGGAGGTGTGGTGGATGAACTAGTACAGTGGTGAGTTGCCTCGCGAGGGCGCTCGGGTGGTGTTCTTGGCTCTCTGCCTTGTCTGTTATCTCTCCTCCTCTCCCCTTGTCTCTCTCCCTCTCTACGGTGCTACCTAGCCTCTATATATAGCAGCGGCCCGGGTCCTCCTCCCTTATCGCAATGGCGGGAAGGGATCCCACAACGACCAAATTCGAAGGGGGACAGGAGTACATCCCCGCCCTGTCCAAAGGTGGTCTTCGCCTGCAAAGTAGCTGTCGGTGATGTAGAGGTGGGCTCGGTTATGACATCCGTCCTGCTGGGCTCGTGGTCGTGGTCTTGTTGCACCGGAATAGAAACCTTTGGGCGGCGCTTTGGGAACCCGTGTACGTCCTTGGTCCCTTTGCACCAAAGGGGAACCCGCACCGCCTGGCGCACTGGTGCCCTCCTGTCCTTCCTTGCGTCATCCTTGACTCCTAAGGCTGGATTCTGCATAGAGATCTCTGCGACTCCTGAGGGGGCCTCAGGAGGCCCACTCATTGCTGATCTTGGTGCTGTTCTTCCTCGCGAGCTTAGGGCCCTCGCGAGGGCCTTGTCTTTTGGTGCGGTCCCGCCAGGCCGTGCCTGGCTGACAAAGTGGGCCATGCCCTGGGCCGCAGGCAGGCAGGTCTGGGTACCCCCGTTCCCAGAACGCCGACAGATGCAGTCCGGCATTGGAGCTCGGATGCCGTCCGACATTGGAGCTCTGCTGCAAAAAGACACCTCGGATGCAGTTCGGCCTTGGAGCTCGGACGCAAGAGGACACCACCACACAGGAAAGACTTTGAGCCCATGGTGTGGCATAAAAATTACAAGGCATTGATAAAGGCCGAGAACTAAAGGGGCTCCTCGGATGCCCGATGTGTGAACTCTTCGGATATACCTTGGCGATCCTCAAGATCGGAGACTTGAAGATTTGTTTAACCAGTTTTCAAGACCGACTGCTGAAGACAAAGAACAGTTCGGAAGAACTGAGGAGCGTCCCCAACTTGAGGACCTGTTCAGGGAGCTACTTATTGTGTCCGGTACTAGGGGGTACTCACCAGGTCATCTCTCGACCAATGGGTTGGGCCGAGGACGCCCAGGGTGATTCACTAAGGGGCCACTTCGGGCAGCCCATGACATATACAAGGAAGATTCCATAAGACATGGCGCACAAGACAAGGACTCTACCTAACCCTAGGCCTCCGGTGCATTATATAAACCGAGGCCAAGCTAGTCAATAGACAATATCATATTCATTACAACAATCTCATGCTAGATATCTATACTATGTACTATTCCATATCAATATAATCAAAAGCAGGACGTAGGGTATTATCTCCTTGAGAGAGCCCGAACCTGGATAAAATCCTGTGTCCATGTTACCATCGCTCCAAGACGCCTAGCTTAGGACCCCTACTATGAGATTTGTTGGATATGACACCGACAACTGGGGCTCCCCAAGATGATGATCTTTGGCGAAAATAACCTTTATCTAATAGCTCCTTAATCTGTTTCTTGATTTCCTCCAAATCATTAGCGGGCATCCGATAAGGTCGCTTGGATATCGGGGCAGTCCCTGGCAATAACTCAATCAAGAACTCAATTTCTCTATCTGGTGGCATGCCTGGCAATTCCTCTGGAAATACATTGGCCAAGTCTTGTACAACCGACACTTCCTCCTAAACAACTCGCATGAGGGAATTTACCCGAGTATTATTCGGTGTGTTCCTGGATACATACTTAATCCTCCTTTGCTCCCGGGTGGTGTGCAAAATCGACTTATGAGCACAATCGATGTTTCCTTCATACTTGGTCAGCCAATCCATGCCTAGGATTACATCCAATCCTTGTGACTCTAATACAATGAGGTCGGTTGGAAATTCATGGTTTTCAATGTTGAGGTTCATCGTGTGACATCCTAGTCCTGCCGCTATCTCGGATTCTGGGGAACTAACCTGAAGGGGTCTACTGAGGGTTCTAGTGGGCAAACCATACTTTTCCCCAACTACCCTCGATATGAATGGATGCGTTGCACCAGAATCAAAAAGTATCAGTACTAGACATGAATTTAACAAAAACTTACCAACCACAATCTCTGGCTGATCATAAATCTCCCCCACATCAATGTCGTTCACTTGAGCGCGGGGAAAAGGGTTGGGCTTCTTGGTTGCCGAGTTCCCATTTCCATTGTCGTTTCCATTTCCCTGCTTGGCTTCCAAAACGGTCAACCGTAGGTCGTTCGATACCCCAACGGTCAACCGTAGCAACGCAGTCATCGGCTTATTTATCAGACATTTCCGGTGTTTTAAGACTAGCTGAAGGAGCTGCAACGGGAAGATCCCGAGACGCACTCGGGCCCAGTACATGAGTTGTCTGGCGCGACCCCGACTGTGGAGCTAGGAGTAGACCACACGGAGACTGTTCAGGTGTCACCACAGGAAATCCCAGCCACGGCTCTGCCTGAGGCGGCCACTCACGTGGAGGGCTGGGACCCCGTAGCGGATCTGCTTGCCACCACAGCGGTGGCTGATCATGCCCCGGGAAGGATTTCGGCCGCTACTTCGCCTGGTGCGCCTCAGGAACCGATGGCAGGTGGGACCGCACTGGCACTATCGCTGCATGGCTCTGCATGTGAGATGAACACGTTGCCTGATGCTGGTCTTTCGGGTAGCCTTGTGGCCAATGTGGAAACACAGGCAGCAGGACAACTCTCGTCCAAGGAGCAGGTGGCCCTATCTAACATCAGGACCTTCTGCTCGGGCTTGCTGAAGAAACTCGCCCCACCCTTGCTCAGAGAGATTGAATTAGCCAACAGAGTAAGACCGGGTCAGGATCCTTTCACGCCTAGAAGGAACACTAGATCCATCAGCTCGTCCACGTCTAAGAAGTCCAAAGCATCGGCGGCTGAGACAGTTCTGCTCAAAGCCCTAGGTATCGTTCCCGATGAGCTGGCGATCTCGGAGGACTCTGTGGATCACCTGCGTAGACTTTTCAACTCGCCGTTGCAAGAAAAGCACCTGTGCACGATCGCGGCTATCTTCGGGAAGTCCTTGCCGCTGGACCTTGGGACGGATGGTGCTCCTGAGCAGGTAGTCATGGCTTAGGTGTGCGTGTTCTGGAGTCTACGTGTTGTTCATGTTGCACGTCAAAGTGGAGCTGGTGAGCTGGAATGTTCGTGGTTTGAACAGTCCGACCAAAAAGAAGGCACTGAGAGAATTCGTAGATTCGACTAGACCAGCTATCCTATGTATTCAGGAGTCTAAACTGGATGTTGTTGATCAGTTCTTAATTATGCAATGCTTTGGCCCATCTTATGATGGGTTTTCGTATTTGCCGGCCTTGGGGACTCGTGGGGGCATTGTCCTTGTGTGGGACTCCTCGATTGTGAACATCTCCAACTGTGTCCGCGACACTAATTTTATTACGGCATACGTCATGCCATTGGATGGCACAGCTTGGTGGCTTTCCGTGGTGTATGGACCTCAAGAGGACAATGAGAAAATTCATTTCTTGGAGGAACTAACGGCGAGGAGGCTCTTATGCCCGGGCGCCTGGCTGGCAATCGGAGACTTTAACTTGATCATGCAGGCCTCGGATAAGAATAACGCTTCCATTGACCGGAGAATGATGAATAAATTCAGGAGATTCATTGATGATAATGGCCTCAAAGATATTTTCCTTCATGGAAGGCTCTACACTTGGAGTAACGAGAGGGAAGTGCCCACTCTTACCAAAATTGACCGTGCATTGGTTTCGGTAGATTGGGAATTGGAGCATCCCGATTGCCTTCTGCAGGCCCTGTCCACTAGCACGTCAGACCATTGCCCGCTGCACCTTTCGCTGAATGACCACCTACAGCCACATAGGAGATTTCGCTTTGAACTTTTTTGGACCAAACTGGAGGGCTTTGAGGAAGCTGTAAAGGAAGCTTGGACTTGTGATCTGGAAATCACTGACCCATTCCATCGCCTGGATGTGTTGCTGCGGAACACGGCGCGGTACCTTACAACTTGGGGTCAAAAAAAGGTGGGACATGTGAAGCTGCAGATCGCGATTGCAAATTGGGTTATTCTGCATCTGGACAAAGCTATGGACCATAGGAGGCTCACTGCGGAGGAGAGATGGTTGCGCAACACGCTGAAACTCACATCCCTGGGTCTTGCGTCCTTAGAACGTACGATGGCCAGGCAGCGATCCAGATTGCGGTGGCTGGGCGAAGGTGATGCTAACACAAAGCTGTTCCACCTTGTAGCCAATGGCAGGAAACTGAGAAATTTCATCCCTGCGCTTCATTGTGGAGACTCCATCATCACTGAGCAAGAAGGCAAGGAGGATGCGTTCTTTCAGGCATACCAGGAGCTGCTCGGCACGTATCACATGCGGGACCAAACCATGGACTTAGAGTTCTTGGGAATCACCCCTATCGACCTAAGTGAGCTTGATGCCATTTATACTGAGGAGGAGGTCCGAAAGGTTATCAATGACATGCCTGCTGACCGAGCACCCGGCCCGGATGGGTTCATTGGACTTTTCTTTCGCAAGGCTTGGGAGGTAATCAAGGCGGACATCATGGCAGCGATTCACAAATTTCAGCTTGGAAACAGCAGAGGATTTGGCAGGCTTAACCAGGCACTCATCACTCTCATTCCTAAAAAACATGATGCCTGCCTTATTGGAGACTTTCGGCCCATCAGCTTACAACATAGCATCCCCAAAATCAGTTCAAAGCTGATGGCCTCCAGGCTGTGTCGTCGCATGGGAGAGCTAGTGAATTCGAACCAGTCGGCTTATATCAGAGGGAGAAGTATACATGACAACTTCATGCTGGTCCGTCAGGTAGCTCGCAACCTACATAAGAGGAAAGCCAAAGGAGTCATGATCAAGTTGGACATCTCGCGGGCTTTCGATTCTATCTCCTGGTCCTTCTTGTTTGAGGTGCTTCGAGCCAAGGGGTTCTCGGAGCTTTGGTGCTCGAGACTGGCGATACTCCTCACCACTGCTAGCTCACGCATCATAGTCAATGGTCGCCTAGGAAAGAAATTAATGCACGCGAAAGGGCTGCGCCAGGGAGATTCTCTGTCCCCCATGCTGTTCGTCATTGCTATGGAGACTCTCACGACGCTGATGATAAAGGCACAGCAGATGGGGGCGATCAGTGCGCTGCTAGGATGCACACCGCTGCAGCGGCTGTCTATATACGCGGATGATGTTATACTTTTCATCAGACCAACGAACAGCGATCTGCAGTTTGTTAGGGAGGCCTTGCAGATTTTTGGAGCTGCCTCAGGACTTTATGTCAACTACGCAAAGTCTGCGGCAATCATGATTCGTGCGGACGATTTGGAGAAGCTCAGGGTGGCCCAGGCCTTGCCTTGGAGGCTGGAAACCTTCCCGTGCAAGTACCTGGGATTACAACTGTCGATCAAGCAGCTTACTAGAGCACAATGGCAGCCGATGGTCGACCAAGTGCTCAACTTTCTTCCGGGATGGCAAAGAGGGTTGATTACTAGACCGGGAAGATTGATTTTGGTCAACCACGTGGTTCGGGCACGGCCCACCCATCATCTCATGGTTGCGGATGCACCCAAGTGGGTGCTTAATTGCGTGGACAAGAGCTGTCGTGCTTTCTTTTGGGCTGGGTCAGACCACATCCACGGTGGTAAATGTCTGGTTTCTTGGCAAAGAGTTTGTTGGCCGAAAAACCTTGGAGGGCTCGGAATCCTGGATCTCAACAAGCAAGGTTTGGCCCTCAGACTGCGATGGGAATGGCTTAAGCGCACTGACAGCTCAAGGCCATGGCAGGGGCTCTCGATGGTAATGGATGATAAAGTGCAATCGGTTTTCAGCAGCTTGGTACACTGGAATGTGGGTGATGGTCGGCAAATCCTGTTTTGGAAGGACAGATGGCTTAATGGCTCGACAGTAACGGAGATTGCGGCAATTGTGAGATCGCAGGTGCGCACGCAAGTGGCAAACAAAAGGACGGTATCGGATGCACTCTTTTTGCATCGTTGGGCAAATGACATTATAGGTGACCTGTCGGCCGAGGGGATGGTGCAGCTAGTTCGACTCTGGGAGATTATGATCACGATTCAGCTTGACCCTACACTTTCAGACGCACCTATATGGAAGTGGAACAATCTTGGTTCCTACACCTCGGCCTCCACCTATGCCATGCTATGGGAGGGCAGCATCTGGTTTGCTCCGGCACAGGCCATTTCGAAGTGCTGGGCACCTCTTTCTTGCAAGCTGTTCACGTGGCTGGCCACCCAGTATCGACTATGGACCGCGGATCGTCGGTTTAGGCATGGCCTCCAGGATCAGAGATCACCTTGCTACATTTGTTTGCAGGATGAGGACACGGTCGATCACATTCTACTGCAATGTGTTTTTGCACGTCAGGCATGGCACAACTGCTTTGCACAGGCCGGAATCGACCTCACCATGATTCTGTCAGCGGAGGACTGCTTGGTAGAATGGTGGACGGAGCGGCGTGTTCGGGTGGTGTCAAAACAACGAAAAGGTTTCGACTCTTTGGTCCTTTTGATCTGCTGGCAACTATGGAAGAACCGCAACGGTCTAGTTTTTGGCCGCACCACCCAGTGCACTATACCACAATTTACCTCGGTGGTGTTTGACACTCTTCGTTCTTGGGTGTTGGCGGGATGTACTGGAGCTAGCGTGTTCTGTGAGTAGTAGAGTTTAGCTTGGGAGTAGAGTTGTCTTAGGACTTCGGTGGCATGTCCGGTGCATGCCTTGTGTTGTAACTCTCTGTAAATACTTCTGCCTTCTATAAAGCTAAGGTACGCGATTGCGTACTCTCAAAAAAAAAACTCGGTGCCGGGCCACATCCTCCCTCTCTTCTCAGCCCAACCTCCCTCTACACAACCCATCTAGACCACCTAACACCTAGCCACGACCGGAGCCGTCCGATTTCGATCGGAGGGTCAAAATCGACCCAAAACCCCCTAACCCTAGAACCTTTTCCTATTTAAGGAGACCCTCCCTGCCTATTTTGGACCCTAGCCGCATCAGAATCCGTACCCGGCCAACCAGCAGCCAACCGCTCTCCACCCCAGCGCTCCCTGTCTCCCACCTCGCGCTGGCCCTCCTGGCCCAGATTGGGGCCCGCCCGAGCCCATCTGGGCCCGGACGAGCCGTTCGCCGCCGCTAGCCATGGGAGGAGCCCGAGCTCCCTGCTCCCGCAGCCCCATGGCGCCCGCGCCTCCCTGCCTTCGTCCCGCCTCTGGCCGGCAAGCCACCGGAGCGCCGCAGCCCTCAGGCCAGCCCAGCTGCCCTTCTCTTCCTCCTCATCTCTTCCTCTCCCTCTCCCTAATCATCTCTCTCTCCCGTTTCTCTCCCCGCAGGTCTCTCCCGCCGGCCATGGTGCCCGCAGCCCTGAGCTTGCCACTGCGTCGTGACCCCGCTACCGGCCGGATCCGGCTAGATCCGGACCGGGGCACCCCGTTCCCATCGACCCCGCCGTCGTCCGCTCGTCCTGCCGGAGCCCACCGGAGATCGAACCCCGTCGCCATGGCCTCCTGTTCTTCTGCGTTGAACGTGGCCAGGGAGACGAGCACCCCCGCGTTGACCCGATCGATGGCCAGCGTGGACCGGTGCCACGTCAAGCGCCTGGGCGCCTGCCTTCCCCGCGCCAGCTTGCCCCGCCAGCCCAGCGTGCAGCTACCCCGTGTGGCCTCATCCATCGCATGGGCCCGAGGCCCACTAAGGTGATTGCCTGCTCTGCTAAGCCTCGCCCATAGCACATTATAGTGCATCTTGCCCATGTGCCACTGTTGGGCCAGTCAGTTTCGACCTGTTAGTGTTTTTTTAGCATCTGTGAATTTCAACATTATCCTGAGAATTACAGATTTGCAGAAAAACCCCCTAAGTTCATGCATTCGATAAGTTGAGAACCGTGCATCGGATGGAAATGCTTTATATATGAAAAATGACTAGAATTTTATGTAGTTTCACAATTTCCAACTTTCATCCATGTTTAAAATGTTTAAACTTGCTGTTTGCTTAAAATTGCGTAAATACCATGCTAAAATGATTTATTTCATAACTAAATAACCGTAACTCCGTTTAAAATGTTCCACAAATGTAACTTGACTAGAAAATCATGTAGAATCTCATGGCACACTTTATTTTGCTGTTTAACAAATATAAAATATGCTTGGGACAGATCTGAACCAAAATCATAATATGCATATGAGGTCATTTCGGAAGTGCTATATGTTGCTTCCGGCCTCATTTAAGATGCTGATACGTTTCCAACGTATCTATAATTTATGAAGTATTCATGCCATGTTTACAACAATTTTATATGATTTTGGTATGATTTTATTAGAACTAACTCAGACTGACGCTGTTTTCAGCAGAGCTACCGTGGTGTTGTTTTTGTGCAGAAATAAAAGTTCTCGGAATGGGCTAAAAATTTACGGAGAATATTTTTGGAAAATATAAAAAATACTGGAGCAAAAAGCTGGGCCAGGAAGTGACCGAGGAGGCCACAAGCCTGGGGGGCGCCCCCCCTAGGGCGCGCCCCCTGGCTTGTGACTTCCTCGGGCACCGCCTTGACGTGAAACCGGCGCCAAAAACTCCTATAAATACAGAAACCTCCGAAAAGAATCCTAGATCGGTAGTTCCGCCGCCGCAAGCCTCCAGAGCCACGAAAAACCAATTGGGAGCCCATTCCGGCACCCTGCCGGAGGGGGAAACCATCACCGGAGGCCATCTTCATCATCCCGGCGGTCTCCATGACGAGGAGGGAATAGTTCACCCTTGGGGCTGAGGGTATGTACCAGTAGCTATGTGTTTGATCTCTCTCTCTCTCGTGTTCTTGAGATGGCACGATCTTGATGTACCGCGCGCTTTATTAATATAGATGAATCATATAGAGTTTTCCCGTCTCTATCTTCTTGTGATGAATTGAGTTTTCCCTTTGAAGTTTTCTTATCAGATTGAGTCTTTAAGGATTTGAGAACACTTGATGTATGTCTTGCGATGGGATATCCGTGGTGACAATGGGATGTTCTATTGATCCACTTGATGTATGTTTTGGTGATCAACTTGCGGGTTCCGTGACCTTGGGAATCTATGCGTAGGGGTTGGCACATGTTTTCGTCTTGACTCTCCGGTAGAAACTTTGGGGCACTCTTTGAAGTTCTTTGTGTTGGATTGAACATGATGAATCTGAAATTGTGTGATGCATATCGTATAATCAAGCCCATGGGTACTTGTGATGACATTGGAGTATCTAGGTGACATTAGGGTTTTGGTTGATGTGTATCTTAAGGTGTTATTTTAGTACGAACTCTAGGGCTGTTCGTGACACTTATAGGGATAGCTCATAAGATTGGTCGGAAAAGATAACTTTGAGGTGGTTTCGTACCCTACAATAATTTCTTCGTTTGTTCTCCGCTATTTGTGACTTTGGAGTGAACTCTTTGTCGCACGTGAGGGATTTACATATGATTCAACTATGTTAGTATTGTTGAGAGAACTTGCACTAGTGAAAGTATGAACCCTAGGCCTTGTTTCCAAGCATTGCAATACCGTTTGTGCTCACTTTTGTTACTTGCTACCTTGCTGTTTTTATATTTTTCAGATTACAAAAACCTATATCTACCATCCATATTACACTTGTATCACCGTCTCTTCACCGAACTAGTGCACCTATACAATTTACCATTGTATTGGGTGTGTTGGGGACACAAGAGACTCTTTGTTATTTGGTTGCAGGGTTGTTTGAGAGAGACCATCTTCATCCTACGCCTCCCACGGATTGATAAACCTTAGGTCATCCACTTGAGGGAAATTTGCTACTGTCCTACAAAACTCTGCGCTTGGAGGCCCAACACGAGTCTACAAGAAGAAGGTTGCGTAGTAGACATCAAGCTCTTTTCTGGCGCCGTTGCCGGGGAGGTGAGAGCTTGAAGGTATATCTTTAGATCTTGCAATTAAATATTTTAGTTTCTTGATTTTCACTAGTTTAGTGTATAAAAGAAAACTACAAAAAATATGGAATTGAGGTTGCCTCATATGCTTCATCTTTTTAATGTCTTTCGTGAAAATGATGGAAAGGAAAATTGTGCTCAAGTGTTAGAAGAAGAAGTTATTAAAATGTTTGGCACTAAATCTTTGAGTGATGAGCATGCTTGCAATGTTGTTAGTATGAATTCTCTGAATATCCATGATGCTAATGATATGCAAAGCCACAAGCTTGGGGATGCTATGTTTGATGAAGATGATATTTTTAGTCCCCCAAGCTTTGATGAGCAAATTTATTATGATGAAAGCATGTCTCCTATTTATGATGATTATTGTGATGACATGTATGCTATAAAGAATAATGATAACCATGAAACTTGTCATCATGATTTTAATTTTCAATTGGATTATGCTTCACATGATAGTTATTTTGTTGAGTTTACTCCCACTATTAGTCATGAGAAGAAATTTTCTTGTGTGGAGAGCAGTAAAATTTCTATGCTTGTAGATCATGAAAATAATGCTTTATGTGCTGGTTATATTGTTGAATTCGTTCATGATGCTACTGAAAATTATTATGAGGGAGGAACATATGCTTGTAGGAATTGCAACAATATCAAGTTTCCTCTCTATGTGTTCAAAGTTTTGAAGTTATGCTTGTTTTGCCTTCCTATGCTAGTTGATTCTTGCTCCCATAAATTGTTTGCTCACAAAATCCCTATGCATAGGAAGTGGGTTAGGCTTAAATGTGCTAGTTATACGCTTCATGATGCTCTCTTTGTGTTTCAATTCTTATCTTTTTTGTGAGCATCATTGAAATCATCATGCCTAGCTAAAAGGCATTAAAGAAAAGCGCTTATTGGGAGATAACCCAACACTTTTCCTTTCTGTTTTTGTGTGTTCACATGATTAAGATACTGTAGTAATCATGTTTTGTGCCTTTTATTTCAATAAAGTGCCAAGTAAAGCCTTTGGGATGACTCACAAGATGAGTAGAATTGATGCTGAACCAAAACAAAAACTTTTGACTCCAGTACATGAATTTTCATTTTTTACTGGAGAGTGATAATGATCTGCAATTTTTACACAGTATTTATATACAAATTCTTCAGGTTTTGTTAATTTTTCAGAATTTTTAGAGATAGGGAAGTATGGTTACACTACATATCTTCACAGACTGTTCTGTTTTTGACAGATTCTGTTTTGCATGCATAGTTTGCTTGTTTTAGTGTTCCCATAGCTTATATTCAGTGATATAAATTATGGGAATGATAGAATACAGTAGGTATCATGTGGGAACAATTATGAATCTTGTCTTGACAGTACCTAAGTGAATGATTTATCTTTATTACACTAACCCTTCTCACAAAATTCCGTTAAGTTTTGTGTGATTGAAGTTTTCAAGTTTTTGGTGAGACACGGATATGAGGAGAATAAGGAGTGACAAGAACCTAAGCTTGGGGATGCCCAAGGCACCCCCAAGGTAATATCCAAGGAATACTCAAGGGCCTAAGCTTGGGGATGCCCCGGAAGGCATCCCCTCTTTCGTCTTCAACATTATCGGTATATCTTACTTGGAGCTATATTTTTATTCGTCACATAATATGTGTTTTTCTTGGAGCATCATTATATTTTGTTGTTCTCTGTTAGGTGTTATTTATAATCTGGTTTTTCAATAAAAAGTTCCAAGAATTGCCTTAGGATGCTTGCATTGCATGTTTTGATGAGTGCTGTGTAAAAACAGAAACTTTGGCTGTAGTGTTTGAATTTTCATATTTTACTGGAACGTGGAAAGTTTCTGAAATTTTTACACAGTATTGTCATATAATTTTTTTAGCATGTCCTAAATTTTCATAATTGTTTGAGTTACATAAGTACACTGTTTTCATAAATTGCTACAGACTGTTCTATTTGGACAGATTGCTGTCATAGTTTTGTTATCTACTTATCCTATAGTTTCCATAGCCTATATTGGTAGATATAAATTGTGGAAATGATAGTAAACAGTACCTAATGTTTGAAAATTATTGTGCAACTTGTCTTGGTAGTACATAAAGAGTTGATTTATTATTATGTGTACTAACCTATCTCACGAGTTCTTTTCAAGTTTTGTGTGGATGAAGTTTTTGAGAATAGGTGAAACCATGATATGAGAGGATTGAACAAGATACAAAAGCTCAAGCTTGGGGATACCCAAGGCACCCCAAGTAAATATTTCAAGAATTCTCAAGTATCTAAGCTTGGGGATGCTACGCATCCCACCTCTCTTCATCAACAATTATCGGTTAGCCTATGTTGAGCCTAAAATTTTATTCGTTCACATGATGCGTGCTATTCTTGGAGTGCTATTTTTCTTTTGCTTGCTGTTTATTAAAATACTCAGATCTGAAAATATTTATTGAGAGAGAGAGAGAAAGTCCTCACATAGCTACTTAATTGTTTGACTACTCATTGATCTTCACTTATATCTTTTGAGAGTAGCTTGTCATTTCCTCTCATGCTTCACTTATATCTTTTTGAGAGATGAAATCTTTATGCTCATGTGCTTCATTTAAAATTGTTTGAGCTTGTCAAAAAAAGCAATGGCAATATATGAAACTAGTCCCAAAGTGATAGATATCCAAGGAGGATATAATAAAAGCTTTCATGAAGATGATGGGTGTTAGAGTATGTAATGGGCCTGGGCCCGTTAGTCTTAGGGTTAATTAGAGATAAGGGAAGCCTTGCTTGGGAGTCAAGTAAACCTCTCTATATAAAGAGAGGAGATGTATCAATCTAAGGAGGCAAGAATTAAGAAGGAAATCCCTTCCCTCTTGCCACCGGCCGTGGGCAAAAGGGAAGGGATTTCCTTCTTAATTCTTGCCTCCTTGGATTGATACATCTCCTCTCTTTATATAGAGAGGTTTACTTGACTCCCAAGCAAGGCTTCCCTTATCTCTAATTAACCCTAAGACTAACGGGCCCAGGCCCATTACATACTCTAACACTTCCGCCGCCGCCGCCCTCCTAAACACTTCCGCCGCCGATCGCCACGTCACCGCACACATACCCGCCGCCACTAGCATCTTCATCGGCGCTGCTGCCCCACACAGCAGGCGCGCCGGCCGTCGCGCCGCCATCGCCGGTCTTCGGCGACTCCGCCGCTCCGCCGTCGGCGGGCTCTTACGGCGCCGTCGTCCCGTCTGCGCCTTATGGCGCCGCTCCACCTGCTGGCCGCGCGGGCTACTATGGGGCTGCCTCGGCCGCTCCCTCGTATCAGCCTCCCTACGGCGCGGGCTGCTATGGATCGCATCTGCATGCACAAGGCATTCCCTCGTATCTGCATGCACAAGGCACTCCCTCGTATCAGCATCTCTACGGCGCGGGCTACTATGGATCACATCTGCATGTACAGGTATCAAGTAATAGGCCTGGAACTGGGTACTCGGGGTCAGCCGTCGGTCTACCCAAGCTGTTTTCCCACGGCGCTCGTACACACGGCGCTCCCTGGGACGTGGGTGCCGGATCGGGTGTTGGATCTCATCTACATGCACAGCCGCCGGTCTCTCCTCAGGACGCTGTGCCGCATACATACGGCGCTGCCTCGTATCCGCATGCATATGGCGCTCCCTCGGACGTGGGTGCCGGATCGGGTGCTGGATTTCATCTACATGCACAGCCGCCGGTCTCTCCTCAGGACGCTGTGCCGCAGCTGCGACCTCATCTGCACTCGGACGTGGGCGCCGGAACGTACCTGCCTGTACACCAGGGGGCTACGCACTTGCAACAGCCGCCGCTGGCTGGCTCCTACGGCGCTGCGCCGGCTAGCCAGTGGCCGGCTCCCTTTGCGCTGCAGCAGTCCTATGGCCATGCTGCCCCGTTGGCCGCAGCCCTACCGCTGTCCGCCCTTGTCCTCACCCAGGAGCAGATGACGGCCACCATCCTGGAATTACGGCAGGCCGTGGCGGGCATCAGGGCCTTCCTCGTCGGGCCCTATGTGCCCCAGCCGCATCCCCAGCAGCCACCTCCTCCGCCGCCACACCAACAGCAGCTATCCCCGCCGCCGCCGCCCTCGACCGCGACCACGGCGCCGGTCATCTCGTACCAGTATGGGATGCCCTACGCCGGGACTGCGACGACCTCGTTCCCATCAGCGCCGCCGCCGTCCCAGGGCGTCCCCATCCAGCAAATCCAGTTTCCGCCGTCGCCGTCACCGTTTCCGTCTTGGATCGCTACCCGCCACGTGTCAGCGGCGGTGAGGCTGCAGGCTGCTGCGCGCGGCCTCCTAGCGCATCGGCGTGCGCGGGAGATGCGTGGTCTGCAGCTGCCGCTCCTCCAAGTTGCCCTTCACTGCGCAAAGGACCTCGATCTGGGGCATGCGGTTTCCCCCACGGTCGGCGGGCATGCTGTTTTCCCCGCGGGCAGCGACCTCAAAGTCTGCGACATCGGCGGTTGGGGGGGCGCACCCCTCCTCGACAGGAGCGCGCCGCGTAACACCACTGCATTCCGCCGCCGGCCGCCGCGAGGGCGCCTCCGCTGGTCGCTCTTGCGACCACTTCCAGGTGGCCATACGCATGCACTCCTTTCGTCCAGATGGTGTCCATGGGATCCAGGTGGCTGTACACGTGTACGTCCGATGTGCAGAGGGTGTCCACTTTTTGTTCAGGAGTCCAAAATAAAGCGTCTCAGTCCATTTCAGGTTGAGAGTAATAAAACAAGCCGAGATGTAAAAGGCTTGTTTTTAGGTGTTAGGTTTGTGTTGCGTCGAGTCATGGTTATAAGTTGGTTAGGCTGCAGCTCGAGGACAAGCTGCATGTCCAGGTGAGGTGTAGTGTTAGAGTATGTAATGGGCCTGGGCCCGTTAGTCTTAGGGTTAATTAGAGATAAGGGAAGCCTTGCTTGGGAGTCAAGTAAACCTCTCTATATAAAGAGAGGAGATGTATCAATCTAAGGAGGCAAGAATTAAGAAGGAAATCCCTTCCCTCTTGCCACCGGCCGTGGGCAAAAGGCCCCCAGCCGGCCCTCTCGCGCCCTCCCTCTAGCAGCGCCATAACAATGGGACAAATTAAACTTGATTCTTTGTAATAGTTTTGAAACATGATGATAGTAATATGTGAGTCATGTTAGTGAGTAATTATGCTTTAGTAGAAATATTGGTGTTAAAGTTTGTGATTCCCTATGCAAGTACAAAAGTCAATAGTTATGCAATGAAGTTACATCCTACTTGTGGTGCATTATTCGGTGTTAGTTATGATTCAATGCTCACTTATGTGAATTTTTGTTTCTTGGTTTGGTTGCTTCCGAATCTATTTGCTAGCCTTCATTTGTACTAAGTAGAAATACTACTTGTGCATCCAAAATCCTTAAACCAAGTTTTGCCTTATGAGTCCACCATACCTACCTATATGCGGTATTTCCATGCCGTTCCAAGCAAATTTGTATGTGCCATCTCTAAATTTTCAAAATAAAATTTTCTCTTTTGTGTGCCCGTACCGCTCATGAAACAGTGGGGAGTATCCAATATTTTTCCATGCTAGGTGTGTTATTCTCATGATATGTGTTGATTCACTATCATTCACGAGAAAGTGGCTGGTATTCGGGATGCCCAATTCCATGCTCAAAAATCAAATCAAAATATAATGAAACAAAACTCCCCCAGGATTGTTGTTTGTATGGACGGTACCCGTGGATTCGGCTCGCCGTGGAGTGTGATTGATTGGTGGAGGGGGAGTAAAAACTTTACCATTCTGTTTGGGAACCGCCTATAATGTATCTAGCATGGAAAGTATTGTGAGCTACTTTGTCGTTTTCGTTGACAGGAAAAGCATGCCACTCAAAATATTTTTCTCTCTCAATTTAAAACTTTGAGCTCTGGCACCTCTACAAATCCCTACTTCCCTTTGCGAAGGGCCTATCTAGTTACTTTATGCAATTTTTTATTTTTTGCTTTGAGTCTCCATCTTCTCTTATAAGCACCAACTAGGGGGCACTAAGATCGTACTTGAGCATTGGGCATAGCTAATATTTGAGTGTGTTTCATGAATGTTTCAATGATTGAGCATGATGGGCTAGGGATAACTTTCTTTAGTGTTGATATTTTGAAACACATGGTTGCTTGTTGACATGCTTGAGTATTGAAGTCATTATGTTAAAACTAGACTATTGCTTTGAATCATTCACTAGTCCAAATGTCCATGCTATACAAAGAAGAAAAGTATATGATAAAAATGTAGCTAGCATTCACACTTCATAAATTATTTCTTTTATCATTTACCAACTCGACGACGAGCAGGAATTAAGCTTGGGGATGCTGATACGTCTCCAACGTATCTATAATTTATGAAGTATTCATGCCATGTTTACAACAATTTTATATGATTTTGGTATGATTTTATTAGAACTAACCCGGACTGACGCTGTTTTCAGCAGAGCTACCCTGGTGTTGTTTTTGTGCAGAAATAAAAGTTCTCGGAATGGGCTGAAAATTTACGGAGAATATTTTTGGAAAATATAAAAAATACTGGAGCAAAAAGCTAGGCCAGGAAGTGACCGAGGAGGCCACAAGCCTGGGGGGAGCCCCCCCCCCAGGGCGTGCCCCCTGGCTTGTGACTTCCTCGGGCACCGCCTTGACGTGAAACCGACGCCAAAAACTCCTATAAATACAGAAACCTCCGAAAAAAACCTAGATCGGGAGTTCCGCCGCCGCAAGCCTCCAGTGCCATGAAAGACCAATCGGGAGCCCATTCCGGCAGCAGGGGGAAACCATCACCGGAGGACATCTTCATCATCCCGGCGGTCTCCATGACGAGGAGGGAGTAGTTCACCCTCGGGGCTGAGGGTATGTACCAGTAGCTATGTGTTTGATCTCTCTCTCTCTCGTGTTCTTGAGATGGCACGATCTTGATGTATCGCGAGCTTTATTAATATAGATGAATCATATTTAGTTTTCCCCTCTCTATCTTCTTGTGATGAATTGAGTTTCCCTTTGAAGTTTTCTTATCGGATTTGTCTTTAAGGATTTGAGAACACTTGATGTATGTCTTGCGATGGGATATCCGTGGTGACAATGGGATGTTCTATTGATCCACTTGATGTATGTTTTGGTGATCAACTTGCGGGTTCCGTGACCTTGGGAATCTATGCATAGGGGTTGGCACATGTTTTCGTCTTGACTCTCCGGTAGAAACTTTGGGGCACTCTTTGAAGTTCTTTGTGTTGGATTGAACATGATGAATCTGAAATTGTGTGATGCATATCGTATAATCAAGCCCATGGATACTTGTGGTGACATTGGAGTATCTAGGTGACATTAGGGTTTTGGTTGATGTGTATCTTAAGGTGTTATTTTAGTACGAACTCTAGGGCTGTTCGTGACACTTATAGGGATAGCTCATAAGATTGATCGGAAAAGATAACTTTGAGGTGGTTTCGTACCCTACAATAATTTCTTCGTTTGTTCTCCGCTATTTGTGACTTTGGAGTGAACTCTTTGTCGCACGTGAGGGATTTACATATGATTCAACTATGTTAGTATTGTTGAGAGAACTTGCACTAGTGAAAGTATGAACCCTAGGCCTTGTTTCCATGCATTGCAATACCGTTTGTGCTCACTTTTGTTACTTGCTACCTTGCTGTTTTTATATTTTCAGATTACAAAAACCTATATCTACCATCCATATTACACTTGTATCACCATCTCTTCGCCGAACTAGTGCACCTATACAATTTACCATTGTATTGGGTGTGTTGGGGACACAAGAGACTCTTTGTTATTTGGTTGGAGGGTTGTTTGAGAGAGACCATCTTCATCCTACGCCTCCCACGGATTGATAAACCTTAGGTCATCCACTTGAGGGAAATTTGCTACTGTCCTACAAAACTCCGCGCTTGGAGGCCCAACACGAGTCTACAAGAAGAAGGTTGCGTAGTAGACATCAGATGCCTAGTTGATGTAGTTGTTCATGGTTCACCTCTTGCATGTATAATAACATTTAAAATGGTTGTTTAGTTAAACAACATTAACCACATTCCTCTTAATATGAAGTGCTATATATCATGACCACCCATGTTAAACAACATTTTAACTTGCCATGTAAATAAACGAGAGTGAACTAAATGATTCGAACGTGGAGTTTCGTCAATATGCAACCCGTTTCATATTGAACTTCACTTAATGTGTAGTAAACGATTGTTGTGATTTGCCATGCCTTGCATATTTAAACTTGACATGCATCATATTTGTTTGTGCATCGTGTCATGCATATGTTGTGGTGTTTATCATGTGTTGATTGTTGTTTCCGGATTGCTTCTTCTCGATAGAGTTCCGAAAGCGTTCGGAGTGTGAGGATCCATTCGACTACGTTGGTTCGTCTTCTTCATGGACTCGAGCTTCTTCCGAGCGGGATCTCAGGCAAGATGACCATTTCCCTGGATACCATTAATATCATTGCCATGCTAGATGTCTCGTTTCTATCGCTTGTCTCGCTACCTACCACTTGTATGTTAAGCCTCCCAAATTGCCATGAAAAGCCTCTAACCCCTCCACATCCCAGCAAACCATTGTTTGGCTATGTTACCGCTTGCTCAGCCCTTCTTATAGCATTGCTAGTTGCAGGTGCAATGTTGCCATGTGCCAACATGGATGTTTTTTGAGCTATCACAATATTATTGCTATTTAATTTAATGCACATATATACTTGGTAAAAGGTGGAAGGGTTGGCCTTTTACTCGGTGTTTTGTTCCACTTTTGCCGCCCAAGTTACTTGTGTACCGGTGTTATGTTCCATATTTTGCACTCCTAACATGCTCGGGGTTGTTATGGGGACCCCCTTGACTTTCGTTTTGGGATAAATCTCGTCTGGCAAGGCCCAACATTGGTACTATTTGCTTAATAACAACTAAAAATTACATAGGGCATGATCACCCCGTAGATAATTAATCAACAACCCGGGCCAGTGCTCCCCATGAGTGTTGGTCCAAAACGGGCGATGTCCGGCGCCCCCTGGTCACCCGGGGTTTCAGCCAACCCGACGTCTTGCCCATCTGGTAGTGCCCTGATAAAGAGATACGCACGGCTCCTATTGGGATCTGGCCTGCCGGGCGGTCTTGCTGGACTTCTTTCACCTTTCTCGAACGTCTTGTGCGAGAATTTCGATGACACTTCGGGCTATCTCGAAGTTGAGATTTTCCATTGGGATTCCGCAAATACTATGGGTGATTCCGCGGTTTTGGAATTCCAACGCGGCATGTGGTTAGTTTGTGATGGATGAGTTGGAGCACCCCTGGAGGGTTAAATCTTTCGGAAAGCCATGCCCGCTGTTACGTGGCAACTTGGAAACTTTGTTTAACACCCGGTCATAGCAAACTTGAAGTAAACTCAAATAAAATACACCAACCGTGTGCGTAACCGTGACTGTCTCTTCTTGGAATTTCTAATCTGAGAGAGAACATGGTTGGGTTATGTTTGACTCGTAAGTAGGTGTTCAGGATCACTTAGTGATCATTACTAGTTCACGTCCGTTTATTCGACAATCATCCCCCCTTATTCTTGTACTCGTAAGTTAGCCACTCAAATAAATGCTTAGTGCTTGCTGCAGCCTCACCACTTAACCATACCTCACCCATTAAGCTTTAATATTCTTGATACCCTTGGAAATGAGATTGCTGAGTCCCTGTGGCTCACAGATTACTACAACAACAGTTGCAGGTATAGGTAATGCGATGCTTTGACGTGAGAGCGATGCTTGCTTGATTTGGAGTTCTTCTTCTTCTTCATCGATCTAGGATGGGTTCCAGGCGGCAGCTTGGGATAGCAAGGATGGATGTCATTTTATCGTTTGATTTCATCCGTAGTCGGACCCTGCTCTTCTGTATGATGGTTTTATATGATGTTGTATTGATGTGATCTTGATTTAGCTTGTGGCGAGTGTAAGCCAATTCCATATACTCATCTCTTCTTTACATGTACTTGTAATGATATCCATTCTTGCGAAACGACGAGATGCGCTACTATCCCTGTCGAGGCCCTCGTGCGAAAATAAGGATAGGATCGCATCTTGGGCGTTACAAGTGGGTATGAGAGCCTGTACCGACCTAGGAGCCCCCTTGTGTGATCGAACTTGGCCGAGTCGAGTCTAGTGAAAAACTATTTTGAGTCTAGTTATATCGGAGAGTTGGATTCTTTTTACTCCTCTTCTATGCTCTCGTGAGGAATTACGACTTAGGAATTTTAATTCTACCCTCTTCTCGCTGAAACATTTTTTTGGATCACACGGGTATTTTGGAACCTCTATGCTGTCGATGTGACCGGAATTCTGTTCTTGGTGCCTCCCGTACGTATGGATTGGACCCGGGGAGTTGAGCTCCAGGGGATTCTTGACACATCGCTATCGTTCAGTTTCCTTAGTATCTCAGGACGCGGATGTTCGAAATTGCTTCAATACTATTCATGGTATGAAGAGTGTGGCGGCACCCAGTACTGGGGAGCGGGATCACATGTACTGCCATCTTTAGTATCGTTGTGATTACGAGGGTCTGAGGTAGATGAGTTTCTGAGACCTCTGGTTGTGTGTTGAGGGATGTGATACACTGGAGAGTAGTATTACTGCTAGGAGTTGAGTGATGGATAAAAACTCCGTGTATCCGTGTCCCCGATTGCATAACCAAGATTTCGTAAGTTCCTAGGTGGGAATTCAAGTAGTTTCCTAGGTTCATCTTTCAACAGATGCATGATGTGAGGTTGGGGTTTGACATCTAGTGGTTTGATTGTTCACGGTCTTTCTTACAGAGGACAGTCTTGGTATGCTTCGTCAAGCCTTGTAGTTCGCTACGCCTAGGGAGCATATTCGAGCGTCATTTCAATATGACAATCCGATGTACAATCGAGCCCGTGGGAGCCTTACCACGAAAATATCAGACGAAATCTCTGTCATGAGTTTGTTTCCGCCTTAATTCTCAAGCCTCATCCTTTGTTTTGTTGGAGTTTGGTAATTTGAGTTGCTTCGATGTCAAGTGGTGATTTCATATCTTTTCTAAGCGGTGTTCTCATATTTTTATGGGAATGCTAATCCTTTTGTTGAACCAGAGTTGTCATGTAATTCCTTTCCATCCGGAGTGCTTCTCTTCAAGTGAATTGAATCCCTTCCAATATTTGCATGATCAATCCTCATATTTCTTTCCGGAGTTCATCTCATCTGTCTCAAGTTGTCTTTATTTTTCCCACCCTCCCGCCCTTTTTCATCAAGGATTAAATTCTCATCCAAGTGCCTTTTCCTATTCATGTGATGCTTCCACTATCATTTCTTCGATTTTGTATCCGGTGATTCATTGTGAAGATCCCAAGTGCTAAGTTCATCATTCTTCATTCTTGTTTTCTTCCCCGGTGGATTCAGTTAAAGTTTTCGGTGCTCATCATATCCTTTTCATTCTCTAATTGCTCTCCCATGTTGGAATTCTTATCCAAGCCTCTATTGCTTATTCATCTCTCTATTCTATCCGGAGTGGCAAGATATCTCAGAAGATTCGTGTTTTCATTCCATTCCTTTCAAATCATTTCGAGGTTCTCTCCACATCAAGTTTTCAATGTGTACCGGTGCAATCTCTCTTTCTAAGAAAATGTTTCTATGGTGGTTTCTTTTGAGTGGGCCCATAACCCACAGGTTTTCCCCAGGATCTTACCTGGCTCGTCTAAGCTTTCTCGGAGATCTCAAGTTCTTGTCAATATGACGTAAGAATGGATTTCATCAGTCATATTCCTTCCCGAAGATCGTTTCTAAATAATTTTCATCATTGGCTCAACCTTTCCTTATTCATTGTTCCGGAGTGTCTGAGTAATTCTTGGTGGTGTTTCTCTTCAGCATTCTCAGCCTTGAAGATCGAAGGAGAGTTTCTCTTAAATCTTGGTTCGTCCTCATGGAGATTCCTAGTGTCAGCTTGTAGCTATCATCTCTAATTGTTTTCGATCATGAGTAATTCCTTCCATATCTATCCGGAGCATTTTAGAGTTGTTTTTCATTTTTCGATTCTCCAAAGGACATCATTTTAGAAGATTTCTTCATCCTCACCTTTCAGCTTTCATTCTCAAATTCTTCTCAATTGTTGTCTCTTCGTTCACATCTCCATTCATTCGAAGAATTTCCTCTTTCATTTTCAAATTCTTACCGGCGTGCGTTGAAGACTTCTTCAAGTGTGCAATATATCTCTTCAATATTTTTCAAGAGGAATAAGTGGTATGCCAAATCCTTTCCTTGTCATCAATTTAACTTGATGAAGGATAAGCATAACATAACTCTTATTCTTGTTTCAGCAAAGGGATTTCAATCCTTCTTCCGGAGTTGTTCATGATATCAATTCTTGGTTCTAAGTGTTTCATCTTTCCCATTTAGGAGTTCCAAGTTTTCTCAAGTATCTCATCGCGAAGCTTCATCTAAATCATTGCAAGGCCTTAATATTATTCTTTTCAACCTTCAATTCTTTTGATCATTCTTTAGTATACTGAGGTTCTTCATGGCGGCTTTTCAAGGATTTAATTCCTTCTCAAGTGTTCTTCAAGATTCTTGTTGGGGAGGCTCAAGTATCATTCGTCTTTTATTCCGAAGTGCAATTCATTCCCCCTTATCTTTTGAGGTGGTGTTATATCAGTCTTGATTCATGAGGAGTCTCGAAGAGAATTTGTCAAGAATGATATATTTAAACACAATTGTCTTCCTTGGGGCTATCTTGGATTGGATTTCACCAAAAGCGTTTCCTAAGGATTGTTGCTATCTTGGTGCTTATCAATGATCCAAGTGCTCTTGTATCCTCTTGGTGAAAGAAGTTTTGCATATCTTGTTTCTCTCAAGCAATCTATTGTTTCTGTTTGTGGCCGGTTCTCTCCTCATAATCTGAGATGTTTTCATAAGCCCACAACTTCGTTCATCCTTCCTTCCAAGGATGCTTATCAAATTCTATATTGGTAGAGTTGTCATGTTCTCCATCCCTTGTTTTCCAAAGATCTAGCTTCTATTCCTTGTTCCGGAGGCATTGTGATGTTGCTCTCTTCGATCCGTCATCTCGTTCTGTCAAGATCATGTTCTCTCTTTGCTTATCCATTTAACCGGAGTGTTGTGCCCTTTTGTCAAGTTCTTTCCATCTTATCAACTTTCGCCTCTCTATCCTACCGAAGTGCTGCCGAAATTTCTTTTGAATTCTTGCTTGTTTCTCATGTCATTCTTCATCTCTTTGCAACCTTCAATGATCATTGGTTTCACTCGTTTGTCAAAGAAGCAACTAAGTTTTACCTCTTCCTTTCTTCTTCCTCTTCCCCTTCTCATTCTAAGATCTCGGGTCGAGATCTCTTGTAAGTGGAGGAGAGTTGTAACAGCCCGAGACCAACGCTCCAGAAGATTCCCCTTTTATTACCATTCTCGTCGTGTGATCCATTCGGTTGTCGCATTCATCATCGCATAATTCGCATCATCTGCAAGGCATCGTCACTCGTTTGCGAAAACTTGCATCCGTTAGCAGTTGCCGGTTCTCCCCGTCGTCCGTTTCGAGTCCAACCACACTCGCACGCGCCCGCGGCATCGATGAAATATTGTTTTTAAAAGCGCACATAAAACTTTCTCGGATTGGGTCAAAACATGGCGTGCGGTCTTGTTATAGCGTAGGTAGACCGCCTGCCAAATTTGGTCGCACTCGGAGGTCGTTCGATACCCCAACGGTCAACCATAGCAACACAGTCATCGGCTTATTTATCAGACGTTTCCGGTGTTTTAAAAACTTGGTGCTGGGCCACATCCTCCCTCTCTTCTCAGCCCAACCTCCCTCTACACAGCCCATCTAGCCCACCTAACACCTAGCCACAACCGGAGCCGTCTGATTTATATCGGAGGGTCGAAATCGACCCAAACCCCCTAACCCTAGAACCTTTTCCTATTTAAGGAGACCCTCCCTGCCTATTTTGGGCCCTAGCCGCATTAGAATCCATGCCCGGCCAACCAGCAGCCAGCCGCCCTCCACCCCAGCGCTCCCTGTCTCTCACCTCGCGCTGGCCCTCCCGGCCCAGATTGGGGACCGCCCGAGCCCATATGGGCCCAGATGAGCCGTTCGCCGCCGCTAGCCACGGGAGGAGCCCGAGCTCCCTGCTCCCGTAGCCCCATGGCGCCCGCGCCTCCCTGCCTTCGCCCCGCCTCCGGCCGGCGAGCCACCGGAGCGCCGCAGCCCTCAGGCCAGCCCGCTGCCCTTCTCTTCCTCCTCATCTCTTCCTCTCCCTCTCCCTAACCATCTCTCTATCACGTTTCTCTCCCCGCAAGTCTCTCCCGCCGGCCATGGTGCCCGCAGCCCCGAGCTCGCCGCTGCGCCGTGACCCCGCTGCCGGCCGGATCCGGCCAGATCCGGACCGGGGCACCCCCTTCCCATCGACCCCGCCGTCGACCGCTCATCCTGCCGCAGCTCACCGGAGATCGAACCCCGTCGCCATGGCCTCCTTTTCTTCTGCGTTGAACGTGGCCAGGGAGACGAGCGCCCCCGCATTGACCCGATCGATGGCCAGCGTGGACCGGTGCCACGTCGTGCGCCTGGGCGCCTGCCTTCCCCCGCGCCTGGGCCGGCATGCCCTGCCAGCCTAGCCTGCAGCTGGCCCGTGTGGCCTCCTCCACCACATGGGCCCGAGGCCAACTAAGGTGATTGCCTGCTCTCCTAAGCCTCGCCCGTAGCACATTATAGTTGTAACAGCCCGGGACCGACGCTCCAGAAGATTCCCCTTTTATTTCCATTCTCATCTTGTGTTTCGTTTGGTTGTTGCATTCATCATCGCATCATTCGCATCATCTGCACAGCATCGGCATTTTGTCGACATGAGTTTTCAAAACTTGCTTCCGTTCGTATTCGCCGGTTCTCCCCATTCTTGCCGTCGTCCGTTTCGAGTCCAACCACACACGGACGAGCCCGCGACACCGAAAAAAATATTGTTTTTAAAGTGCGTGAAAAATATTCTCGGATTGGGTCAAAAGTTGGCGTGCGGTCTTAATATATTGTAGGTAGACCGCCTGCCAAGTTTTGTCGCAATCAGAGGTCATTTGATACCCGAACAGTCGACCGCAGCGGCACCATCATCGGTTATTTAGCGGACGTTTCGGTTTTTAAAATCTTTTCACGGGCCGCTTTCCTCTCTCTTCTCTCAGCCCACACCCCCTCTCCACAGCCCAGCTAACCCCCTCCGCTTCCGGACCGTCCGATCGAGATCGAATGGCTCGAAAACAGGTGAGATCCCCTAACCCTAGCCCAACCCGCTATATAAGGAAGACCTCCCCTTCCAAATATAGCCTTCCCCTACCTCCCACCTCGAAATATGCGCCCCTACCTTGCAGCCGCCGCCACCCACCTCTGATTCCGCGCCGGCCGACCTCCCTCCACCACATGGCGCTCAGCCAGCGGCTTAGCCGCCACCGCGCCGCCGCCCGCAGCCAGTGGGAGGCCTCCACGTGCCCTCCAGCGCCCCCGCGCCGCCGCGGCCCGCCCGGTCCTTCTCGGGCCCGAACTGGACCGGACGAGCCCGCGCCGCCCCGCGGCCCCGAGCTCCCTCTGCGCCGCCGCCTGTGGAGCCCCTCCACCTCGTAGCTGCTCGCCGGAGTCCGCCCCGCCGGAGCTATCGCCACCCGGCCCCAAGGCCTCCGACGCGCCAGCCGCCGTCATCGGCCTCCCTCGCCCGCCGGAGCTACGCGCCGCCGCCCGTCGCGAGGCCTTGCCCCGCGCCTCGCTGCCAGCGGAGCTCCCCGTCCCTGCCCGGCCTCGCCGGCGACGGATCCGGGCCGGCCGCCCCCGGATCCGGTCGTCCCCGGCCCCGATCCGCCCATCCAGCCTCGCCGCCAAGTCCCGTCGTCGCGCCTCCCCGCAAACTGCTCGCCGCCGCCGTCCACCCTGCTCGAGCGGGAGAGCCCGAGGAGGACGAGCGCCCGCTGCCCTAGCCTCGCGTGGGCCATGTCGCCCGTGTGGGCCGCCGACCCATCTCCACCGAATGGGCCCAAGGCCACTCTGGTGAGCCGCCCGTTAAATCCCGCCCAGTGCATGTTCTGTTATGTTGCGCTCAGTCCGGTGTAGCCCAGTCAATCTTAGATTCGGCCCAGTAAGCCCACGACTATGTTGCGCTAGCACGCGTAGTTTACTATGTTGCTTCCACAGATTCGGCCCACGTTGCTTTTCCGGTGGACGAATTTATCTATAATTCATGACATTTCATAATTTCAGGAAAAGCCATTAATTTGCATTGCTCATATAAGAATAACCGTGCATCGGATTAAAATGATTTAAATATGGAAAATGTGTAGGATTTTGTGTAGATTAATTATATCCCACTTTTATAAATGTTTAAAATGTTTAACATGCTATTTTCATGGAATGCGCATAAATGCCATATTTTGTATTTGCGCATATATACTTAACCGTGCATCGGGATTAATGAAACTATATATATATAATGTGTAGATTAATTGTACCGGTTTCTCATGCATGATAAAAATATGTAACGTGATGTTTGCATTTTATTTGCATAAATAACTTGCTAAAGCGGTTTATGTCCTAATCTCGCATAATTGTTGTGTCATTTTTGTTAATTTGAAAACCCACATATTATATAGGATTTTGGGGTAGAAAAATCCATAGAATTTAATTGTGCATTTAGTTTTGTCTTTTGAGAAAGTATGTGTGCATGTCATTTTTGCTATGATGACCTTTTGTTTATTTTGTGTGAATTAATCTATGCATAATATGAAATAATTTTGAACATGGGATATGCCCTTTGACATGTGCACTAGCCCCTGGTCTTTTTGTTAGCCATGATAATCCATGTTTAGGTGTTTTTTTTCTTGTTGCCAACATGACATGAAAATATGCTGTTTTGAGGGGTCTAAATATTTCTAAGTCTGGAATCTGTAATATTTTGTTGATGTCTTGCCATGTGTTTTGCTAGTGATCTAGAACCCCTTTGGCGTTGGTGTAATGGAGTTATTTGTAGTTTATAATGTCCTCTAGCATGCTGTTAAGTTTCATGCCAATATATGCCCTGTAGCATATATGTTTACTGCTGCCAATATGCCTTCGTTATAAAAACTGCTCTGTTAAAAAAACTGGTATTTTCACTAAGTCCGAAAACTGCTTAGTTCAATAAGTCTTCTTGTGAGCTCATTTCCTAATGATCCATGCCTCTAGTCAACGTGCTGTTAATATATGATTTGTTGAGCATCATTATAGGTTGCTGTAGCTTGTTGATTTGTGGGTTGCAAAGTGCCATGTTGCTGTTTTTGGGCAGATTTCTACTAAACTTGTGTTGGTTGTTGTGGTTGAACCGTAGCTCTGTTTTGGACATGCCTTATATGAAACTTGCTTAGATTTTCATGTAGTATCATAATATCTTGCTGCATTAATGATTTGTAATGTTTGTGGTTGTCATTTTCATGAATTTTGCATTCATGTCATGTTCATCTTGTGAAGGTCATATCTTTTAGAACGTAGCTCCGTTTGAGATGTTCCATATATGTAAATCGACTAGAATGACGTGAAGAATTACATGGTATACTTTATTTTCCTGTTTAATAAATATAAAACATGATTAGTTCAGAACTGGACCAATTTCGAAATTAACATATGGGGTCGTTTCGGAAATGCTATATGTTGTTTCCGGCCTCATTTAAACTTGCCTAGATGTGTAGTTTACTTATGCTTCACCTCTTGCCATGTTTAACAACATTTAATATTGTCATGTACCTAAACGAGAGTGAACTAAATATTCGAATGTGGAGTTTCGTCCATATGCAACTCGTTGCATATTGAGCTTTACTTAATGTGTAGTAATTGATTGTTGTGCTTTGCCTTGTCATGCATATGTGAACGGACATGCATCATTCATGTTGTGCATCATGTCATGCATATGTTGTGGTGTTTATCATGTGTTGACTGTTGTTTCCAATTTGCTTCTTCTCGATAGAGTTCCAAAAGCGTTCGGAGTGTGAGGATTCGTTCGACTACGTTGGCTCGTCTTCTTCATGGATTCGTTCTTCTTCCAAGCGGGATCTCAGGCAAGATGACCCATTTCCCTGGATACCACTACTATCATTGCCATGCTAGTTGTCTCGTTTCTATTATTGTCTCGCTACCTACCACTTGTTTGGCAAGCCTCCCAAATGCCATGATAAGACTCTAACCCCTCCACATTCCAGCAAACATTGTTTAGCTATGTTACCGCTTGCTCAGCCTTTCTTATAGCGTTGCTAGTTGCAGGTGCAATTGCTTCCATGTGCCAACATGGATGTTTTTGAGCTATCACAATATTATTGCTATTTAATTTAATGCACATATATACTTCGTAAAGGGTGGAAGGCTTGGCCTTTTACTCGGTGTTTTGTTCCACTCTTGCCGCCCTAGTTACTTGTGTACCGGTGTTATGTTCCATAATTGAGTGCTCCTAACATGCTTGGGGTTGTTATGGGGACCCCCTTGATATTAGTTTTAGGATAAAACTTGTCTGGCAAGGCCCAACATTGGTACTACATTTGCCTAATCACTAATAAACCTACATAGGGAGTAATTAACCCGAGGATCTTTAATCAACAACCCGGGCCAGTGCTCCTCATGAGTGTTGGTCCAAACTATAGTCATGTGCGGGGCCAACCCGGGGCAACTCGGGTGATGTCTATCAGGCCACTGTACGCTGCGCTCATCTGGTCGTGTCCTCAGAACGAGATACGCGGCTCCTATCGGGTTCGTCGACACGCCGGGCGGCCTTGCTGGATTTGTTTTACCTTTCTCGAACATCTTGTGCGAGGAATGCCGAAAATACTTCGGGCTATCTCGAGGTTGCGGTTTTCCAGTGGAATTTCCTAGGAAGATCACGAGATTCGTCGTCGAGGTTATTCCCGCGGCGTGTGGTTAGTTTGTGATGGATCAGTTGGAGCACCCCTGCAGGGTTAAATCTTTCGGAAAGCCGTGCCCGTGGTTAAGTGGCAACTTGGAAACTTTGTTTAACACCCGGTCATAGCAAACTTGAAGTAGACCCAAATAAAATACACCAACCGTGTGCGTAACCGTGACTGTCTCTTCTCCTGAATTTCTGATCCGAGAGAGAACACGGTGGGGTTATGTTTGACCGTAAGTAGGTGTTCAGGATCTCTTAGAGATCATTACTAGTTCATGTCCGTTTATACGACGATCATCCCCCTATATTCTTGTACTCGTAAGTTAGCCACTCAAATAAATGCTTAGTGCTTGCTGCAGCCTCACCACTTAACCATACCTCACCCATTAAGCGTTAATAGTCTTGATACCCTTGGAAATGAGATTGCTGAGTCCCCGTGGCTCACAGATTACTACAACAACAGTTGCAGGTACAGGTAATGCGATGAATTGACGTGAGAGCGATGCTTGTTTGATTTGGAGTTCTTCTTCTTTTTCTTCTTCATCAATCTAGGATGGGTTCCAGGCGGCAGCCTGGGATAGCAAGGATGGATGTCATTTTATCGTTTGTTTTTGTCCGTAGTCGGACCCTGCTCTTCTGTATGATGTTTGGATATGTTGTTGTATTGATGTGATATTGATGTAGCTTGTGGCGAGTGTACGCCAATTCCATATACTCATCTCTTCTTTACATGTACTTGTAATGCTATCCATTCTTGCGAAACGACGAGATGCGCTTCTATCCCTGTCGAGGCCCTCACGCCAAAATAAGGATAGGACCGCATCTTGGGCGTTTATAATAGTGCATGTTGCCCACGTGCCACTGTTGGGCCAGTCAGTTTCGACCCGTTAGTGTTTTCTTAGCATCTGTGAATTTCAACATTATCCTGAGAATTACAGATTTGCAGAAAAACCCCCTAAGTTCATGCATTCAATAAGTTGAGAACCGTGCATCGGATGGAAATGCTTTATATATGAAAAATGACTAGAATTTTATGTAGTTTCACAATTTCCAACTTTCATCCATGTTTAAAATGTTTAAACTTGCTGTTTGCTTAAATTTGCGTAAATACCATGGTAAATTGATTTATTTCATAACTAAATAACCGTAGCTCCGTTTAAAATGTTCCACATATGTAACTTGACTAGAAAAACATGTAGAATCTCATGGCACACTTTATTTTGCTGTTTAAAAAATATAAAACATGCTTAGGACAGATCTGGACCAAAATCATAATATGCATATGAGGTCTTTTCGGAAGTGCTATATGTTGCTTCCGGCCTCATTTAAGATGACTAGTTGATGTACTTGTTCATGCTTCACCTCTTGCATGTATAATAACATTTAAAATGGTTGTTTAGTTAAACAACATTAACCACATTCCTCTTATTATGGAGAGTTATTATTTTGTTGTATGCTTGTTCTCCCTCTCCATTTAAATTGCTTAATTCCTTCTTCACCTTATGTCATGACCACCCATGTTAAACAACATTTTAACTTGCCATGTAAATAAACGAGAGTGAACTAAATGATTCGAACATGGAGTTTCGTCAATATGTAACCCATTGCATATTGAACTTCACTTAATGTGTAGTAAACGATTGTTGTGGTTTGCCATGCTATGCATATTTAAACTTGACATGCATAATATTTGTTTGTGCATCATGTCATGCATATGTTGTGGTGTTTATCATGTGTTGATTGTTGTTTCCGGATTGCTTCTTCTCAATAGAATTCCAAAAGCGTTCGGAGTGTGAGGATCCGTTCGACTACGTTGGTTCATCTTCTCCATGGACTTGATCTTATTCCGAGCGGGATCTCAGGCAAGATGACCATTTCCCTAGATACCATTACTATCATTGCCATCTGCGTAGAGGTTTCGGTCCCCCCCGGCTCAAAGTTCTTCAGGGATCTTTTGCACTTATTCAAACTCAGGCCTCAAGACATTGGTCCAAATTCCATGACCAATATATGTCAATTCCAAGTGTGATGTGAGGTATATCTCCAGCTCGAGCCGTCCGTGACCCTTTTTTAGTGAATTTTTCTATGTCAATCGTCATACTGAGGTGAAGAATGGTGCTGCATATGAACTTGGTGGAGTTTTGTCGGGACCCCGATCCTAAACCATATGAATCCAGCCTGTAGCATGTCACACCACTTTGGGGCCTCACGCACGGTAACCCACGGCTGCCACCTTACCTTGGCAGGGACCATTTGCGCCTTTTGGCTCACGGATATGAACATGTCGCTAGCATTCACACGTCAAAGAACACGGGTCGACATGACTAGTCATAGAACCCAAGTGGCACATTCGTACAGGGACAGGCATACGTAACCGAACAATGCAGGTGTCGGTCTCAGCGTGTGTAGACAAGTCATAGCGAGCTACATGGACTCCATTACGCTGTGGGACATAAATGTCATCAACTGCGCATAGAGGAGTCATAGTAGGCTACATGGACTCCATTACACTGCGCGACATTTCCCCAAAGGGACAGACACAGCAGCAAAGAAGGATACACGCCGGTCAATCAATGTATCCAGAGCAGTAGCAAGCTACCAAGGCTCAGTGGAAGCACAAAGAGGCATTTCCCCGTAAAGAGTACTACTAGAGGCACACAACTAGGTATCGAATCCCATACATACTGTTACACGTCACACGTACGCACGACATGTCCGATATGCATAGATACAACTATGGCACCACAAAATAACCATACAACAACACAACATTTATGTAGAAGGCTCCGAAGAACCTCCATAGAATAATGGTACAAACAGGGGTCACATGACCCATCATTCAGAGCACACAACCAACAAGCGGAAGACATATGTCTGGGTACAGACATCTACTAAATGTGGCTGGAGGAGCCTGAAAAGCTACAACGACACTACCAGAGGAACCAGACCTCTGTTTGGGATTCCCAAGCTAACCCGGTCAACATCGAACTTCACGTCGTAAGAATCACTAATGAGACTGAGGTCTCATCTGCAAAAGCATAGATAAGCAAACGTGAGTACAAAGGTACTCAGCAAGACTTACATCAGAACTATCTACATATGCATCATTGTCAACAAAGGGGGTTGTGGAGTTTATTGCAGCAAGCCAGCTTTGACTCTTGGCTAACCTGTACTATGACTACAAATACTTTCTTTGAGGTGGGATAGCGCACACGAGTCCACATATTCACCATATCAATACACCACTATGGATCCACTCCCGTCTCCCTACGAGAAGGCCATCCATAGCACTCACGCTTATCTTGCGCATTTAAATTATCCATGTCAAATTGTCTATGAACCACATAAGTTCTCCAAGTAGTCCATATCCGAGGACGTGGATATTCGAACAGATTCATAACCCTGCAGGGGTGTACTTCTTCACACATGCTCCTGCCACTTATCGCCATGTGCACATAAAAAGGCACCTCGACAACCTTCAAGCGGAAGCCCAGCGAGGGAGGCGGCCACGACCGTCAATCACACAAGACCCTAGTCCAGGTTTATCGCCTATTTGAGACTGAACCCGCACGGAAGTCCGACCGAAGTTTCTGCTACGGCCTCAAACGATGTGCGTAGGGTTCCCAAGCCCACCGTTCGGGTGCCACTTGGTACACCGTGCCACTATGTCTATAGCGCATCAAAGCCCACCCCGTCGAGCAGCGCTATGCATGGCCGCCAACACTTTTCCTACAAACACCAGAAACTAGTTGCAACTCCTGGACAGAGATCTAGGCAATTAATCAGTCGAGCGGGGTCATATTTCAAGGCCCAACGTGTGGTAGTAACTGTCTTGGATCACAAACACAGAACTCAGTTCTTAAGGACGGTCCCAATGAGACAATCTGCCATGTACTCCGACATGGCCTCTCATCGCTACCTTTTCCAAATCGTGTTCACACACTTAGCTCTCACACAGTAGAACATGAACACTGCCATTCCGATTCATCGCCCAGATGGATCAGACCCGACACGACACGACTCTAAGCATAGCAGGCATAGTAAATAAGCAAGCATGGATGAGTAGGCACATCAAGGCTCAAACAGTTGCTACTTATGCTAAGTGGTTTCAACTATTTACTGTGACAAAGACATGTCATGCAAAGGAATGGGTTCAACTACCGAGAACACGTAACAGTTGAATCGTTATTGTCCTAATGCAGTAAAAGAGAGCAGGAGCTAGAGAGTGGGTTTAAATCAGTCTGCTCAAGGGGGCTTGCTTGCCTAACAGCTCTGAAGATATTACTTCTCTTCATTAGTGTCAACGATCACAACGTCGTAACCATCGTCTACCGGGAAGGATCACCACCGGCAAACAGGGAAAGAACACATTCAATGTGATGCAACAAACATGATGTATGCTATGCATGTTAAGGTACTGAATTCACCTAGTCCAATATTTGATCATATTAATTGAAGTGGAATTCAAATATATGCTAAACTCCAACTCCAACACTATTTATTAAATTATCCTAATCATGAAATGTCCTACTTGGTGATGTTATCTTGCTCAAACATGCATGAACATGGCATAAACAGATTCATTGGATTTTCTGATCATTTTTCATGTATAAGTTTTCTTCATCTGAGTTATGGTTGAATTTCTCAGAATTTTGGAAGTTTTAAGCAGTTTCTGGAATTTTCTCAAAGATCGAGCAACTCATGATCAACTCATAGAATGAGATGTGATAACATCTCTTGAGCTGTGACACAAAACACGCATTGAGAATGTTGGAATGAGGCAGATAATGGAGGTCCAATTGGTAGGCAACAATTCCACGCTAAACCAGATGGTGATGAGGTTTCAAAGTAGCGAGGAGTTAGTTGCCCTTCATACCATAATGGGCACCTTAGGGAAGGTGACTCGTAGGGTTATCCCTTAAGTGGCAAAAAGAATTACTTTTGATCCAGAGATCATTGAAACTCTTCATGACAGCCTAAGGCAGCTTACAAACGATCGTTTGAAGGAGTTCGAGCGAATGGCTTACTTAGTTTGGAAAGAAGCTAGAGTTATAGGACAGCTCGGTAAACGGAAGGCACTTTCCAATTGATACCGAGGTATAACCCAGTGTCTGAGCATGCTCTCAAGAACTTGAGCATTTCCATATTCATCAAGGTTTTACCAACATCCATGCCAAGGATCCTGGCAACACATCATACCACCATGATGAATAACAATGGAGGATGCAGATGCAAAGGAAGACAACACTTTCTCGGATTTCACCTTAGCTATGCCAAGGGAACAAAATCTGGATGATCGACCGAGAGACATTTAGCACTCCGCTTCTAATGTTCTCCTTGATGTACTAGTGTAACCCAATTATATGTGACGTTTGGTATCTAGAACATCAAGTAAATGTCGGACTTCGGGGGTTCCATGGGTCCACGATGAACAACTTCTAGAATAAACTATACAAGGTCCTCATGGGGGAGGTGTCTACTGTTGCTGATACAAGATATTACAATAACAGGTCTTCCGGCTAGGTGTGTTTGCCACGACATCACTTTACCGGGTTACAGAGAGACCACTATTATAATTCTTGGGTAACGTTCCAACCATTATACCTGCCTGAGATTCAGATTTCATTGGAGACAAGATGTTTCAGACTCAGCATGTCTGGAAGAGAAAATTTGCAGCACAAATCGACGAGACAACGTTGCAGAATTCTCAGGAAATGAACTACGGGAGGCAACTCTGTCCAAGACAATTGTGAACACATAGAAATCTTACAACAAAACACTACCGAGTTCTAGGTGGAAGCATCATTGGAGGTAACGAAGTCTTGTGTACGTCCGTCTGAGCTCTTCAGGAATAACACTTAACTTCTTTTCCTTAACAAGTCAATCAGTGGCTTGATGTGCTAGGAAATTCATACGGAATGGAGATAGCGAGCCTATCATGCCATAGAATACTTCGTACATGCATGATTGACTTGGGATGATTCCAGAGGAGACAAAATAACTTTTCCCGAAGTCACATTGGCAACTTGCACCAAATGCACGTGAACTTTGGGTAAGTCACTTCTTACACCAAACATATACTTCATGTACGGAACACGAAGGTATCACCTATAAAGTTTCCAACGCTAGCTTTATGTTCATCATGAATCATGGATCACATGAAAAATGTTGTCGATGGGCTCAACAACAATTCATCAAGGTATCCATATGGATGGAATTCCACAACTATGAGAACAAGGTGATAGCCTTGGTCAGACCAAAAGATATAACGGTATCTGCTCGAGGATACATCCACGAGTAAAATAACATTATGATAATCGTTGGTTTTGATTTTGATTTGACGATAGCCCATACTCAAATCAAAGATTGGGCAAGACAATAGATGCAGCAGTTGATCACAAGGATCATCCGATGAAGGTATCATCTTTCTTCGACACACACCCAAGATATCCCTTTGGAAAGAACTAAGTCAGGCAAAGCTTTTATCTTCTAACTCTCCAAGTTATTGTTTAGCTTAACCAACTAGCTCAAGGGTATCCAACACAGAGTCTTGGAGAAGGGGTGGTTTATAGAAAAACCATCTTGATCACGAACTCAACATAAAGGTCAAGGAACACCTTGGTAATACTTCTAAGAAGATATTCAGAAAATCTCGATCCATCGATATGTTATCAAGCTCAAGAACAATCTTGCTTTTCAAGGCAAGACGATATGATCAACAGAGCAAAGGATTGACACAATCCTAACTCATTGATCGAAAAGTGCACCATGGAAAATGGACTAGGTAGCACGATCAATCTTTAGAGTGGTGATTCAATAACCAACACACTAGGAATGAGATTACTGTCCATTAACTACCAAGCAACAAAGTTGCTAGGAGTATTGATTTCACACATCACGATTCACTTGTCGGTATTCTGGTTACAACAACACAGAGACCGAGGAATGAATGATGATGGCGAGAAGTATCACTGTATCAAGAAGTCATAAGAGGTGGTGCAATTCTCATGACATTCCCGACATGAAGAGGGTAATACTTCGAGGTAGAACAGAGCAAAAGCTGGATTGGCATTTTTGATCTGTGGAATACAATTGCTTTGACCAAATCCAAGAAATGGATGAGGTACTGGAGTTTGCTTCTCCTAGTCATTCTAAAATAGAATGGCTTGATGGACCACAAGAATAGTCAACATCGATAACACAAATGCAAGACATACTCTTGACTATCCACTGATAGATGAAGGTCGGAATACAATTGAAGAGGGTCAACTCAAGAGAACATGATTTTCTGAGTTGTAGATGCATAGATTGAATACGTCGAACAACGTTCAACATGTTTCTTCCAGATAACCCATGCAGAAAGGTAGGATTGGCAGACTCACAACTATAGAATGGAGGACTCATGAAGAGCACTCTTGTTGTGATCTTCAGTTCACGAGGAACTTCTGCCATAACTGGTTCATGGTATTGGAAGAATGATATACCACGATCTTGAAGGCTATCACAAAGGTTACTAATATCCTAAGGGAGCAAGAAAATACTATCAACGGAAGTTAAGAAGAATGATCCTTGGGTTCAGGAACCCAGAAATAGAATACCTACTGTCTAAACAACATCATGGGATGTTTTCGATAATGATGGCCAGAATTATCACACTGGAACACATAACATGACTAGACTATTGGGTGGTTCACTGAGATAACACGGTTTCCTAAACACCTTCATCAAACATGTCGAGGTAATAAAGTACCCCAACACAATAATTAGTGTGCTTTGTCTGGCCTAAAAGACATCGAGAACAGGAGGAAGGAATTTGCAATTGCACCAGATTTTTTATTAACCTTGGATAACTCGGACAGCATAACGGCTGTACGGGCATGAAATATGAGGCAATCTGCACAAGAAAACTGATAACATAACACTGAATTCTTACGGAGACACCGATCTAGGAAGACAACAACTTTCCTATAGGTCTCCAGCATAGTAACTCGTCATCCTGATAGATAGATGAGAAAGCCTAGCTCTTAAATCCGTAGAATAAAGAAGAGGGTGACTCGGAATTAGAATGACACGAGGAAAGGAGTAAAAAGAATCTTACGTTCCCTTCCACAATCAATTCCCTTATATAACGAAAGCAGTTCTAGACTCAAACATCGACCAGTTTGGCTTGGTAGTCCTACAGGCAGTCAAGCTCTGATACCAACGATGTCGGGACCCCGACCCTAAGCCATATGAATCTAGCCTGTAGCATGTGACACCACTTTGCAGCCTCACGCACGGTAACCCACGACTGCCACCTTACCTTGGCCGGGACCGTTTGCACCTTTTGGCTCACGAATATGAACATGTCGCTAGCATTCACACGTCAAAGAACCCGGGTCGACATGACTAGTCGTAGAACCCAAGTGGCACATCCGTACAGGGACAGGCATACGTAACCCAACAATGCAGGTGTCGGTCTCAGCGTGTGTAGACGAGTCATAGCAAGCTACAAGGACTCCATTACGCCGTGGGACATAAATGTCATCAACTGCGCGTAGACGAGTCATAGCAGGCTACATGGACTCCATTACACTGCGAGACATTTCTCCAAAGGGACAGACATAGCAGAAAAGAAGGATACATGCCGGTCAATCAACGTGTCCGGAGCAGTAGCAAGCTACCAAGGCTCAGTGGAAGCACAAAGAGGCATTTCCCCGTAAAGAGTACTACTAGAGGCACACAACTAGGTGTCGAATCCCATACATACCGTTACACGTCACAAGTACGCACGACATGTCCGATATGCATAGATACAACTATGGCATCACAACATAACCATACAACAACACACCATTTATGTAGAAGGCTCCGAAGAACCTCCATAGAATAATGGTACAAACAGGGGTCACATGACCCATCATTCAGAGCACACAACCAACAAGCGGAAGACATATGTTTGGGTATAGACATCTACTAAAAGTGGCTGGAGGAGCCCGAAAAGCTACAATGACCCTACCAGAGGAACCAGACCTCTGTCTGGGATTGCCAAGCTAATCCGGTCAACATCGAACTTCACGTCGTAAGAATAATAATGAGACTGAGGTCTCATCTGCAAAAACATAGATAAGCAAACATGAGTACAAAGGTACTCAGCAAGACTTACATCAGAACTATCTACATATGCATCATTGTCAACAAAGGGGGTTGTGGAGTTTATTGCAGCAAGCCAGCTTTGACTCTTGGCTAACCTGTACTACAACTACAAGTACTTTCTTTGAGGTGGGATAGCACACACGAGTCCACATATTCACCATATCAATACACCACTATGGATCCACTCCCGTCTCCCTACGAGAAGGCCATCCATAGCACTCATGCTTATCTTGCGCATTTTAAGTTATCCATGTCAAATTGTCTATGAACCACATAACTTCTCCAAGTAGTCCATATCCGAGGACGCAGCTATTCAAACAGATTCATAACCCTGCAGGGGTGTACTTCTTCACACATGCTCCCGCCACTTATCGCCATGTGCACGTAAAAAGGCACCTCAGCAACCTTCAAGCGGAAGCCCAGCGAGGGAGTCAGCCACGACCGTCAATCACACAAGACCCTAGTCCAGGTTTATCGCCTATTTGAGACTGAACCCGCACGGAAGTCCGGCCGAAGTTTCTGCTACGGCCTCAAACGATGTGCCCAGGGTTCCCAAGCCCACCGTTCGGGTGCCACTTGGTACACCGTGCCACTGTGTCTATACCGCATCAAAGCCCACCCCGTCGGGCAGCGCTATGCACGGCCGCCAACACTTTTCCTACAAACACCAGAAACTAGTTGCGACTCCTGGACAGAGATCTAGGCAATTAATAAGTCGAGCGGGGTCATATTTTAGGGCCCAACGTGTGGTAGTAACTGTCTTGGATCACAAACACAGAACTCAGTTCTTAAGGACAGTCCCAATGAGACAATCCGCCATGTACTCCTACATGGCCTCTCGTCGCTACCTTTACCAAATCGTTTTCACACACTTAGCTCTCACACAGTAGAACATGAACACTGCCATTCCGATTCATTGCCCAGATGGATCAGACCCGACACGACACGACTCTAAGTATACCAGGCACAGTAAATAAGCAAGCATGGATGAGTAGGCACATCAAGGCTCAAACAGTTGCTACTCATGCTAAGTGGTTTCAACTATTTACTGTGACAAAGAGAGGTCATGCAAAGGAATGGGTTCAACTACCGAGAACAGGTAATAGTTGAATCGTTATTGTCCTAATGCAGTGAAAGAGAGCAGGAGCGAGAGAGTGGGTTTATATCAGTATGCTCAAGGGGGTTTGCTTGCCTGACAGCTCTGAAGATATTACTTCTCTTCATTAGTGTCAATGATCACAACGTCGTGACCATCGTCTATCGGGAAGGAACACCACCGGCAAACAGGGAAAGAACACATTCAATGTGAGGCACCAAACATGATGTATGCTATGCATGTTAAGGTACTGAATTCAACTAGTCCAATATTTGATCATATTAATTGAAGTGGAATTCAAATATATGCTAAACTCTAACTCCAACACTATTTATTAAATTATCCTAATCATGAAATGTCCTACTTGGTGATGTTATCTTGCTCAAACATGCATGAACATGGCATAAACAGATTCATTGGATTTTCTGATCATTTTTCATGTATAACTTTTCTTCATCTGAGTTATGGTTGAATTTCTATGAATTTTGGAAGTTTTAAACAATTTCTGGAATTTTCTGATTATTCTTTCAACAGAAAATTCCTTTATTGCATCAGCACTGTGTGATCATGACCTCAGCAGGTCAACTAACCGTCTCAGGTCAAACCTGACCAGTGGGTCCCACTGGTCAGTGAGACAGGCACTAATCAGAGTTTATATTAACCTTTAATTACTAATTAGGGGTCTAGGCCCACTGTCAGTGGGTCATTAGGTTAATTAACCTAATTAATTAATTTGGTGGTTAACCAAATTTGACCAGGGCTAGGCCCCACCTGTTGCTGACTCTGGGAGGTCAAACCTCTGGTCAGCGGGGTCAAACCCACCGGCGTTAAGCCGCCGGCAGCATCAGGTGCGGCGGAGGGGGTCGGAATCCCTCCTCCGGCGACCATTTCGACGGCGGATGGCACCTACGTGCAGCTGATGCTTTCGCGCGTCGAATGGTGCAAAGGGGGCGAGCTAAAATGGTCGGGATTCTCGCCGGCGTCGAGCCTTGCGGTTGCCGGAGCTCGGGCGAGCTCGGGATCGACGACACGACGGGTGGATCGCATAGCTGAAGGCATCTACGTGCTCTACGCGTGCATACGAACTTGATGGTCTCAGCAGCGTGGCCAACGGTCACCGGAGTGGCTCCCGACGACGGGCTCATGCGGCGGCGCTCCTCGGGCTCGCATCGATTCAGTGCCTAGAGCTCAAAATCGAGCGTGTGAATAGGAGGGAAAGATCCGTGGCCTCACAGAGATCTCGTAGCCGTGCTCAGCGTGCTTGGGGAAGCTCTGGTTTGGCGGCGAGCTTCGAGTCTTTGCCGGTGGCCGGAGGTTGATGAAGGAGTCGGGGTCGCAATGTGGAGCGTCTCTGGTCGCGTGGCTCGGCGGGGAGGAGCTTCAACTCGAGGCGGAGCTCGTGAGCTAAGCAAAAGAGCGAGAGGGGCACTGTGTCTATTCGGCGACGGCGGCGAGCTTGCGGGTGCGGTCGGCTAAGGCGAGCATAGCGAGGAATGGATCAGGGGGGCGAATGGCGGCTGGCTCGATGAGGACGGCTCTCCCGAGCCTATCCCACTCACCAGAGCGGCGGGGAGGCCAAGCAGGCAGGTGGTGTGGTGCCCCTGGCCTTGCGCCGTGCTCAGTCTCTCCTCTGCCAGTGGGCAGAGGAAGAAGACGACCCTGCCCCTGGTGGGCTGGGCCTCTTCAGCAGGTAAGCCCAGGTGGCCTCTTTCTTTTCTTTTATTTCTTTCTATTAACTGCTCTCTGGTTTATAATGTTTGGGAAAAAACACTAACAACAAAAACCCTGGAATTTATTCTGGGGTGTGAGTATATTATTTCCAAGCCCCATAATAAATTTTAGCATTTTTGGAGAAGCTTAAAATATTAATATCCATTTAATTATAATTTTCAGATGCATTTCCGATTTATTAAAATTGCCAAAATGGTTGTGAAAATATAATTCACCCCTGGTATGTTGTTGCCAACATTTATCAGAGAGGGGGAACATTTTTGAAGAGCATTTTGGATTCATTGAAAAAATCAATTATTGGAATTTCTTTACTCATTGAAGTGCTAGGGTTTGTCATCCCCATTTCAAGTTTCTAGGAAAATGAACATGATGACATGAATGCCAATGCACTATTTAGAAGCAGTATTCTAGGGCTGTGACAAGTTTCTATTCAGAAGAGGAAGAACAACACCTTTCCTAAATCAAAACTGGCGAGTCATCCAAAAGGATGGAATAAGACCTGGTTTTACTCCAAGAATACTGCACCTGAGGGAGAAAACCCCCTGTCTGGTTTCAGATTAGAAAGGCTCAGCAGCAAAGTGGAGTTTCCGGGTTGGCCAACAGATGAAGAGAGGGTTCCATTAGCGCCTCTTCATACAAAATTGAAAGGTCTGACCGCACATGGCTTGACTGGGATTGATCTGATTCGTTGCTGGCTAAAGTGGCGGATCCAGCCTGTCAGCGTAAGGGGCGGCTTGATGTGTGATTACTCAGGCGACTCATCTGATCCTCAACGTTTCTCTCGTGAGGGTCTGACTGACGACGCCCTTAATAAAGAAACAAAGAAGTTCTTTTCCGACTCAAAAGAACAATGCAGTGTTACCGACCAGGGTCCATTTTATCGGCTCAACCCGCCACCTCCGGTATTGATAATTCTCGCTGTCTTTTATCAATTTACTTTGACCCGCCGTCTCTTACCGGATGCTTTTGCAGGAGAACTCTATTTTCTGGAAGGTCACACCTCAATCCCCTGTTTCTTCGTCGGGTAGAAAAGATAACCCGACCCCTGTATCATCTTCTGGAGAGGAATCCGAGGTAGAACTTGATACTCTTGCCCGCCTGTTTATTGAGCTTGCTGACGCGCCTTCTTATCAGGGTGACTCAGAATCTAGCCAAGCCGGCGAAATTGAGGTAACTCCTATATCCTCCAGTTCGGAAACGTTTGTTCCCAGAAAACCAAGACAAGTCGTCCGGAAGGTTAAGTTGACACAGCCAGATGCTCACTTGGCTCCCGATTTTCTTTTGAAGAAAGCACAATTCGCTGGTTCATCAAAACGCAAGACCCGGAGTGGTTCGGGCGACTTAGACCATGGTTTGTCTGATGCATCGCCGGCTCACAAACCACGCTTTGAGGTACCTCATAGTCCAACCAATTCTCTTCCTAGAGCCGGTTTGTTTAAGCAACCTCCTAGTCCTTCGAATTCGCTTTATCAGGCCTCCACTTCATCTTCGGACGACTCAACTGCAACGCAACTTCCCACTTTCAACGTCAACCGCGGGTAAGCTCCTGCAATTGCACTTGTTGACTTATGTCGTCTTAAACATTGAGCTATATTTTCCTTAGCATAATATTTGATCTTTGCAATTGTAGGGCCAAGGCCACTTCCTCAAGGAGGGCTGGCAGGTCATCTTCTGGCATTGTACACCAAAACATGTCAGACCCCCCGCCAGTAAAAACAACAATAGGAGCTGACACCTTTGTAGAGAAAGACACAGACGTGAGTACTGAGGCGGCAATCGACATTGAGACGCCTAGGCCGGATGAGCCGGTGTTTATCGATATACCACCTGAAGCCCAGGACGCATCGGATGAGCCATCTTTCCGGCAGCCAAGCCCGGTTCGTCCTTCCAGCCCGGCGACTCATTTCGATGATCCCAAGGCGCCAGTAGAAGCAAACCTTCCTGATGTTATCATTGTGAAGGAGGGTTTTCAAGTTCCCATTGCTTCAACTTCTGTCGGTGCATGGATGGTCGCGATCAGCTATGGGACTAGAGGCCCCTTTGTGGTTCGGCAAGTGGGGTCACGTTGCACGAAGAGCGGAGAGCATGATGGCGGCGCGACAATCAGGACACAGGCATTTTACCCAGGTTCGGGCCACTGCTAAGCGTAAAACCCTACTCTTGCTTTTGGTGGATTGATCAGAGGAACACGAAGAACGCGCAACGCTTAACCCCGGCAAGAGCTGCTGTCGGGGTGAGCTACTACGCGAGTACAAGTGTCCAAAGGTCCGAATGTTGAGCTAGGTAGCCTTGGGCCTCCTTTTATAGTGCAAGGGGTTACCACAATGGCAAAACAGTCATTATCTATCAAATTAGATAGCTTAGCAGAGCTATCATACCTAACTCTGGCATTTAGGACAAAATACCATGATTACTAGCCTACGTGGCACTCGGGGGTGCATGCCCGACAAGCTTTTACCACCGCTTGGCCGGTCGTTGCTTGCGGTCTTGACACGCTGCAGGGCGGGTGTCAACTGAGTACAACTTGCCTCCCGTTGTGTCACCACGTGTTTAGCGAGAGCTGATTAGCCGCTTGAGGGCTCGACACCGCATCGACAAGTGACTGGCGTAGCGATGCGATGGAGCGATGGCTGGTTACCTCGCGGCTGCCGGGGGATGGTGTCGGCGTTCTGGGAACGGGGGTACCCAGACCTGCCGGCCTGCGGCCCAGGGCATGGCCCACTTCGTCAATCAACCACACTCAAGCATGGCACCCCACTCAAGACAAGGCCCTCGCGAGGGCCCAAGCCTCGCGAGGAGGAGCGGCGTCAAGACCGGCAAGGGATGGGCCTCCCTAGGCCCCCTCCAGAGCGGTGGAGATCTCTATACAAGGCTTGGCCTCAGGAGTCAAAGATGACGCAAGGAAGGGCAGGCGGGCGCCAGCGCGCCAGACGGCGCAGTTTCCCCTTTGGTGCAAAGGGAGCAAGGACGTACGCGGGTTCCCAAAGCAACCCCAAAGGTTTCCAATCTGGTGCAACAAGACCACGACCACGAGCCCCGCAGGGCGGATGTCATCGCCGAGCCCAGCTCTACATCATCGACAGTTACTTTGCACGCGAAGACCGCCTTTGGGCACAGCGAGCATGTACTCCTGTCCCCCTTCAAAATTGGCCGTTGTGGGATCCCTTCCCACCATTGCGATAAGGGAAGAGGACCCGTGCCACTGCTATATATAGATGGTAGGCAGCACCGTAGAGGGCGGGGGGGGGGGGAGACCAGCCGATTCACTCATCCACCACAAAGCCAACGGAGGGCCGAGAACACCTGAGGAGCGACCTCACGAGGCTCCAAAACACTGTACTAGTTCATCTACCACACCTCCTTGAGGGGCAATCCACCAAAGCAGGAGTAGGGTATTACGCTTCGCAGCGGCCCGAACCTGGGTAAACTGTCGTGTTCATCTTCTTCCTCGTCATCATGCGAGTTCATTGTTGTGTCCATCGAGTAGTGAGCTAGGTAGGGCGAAGCTGCAGGGGATCTTCGCACACGCCCCTGTGTTCAGATCTCAAGGGTTTTGCGCCAGGTAGGGGGCCTGTCGGGGTCACCTCCAAGCTCCGCCCTTCCCGCGCTCCACTGCTCTGATGGCCGGCAATCAGCAAGCTTTCCCCGGCCGCAGCGGATCAGCTTCCGCCAACCCCTCCGCTGCTGCTGGAGGCCCACGCCATGGCAGCGTCGACCTGGGCAGTCAGTACCAGGCCACCAGCATCGCCTCCACAGTCACCGCCTCTCACACCGCCCAAGCGCACGGCGGGCGGGCGGCGCCCTCGGCACCAGCAACGCGCCACACCTACGTGGGGGACCTCGACGCTCATGATGCGTTACTGCTGGCAAGCGAGATGCTCCTCCACCGTCCAACGCACGGGGGCTTCGACGCATGGGCCGACCACATTGCGGAGCTGGTCACCGTCGCGCAGAGGGCGTTGGCCCTCCACTCTTCTTCAAGACCACAGGCGCCAGGCGCTGGGGGCTCATCTGCCGCGCTCGTACCCCAGCCAGCTGGCGGTGTGACCCATCCGGCACCGGGCGGGCCCGAATGGGGCCCGCCACACGCTGTGCTCCTTCTCCTTCGAATCCCAGTGACCGGTTTCGGGGCACAGCCCGGCCAAAACGACCAAGCGCATGGAGGAAGCGATGGGGCGCCCGGCACGAACACCAACACGCGCCCCCACGACCCGATGGACCTTCAACAGCCTAGGTTGACCAGGCGGGAATGCGTCATCCGGGGCAGTGAGCAAGCGGCGCTGGCATCCGGGCAAACAGGCAACAACGGCGAAGGCGCATCAGGACGCCAAGGAAGCAATCCACGCCAGGAGGCGCGCGGCCCACCCAACGGCGGTGGCAGAGGTAAGCAACTCTGTTCTGAAGCCCATCGCAGGAGGGTCTGCGAACGACGCGCGCGGGGCGGCTTCCCGCCGCCGCCAGGAGGGGCCGTTCCCGGCACTTCGCCGGACGGCTCGGGAGGAGGACCGAGCTCTTACGTGGAGCCCTATGTACCGTGCTATGTCGTGCCACCTGACGGTGGAATGGGTCAGGCGCCCGCCGTGGGCGCCGGCACACCCCAAGAGTAAGGAGCGTCCTGGGCGTCTTCCCTGAGCCGGGCCTGGGGGCTTCCGTCAACGGAGCGCCGAGCCTAGACGGCACGAGTGGGAGGGCGCCCCCAGGCCCGCGGGGCGCGGCGCAAGCCTGTGCTTCCGCGGGAAAGCAGCGTTGGACCAGGCCCCAAGGCCTCAGGAGCGATGGCCTGGGGGGAGCAACGGGACACAAAACAACGCGGGCCACCAACGGCAACTACAGCACCGGCACGGCCTCGGGAGGCTGGGCCCCGTGAGGCCCTCAAGACGTTGTCCGGCCGACGCACGGACGCCTCACGGGGCGACTTCATCGACAAAACACCCTTATGGCTGCGTCGATGCATCGTGCTCATGTTTGGGCCTCGGGAGCGCAATCCTGCGGTCGCGCGGGGAACGATGCATTCGGGTTAGGGTCATAAGGGCACGCAACCAGGCATAAATGCACGGGATGGTTCTGACGGGGTTGGGAGCCACCAGGCTGTGCGCCTGGGGGCTTGCCCAGCTATCTACGGCTGTGACACTCTCACTTAATAATGAGCGGGCTGTATATGCCCGGAGCCACCCGAGGACATGGAGGGGTTCCTCCCACGCAATGTGGCAGCCACAGCTCCACGCTGTCGGAGAAGACAACATTGCCCTCCAATGGCTATGCCCATGCAACGTGGATGCCCTACGCTCAGCGCTGGGGGAAGATGAAGACTAGCCTAGGGGACGGACGCGGCATTTGCTTGCTTCTTCTTTGGTGTTCAAGTTGCCATTTTTTGGAATGAAATCAGAGGACTTCGAAACTCTATGTTTAAAAGAAAAAAGGGCGGGAACTTTTCTCTCTGTGTTCTCTCATTTTACCAAACTTGGATTCTTTCTTTCTGGATGGTGTTTCGCAAGGGGCCAAATGCCCCGCTCCGCCTCGAGGCACCTCGGGGCTGGATAACGAGGCCGTGCCGCCTCAGGAGCACGCATCTTTTGGCTGTCTACCCCCGCTCGGGGGCTCCGACCTCAGCATGGAATCTAGGGAGGCCCCAGGGCTTCCCGGGGTAGTAGCCGGCAGGACGGAATGGGGGATCGCCCGAGCGTCAAAGGGGGCTCCTGAGCATCACGCCTCAGGAGCCTTACCGGTCATATAGCCACTCGTCCCCCTAGACGTCGTCCTTGGTGATCCGGTCGGCATTGAGGGTGACGGGGCCTGACCCCGTGGTTGCGTCCTGGTTATCCGGTCGTACATTACGGTGGTCGGGAAATGCGCGGCACTGGGACCTGACGACGTAGGGCGGCTTGAGCGTCAGAAGGGGGGCTCCTGAGCATCACGCCTCGGGAGCCTTACCGGTCATATAGCCACTCGTCCCCCTTGACGTCGTCCTTGGTGATTCGGTCGGCGTCGAGGGTGTCAGGGCCGGACCCCATGGTTGCGTGCTGGTGGTTCAGCCGTATATTACGGTGGTCTGGAAATGTGCGGGACTGGGTCATGTAGGCGTAGAGTGCCGAAAGGGCTCCCAAACGGTCCCACGAACAAGGAGGGAGCATCTCAGGAGGAGTTGCGAACGAGGCCGTCGCCACCCCATGAGCTAAGTGCACTGCGGAACCAAGCAAGAGCCTCCTGGCCTCATAATGACCCGAGGGCGGGATAAAAACTGCGTGCACTGTCGTAAGGATGCAAGTATAATGGACCACCACGCACGGTTGCCAAGGCCCCCGAGGCCAGAGGCACCGGGAAAAACGGCACGAGGGAGGGGACCAAGCCACGGCAAGCAGCAAGGCCACCGAACAGGCGAACGGTGGCGCAAGCAGCACCTCGTGAGGAGACACTTCGCGGGGGCCCTGACGGCCGTTGTCGCCGGGCCACGGCGGAACCAGCATCAAGTCCCGCGCAAGGAAGCTAAGCTTCGACGACGGCAAGCGAGCAACCAGAGATTCAAGGAAGAAAGACAAGAAGGCGAAGGTAACACGCAAAAGATTAACGTCCATCAGGGCAGAGTTCTTCTTCAAACATTACAGGAACCGGGGAGAGGAAACAGAGGACGCCTAGGAGGAGAAGCCGCCGTCGCCGCCCGCGCCGCCGGCCGGCTCGGCATCGGAGTCGTCCTCCTCACTGGAGGCGGGCACCTGGATGAACCGCTCCACCATGGCCTCCACGTGCGGGCGCATCTCGTCCCGAAGGGGGCGCTGGAGCCCGTCAAGCACCGGCTCCCCAATGCGCCGAAGGTCGAGCTGCGGGGCGAGGCGGCGCAGGTTAGAGAAGACGAGCGTCAAGGCAAGGTCCAGAAGGTCGCGCGCGTCGGACTCGCTGTCCGCGTTCACGCGGGAGACGCCGGTCTCCAGCGCCTCCACCACCTTCTAGAAGAATTCAAGGTAGCCCCCGTCGCCGCGCACATTCGGCAGCGCGGGGGCGTCCCCAACGAACCGGCTCACCGCACTGGCCGCGCGGCTGGCGATGCCCAGGAACTGCTTGGCGCGCTGGGATTCCTGCAGCCTAGCGTGCGCCGCCTCGTCCTGGGCAGCCTGCATGGCGTCGGCCGCCTCCTGGACCTGGGTCTGAAGGGACGCCAGCTCCGCCCTGGCCTCCGCTTCGCCCCGGAGGGCGGCTTGGAAGGCGGCCTCGGCGGTCGTCAGCCGGGCCCGCGGCATCTCCGCTTCCTCCTGAAGCTCGCCAAGCTTGCGTTTCTTGGCCGCAGGCGCCCTGGAGAAGGAGAGGATCATGCTCGGAACAGGGGACGAGGCAGCTAAGGAAGAGGGAGGCGGCGGAATACTCACTCGTCGACCAGGGCCCAGCGCCGGCGAACTTGCGCCGGCCCTGAGGGCCCCGCACCGCTGCCTCCTGAGGAGGACGAGGGAGCCGGCGGAGCTGCGCGCTTCCCCGCGCCCGCGCCGCTTCCCCCGGATGCCATGGGGGACGAGAAGATGGGAAGGAGAGAGGGCTTTCTTGACGGAGCTAAGGAAGCAGGAGGATGACTCAAGATTGCAATGCCCTCCCCTGTCGGGTGCGGGGCGGATTTATAGGCGTAACTGCAGTCGCGAGGCGTCGTGGGAGAGCAGGCATCGTGCGCCTCTCGGGCGCCGCGGGGTGGTTCAATCGGCGCATTACCGTCCGCGTCGCCTCACCTGCCCACTAAAGGGTCACATCCGCGTGGCCCGAGGGGTAGAGGCCCGAAGCAGCAGCCACATTCAAGGATGGCCAGCGCTACACACGGGCGTCGTGTCAATTTGACCAGGAGCGGTTCCTGACGCCCTCGGGGACCGGGGGCATCACCGCCCGGGCGCTCAACGCGTGAAAAGCCTGGCCCGCAGGCAATTGGGACCCGCAGCGCTTCGGGCCGTCCCCGAGGCTTCGCCCGGAAGCCAGCTCGAGCGCGCCTTGGGCCCGGGGGCTACTGTCGGCGTTCTGGGAACGGGGGTACCCAGACCTGCCGGCCTGCGGCACAGGGCATGGCCCACTTCGTCAATCAACCACACTCAAGCATGGCACCCCACTCAAGACAAGGCCCTCGCGAGGGCCCAAGCCTCACGAGGAGGAGCGGCGTCAAGACCGGCAAGGGATGGGCATCCCCAGGCCCCCTCCGGAGCGGCGGAGATCTCTATACAAGGCTTGGCCTCAGGCGTCAAAGATGACGCAAGGAAGGGCAGGCGGGCGCCAGCGCGCCAGACGGCGCAGTTTCCCCTTTGGTACAAAGGGAGCAAGGACGTACGGGGGTTCCCAAAGCACCCCCAAAGGTTTCCATTCTGGTGCAACAAGACCACGACCACGAGCCCCGCAGGGCGGATGTCATCGCCGAGCCCACCTCTGCATCATCGATAGTTACTTTGCAGGCGAAGACCGCCTTTGGGCAGAGCGAGCATGTACTCCTGTCCCCCTTCAAAATTGGCCGTTGTGGGATCCCTTCCCACCATTGCGATAAGGGAAGAGGACCCGTGCCACCGCTATATATAGAGGGTAGGCAGCACCGTATAGGGGGGAGACCAGCCGATTCACTCATCCACCACAAAGCCAACTGAGGGCCGAGAACACCTGAGGAGCGCCCTCACGAGGCTCCAAAACACTGTACTAGTTCATCTACCACACCTCCTTGAGCGGCAATCCACCAAAGCAGGAGTAGGGTATTACGCTTCGCAGCGGCCCGAACCTGGGTAAACTGTCGTGTTCATCTTCTTCCTCGTCATCGTGCGAGTTCATCGTTGTGTCCATCGAGTAGCGAGCTAGGTAGGGCGAAGCTGCAGGGGATCTTCGCACACGCCCCTGTGTTCGAATCTCAAGGGTTTCACGGAGCCCGAAATCCGACAGATGGCTTGCCGGGTCTTCCGGAGATGTGCGCTTCTCGGCCCCCGGCAAGCACCGGGGGCGTGGCTGGTGCATTTTAGGCCCCTCCTGGGCCGTTGTGCTGGTGTTGCCGGTGCTTGCTTAGCCTTCCCCAGGTTGTTGCTGCGGGATGCTGGTTCTTGAATGTTTGCTTGGAGATGCGGTAGCCTTCCCAATGGGTTTTGCTTGAGGAGGCCGGAGGCTGTCTGTCTGTGCACAAGTCAGGGGGAATGAACACCCCTATTTGTATACCCCAACAGAAGCCCCTGGGCCTGAGCCATACGTGTCGCTTGGCACTTTGGGTTAGGCTCCAAACAGTGCACGGACACACATCGGAGGGATTCTGTGCTTCCTCCCACGTCCACTTCGCGCAATTATCTCGGGTCGTGGGGTCGTGGAACGGTATCCGTTGGAGAATAAAATGAGATCAATAAAACGACAGTTTTCCGAAAGGATTGCGAAGAGCCAGCCCTCATGCGGGTCCCCTAAAATAAAAAGGACAACGCACAGGGGCGCTGCTCATTTGCCTCCTCAAGCCAAAGAAGTGCTCCCACCGCCACTCTTGGTTTACCGAGCGCCGCCAGATCATCCGCCACCCTCGAAGGCTTCAAGGATGGGGCAGAAAAAGGCTGCCAACAAGGGGAAGCAGGTGGCCGCATCCACGGACCTGGTGGCTGAGGAGAGGAAGAAGAAAGCGGAAGAGCTCGAGAGGCGGCGACAGGGAGATGTGGTTATCTCTTCGTCGAGCTTGGATGGCAACACCCTGATCAAGAGGTATGCCTATATGTGGGGGAGGGCGACGAAGGGGCACAGAGCACCCCAGGTTTTGCCGGACAGCCCCAAGGAGAAGAAGCCCTCAGATTCGTACCACTTCTTTTTTGCGTACTTTTACTGCGGCCTTGTTCCTCCCATCTCTGATTTCTTCTGCGCCATGATGGCGGCATATGGATTTCATCTTCTGGATTTTACACCCAATGCAATGTTGTGCATGGCGATTTTTGCCCATTTGTGCGAGAACTTTGTTGGAGTTGCCCCCAATGTAGACTTGTTCAAGCACTTCTTCCTTCCTCGGATTGAGGACAAATCCCACCGCTCGGGGAACATAAGCTGGATCCCCCGGGGCAAAAAGGATGATTCGGATTACCTTTCTGGACAGCTGCGCGGGAAGTGGGAAGAATGGAGGGGCGACTGTTGCTGGATCAAGGATGACAAGGCCCCCGCGTTCTGTTGGGCGCGGACTGAATGCGCAACGTGCGACAGTGACTGGGGGAAGCAAGGCCCAACTGACAACAAACTCCGCCTGGCGCTGAATAGGATCGTCCACCTCAAGGCTTCGGGCTGACCATTGAGCATGTGGGGGCAGACTTCCTCCGTCGCCGCATCGCACCTTTGCATAAGAGAGACAGGTTTGCTTGTGAGTTCAATGGTCCCGCCGATTGGATGCGCGTGTACCCGGGTCCCGCGAACAACTTGACAGCTTACGGCCACGGCTGGCTGTGTGATTTGTTGTTTGGCCGCCTCGGGACATATCATCTGCCGACGGGAGTCATCCCGTTGCACCGCAATTCCGCCCGGAACCAGATCCTCCAATGGATGCCAGATTGCGATGCTTCCAGTGTTAAGTTTGATTGGGAGCTGCCCGCCCTGGAGAGCGAGATGGAGTGGGTCTCCAGCTTGGATGACAGAGCCTCCAAACTGGAGGACAACTTGACCTTGCCAACCAGGGAGGCGGAGAGAGCCTACATCTCCGGACGAATCGCGGAAGACAAGACCATCAGGACCGCCACGGGAGTAGCCTCTAGAGGGGAAGAGGAGGAGGAGTCCAGGGATGATGGCTCTTCCGAGGAGGAGAGCGAAAATCTTGCTCCGGAGGAGTCTGCCGGGCTGTAGCTTGCCGGGGCCAGTGGATCCCAAGTCGCGGCAACAGGGAGGAGGGGCTCGAAGAAGGGCCCCAAGCTCCGGAGCCGGGTCGCCTCCTCCGTCTACAAGCCAACCGAGAGTCAACAGCCCCCGCGCCCGCGCGAGGTCCTCCGAAGGTGAAGAAGACGACTTGTAAGGGCAGCAGACGTGAAGTAGCACATCGCCAATCCTCCCGCCTTTCCCAGGCCATGGCGTCCCCCGCCAAGCGACGGAACATTCATGGGGTGGACCCCAGCCCCCCGTCAAGCCCAACTTCTTGGCCATGCTCGCCCTTGCCTGTAGTCCTGGCCTCTCCGTCAAGCCCTGTCCCTCCAACTCTGAAGAGGAGCCGGGCAACTCCACCGCCCGCATCATACGAGCTGGGCTCAATGCTCCTTGGCTCTGAGTGAGGCTAGTTGATCTCAGCTTCCATTAGAAAGCCTTTGATCTTTAATCTTCCTGACTGATCTTGCATGGTTGATCTTGACAGGGACGAAGATGAGGAGACTCTTGCGCACAGGGTCAAGAGGGACAAATCCGCAGCGGGATCAGGCTTCACGGCAGGTAGAGGCTCTGCGGGAGACGTGGAAGAGAATCCCGTGTCTAGCCCCCAGCCCAGTCCTCTCCGTGAAACCTAAGTGCAGGCCTCGTCTACTGGCAGAGATGAGAAAGGACGCCTCCCTTCACATGACAGGAAAACAGGAGAGGAAGATCGGAGGGAGGCTCGCCAAGAGGAACCTCTCCTCCAAGATTCCCCATCAACCATTGCCCGTGAGGAGGATTCGCCGGCAAGGGCCTCTACCGAGGAACCTGCCCATGCAAAGGTCATTGCCGAAGGGATGGCGACAAACCGCACGCCGACAACTGATGTTGCCGGGGAAGGAGAGGTCCTTCCGCAGTAGTCTCCATCGGGTATCCCTCTTGCCGATGCCTTGTTTTCCCTGTATTTTTTCTTTACACGCCTTATTGATTCTTGATTTCCATACTTCTGTTTTGTTGCTCTAATCCACAGTTTTGCTTTTTGAACAGCCTGAACTACTGGAGGAGGTCGCTGGTACTGGGAAGGACGCTGCCGCGGAAGCGATGAAGATTGTTGCCGCGGAAGAACATGGCTCGGCTGCTGGGGATATTCAGGGGTCTTCAGAAAGAACGGAATAAAATCCCGGCAGCGTGCCCGACCTGAGCCCTGTGGTCGAAGAGAAGACTCCCCTTCAAACCATGAAGCCTCCCTTGTCCAGTTATCCCCTGGCATCGGCCCTGCAGTCCCCGCAGAGTCATCTGGCATTGGTCACTGCTCCGTTAAGCCACACAGCTCTCGGCTCGCCCTTCTCAATGGGTGCAGACCTTGACGAAGAGATTAACAAGATCCTGGCACCGCTATATCAGAAGATCGAAGGAACTCACAGCACTGCTGATGCCGCCAAGGACATGGCTCTCCTGGAATCTATAGCGGCAGGGCTTAAGGATGTGCAGAGCAGGTACAACTTCATGTGGCAGGCGGTCAAGGAGCAGCGTGACGCAACCGAGCTCATGGATCAGAAGCTGAGGAGCAAAGGGAGGGAGCTGCGGGACTGGTACAATCGGCAGGTCCATTCTCTCAAGAGGCAGCATGAGACGCTGTCCATGGCTAACAAGGATGTTGCTGCCTGGAAGGCCCGTCTGGCAGAGTGCGAGGTGCTTTTGGACGCCAGAGAGAAGGGCATCTCCCTCCGGGAAGGGAACCTCGAGGCTACCCTCCGCGCCAAGGATGAGGAGCTGGAGGACCGCGTTGGACAGCGTACCAGGGAGCTAGAAGATGGCCACAAGACCGCTCTCGATGCACTTTCCTTGGAGTCTGCTGCACAACTGAAGAAGGTAGTTGACGAGCTGGCTGCCGCTAAGGCCAAATTTGAAGCCCAACTGATCAAGCTGATAGAGGATCTTGCCGGGAGCGCCAAGGAGATCGAGGCCCTCAAAGAGGAAGCGCGAAAGGCAACGGCAACTCTGGAAGAGATGTAATCATAGCTTTCCTGCAAGGGCCAGGACCTTGATGCCGCTAACGGCACCATTTCCGACATGAATTCCAGGCTTGCATCCTTGGAGAGCGACCTCGAATTAGCTGGAGTTTGCGAGAAACTGCTGCTGACAGATGTGACCCGCGCGAAGACCCTTCAGAAGGACGCCGAAGAAAACCTGGAGAACTTGGTTGAGCAGCGTGACCTCTGGATCAAGAGGATGGTTGATATCGTCGAGTGCCTCACTGCATAGATTGCCAAGATGGACATGAAGAGCTGGGCCTACTCTGTCGGCAAACATGAAGCTCCAAGCGTCAAGCTGACACTCTTCTTCAACGGCCTGATCGAGGGGCTGAAGACATATCAGGAGGACAGGGCTGCCTCCTTCGCTAACAAATCCCGGAAGCTAGCACACGATGCCCTCTTCCTGGTCATGAGCAACCTCGCCTTCTTCCATCCGGAGCTCGATCTTTCCGATGGTTTCAAGAAGCTGCCTTCAGGTGCCGACACCTCGGCCGCCACAGAGAAGGCCGGTCCCCTCGCCGACAGGATCCTCAAAGTTTCAAGGATCCAGGGGAGCCACTGGAGTTAGCCTTATACCTTCCTTGTCGCCATGCCGCCCTGTACTTAAGATACAGTAGGTATCTCGTATTAGGGCGTGAACTTTCTTTATTTTAATGTTTGTTGAACTGATGCTTTTGTGCAATCGCATACTATGCACTTCGTTTCCCTTCCGGCGTTCGTATGACAGTCACCTTTACGCATTTCTAGTTACCCGCCAACGACGTGTTTCCGCGAATTGCTTTGAGGAACAGGTCCTTAGCTTTCTGCTGGCAAGAGCACGCTGCCGGCAAGGTTACCCTTGGCAGTGTTGACGCTGCCGCGCGTTTTGTTGAGCAGGCAGGGTTTAACATACGAAACCTTAGGTTCGGCGAAGGGACATACAAACGTATATCATAATGGGAGTTGATTATTTGTGTCAACTTAGCTTTTGTCATGGCTTTCCATTCCGCCCTGGCATCTTCCCTCTCCCGTGCTCCTTATGGTGTGCGCACAAGCGTGTGCTTGCCGCAATCCTGAAAGAGAAGGGACGTAGAGAAGAGCAAAACGGGCGTACTCGAAGACCCGTCAGTCATGAAAATGGTCCGCGGCTGGAGTCTGCCGGGATAATGCGATATTCATGATCAGTTCGGGACTGGAAAAAGAAGCAGGTATGGCCAGTTCTTCCCTCCTTTTCTTCGCGCCCAACGGTCCTGTGGCGACCCGTGATAGGCGTACGGGACCTTGTCGTGGTTCGCCTGCTGGGAGCGTCGACTAGCGGATGCACTCTAGCATTCGGTTCGGGATTTTTCCCCTGGCGGGACAAATGCAAGACCGAACCTCATGCGAGCTTCTCGACACTCACAACGTCGTCGCCGCGCAGAGCTAACCATAGGCGGGGAAGGAGGAGGGAGAAGGATATAGCAAGATACATCTTTCTCCCCTTGGCCTGCTGGATTACGCCACATTTCCCTAGGGTCGAGCGGACCCATTTCCTTCCGGCGTTCTCCGCTCCGGCCTCGGCCACGGGGGACACGACGGCGGCGCCGCCTGCGCCAGCGGTGTTGCCCATGGCGCCTTCTCCACTTGCAGCCGCCAGGATGCCCGCCGCGTTCGTGGCTGCGCACGAGGGAGCCTTGGAAGTGGAGGGATACGAGGCCGTGCTGGGATTCTTCTTGGGAGCCATGGCTGAAGAAGATGATGATGAAGATTGATTCGCCATTTATGAACTTGGGTTCGTGCAAATGATGCATGCCCCCTACCTGGCGTGGAAAGATGTCGGTGCACGGATGCTCATGATCACCTATGGGACCAGAGGCCCCTTTGTGGTTCGGCAAGGGGGGTAACGTTTCACGAAGAGCGGAGAGCATGATGGCGGCGCGATGATCAGGACACAGACATTTTACCCAGGTTCGGGCCGCTGCTAAGCGTAAAACCCTACTCCTGCTTTTTGTGGATTGATCGGAGGAACACGAGGAATGCGAGTACAAGTGTCCAAAGGTCCGAATCTTGAGCTAGGTAGCCTTGGGCCTCCCTTTATAGTGCAAGGGGTTACCACAATGGCAAAACAGTCATTATCTATCGATTAGATAGCTTAGCAGAGCTATCATACCTAACTCTGGCATTTAGGACAAAATACCTTGATTGCTAGCCTAGGTGGCGCTCGGGGTGCATCCCCGGCAAGCTTTTACCACCGCTTGGCCGGTCATTGCTTATGGTCTTGACACGCTGCAGGGCAGATGTCAACTGAGTACAACTTGCCTCCCGGTGTGTCGCCACGTGTTTAGCGAGAGCTGATTAGCCGCTTGAGGGCTCGACACCGCATCGACAAGTGACTGGCGTAGCGATGCGGTGGAGCGGTGGGTGGTTAGCTCACACCTGCCGGGGGATGGCTTGCCGGGTCTTCCGAAGATGTGCGCGCCTCGGCCCCCGGCAAGCACCGGGGGCATGGCTGGCGCATTTTGGGCCCCTCCTGGGCCGTTGTGCTAGTGTTGCCGGCGCTTGCTTAGCCTTCCACAGGTTGTTCCTGCCAGATGCTGGTTCTTGAATGTTTGCTTGGAGATGCGGTAGCCTTCCCAATGGGTTTTGCTCGAGGAGGCCGGAGGCTGTCTGTCCGTGCACAAGTCAGGGGGAATGAACACCCCTGTTTGTATACCCCGACAACTTCCTTGGCTAAGATTGTGGCTAAGGATGAACCGGTTAACTTGGAAAAAGGGAAAGCAAAACTGGAGATTCTAGAGTTGCCACACTTGGCATTGAAGATTTACACCAGCAATACTTGACCCGATTGTCTGAGAGCCGGGAAATTGAAATAAGCATGATAAATGCTATGAAGGAGAAGTATGAGGTAAACTTCTTGTTTTACCACTATCTTTTCTACTGTCATTACCCTCCGAGGACCAGTTTATTGAGGTAAGCTAGGTCATCAAATAACATGATTTGTAGTTGTAGCCCCCAAGGGCCAGCTCATCTTCTTGAGATGAGTCGGATCTTGTTAATACTTTTTGAAGAATTCGACCTATAGCCCCCAAGGGCCGGCTCATCTTCTTGAGATGAGTCAGGACTTTTTTTATACTTTGAAGAATTCGACCTGTAGCCCCCAAGGGCTGGCTAATCTTCTTGAGATGAGTCGGTGTCGGGGCACGGATGCACAAGATCACCTATGGGACCAGAGGCCCCTTTGTGGTTTGGCAAGGGGGGGGGGGTCACGTTGCACAAAGAGCGGAGATCATGAAGCAACACGACGATCGGGATCAGGACACTGGCATCTTTACCCAGGTTCGGGCCGCTATGAAGTGTAAAATTCTACTCCATCTTTTGGTGGATTGATTAGAGGAACACGAAGAACATGCAGTGCTCAATCACGGCAAGGGTTGCTTTCGGGGAGAGCTACTACGTGAGTACAAGTGTCCAAAGGTCCGAATCTTGAGCTAGGTTGCCTTGGGCCTCCTTTTATAGTGCAAGGGGCAACCACAGTGGCAAAATAGTCTTTATCTGGTGATTAGATAGCTAACAGAGCAATCATACCTAACTCTGGCATTTAGGACAAAATACCATGATTGCTAGACTAGGTGGCGCTCGGGGATGCATTCCCGACAAGCTCTTGCCACCGCTCGGCTGGTCGTTGCTTAGTGTATTGACACGCTACTGGACGGGTGTCAACTGGGTATAATCTGTCTTCCGGTGCATCGCCACGTGCTTAGCAAGAGCCACTTAGCTGCTTGAGGACTCGACACCGCATCGACAAGTGACCGGCGTCATCTTGCGGTGGAGCGGTGGCTAGTCAGCTCGCGCCTGCCGGGGGATTGCTTGCCGGGTCTTCCTGAGATGTGCGCACCTCAGTCCCCGACAGGCTCCGGGGACGTGGCTGGCACGCTTTGGGCCCCTCCTGGGCCATTATGCTGGTATTGCCGGCGTTTGCTTGGCCTTCTGTAGGTCATTTTTGTCAGCGTTCTGGGAACGAGGGTACCCAGAACTGCCTGCCTACGGCCCAGGGCATGGCCCACCTCGTCAGCCAGGCGCGGCCAGGCGAGGTCGCACCCAAGACAAGGCCCTCGCGAGGGCCCTGAGCTAGCGAGGAAGAACAACACCAAGATCGGCGAAGGATCGGCCTCCTGAGGCCCCCTCCGGAGCAGCGGAGATCTCTATGCAGGACCCGGCCTCCGGAGTCAAGGATGATACAAGGAAGGACAGGCGGGCGCCAGCACGCCAGGCGGTGCAGTTCCCCCTTTGGTGCAAAGGGAGCAAGGACGTACGCGGGTTCCCAAAGCGCCCCCCAAAGGTTTCCATTCCGGTGCAACAAGACCACGACCACGAGCCCAGCAGGACAAATGTCATCGCCGAGCCCACCTCTGCATCATCGACAGCTACTTTGCAGGCGAAGACCACCTTTGGACAGGGCAAGGATGTACTCCTGTCCCCCTTCGAATTTGGCCGTTGTGGGATCCCTTCCCGCCATTGCGATAAGGGAAGAGGACCCAGACCGCTGATATATATAGAGGGTAGGCTGCACCGTAGAACAGAAGGAGGAAGCGAGAGATAAGACAACACCCAACAGGGCAGAGAGCCAAGAACACCACTCGAGCGCCCATGCGAGGCTCCTCACCACTGTACTAGTTCATCCACCACACCTCCTCGAGAGGCAATCCACCAAAGCAGGAGTAGGGTAATACGCTTCGCAGCGGCCCGAACCTGGGTAAATTATCGTGTGCATCTTCTTCCTCGTCATCATGCGAGTTCGTCGTAGTAATCATCGAGTAGCGAGCTAGGTAGGGCGAGGCTGCAGGGGATCTTCGCACACGCCCCTGTGTTCGAACTTCTTGGGGTTTTGCGGAGCCCGAAATCCGACATTTGGCATGCCAGGTAGGGAGCGTGTCGAAGCTTCCCCACTCGTGGCGATAAACGAGCCCCGGCTCGACGATCCCATGGTGGACGAAATCCCCGATGCCGGCCGGCCCTCGGCGCGCGATAGCGCCATGGCGCGCGGGGCCGGCCCCGTGGTCGTGTGCATCCTTGGCGGATCACAGGCGCCCACCTCTGGTGGCCAGGTCAAGCAGTTCTTCCACCGCACAGGAGCGATTCGGCCACGGTCCGAGCCCACACCGCCTCGCACGTGGCCGGAGACCGACATCACCTTGGGCCCCGACGACCACCCCAAGACAACGACGGCCGCCGGAACGCTCCCCATGTTGTGCACGCCGACCATAAGGGGCGTGGCCGTCTCCAGGACCCTCCTAGACGGCGGCGCCGGCCTCAACGTCATCTCCGTGGAGGCCTTCGACGCGCTGCAGCTACCCCGTGACCAACTCGCGCCTTCAAGGCCCCTTTCTGGGGTGGTCGGGGGATTCGTTGTCCCCATGGGGCGGGTACGCCTCCCCGTCACCTTCGGCACCTGCTCCAACTTCCGCACCGAGCAGATCGATTTTGACGTTGCCCACATCCATCTCCCGTACAACGCAATACTTAGCTACCCCGCCCTCGCCCAGTACATGGCGGCAACGCACCCGGGCTACAACGTCGTCATGATGCCCGGGAGTAGCGGCATCCTCACCGTCATGGGGGATGTCAGGGACGCGTCCCACGCACTCAAGCTCGCCTACAAAGCGGTGGCCGCGGCGCGTCTTGGTGTCGGGGACACCGCGCAAGCCACGGAGGGCTCCGGGGGTGACCTCGACGTTGCGCCGGTAACGAAGAGGCAGCTATTCTCTCAGAGCCGGGCAGAGACGAAGCAGGTGCCAGTGGACAAAGGAAACCCTGGCCCTACCTTCACCATCGGCGCCGACTTGCCCCAGGAGCAAGAGGAGGCGTTGGTGGCCTTCCTCCGGGCAAACAAGGACGCATTCGCGTGGAGTGCCTCCGACCTGGTGGGGCTCCCGAGGGACGTGATCAAGCACCACCTCATGGTGTGCCCAAATGCACGTACGGTGAAGCAAAAGGCAAGGAGGCAAGCTCAGGAGAAGCAGGCGTTCATCGCCCAGGAGGTCGGCAAGCTAAAAGAGGCTGGGGTCATCCGGGAGGTGCATTACCCGGAGTGGCTAGCCAACCCGGTGGTCGTCCCGAAGAAGTGCGGGAAGGAGCGGATGTGCGTCGACTTCACGAGCCTCAACAAAGCCTGCCCCCAAGACCCGTTCCCGCTATCGCGCATCGATCAGATCGTGGACTCCAATGCGGAGTGCGACCTCCTATGCTTCCTGGATGCTTTCTCGGGCTACCATCAGATCAAAATGGTGGAGGACATCGAGAAGACGGCCTTCCTCACCTCGTGCGGGGTGTTCTGCTACACATGCATGCCCTTCGGGCTGCGAAACACCGGGGCAACCTTCCAGCGGCTGATGCACATCGCCCTGGGGCCGTAGCTCGAGAGGAATGCAGAAGCTTACGTCGACGACATCGTGGTCAAGTCTAGGGCGGCCATGACCCTGATCAAGGACTTGGAGAAGACGTTCGCCAGCCTGAGGGAGGTGAACCTGAAGGTCAACCCCGAGAAGTTCATCTTCGGGGTCCCATCGGGCAAGCTGCTCGGTTTCTTGGTGTCGCACTGGGGAATCGAGGCGAACCTGGAGAAGATCAAGGCCATAAACAATACGAGCGTGCCCCAAACCCTCAAGGAAATGCGGAAACTGGCAGGTTGCGTGACCTCCTTGGGACGCTTCATCTCCAAGCTCGGCGAGCGGGCCTTACCTTTCTTCAAGATCATGAAAAGGAAGGGCCCTTTCGAATGGACTCCGGAGGAAGACGCGGCCTTCGAGGAACTCAAGCAGTACCTCACGAGCCCGCCAGTGATGGTGGCACCACGTCCTCGGGAGCCCCTGCTGCTATACCTGGCTGCCACCCCCCACTCCGCCTACGCTGCGTTGGTGGCGATCAGGGAGGAGCATGCCGACACACGCGGCACATCCACGGGCACCGGCGGGCCCCCCGACATGGAGCAAGGGGGCTCGTAGGATGCCAAGGAGCCCACTCCTCCCCAAGACGGAGCCCCTGAGGCCCCAGCCGCTCCGACGGCCCCTGAGGCGCTCAATCCTCATGAGGCCCCAGCCATTCCGACGGCCCCTGAGGCGCTCATCTCTCATGAGGCCCCGGCCGCCCCGGCGGCCCACGAGGCGCTCAAGCCTTCTGAGCCACCCACGGGGCAGGGCACCACAGGGGGCTTCACCCTCGTCGAACACCCAGTGTACTACGTCAGCACGGTACTGCGGGACGCGTGCTCACGCTACCCCATGCAACAGAAGCTCCTCCTAGCACTCCTTGTCGCTTCGAGGAAACTGCGCCACTACTTCCAGGGGCATCCCATCAAGGTCGTCTCTGCGTACCCCTTGGAGAAGGTCCTACGCAACCCCAACGCGGCAGGAAGAGTCGCCGAATGGAACATCGAACTGCAGGCCTTCAACATAGAGTTCAGCACGACCAGGGTCATCAAGGGAGCGGCCCTAGCAGACTTCGTGGCGGAGTGGACAGACGCCCCCTACCGGGGGCTGGACGGTAGCCAGTCCCTCACCCCTGGCAATGAGGCACCTGAGGGTTGGATCATGCATTTCAACGGAGCTTTCACGCGCATGGGAGCAGGGGCTGGGGTCGTGTTAATCTCCCCGACGGGGGACAAGCTCCACTACACTGTGCAGGTCTATTTCCAGCATGGGGAAAAGGTCTCCAACAACATCGCGGAGTATGAGGGCCTCATCACCGGCCTCAAGGCTGCGGCAGCCTTGGGGATCCAGCGCCTCACTATCAAGGGCGACTCCCAACTCCTCGTCAACTTCTCCAACAAATAGTATACACCCAAGGACGAGCACATGGGAGCGTACATGGAAGAGGTACGCAAGATTGAAAAATGTTTTCAGGGCTTGGAATTGCAGCACATCCCGCGCGGCGCGAACAAGGAGGCTAATGACATCACCAAGAGGGCGTCGCGCCACGAGCCCCAGGAGCCGGGCGTCTTCGAGGAGCGACTCTTCAAGCCTTCCGCAGTGCCCTCAACCGAAGCTCTGGCGCCACAGAGTGAGGAGCTCCCCTCAGCACCGCCCTTGGGGGCTCCGGACTGTGGCCCGGCCTCAGTAGGCCGACTGCTCCTGGCATTGGAGCCTCAGGTCGACGACTGGATGCAGGAGTTCAGGGCGTACCTACTTCACGGCACGTTGCCGAAAAAGGAGGAAGACGCGGAGCGCGTAGCACGGCAGGCCACGGCTTACTGCTTGCAGGACGGCGACCTGTACCGCAGGTGCCCGAATGACGTCGCACTACGTCGCACTACCGCAGGAACATGGGCGCGAGCTCCTGGCCGACATTCACGGAGGAGACTACGGGCACCACTCCTCGTCGCGCACCTTTGCAGGAAAGGCATTCCGATCAGGCTTCTACTGGCCCTCGGCGCTTAACGACGCCATCGAGCTGGTTTGGTCTTGCGAGGCCTGCCAGTTCCACGCCAAGAAGATTCACCAGCCCGCGCAGGGCCTCCAGACCATCCCGCTCTCCTGGCCCTTTGCGGTGTGGGGGCTGGACAAACTGGGGCCCTTCCCTCGGGCAGCGGACGGGTACCGCTACCTCTACGTCGCCATCGACAAGTTCACCAAATGGGCAGAGGTGGAGCCTGTGCGCACCATCCCAGCTGGATCAGCCGTCAAGTTCATCAAGGGCCTCGTAAGCCGATTCGGTGTCCCCAACCGCATCATCACCGACAACGGTTCGCAGTTCACAAGTAACCTCTTCAGGACCTATTGTCCTAACCTTGGAACGCAGATATGCTACGCCTCGGTAGACCACCCACGGAGCAACAGCTAGGCGGAGCGCGCCAATGCGGAGGTCCTGCAGGGCCTCAAGGCAAGGAGCTTCAAGAAGAAACTTGAAGCTTGTGGCAGGGGTTGGGTCGATGAGCTTAAGTCCGTGCTGTGGTCCATCCGCACCACCGTGACTAAGCCCACCGGCGAGACCCCGTTCTTCCTCGTCTAGGGAGCCGAAGCCGTCCTTCCACATGAGGTCAATCACCGGTCCCCGCGAGTCTTGGCATTCGACGTGGAGCGTCAGGATGCCACGCGAGGAACAGACCTCGTGTTCGGGGAGGAGGCACGCCGACGAGCCTCGCTCCGAGCTGCGAGGTACCAGCAGGCGCTGCGGCGCTACCATTGCCGTAACATCCGCTCCAGGACCCTTGAAGTCGGAGACCTCGTCCTGAGGCGGGTCCACTCCAAGGAGGGCTTGCACACGCTCTCGCCCATGTAGGAGGGCCCGTTCAAGGTCGCTCACATCTCCAGGCCTGGCGCCGTGCGCCTGGAGACTCAGGACGGGGTCCCCATCCAGAATGCCTGGAACATCCAGCACCTCCAGAAGTTCTACCGGTGACACTCTCACGTAATAATGAGTGGGCTGTATACGCCCGGAGCCCCCCGAGGACGCGGAGGGGTTCCTTCCCATGCAATGTGGAAGCCCCATGCTTCGCGCTGGTGGACAACTCAACACTGCCCTCCAATGGCTATGCCCATGCAACGTGGATGCCCTACGCTCCGCGCTGGGGGAAGACGAAGATGAAGACTAGTCTAGGTGCCAGACGCGGCTGTTATTTGCTCTTCTGATGTTTGAATTTGCCAACTTTTCTGGAACAAAGCTCGGGGTTTTCTTCAACCATATTTAAAAAAGGGGGGGTCAGGGATTTATTTTCGTCGCCATTTCCTATCTGGGGTTCTCTCTCTTCGAGTCGAGCACTTGCCTGCTTCCCTCCCCCTCGCACACCGCGAGCGGGGGCTGGGGGCACGGTGCTCGCACCTCGCCAAGGCCTGGGCGCCCGGATCCTCGCGTGGCGCTCCCGGGTGAGTCAGCAGGCGTGTGTCGCTTCATACTCGCTCGGGGGCTCCACCCACGGCCGGACGCACCATCTAGGAGCCTAGGGAGGCCCGCGCCTCCCGGGGCAGGAAACAAATTTTTTTTGGGGAGCCGCTTGAGCGTCAAGGGGGGCTCCTGAGCAACGCGCCTCAGGAGCCTTACCAGTCATATAGCCACTCGCCCCTTGATGTCGTCCTGGCGATCTGGTCAGCATCAAGGGTGTCAAGGCCTCACCTCGTAGTTGCGTCTTGGTGATCCGGTCGTACATTACGGTGGTCGAGGAATGTGCGGGACTGGGACCTGCCGACGTAGAGCTACTTGAGCGTCAAAGGGGGCTCCTGAGCAGCGCACCTCAGGAGCCTTACCGGTCATATAGCCACTCGCCCCTTGATGTCGTCCTGGTGATCCGGTCGGCATCAAGGGTGTCGAGGCCTCACCTCGTAGTTGCGTCCTGGTGATCCGTTCGTACATTACGGTGGTCGAGGAATGTGCGGGACTGGGACCTGCAGACACAGAGTGCCGAAAGGGCTCCCAACCTGCCTCACTCATAAGAAGAAGAAGTCCCCAGGACATCTGGACTCCCCAAGCGCCATAGCCGAACCTCCTCGACGAAAAGCCTACCGCGAGCATGTCAAGCTAAGTACCCTGGCCGCGATCAGTAGAATGTTTCAATTAACAATGACACAAGAACCACGACACACGATAAGGGTACTAACAAGGGCGTAAGCGCCGAAGCTCATTACACGCCCATAGGGCCCCCTTGGTTCTTTGATTACAGGAAAGGAAGGAGAGGAGGAGAAAGAAAGTGAGGAAGCCCCCTCGGGGGCTGCAGCTCCGGGAGCCCTGGCGTCGGCGCACCAGCACTCAGTCGGAGTCCTCCTCTTCCTTCACGGGCTCATGGAGGCGCGCCGGCGTGGCCGCTTCGGGAGCAGAGGAGCGACGCCGCGGCGGCTGGCTACCCCCCGAGGTCTGGGCGTGTCGGCGCGGTGGCGCGCCATAGCTGCTGTCGCTGCTATCGCTCGGGCTATCCTTGGAAGGGGTGTCGCTGCCGCTGGAGCCGCGGTGCCCGTCGTGAAGGGCAATCTCATCTCCAAGATCGCCGCGGCCATAGTCTTCCGGGCAGCACCCCAGGCGCTCGCCCTCTCCTCCGAAGATCTTGACGAAGAGTGTCACCACCCCCTCGTACTTGAAGTGAAGTGTGCGCCTCCCCTTCAAACCACGGGCGCGGGCAAACGTCTGCCACCCGCGGTTCAGGTACACGTAACCCCCGGGGGTGACCTCAACGTCCACCCACGAAGCCGCGCTGCAACAGCCGTCGGCCTGCAGCCATAGGCCAGCTGGCCCCCCGGCCGGCAGCCCCTCCGTGAAGAAGCACGGGAGTTGAAACCAAGCGGCCTCCGGACTCTCCGCCCAGACCACAAACTCATGGGTCGTGTCGGCTGAATGGAGCTGCGGGCGCGGCGGCCGGGTGGCCACCGTCAACCTCCCACCGCGGGCACCACCACCACGACCACTACGGCTGCCCACGCTGGACGGAGCCCCCCCGTGGCTGCCGATGTAAACCCCGGGCCACGTGGATGCACGCCCTCGCCCACGGGGAACCACCACCGGTGTCGTGGCATACTTCCGGGGACGACCGTGGCCCCTCCTGGGCGGCGGTGAGGCAGGGCTCTCCTCGGAGGCCTTCCCTTTCTCGGCGGTAGAGAACTTCCTCATGGATGCCATGGCTGGGAGAGCGGCGGCTTGAAGATTGGAAGGCAAAGCGGATGAAGATGTGTGAGGGCTTTCTCGCCCTCGCCCGCTTTTATACAACCAAGGGCCAACCAGCACCCCCTCGCATCCTGGGCGGCGAGTGGCCCTGCCCCGCGTCGCTTCGTCAGCCTCTGAAGGTTCACGTCCGTGTGGCCCGAGGGGAGAAGGCCGAGGGAGCAGCCGCATTCAAAGAAAGGTAATGATGACCGATGCGGCGCACAGGCGTCAACTCAGTTTGACCGGGGGTCCTCAACATCCTCGGGAGTGGAGGCGTCGCCCCTGGGCGCGCGGCATGTGTCGGGCCTGGCCCGCAGGCGTTTGGGGCCCGCGGCGCTTCGATCCGTCCTCAAGGGATTCGCCCGGAAGCCATCTCGAGGGCGCCTTGGGCCCGGGGGCTACTGTCGGCGTTCTGGGAACGGGGGTACCCAGACCTGCCTGCCTGCGGCCCAGGGCATGGCCCACCTTGTCAGCCAGGCGTGGCCTGGCGAGACCGCACCCATGACAAGGCCCTCGCGAGGGCCCTGAGCTCGCGAGGAAGAACAACACCAAGACCGGCGAACGATCGGCCTCCTCAGGCCCCCTCCAGAGCGGCGGAGATCTCTATGCAGGACCCGGCCTCGGGAGTCAAGGATGATGCAAGGAAGGACAGGCGGGCGCCAGCGCACCAGGCAGTGCACTCTCCCCTTTGGTGCAAAGGGAGCAAGGACGTACGCGGGTTCCCAAAGCGCCCCCCAAAGGTTTCCATTCCGGTGCAACAAGACCACGACCACGAGCCCAGCAGGACGGATGTCATCGCCGAGCCCACCTCTGCATCATCGACGGCTACTTTGCAGGCGAAGACCACCTTTGGAAAGGGCGGGGATGTACTCCTATCCCCCTTCGAATTTGGCAGTTGTGGGATCCCTTCCCGCCATTGCGATAAGGGAAGAGGACACGGGCCGCTGATATATATAGAGGGTAGGCTGCACCGTAGAACAGAAGGAGGAAGCGAGAGAGAAGACAACACCCAACAGGGCAGAGAGCGAAGAACACCACTCGAGCGCCCACGCGAGGCTCCTCACCACTGTACTAGTTCATCCACCACACCTCCTCGAGAGGCAATCCACCAAAGCAGGAGTAGGGTATTACGCTTCTCAGCGGCCCGAACCTAGGTAAATCATCGTGTGCATCTTCTTCCTCGTCATCGTGCGAGTTCGTCGTAGTAATCATCGAGTAGCAAGCTAGGTAGGGCGAGGCTGTAGGGGATCTTCGCACATGCCCCTGTGTTCGAACTTCTTGGAGTTTTGCGGAGCCCGAAATCCGACAGTTTTTGTTGACGGGTTTTGCTACTACTGCCTTTGCATATGTCAGGGGCACTGGATACCCCTGTCCTAGTGCACCGACAGGAGCCCCCGGGTCTGGCCCACACGCGCTTGCCTAGTGCCGTTGGGTCAGGCCCAAAATTTATGCATAGGCGCGTAATGTGAGGGAGTAACCGCCAATTTACTAGTCAGCACTGTCCCACTACCTCGGGCCGTTTCCGCCATGTGCACCGCATGCATAGCGGGGAGCTCGTGGCGGGCGCTCGTGACTTAAAGGCCTGGTCATGGTAGAAACTACAGTTTCATGGATTGGAGGAGACGGGCGGCCGCTCTGGAGCGGAGGAGAGCCAGCCCCCATGCCCTCCCCTATAAATTAGGGGGTGACGGTGGTGACGCTCATCCATCTCCATCTCCTCCTTATTCCAAAGACTACGCTCGTCCTTCTCTTCTGTTTCGTCTTCAAGTCGCCCCTTCCTTCCTGATGGTCAGGGGGAAGGGCCAGGCAAGCGTGCTTGCCATCGCAAGGTCTTCTCCTTGCGTCCATGCTCGGCTCCCGCTCCGGATCGACGGCCTTGGGCTGAGGGCTGACCGGAGGAGCCTCGGATGGGGGAGCGGGCGGCACGGTGGTCGTGCTGGGGACAGCTGCGGTGGCACGTCTGCCGCTGCGTCGCCCGCTGCTTCGGTTTTGATGGAGCGTCGTACGGTCGACCCCGCGCTGGAGTCTATAATGGAAGCGCAGCGCCATGGTCGGCTGTGGTCCCCACATTCCTTCTTCAGGGTGATGGAGAAAAATCGTTCGTACGGCCGCCGATCGCGCGCGTGTCGTCGCAGCCGTGGTGCGTCATCCATCTTGGCCGAGTTCTCTACCCATGGCACTATGGATAGCGCGCATGGGTGGGAGTCATTCGCTTGCGTGTACTTCTTAAGGGCGGGGGGAATTCCCCGCCTTTGGCCATTAGGGGTGACCATGCTCTCTGTGGGGTTCCTCGGCTGCTGCGTTAGGAGCTTGTACGATGGCGGAGGCATTCCCTCGAGCGGTGACAGTGAGGAAGATGATGATGGCTGGCGACCCACGACGCTTCAGGAGCGAGGGTGACGGCTCCGACGCGTCGCGCTCGCCGGCAGCACCATCATCACCAGCTGGGCCCTGGCAGCACCACCATCTGCACCTACCCTCTGCCTTCTTCCCCCTTGTCGTCCTTGTCCGCTTCGTCGGCTTCATCCGCCCTGCCTGGGGGACGTGGGCCTCCCGCTCTTCGGACGCGTCCCTCTGGTCCTGGCGCGGAAGTGCCGAATCCCAGCCAGGCGCTCCTTTTGCCCTCTATTTCTTCTTCACCTGACTCCTAGGAGGAGAGGGACAAGAAAGGCATTACGGGGCACTTATCTTTTTATAAGTCAAAAGATGTGGGTGTTTGCCAAGTTTTAGCTAATCATAATGTAATTCTTATCGAATTTGTATCAACAAATGAATGAATGTTATTCTCTTCCCTGAGTACCATCCTTTTCTTTCTTCGTTTCTACTGTGTTAATGTGTTTGTCCTTGCCGCACGGAACCGCTTGCCGGGCCACTATTAACCACGAGCGCCAAAAGGGGAGCGAGCCCCGGGCAGCAGTCTGGTGTTGCTCCCCGGCAAGGCTCCTTGTCGGTATCGGCCCGGCCCCCCAGAGTTGATAAGTATCAGGAGCTGGGGAGCGGCTCGTCCCGACTAGGGTTTTCACCACGTGGGGGACTCCACGAAACACATTCGAAAAGAGAGCAAGGATTCCCTTTATGGGAGCAAACAATCATAAAACTTGGGATATGCGATTAGACTTATCTCTTTTTAGGCAGTATCCCTTTCTGGAGTACGCTGGGCCACCGCCCTTGTTCCTTTGGCCTCCTTCTACGTTTTCCTAGTGGCAAAACATGTAGGGCAAGAGACGTCTATCCCTTGAGGAGAGAGTGAGGCAACAAGGATTATAGGGTCAACAAGTACTCTAGCAAATCATAAAAATGCATAATGAACATGCAATGCAATGATATGATGTAATGCCTAGCTTTATTATTATTGCACAGGGTCTGCGTCTGGCTTTGTACAAAGGGTTACATGCAGCTTCGACAAAGCTTGTACAAAAGGTGGCTGCCGGGGACTGAGCCCGGCAGCCGCGCCTCACGGGTAGATCTTACGAAGATGCTCAATATTCCACGAGTTAAGCACCTTGGTGCCATCTTCGGTCTCCAGATGGACTGTGCTAGGTCTGGTGACTCGTGCTACCCGGTAATAGCCTTCCCATTTTGGCATCAACTTGTTGGTACCCTTGGCGGACTGAACGCGCCTAAGGACAAGGTCGCCTTCCTCAAGGCTCCGGGCATGGACCCTGCGGCTGTGATAGCGGCGCAGGGCTTGCTGGTAGCGTGCAGCATGCATAGCGGCCTGGAGAAGATCTTCCTCGAGGAGCATGGCATCGTCATGCCGTAGTTGCTTTTGATCTACTTCACCGTAGGCAAGTAATCGAGGTGACCCGTATATGAGTTCTATGGGGAGTACTGGTTCCGCCCCGTACACTAGTGAGAAGGTCGTCTGGCCGATAGCTCAATTCGGTGTCGTTCTGAGGGACCAAAGAACCGCCGGCAGCTCATCTATCCAGCGCTTGCCGCTCTTCTGCAACCTATCGAAAGTCCTTGTCTTGAGACCTCGCAGCAATTCAGCATTCATCCTCTCGACTTGCCCATTGCTTCTTGGATGGGCAACAGAGGCGAAGGAGACCTTGCTTCCAAGGCTTTGGATGTATTGCATGAAGGCGCGGCTCGTGAACTGGGTGCCATTGTCGGTGATCACCCTGTTGTGCACTCCAAAATGGCACACCAGTCCTTTCATGAACTTGATAGCTGACTACGCGGTCACCTTCCTCAATGGCTCTACCTCAGGCCACTTTGTGAACTTGTCAATTGCCACGAAAAAAACTCAAAGCCCCCGGTAGCGCGGGGGAAGGGGACCAAAATATCTAGCCCCCAGACCGAGAGGGGTCAGGACAAAGGGATCGTCTGGAGAGCTTGTGTTGGTTGATGGATGTTCTTGGAATGAAATTGGCAGGCTTCACACTTGGTGACCTACCCAGTTGCATCTTGGAGGGCAGTGGGCCAATAAAAACCCTGTCGGAAGGCATTCCCGGCAAGGGCTCTTGATCCGATGTGAGACCCACACACACCTCCGTGAACTTTGGCCAACAGCTTTAGTCCGTCCTCCCGGTAAATGCACTTCAATTTCACACCGTTGTATATTTTTCTGTACAGAATGTCGTCGACAAACTGGTACATACTTGACTGACGGGCTACTTTTTTGGCCTCTTCTTGCTCTTCGGGAAGTTATCCTGTTTGAAGGAAACAGACTATATGTTGTGCCCAAGTTGGAGCCCGGGGCTCGACAACTAGGACTAAAGGCATCTCCTCGTCCGTGGGAGTGCTTGTCTCGACCGCGAGAACCTAGGGTTCCGCAGGAGCGAGCTGCTCACCAGGCGAAACGAGACTGCCCCTGGCAGCTTCTCTACCAGCGGCTTCGGGAAGCTCTGCCGGGAAATGCTTCCCGGAGTTCAGCTTTCTTCTCTTCCTGGACATCGTTGATGGGGATACTGATGGTTGAGTGAGGCGAAGGATAAAGGTTCCTGGTTCCACCGGGAGCTTTTGCGCAGCGCACTTTGACAGATGATCAGCAATACTATTTTCCGCACGCGATACGTGCTCTGTTTGTAATCCGTCTAAGCGCTCCTCCAGTTTTCTCTCTTCTTCCACGTATGCATCCTTCAACGGGCTTTGATAATCTTTGTTGACTTGCTTCACCACGAGTTGAGAATCGCCTCGGATGAACAGTTTCTTGATTCCCAATTCCATCGCGATTCTAAGTCTGGCAAGGAGTCCCTCATATTCAGCGGTGTTGTTGGTGGCTTCCTCCCCGGGAAAGTGCATCTGAATCACGTACTTGAGGTTCTCTTCGGTGGGGGCAATGAGGAACACTCCTGCTCCGGCGCCCTGGAGTGAGAAAGCACCGTCAAAGTACATGATCCACTCTTTAGGTGCTTCCTTGCCGGGGAGAACTGTCTTTGGAACTTCTTCATCCGACATGCGCGTCCATTTAGCAATGAAATCCGCCAGCGCCCTGCTTTGAATTGTGGAAGTGCTCTCATACTTCAATCCGAAACTTGGCAGCTCAAGTGCCCACTCTACTATCCTACCGGTGGCTTCGGGGTTCCTCAATATGCGCTGCAGCGGAAAGCGAGTGACAATTGTGATCTCGTGGGCTTGGAAGTAGTGACGCAGCTTCCTCGAGGCCATGATGAGGCCGAAGATTAGCTTTTGCACTCTACAGTACCATGACCTAGCCCCCTGCAACAAGGAGCTGACAAAGTACACCGGCCGCTGCACCACTTTCCTCTTTACCACTTCGTTGGAACTGCCTTTGCTAGCATGCTGAGGTTCCCCTGGTTCTGCACTGGGTCCTGCCGCAGATGCTTCGGTTTTGTCGCCAGCAGCATCAGCCGTAGCGGCTGCACCTTCATCTGCTTCTCGCTGCGCCACCAGTGCTGGACTAACCACTTGATTCATTACCGCCAAGTATTGCAGCAACGGCTCTTGCGGTTTAGGGGCGACCAAGGTGGGAGCAGAAGAGAGGTAAGTTTTCAGATCCTGCGGCGCTACCTCTGCTTCTGGGGTCCACTTTACCGGGCCTGCCTTCTTCAAGATTTTGAAGAACGGCACGGCACGCTCGACCTACTTGGAGATAAACCTACTTAGCGTAGCGACGCATCCGGTCAAACGTCTGACGTCCTTGACGGTCTTGGGTGCTTGAATTTGCTCAATTTCCTTGATCTTGTATGGATTAGCTTCTATTCCTCGCCGAGATATAAAAAACCCAAGTAGCTTGCCGGATGGGATGCCAAACACACATTTCTCAGGGTTGAGCTTCAAGTTGATCTTGCGCAAGTTGCAAAGGTTTCTTCTAAGTCCTGTATGAGAGTTGCTTCATCTTTGGTCTTGACAACTATATCATCCATGTAAGCTTCCACATTTATGTGCAACTATGGTCCAAATCCAGTCTGCACGGCTCTGGCAAAGGTAGAACCAGCACTCTTTAAGCCGAAGGGCATCCGTACAAAGCAATACGTGCTGCACGGAATTATGAATGCGGTCTTTTCCTCATCTTCCTTAGCCATGAAAATCTGTTGGTATCCAGAGTAAGCGTCCAAGAAGGATGGCAAGTCACACCCGGAAGTGGAATCAACGATCTGTTCGATGCGCGGCAAGGGGAAAGGGTCCTTTGGGCAGGTGTTGTTCAGGTCAGTGAAATCTATGCAGAGCTACGATTTCCCATTCGCCTTGCGCACCACTACCAGGTTGGCTAACCAAGTTGGGTGCAACACTCCTCTAACCAAACCAGCTGCTTCGAGTTTCTTGATCTCTTCGGCAATGAACTGCGGCCGCTCCAAGGCTTGCTTCCTAACCTTTTGCTTGACGGGCCTGGCGTGGGGGCAGACAGCAAGGTGGTGCTCAATTACCTCCCTGGGAACACCGGGGATATCAGATGGTTGCCAAGCAAACACATCGACATTCGCCCATAGGAAGGTAATGAGCGCGCTTTCCTATTTGTTAGTGAGGGTGGCGCTGATGGTGAATGTACCACCAGTGCCATCCAGCCCTGGAGGGATCTTCTTCATCTCACGATAGGTGACCTTGGTTTTCTTGCTAGCGGAACTCTCCGGCAGGTCATCATCGGGCGCAGCGCACTCCAAAGAGGCGCGCTTCCCGGAGTCCTTGCCGGTGTTCTTGCTAGGTTTCTTTGCTTTCCTCAATTCTTTGGCGGGAGCTGGAATTTCTTTAGCCTCGGCTGCTACCGCGTCCCGATACATCTTGTCCACGCAAATGACTACGTCCTTCTTGTCAGATCGGATGGAGATGATTCCTATGGGGCCCGACATCTTCAAAGTGTTGTAAGCATAGTGGGATGCTGCCATGAACTTTGCCAGGGCTGGGCGACCAAGGATTCTGTTGCAAGGCAGGGGGAGCTCAACCACGCCAAACACCACTTTCTCAGTCCGGTAGTTCAACTGCCGCCAAATGTTACGGGCGACGTGATCTTTCCCTTAGGTCGGCTCCTGCTGGGGTTAACTTCTTGGAATGTACCCGTGGCTCTGAGCTCTTCGTCAGGGATCTGCAGCCTTTCAACCACCTTGAGGGAGATTAAGTTCAATCCCGCCACGCCATCAACTAGCATCTTGGTGACCTTGAGGTTGCAGATTGTTGGGGAGACCAACAACGTCAAATATCCAACCGCAGAGGTGCGATCAGGATGGTCCTCTTCATCAAAGATGATAGGCGTGCGGGACCATTTGAGTGGCTTTCTGGACTCTGCAGTTGGCTCCACGGCGTTGACCTCACGCGCCCACTGTTTAAGCTAGCGGTGAGAGGAATGCAATGACGCACCCCCGTAAACACACATGGCTTCAGTGGCCTTCTGGAATTCTCGGTCACTGGAATCCTCCTCGTCATCCTCATCCTCACTCATGTCCTCTGCCTCTTTCTTGTTGCGGCCTCTAGCTGGCTTTTCCTTCTGCTGTGGAGCTTTGCCACTGCGGCCTCCTCTTCCACCACGGCCTTTCCCGGCAGCACCGTCTTGTTTTTTCTCTTTGTCACGCTTCTCGTACTCGTCCTTCTGCTTCTCGACAAGCTGCTCAACCTAGCGGCACTCTTGGATATCATGGCCTTTAGTGCGGTGGATTTTGCAGTACGGCCCGTCGGACTTTCCAGTTTTCTCAGCGGCAGCGGCCTCCTGGCAATCAACGCATGCGGCAGCTCCCATGCCAGGGGTCTCGGCCTTGGCCTTCTTGCCGGTACTGAGATCTCCGGAGCCCTAAACGACCAACACTACTTTTCCTTTACGCTTCTTGTTGCGCTTCCGGTTCTTCCCCTTCGAGCCAGGGGCATCATCGTCGTCATCTAAATCGATTTCGACGCCAGCCTCCTCTCCGGGTAATCGCTTTCCTTCCTCAGCACGATCACACTTGTCCGCCAATGTATACAGATCGTTATCGGTCTTGGGGAGTCTGACATTCATCTTGGCCCGCATTCTCCCGTTGCGCACGTTCGAATGGAACGCGGCAATCACGGCAGCGGGGTGTATCCCTGGTATGTTGCGGTGCACTCGACTGAATCTCTGGATGTACTTCCGCAGAGTTTCTCACTCTTTCTGCGGGAGGACTTGTAGGTCGCTTTGCGGCACCGGCTCCTGGTGGCCACCTGTGAAGGCGCCAATGAACTCGATGCACAAGTCAGCCCATGATGAAATGGATTTCTCCGGCAGGTGCATCAGCCACGACCTCACGTTTGGCTTGAGTGCCAAAGGGAAGTAGTTAGCGAGCACCTTCTCATCTCTTCCTTCGGCAGCTTGAACGGCTATTGTGTAGATGCCCAGGAACTCTGCCGGGTTTAGCTTGTCGACATACTTCTCCGTCAGCTCTGGCTTGAAAGCTCGGGCTGACGGCCAGCGGACCTGCCGCAGCTCGCGAGTGAAGGCACGGCACCCAACCTCGTAAGGCAGGTACACGCCATCACTGGGCGCGGGGTCGCCAGTACTTGGGCCATTGCGCCTGTAAGACTAACGGTGTGCTTCTTGCCGCCACTCGATGGTGATGCGCGCGTCTTCTTTCCGCCGATCCTCCGGGACACGCCGCTGGTCCCGGCGATCGCATGGGCCAGATGAGGCCATAGATGCTTCGTCGAACTCGTCAGCATGTGAAGCTCGCCGCGGCTGCTCCTGGGTTTGTTGTCACGGAGGGGACTGCACCGTTGGTGTGGCCCCCTCGACACGATCGCCGGCCCCGGCAGCCGTAGCCGTATGCTGAGATTTGTTGGATTCGACGAAGGATATCAAACTTGGGATGGTAGCTCTCCACTCATCCATCTTATCGGCCGCCGGCGGGATGATTAGTAGCAACTGGGCTCGCACCATTACTTCTGACGCCGTGTCCAGCATGGCGAAAGAGGTGGACCGCGACGTCGCCCGGCTCCTGGTGGAGCCAAGCGGGGCGTCGCCGCATCCCTGTCTCCGTGCGCCGCTCGCCAGGGCGGTCTGTTGTGGGGGAGGCCGAGCCCGCGGAATCGCGGCTCCGCTCGGCGCTCCGTCTTGTTTTGGACCAGGTGTGCGCCCAGTAGCCGCGCTCGTGACGGGCGCAGACGGGGGATCACGGCTTGCTCCGGATTGAGCTCCACCGTGATGGCCACGGCCATCTGCATGGCGGGGAGGTCAACACCGGTCGTTTCTTGCGCCTGCGGCACCAGAGGCGTGCTCGCCAGGATGTTGCTGCTGTTGCTCCTCTCCGGCGTTCCCCGCTCCAACCTCGGTCGCGGGAGACATGACGGTGGCACCGCATGCGCCAGCCGCGTCGCCCACGGCACCCGCCTCACTCGCAGCTGCCGTCGAGCCAACGGCGCCCGTGGCCGCATGCGAGGGGGCCTTCGAAGTGGAAGGATGCGCGGTCGCGCCGGACTTCTTCTTGGGAGCCATGGATGAAGAAGATGCTGATGAAGATCGACTCGCTGCTCGCGAACTCGGGTTCACGCAAATGACGCACCCCCTACCTGGCATGCCAAAAATGTCAGGGCACAGATGCACACGATCACCTATGGGACCAGAGGCCCCTTTGTGGTTTGGCAAGGGGGGTCACGTTGCACAAAGAGCGGAGATCCTGAAGCAACACGACGATCGGGATCAGGACACTCGCATTTTTACCCAGGTTCGGGCCGCTGTGAACCGTAAAACCCTACTCCTGCTTTTGGTTGATTGATCAGAGGAACACGAAGAACACGCAATGCTCAATCCCGGAAAGGGTTTCTGTCGGGGAGAGCTACTACGTGAGTACAAGTGTCCAAAGGTCCAAATCTTGAGCTAGGTTGCCTTGGGCCTCCTTTTATAGTGCAAGGGGCAACCACAGTGGCAAAACAGTCTTTCTCTGGTGATTAGATAGCTAACAGAGCTATCATAACTAAGTCTGGCATTTAGGACAAAATACCATGATTTCTAGACTAGGTGGCGCTCGGGGATGCATTCCCGGCAAGCTCTTGCCATGGCTCGGCTTGTCGTGGCTTAGTGTATTGACACGCTACTGGACGGGTATCAACTGGGTATAATCTGTCTTCCGGTGCGTCACCATGTGCTTAGAGAGAGCCGCTTAGCCGCTTGAGGACTCGACACCGCATCGACAAGTGACTGGCGTCATGATGCGGAGGAGCGGTGGCTGGTCAGCTTGCGCCTGCCGGGGGATGGCTTGCCGGGTCTTCCTGAGATGTGCGCGCCTCGGTCCCCGGTAGGCTCCGGGGACGTGGTTGGCACGCTTTGGGCCCTTCCTTGGCCATTATGCTGGTCTTGCCGGCATTTGCTTGGCCTTCTGTAGGTAGTTTTTGTTGACGGGTTTTGCTACGACTGCCTGTGCATAAGTCAGGGGCACTGGATACCCTTGTCCTACTGCACCGGCAGTCGGGACTTTTTTGATACTTTGAAGAATTTGACCTCTAGCCCCCAAGGGCCGGCTCATCTTCTTGAGATGAGTCGGGTCTTTCCATGCTAAGATTTTTTATAAAAAAACTGTCATGCATTAGCCCCCAAGTGTCAAGGATATTGCTTGCAATCTGCTTGGGACTTTGATGACACATAAAAAAGAAATAACCCGTCATAAGGCGGTTTGAAGCTGTTTTAGAAATACTTGCTGATACTTCTTGTATATCTGCCAGGGGTATGTTGAGGATGCTAAGTCAGTTGATCTGAAACTGTAGAAACGACTCAAAGAAGAGAGAAAACTGAAAGTTGATGCTGAGTTCATGGCGGCTCATTTTAAGGATTCTGCACGTCAGGCGAATGAACGCCTTTAACAAGCGGTAAAGCTGTTTGAAATGGAAAAGGCCACCCTTCTAAAACGTGCAGAAAAGGCTGAAAAGAAGCTCGATCCATTGAAGGAGAAATATGCCACTCTTGTGAAACAGATCAATGAAATGTTGATGGCAATCTTCGCTATGTGTTCTATCTCTTTTGTAATTGACCGGCTTACGATGGTATGGCGGCTCGTTGTCTCTCTTTCTCTTGCAGGGCAAAAAGACCATAATCTTGTAGAGCTACCGATTGTGAAATTGAAGGCTATTTTCACATATGTAGAGCAACTCTTCATGGGATCTGTTTACTCCATTATGGCAGGGAAGAATCTAAAACACCCGCCAAGAAGCATCAAGGACATGTTGAAGCAGCTTTCCACCGTGCCATGGGTGACCGAGACCCGGAGAGTGGCGGTTCGAGGAGGGGCAAACATGGCACTTGCTCGAGCAAAAGCATATTTACCTGAATTGGATGTGGAGCTCTTAAAAGGCATCTTTCCTGAGTTCAAACTCGATGGCTCCGCGTTCACTCATTCAGACTATGCTAAATGCGTCACATATACTCGGCCACTGGCGACTCTAATAGCTGAAGAGATTGATGTCTCGAAATACCATCCTGCATACACCAATGATAATGAGCGCATTAACCCATCCAAAGATGAGCCGTCTGAGTTGGTGCCCCCCCCCGACATAAGAGACCTTTTGCCCCTAATGTTGAGGCATCCTCTCTTGTTGAGGGAACATCAAATTTTGGATCATTGAACTCAATTCGATGGCAACAGAAGGGCCAGCAGGTTGATGAAGATGATGAGCCGGTGGAAGCAGATCCTGAGGCGGCCGATGAGGAGAAGGCATCTCCGAAGATGAATGAGTCGCCAATCTGAGCTAGCCCCCAAGTAAATTGGGAAAACTTGAATATTTTTTGTCCCCGTGATGGGCCTGTAATAGGGGTAGTTTTTTTAAAACTTTTGTGACATGCCTGATCCTGCCATCATGTACGTGGTCACCTTTATTGATGTAGAACTCTAATCTTTTGAACTGTTTGCTGAGATAGGATTGATGCTGCTCTTTTGCTTATCTTTGAATATCTCTGTTGTTTGTGTTCAATGAGTCACTTGATTGACAACATAAAAAATAGGTCAAAAACAAAACGGCAAAAGATCTTGACTTTCAAAGCTCCAGAGCTATTGAACCTTTCCACAATGATATTTGGGAATAGGCAATTTAAACCTGGTCAAAATAAGACCGTGGTTTGTTAACCCGGACACAAATATATGAGCCGGTTATAGGGACAATATTGTTCCTGAAAATGCATGATATGAAGATAAAGAATTTGTTTTTATGGAGTACTGAAAATAGGCCGGCTCAATCAGACTCGGTAAAAAGGAGACTGGCTTTCGGGGCTCAAGTCTTGCTTGACTGAAGCGGGTATGATAACCCATGGTTTATCCTAGGTTTCTGCATGCCGGCTCTCACATGACTCAAGCCAGTGTTTTAACCTTGAGAAGTTTAGGGTCCGAAAGGATTGACTTGCAAGAGTACAACGGGTCCCCTAATCGGAGTCGCATCAAGCATACAGGCAGGTTTAACCATATATTGTGGCGTTTTTGCCTTGTCAAGAGGGTGAGAAAGGTAAACTCGATGAGTTGGAAGCCCCCAAGTGACATAAGTTGCAAACAATAAAGACTCATGCTCAATTTGTAGGCTGAAACAATAGAGACCCCGAGTTTCGAGGGTGCCGGCTTTATTACATTTGAACATAAAGAAGTATATACAGAATTTGCAGGGGGGGAAGATTACAAAAAGGGAGCCGGTGGCTCTTTTTAAGTATAATAAGGCCGGAAGTGTGCAATGTTCCAGGGCCGGGTTGTCTCCTCCTCAGAAGTGTATGATCCTTCTCGCAAGTCCACCAAATAATATGACCCATTGTTGAGGTTTCTGCTGATGACAAAAGGACCCTCCCAAGGTGGGGAAAGTTTATGCATCCCTGTCCGATCTTGACTCAGACGTAGCACTAAGTCGCCTTCTTGAAAAGTACGGCTTCGGACTCTACGGCTGTGATAGCGGCGTAGGTCTTGCTGGTAAATGGAAGATCTGGCTACTGCTAAGTCACGCTCTTCTTCCAAGGCATCCAGGGAGTCTTGATGTGCTAGCTCACTATCCGCCTCAACATAGGCAGCAACCCGAGGCGAGTCATGGCGAATATCGCTTGGTAGAACCGCCTCAGCTCCATACACCAAGAAAAAAGGTGTGTATCTAGAAGATCTATTTGGAGTTGTGCGAATACTCCAAAGTACTGCAGGGAGTTCTTCAACCCAACAGCCCAGAGTACGCTCAAGTGGTACCATAGCCGGGGTTTGATCCCTCTTAGGATCTCCTGATTAGCTCGTTCGGCTTGTCCATTGGACTATGGGTGCGCAACTGCTGCCAGGTCAAGCCGGATATGTTCTCGTTGACAAAACTGTTCCATGGCTCCATTGGATAAATTGGTACCGTTGTCAGTGATAATGCTGTGAAGGTAGCCAAAATGGAAAATCAACTTTTTCAAGAACTTGACCGCAGTCTCTGCGTTGCAACTACTAACTGGCTCTGCTTCAACCCACTTGGTGAACTTATCAACCGCCACCAAGAGGTGGGTCTTCTTGTCAGAAGTCGGCTTGAACAGGCCAACCATGTCAAGCCCCCAAACCGCGAACGGCCAAGTAATTGGGATCATACACAGTTACTGAGCCGGGACATGGGCCTGTCGACCAAACTTCTGACATCCATCACACTTGCGCACAATCTCTTCTGCATCTGCGTGAGCCGTCAGCCAGTAGAACCCATGTCGAAAGCCTTTTTCCACCAGGGACTATGAGCCGGCATGATGTCCACAATCACTAGTGTGAATTTCATTAAGAATCTCCTGGCCTTCCTCAGGGTAAACACAGCATTGAAACACGCCAGTGTTGCTTCGCCGATGTAACTCATCATTGACGATAGTCATTGACTTGGACCGCCGAATTATCTGTCAAGCGATGGTTTCCTCAGCTGGAAGCTCGCCTCAAGTCAGATAAGCCAGATATGGAATAGTCCAGTCCGGAGTAGCGTGGAGAGCCGCCACCAATTGTTCCTCCGGGTCAGGGATAGCTATATCCTCCTCAGATGATAGCTTGACCGAAGGATTATGAAGAACATCTAAGAAAACATTGGGGGGAACTGGCTTCCTCTGTGAACCGAGTCGTGATAGGGTGTTGGCCGCCTCATTGAGCCGCCGATCTATATGATCAACCTGGTAGCCTTGAAAATGACTCGCCACATCAGAGACCGCCCGACGGTAAGCCGCCATCAAGGGGTCCTTAGAGTTCCAAGTCCCTGAAACTTGTTGAGCCACCAAATCTGAGTCGCCCAAGCACCTGACCCAGCGCAGATTCATCTCCTTAGCTATTCTGAGCCTATGTAGGAGGGCCTCATATTCAGCTGCATTGTTAGTACAAGGGAACATGAGTCGTAGAACATAACAAAATTTATCACCTTGTGGAGAAGACAATATAACTCTAGCCCTTGAGCCCTCCAACTGTCTAGATCCATCAAAGTGTATAGTCCAGTAGGTGTTATCTGGCCTATCCTCTGGAATCTGCAACTCTGTCCAGTCATTGATGAAATCTAATAGTGCTTGGGACTTGATGGCAGTTCAGGGCACATACTTTAGATGGTGATCGCCAAGTTCAATCGCCCACTTAGCAATCCGTCCAGTGGCCTCCCGGTTTTGTATGATATCACCAAGGGGTGCCGAACTGACCACCGTGATTGGATGCTCCTGGAAATAGTGTTTGAGCTTCCGGCTCGCCATAAAAATTCTGAAGACCAGCTTTTGCCAATGCGGGTACTGCTGCTTGGACGAAGTTAAAACTTCACTGACGAAGTAAACTGGGTGCTGAACCGGGTATTCCTTCCCTTCCTCTTTCGGCTCAACAACAACTGCTACACTCACCACTTTGGAATTGGCGGCAATGTACGGGAGCATCGGCTCTTTGTCAGCAGGGGCGGCTAAGACGGACGGATTAACAAGCTGTTTCTTGAGTGCTTCAAAGGCCTCATTAGCGGCGTCAAGTCACTTAAAGTCGCCTGTCTTTTTTAGCACTTGATAAAAAGGGATAGCTTTTTCCCCAGGCGGCTTATGAAGTGGCTTAAAGCAGCGATGCGACCCGCCAGGCACTGAACTTAGTTTATATTTGCCGGCTCGGCCAGCGAAGTCACTACTTTAATCTTGTCTGGGTTAGCTTCGATGCCTCGCTTAGAAACCAGGAAACCCAAAAGTTTGCCTGCGGGAACACCAAAAACACACTTTGCCGGGTTAAGTTTCATCTGGTACACTCGAAGATTACCAAACGTCTCCTTGATATCCTCCAAGAGCGTCTCCTTCTTCTGAGATTTCACCACGATGTCATCAACATATGCATGAACATTGCGCCCAATCTGCGGCTGAAGGCAATTCTGGACGCAGCGTTGATAAGTCGCCCCTGTGCTCTTAAGCCCGAAGGGCATAGAGACATAGCAGAAAGCACCGAAGGGAGTGATGAAGGCTGTCTTTTCTTGATCCTCAACTGCCATCTTGATCTGGTGATAGCCGGAGTATGCATCCGGGAAGCACAGGAGCTCACAACCCGCTGTAGAGTCAATAATCTGATCAATTTGCGGGAGAGCAAAAGGATCGTTTGGACAAGCCTTATTGAGATCTGTGTAGTCTACACACATGCGCCAGGTGCCGTTCTTTTTCAGAACAAGCACCGGGTTAGCCAACCACTCGGGGTGAAAATCTTCGACGATAAACCCGGCAGCTAGGATCCGGGCCACCTCTTCTCCAATTGCCTTGCGTCTCTCCTCATTAAACCGACGAAGGTGTTGCCGTACTGGTTTCATCTTCAGGTCTATGTTAAGGTGGTGCTCAGCCAGTTTTCTAGGGACTCCAGGCATGTCAGAAGGTTTCCATGCAAAGATGTCCCTATTCTCACGGATAAACTCGATGATCGCGCTTTCCTATTTGGGATCCAAGCTGGTCCCTATAGTGAACTGCTTGGACGAATCGCTTGGCATGAAATCTATCTTCTTAGTATCTTCAGCCAGCTTAAATTTGAGTGAAGGCTCTGACTCAGTATTGGGCTTTTTGAGAGGACTCATATAAGCTGGGTCAACATTGGCGGTATAGAACTTTAATTCCTCAGCCGCGCAAGCCGACTCGGCATAAGATGTGTCTCCTTCTTCACACTCCTGGGCTATCTTCCGGGTTCCGTCCACGGTAATCATGCCCTTCGGTCCAGGCATGAAATGAGCGTAAGCCGGTCGCCCAAAGAGGGCATGATAGGGGCTCTTTATCTTGACTACCTGATACGTCTCCAACGTATCTACTTTTCCTCACCCTTTTGCCCTTGTTTTGGACTCTAATCTACATGATTTGAATGGAACTAACCCGGACTGACGCTGTTTTCAGCAGAACTACCATGGTGTTGTTTTTGTGCAGAAATAAAAGTTCCCGGAATGGAACGAAACTTTTTGGTGAATTATTTCAGAATATATGTGAATTATTGGAGCCAAAATCCACTGAAGAGGGGGGACAAGGTGGCCAGCACCCACCAGGGCACGCCAGGCCCCATGGGCGCGCCCTGGTGGGTTGTGCCCACCTCGTGGCCCCACTGACCCTAATTCCGCCACTATAAATTCCTATTTTCGGAGACCCCTGGGCGCGCCCTGGTGGGTTGTGCCCACCTCGTGGCCCCACTGACCCTAATTCCGCCACTATAAATTCCTTTTTTCAGAGAAAAAATCAGAGAGAAAGTTTCATCGCGTTTTACGATACGGAGCCATCGCCACCTCCTGTTCTTCATCGGGAGGCCAGATCTGGAGCCCGTTTGGGGCTTCGGAGAGGGGAATCTTCATTCTTCGTCATCACCAACCCTTCTCCATCGCCAATTCCATGATGCTCCCCATCGGGGGTGAGTAATTCCTTCGTAGTCGTGCTGGTCGGTGAGGAGTTGGATGAGATTCATCATGTAATCGAGTTAGTTTTGTTAGAGCTTGATCCCTAGTATCCATTATGTTCCGAGATTGATGTTTCTATGACTTTGCTATGCCTAATGCTTGTCACTAGGGCCTGAGTGCCATGATTTCAGATCTGAACCGTTTATTTTATCATCTCTATATCCATGTTCTTGATCCGATCTTGCCGAGTCATATGCACCTATTACGTGTTATGATCCGTCAACCCCATAGTGACAATATTTGGGATACTTCGCGGTGATGACCGTAGTTTGAGGAGTTCATGTATTCACCATGTGTTAATGCTTTGTTACGGTTCTCTATTAAAAGGAGGCCTTACTATCCCTTAGTTTCCTTATAGACCCCGCTGCCATGGGAGGGTAGGACAAAAGATGTCATGCAAGTTCTTTTCCATAAGCACGTATGACTATTTACGGAATACATGCCTACATTACATTGATGAACTGGAGCTAGTTCTGTATCGCCATAGGTTATGACTATTACATGACGAATATCATCCAACGAGTTATTGATCCAGTGCCTACGAGCTTTCCACTTATTGTTCTTGCTAAGTTACTATTGCTGCTGCTACTGTTCCAACTGCTACAAAACTATTGCTACTACTGTTACCGCTGCTGCTACTGTTACTGTCACTGTGCTACCGATCACTCTGCTGCAGATATTTAATCTCCAGGTGTGGTTGAATTGACAACTCAACTGCTAATACTCTCAAGTATTCTTTGGCTCCCCTTGTGTCAAATCTATAAATTTGGGTTGAATACTCTACCCTCGAAAGCTGTTGCGATCCCCTATACTTGAGGGTTATCACTACCTCAAACATCAGAGGCTCGCATCTATAATTATGCTCATTACCGAAGGAAACATCGAGTTTGATCCGCCCAATCGGATAAGCTGATTTTCCAGGAACAATCCCTTGAAACACCATCGTTGAAGGAAGCAGCGTGCTCTCAGGTAGGTTCATCCGGTGAAAAGTTTCGTAGTATAAAATGTTTATGCTACTGCCTCCATCCATAAGGACCTTGGACAAAGTGTAACCGCCAACTTGAGGTGCCACCAACAAAGCTAACCCGCCAGGGTTGTCAATCCGGAGGGGTCCTCCCTGCGCCAGGTAATCGGGTGTTCGAACCAGTTGAGATACCTGGGCACCGTCGGCTCAGCCATGTTGACAGCCCTGCTCTTGACCTTACTGTCTCGCTTGCATGTATTAGTGGTGAAGACATGATACTGGTCGCAATTCAGCTGCTTAGGTTTGCTTTGGAAAGCCTGGTTACCGTGCTGCTACCGAAATTCAGCTCCTGAGTCGCCCCATGGCAGGCCTGATCTGCCCGATGCTCCAGCCGTGGACGGGGTTTGGGCCACCATGATTCCTGTTGTAGAAACAGCAACTGGACGAGGCAACTCATGAATCTTACCGAGGGTCTTGGTCTTGTGACGACGGCCGGGTAGAGGCCGGCCGGGTTGGGCGCGCCGAGCCAGTTCGACGAGGTTGGTGTAGATGTCCGACTCGGGCACCGACGCGCCGATCTGGCCGATGAAGACGTGGATCTTGCCAAAGGGGACCCGGTACCCGTACTCAATTGAGTCGGCCTCAGGGCCCCAGCCTGAATCGTCGATGTAGATCTTGCTCCGGCGACTCTTGGTCATGCGACCCGCCACGTAGCTCCCGTAGCCCGGAAGGGCTCCCTTCGAGAACTCAACTCCACCGTGCGAGAGCCCCATGGTGGGCACCAACGGTCATGGTTTTGTCAAGGCAGATGTCCTCGTGCAAGGACTTAGGTGTGAAGCCATCGCTGCTAGGTGGCGACTCAAAGGGGTTAAACGAGAACATGAGGCAAGTTTACCCAGGTTCGGCCCCTCCAATGGATGTAATAGCCTACATCCTGCTTTGTGTCTATATTGATGATGATCTCGATTACAAGGGTGCGGAATCGCTAACCTAGCTTTCAAGGGTGTCTAACTTAAGTATTTCGGCCCTAGGGGCTTGCCTTCATATACAGGTCAAGACCCTAGGGTTTATAATAGAGTCCGAGTCATATTACAACTCATAACCTTCCACGTCTCTAACAAGCCTTGCCTTTTGAGTAAGGAATCCTCCTGCGTCTTCTGCACTGTGGGCCTCTGAATCGCCGTCTCCACGCACTTGGGCCGCCCGGCGGTTTACTTAGTAACCGCCTTACTTTCTTTACCTTCACAACACGGCCCAACTTGAACATAGTTCCAGAGCCGCCATTATACTGACCTGTCCCAGTAAGGCGGGTCATACCGTGGGGTTATATCCCCGACACCTCGGATTTCCTTACCCGATTTTGCCGGGACAAACTTCTTTCTGCTCATTTTACCGGCTTACCAAGATAAGAATTATTTGCTGTTTTGATGATCCAAATTGCTTTCCACTTAATTTACCCCTCCTTTGTGAGTAGTAACCGTCATTGGCGACTCATAATATGCACCAGCTTATTTCCTCTGTCACCCTTGTAGCTGCTCCATAACATGCCATGGCCCCTAAGAACACCAAAGTCTATAACTGGGTCAGGTCCCAAGAATCCAAACTCACTTTGGAGAACCTTGTGAGCCAAGGTTTCCTGTCGGCTCGGAAGGAAATAGAATGGCGAGCTCCCAAAGAAAATCCTTATCCGCAGCCTCGACAAGGAGAAGTTGTCGTCTTCTCTGATCACTTACGTAGAGGCTTTCGACCCCCGGGCTCAAAGTTCCTCAGGGACCTTCTGCAGTTCTTCAACCTTAGGCCTCAGGATATTGGTCCCAATTCTATGACCAATATTTGTCAATTCCAAGTTTTATGTGAGGTGGATCTCCAGCTTGAGCTGTCTATGACCCTTTTTAGGGAATTTTTCTATCTCAATCATCAGACTGAAACCAAGAACGGCGCTGCTTGTGAACTTGGTGGAATCTCCATTCAAAAAAGAAAGAATAGCCCCTTTCCTGATCCAAAATTGGCGAGTCATCCGAAAGGATGGAACAAGACTTGGTTCTACTGCAAGAATACTGCCCTTGCAGGAGAAAACCCTCTCGTGGGTTTCAGGTTGGAACTGCTCAGCAGCAATGCAGAATTTCCGGGTTGGCCGACGGATGAAGAGAGGGATCTCATAGCGCCCCCTCGCACAAAATTGAGGGCTCTGACCGTGCACGGCTTGACTGGAATTGACCTGATCCGCTGTTGGCTGAAGTGGCAGATCCATCCTGTCAGTGTGAGGGACAGCTTAATGTGTGATTACTCGGGTGACTCATCCGATGTTCAACATTTTTTCGATAAAGACTTGTCGGATGACGCCCTCAACAAAGAAACGAACAGATTCTTCTCTGACTCAAGGGAGAAATGTAGTGTCACCGGTCTGGGTCCATTCTATCTATAGAATCCACCACATATGGTATTTGACATTTCTTGATATGTATATTCTCTTCCTTCGTTAATTTTTATTTTAACCCGCCATTCTTATCATATGCTTTATATTGCTACAGGAGAGCTCTAAGTTCTGGGAGGTCACGCCTCAGATCCCCATTCCTTCATCAGGTCAAAGGGATGACCCGCCTCTTGAATCGTCCCCGGGGGAGCAATCTGAGGTAGAACTTGACTCTCTTGGCCGTTTATTTATTGAACCTGCTAACGCGCCTTCTTGTCAGGGCGACTCGGAATCCAGTCAAGCCGGCAATATTGAGGTAATTCCAATCTCCTCCAGGTCCTCAGAAATGTTTGTTCCAGATGCTCACTTAGCTCCCGATTTTCTTTTGAAGAAAGCTGAATTTGCCGGTCAATCAAAACGCAAGACCTGAAGTGATTCGGGCAACTTAGTTCCGGCTTGTCTCACGCGCCGCCGGCTCGCAAACCGCGCCTTGAGGTGCCACATAGTCCAACAAATTCTTGTCCTAGAGCCGGTCTCTTTAAACAACCTCTTAGCCCTTCAAACTCACTTTATCGGGAATCTTCTTCATCTTCGGGCGAATCTTCTGCAATACAGCTTCCTCCTTTTAACGTCAATCGCGGGTAAGTTTCCGAGCTTGCACAATTTTTTGTATATTTGACCTTTGAGCTGCTTTTTCCTTAGTATAATACTTGATTTATGGCAACTATAGCGCCAAAGCTATTTTGTCGAGGCGTGCTGCCGGGTCAACCTCGGGCACTGCAAGTCAAGAAATTCCGAACCCCCCGCCTGCAAAGACAGCCACTGAAGTTGATCCTTCTGGAGAGAATAATCCAGATGCCAGGGTTGAGCTAGGAGCCGACATTGAGATGCCCAGACCGGATGAGCCGGTTTCTATGGACGTACCAATGGAGGCCCAAGGCACCTCGGTCGATTTATCTCCTCATCCGCCAAGCCCGACTCGCCCTTCCAGTCCGACGGCTCATGTGGATGACCCCATTCCATCGGCTGACCAGAGCATTCCAGATGTTGTCATTGTCAAGGAGGGCTTCAAGGCTCCTGTCGTTTCCACCTCCTTAGCTAAAATTATAGCCAAGGATGAACCGGTGGATTTGGACAAAGGGAAAGCCAACTTGGAAATTCCAAACCTATCTGCACTTGGTGTTGAGGATATTCACCAGCAATGCTTGACCCAACCGTCTGAGAGCCGGGAAATTGAGATCAATTTGATCAACGCTCTTAAGGAAAAATATGAGGTAAAATTCCTGCTTTACTGTTCTGTCTTCAGCCCCCAAGGACCAGCTTATTATGAAAATGGTAAGTTGGTGCTTCAAAGTAGATATACTGGATTGTAGCTGTAGCCCCCAAGGACCGACTTGTTATGATCATAACGAGTTGGCACTTATACTTTGAGTAGAAAAACAGAACACTGATGTTGCCCCCAAGGGCCGGCTTATCTCATTGAGTTAGCTGGGTCATCTATCATAAGAAGTATACACTTGTTATGTAAGCTTGAAATCTTGTAGCCCCCAAGGGCCGGCTTATTTCTGCGAAATAGCCGGGTCTTGTTATTGTTTGTGACTCGATACTTTTGGCACATTAGCCCCCAAGTGTTGTGTGGATTTGTTTACAACCGCACGGGAATTTGATAGTATGAAAATAAGTTTGAAGTTCCATAGCCCCCAAGGGTCAAGTCGCCTTTTGTAAGGCGGCTTGAGGCTTTTTGTAGAAACAGTTATTGATAATGCTTGCATGCCTATCAGGGATATGTTGAAGATGCCGAATCTGTGGCTATGAAACTGTAGAAACACATCAAAGTAGAGATGAAGTTGAAGGCTGAAGCCAATCTTGCGGCGGCTCGTTTTGAAGATTCTGCGCGTCAAGCGCATGATCGTCTTGAGCAAGCCGTGAATTTTTTTGAAGAAGAAAAGGCCGCCCTTTTGAAGCGTGCTGAAAAGGCTGAGGGTAAACTTGGTCCTTTGAAGGAAAACTATTCCACCCTTGTGAAACAGATACACGAGATGCTGACGGCCATCTTCGGTATGTACTCATAACTCTTTCACTTTGAATTGCCGGGTTATGATGATATGGCGGCTCATTATCTCAATTGCTTTTGTATGTAGGATGAAAAGAACACACCCTTGTGGAGTTGCCTATTGTGAAATTGAAGGCAATTTTCACATATGTAGAGCAGCTATTCACAGGATCTGTTTTCTCCATAATGGCAGTGAAGAATTTAAAATACCCGCCCAGGAGCATCAAGGACATGTTAAGCAGCTAGCAACTGTGCCACAATGGGTCACAGAGACCCGGAAATCGGCGGCTCAGGGAGGAGCGAATATGGCTCTTACCCGGGCAAAGGCATATTTGCCTGAGCTAGATCTGGAAGCTCTGAAAGACGACTTTCCCAAATACAAGCTAGACGGCTCAGAGTTTACTCATGCCGATTTCGCCAAGTGCTTCAAGGAGACTGGGCTACTCTTATAGCTGAAGAAGTTAACCTGTCACAGTATCATCCTGCATATTCCAACGAGAATGAGCGTATGAACGCGCCCAAAGATGAGTCGTCAGAGCTGGTGCCGCCTCGATGTAAGAGACCCTTTGCTCCTGATGTTGATACATCAACTCTTGTTGAGGGGACTTCAAATTTAAAGTCTTTGAATTCAATTTGGTGGCAACAGAAGGGCCAGCAGGTTGATGAAGATGAGCCGGAAGAGACGGATCCGGAGGCGGCTTATGCGGAAGAAGCTTGAAGGCAAGTTTTCCGGAGATGAATTAAGTCGCCAGGTGGCTCTAGACCCCAAGTGTTGGGCAAAAAACATGAATATTTTGTGGCTCTTGATGTGAGCCTGTAATAGGGGTAGTTTATAACTCTGAAACATTTTGTCGTGCCATCGCGCACGCTTGCACTTGTCTTGTTGTGGTTAAGCTTTCCACGAAACTTTGATATTTTGATCTGTTTTACCAAAATATGATTGTGCTGCTCTTTTACTTGTCTCTGAATATCTTTGTTGTTTTGCTCAATGATCCATTGATTGAATCAGTAAGGGCGGGTGAAATAAGCTGCCAACTAGACTGGCTTTCGAGCCTTAGGTCTTAACTGAAGTGTTCCACATTGTTTTTGCCGAGGATATGTGTTTGAACTGGTCATAGTATGACTGCAGTTGTATAACCCGGACGCCCATTTTATGAGCCGGTAATAGGAATATTATTGTACCTGAAAAAGTTATGAGGTAATAAAATATATTATAATAATCTAAAGAACTGTTAATAAGCTGGCTCGGTGAGACTCGGCAAGGAGACTGGCTTTCGAGGCTCAAGTCTTGCTTCAATGAAGCGGGTATGATAACCCATGGTTTATCCTAGCTTTCTGTATGTCGGCTCTCACATGACCAAGCCGTGTTTTAACCTTTAGAAGTTTAGGGTCCAGATGGATTGACTTGCCAAGAGTACACGGGATCACCTGATCAGAGTGGCATCAAGCAAACAGGCAGATTTAACCATATTTTGGCGGCGGATAGCCTAGTCAAGAGGGATATTAAAGGCTGACTCGTTGAGTTGGAAGCCCTGAAGTGACTTATGTCTCAAAAAATAAATACTCATGCTCAATTTGTAGGCTGAGACGACAGAGACCCCGAGTTTCGGGGGTGCCGGCTTTATTATATTTGAACATAAAGAAGTATGTACATAAATTGCAGGGGGTACAAAAAGAAAAACGAGCCGGTGGCTCTAAATATATTAAGGCCGCAGGTGAGAAATGTTCCAGGGCTGGTTTGTTTCCTCTTCAGAGGTGTATGATCCTTCGCATAAATCTATCAAATAATATGAACCATTATTGAGGTTCCTGCTGACGACGAAAGGACCCTCCCAAGGTGGTGAAAGTTTGTGCATTCCTGTTTGATCTTGAATTAGACGGAGCACTAAGTCACCTTCTTAAAAAGTATGGCTTCGGATTCTACGTCTGTGGTAGCGACGCAAGTCTTGCTGATATATAGCAGATCTAGCTGCTGCTAAGTCACGTTCTTCCTCCAAGGCGTCCAAGGAATCTTGACGTGCTTGCTCATTATCTGCCTCAACGTAAGCAGTGACTCGAGGAGAATCATGGCGAATATCGCTTGGTAATACTGCCTCAGCTCCATAAACCAGGAAAAATGGTGTATATCCAGTGGATCTATTTGGAGTTGTGCGAATACTCCAAAGTACTGCGGGGAGTTCTTCAACCCAACAACCTGGAGTGCGCTCGAGTGGAACCATAAGCCGGGGTTTGATCCCTCTGAAAATCTCCTGATTTGCTCGTTCGGCTTGTCCATTGGATTGTGGATGTGCCATGGCTGCCAGGTCAAGTCGATGTGCTCACGTTGGCAAAACTGCTCCATTACTCCTTTGGACAAATTGGTACCGTTGTCTGTGATAATGCTATGAGGATATCCAAAATGGAAGATCAACTTCTTCAAAAATTTGACTGCAGTCTCCGCGTCACAATTGCTGACTAGTTCTGCCAAGACCCACTTAGTGAATTTATCAACCGCCACCAACAGGTGGGTTTTCTTGTCAGAAGACGGCTTGAACGGGCCGACCATGTCAAGCCCCCAGACTACAAATGTCCAAGTAATTGGGATCATACACAATTCTTGAGCCGGCACATGAGCGTGTCGAGCGAACTTTTGACATCCATCGCACTTGCGCACAATGTCTTCTGCGTCCGCGTGAGCCGTCAACCAATAAAACCCATGACGAAAAGCCTTCGCCACCAAGGACCGTGAGCCGGCGTGGTGTCCACAATCACCAGCATGGATTTCATTGAGAATCTTCTGGCCTTCCTCAGGCGAAACACAACGTTGAAAAAAGTCAGTGCTACTTCGCTGATGTAACTCGCCATTGACAATAGTCATTGACTTGCACCGCCGAATTATCGGTCGAGCGATGATTTCCTCAGCTGGGAGCTCACCTCGAGTCAGATAAGCCAAATATGGTATTGTCCAGTCAGGAATAGCATGGAGAGATGCCACCAGGTGTGCCTCAGGGTAAGGAATAGCAATGTTTTCCTCAGACGGCAATTTAACCGAGGGCTTGTGAAGCACGTCCAAGAACATGTTGGGAGGGACCGGCTTACGTTGAGAGTCGAGTCATGATAGAGCATCCGCAGCCTCGTTGAGCCGGCGATCAATGTGATCAACTTGATACTCTTGAAAATGTCCCTCCACTTCGGTGACTACCCGCCGATAAGCCGCCATCAAAGGATCCTTTGAATCCCAGGTCCCTAAGAACTGTTGAGCTACCAAATCTGAGTCGCCCAAGCATCTGAACCGGCTAAGGTTCATCTCTTTAGCCATTCTGAGCCCGTGTAAGAGGGCCTCATATTCAGCTACATTGTTAGTACAAGGGAACATGAGCCGTAAAACATAACAAAATTTGTCACCTCGCAGAGAAGACAAGATAACTCCATCCCCTGAGGCTTCCAGTTGTCTGGACCCATCAAAGTGTATAGTCCAATACGTGTTATCTGGCCTGTCATCTGGGATTTGTAGCTCAGTCCAATCATTGATGAAATCCACCAGTGCTTGGGACTTAATGGTTGTACAGGGCATGTATTTCACCTGGTGAGGCCCAAGCTCAATCGCCCATTTAGCAATCCGGCCAGTGGCTTCTCGATTTTGTATAATATCGCCAAGAGGTGTTGAACTGACCATAGTGATTGGATGCTCCTGGAAGTAGTGCTTTAACTTTTGTCTTGCCTTAAAGATATCGAAAACCAACTTTTGCCAATGCGGATACCGCTGCTTAGATGAAGTTAAGACTTCACTGACAAAATAAACCAGTTGTTGTACTGGATATTCCTTTCCTGCCTCCTTTCTTTCAACAACAACTGCAACACTCACTGCCTTTCAATTGGCTGCAATGTACAGGATCATAGGCTCTTTGTTCATCGAGGCGGCCAGGACCGGCGGCTCAGCCAACTGCCTCTTGAGCGCTTCGAAGGCTTCATTAGCTGCGTCCATCCAAACAAAGTCGCCAGTCTTTCTCAAAAACTGATAAAGAGGGACCGCTTTCTCCCCTAGGCGGCTTATAAACTGGCATAACGCCGCAATGCGACTAGCCAGGCATTGAACTTGATTCACGTTGGCCGGCTTAGCTAGTGAACTCACTGCCTTGATTTTATCCGGATTGGCCTCGATGCCTCGATCGGCACCAGAAAACCCAGTAACTTGCCTGCAGGAATACCAAAATCGCACTTGGCCAGGTTGAGCTTCATCTGGTACACTCGAAGATTATCAAACCCTTGAGGTCATCCAGAACTGTCTCCTTCTTCTGAGATTTTACGACGATATCATCAACATAGGCAAGAACATTGCGTCCAATCTATTGGTGAAGGCAGTTCTTAACGCAACGCTGATAAGTAGGCCCCGCGCTCTTGAGCCCAGAAGGCATAGAGACATAGCAGAAAGCACCAAAAGGAGTTATGAAAGCCATCTTCTCCTGATCCTCAATGGCCATCTAGATTCTTATGGCTTAGGATCGGGGTACCGACAGCGTTGGTATCAGAGCTTGACTGCCTGTAGGATTACTAAGCCAAACTGGTCGATGTTGAGTCTAGAACTGCTTTAGTTATATAAGGGAATTGATTGTGGAAGGGAACGTAAGATTCTTTTTACTCCTTTCCTTGTGTCATTCTAATTCTGAGTCACCCTCTTCCTTATTCTACGGGGTTTAAGAATTAGGCTTCTTATCTATCCATCAGGATGACGAGTTACCATGATGGAGACTTATAGGAAAGTTGTTGTGTTCCTGGATCGATGTCTCTATAAGAATTCAGTTGTTTTGTTGTCAGTTTCATGCAGGTTGCCTCATATTTCATGCTCGTACAGCCGTTATGCTGTCCGAGTTATCCATGGTTTCTAAATTATCTGATGCAATTGCAAATCCTTTCATCCCGAGTTAATGTCTTTTGGCCAGACAAAGCACACTAATTGTTGTGTTGAGGTACTTTACTACCGCGACGTATATGTTAAAGGTGTTTAGGAAACCATGTTATTCAAGTGAACCACCCAATAGTCTAGATGTGTTTTGTGTTTCAGTATGATAATTCTGGCCATCATTATCGAAAGCATCCTGTGATGCTACTTAGTCAGTAGGTATTCTATTTCTGTGTTCTTGAACCCAAGAGTCATTTTGCTCACTCCCGTTGATAGTATTTGCTCGTTCCTTTAGGACATTAGTAACCTTTGTGATAGTCTTCAAGGTTGTGGTACATCATTCTTCCAATACCATGAACCAGTTATGGCAGAAGTTCCTCATGAAGTGAAGATCACAACAAGAGTGCTCTTTATGAGTCCTCCATTCTATAGTTGTGATCCTGCCAATTCTTTCCTTTCTGCATGGGTTATCTGGAAGAAACATGTTGAACTTTGTTCGATGTATTCAACCTATGCATCCACAACTCAGGAAAAATCATGTGCTCTTGAGTTGCCCCTCAGTTTTATTCTGACCTTCATCTATCAATGGATAGTTAAGAGTAGTTGTGCATCTGTGTTCATCGGTGCATACTAATCTTGTGGTCTATCAAGCCATTCTATTCTAGAATGACTAGGAGAAACAAACTCTGGTACCTCACCCATTTCTTGGATTGGGTCAAAGCAGTTGTATTCCACAGATCAAAATGCCAATCCAGCTTTTGCTCTGTTCTATCTTGAAGTGTTACCCTCTTCATGTCAAGTTTGTCATGAGAATTGCACAACTTCTTATGGACTCTTGATGCAGTGATACCTCTCGCCATCATTGCTCATTCTTTGGTCTCCGTGCTGGTCGTAGCCGGAATGCTGACAAGTGAATCGTGATGTGTGCAATCAATACTCCTAGCAACTTTGTTGCTTGGAAGTTAATGGACAATAATTTCATTCTTGGCGTGTTGGTTATTGAATCACCATTCTAAGATTGATCGTGCTACCTAGTCCATCTTTCATGGTGCACTCTTCGATCAATGAGTTCGGATTGTATCAATCCTTCGCTTTTTCGATCATATCATCTTGCCCTGAAAAGCAAGATTGTTCTCAAGCTCAATAACATATCGGTGGTCCGTGATTTTCCGAATATGTTCTCGGAAGTATTACCAGGTTGTCCCCTGATCGTTATGTTGAGTTCGTGATCAAGTTGGTTTAAATATAAACCACCCCTTGTCCAAGACTCTGTCTTTGATACCCTGGAACTAGTTGGTTAAGCTAAACAACAACTTGGAGAGTTGGAAGATAACAGCTTTGCCTAACTTAGTTCGTTCCGAAGGGATATCTTTGTGTGCGTATGTGTGTGTTGGAGAAAGATGATGTCTTCATCGATCGATGCTTGTGATCAGCTGATGCATCCATTTTCTTGTCAAACATTTGATTTGGATATGGGCTATCGTCGAATCAAACTCAAAACCAAGGGTTCTCGCAATGTTGTCTTACTCGTGGCTAACCCCTCGAGCTTACATCATTATACCTTTTGGTCTGACCAATGCTATACTCTTGCTCACATAGTTGTGGAATTCTGTCTTCATGGATATTTTGATGAATTGTTGTTGAGCCCATCGGCAACATTTTCATTGTCCACAACTCATGTTGGACATTAAGTTAGTATTGGAAACTTTGTAGACAATATCTTCGTGTATCGTACATGGAGTATATGTTAGGTGTAAGAAGTGACTTCGTCTTAGTTCACGTGCATTTGATGCAAGTTGCCGCCGTGAATTCAACAAAGGTCGTTTTGCTTCCTCGGGAATCATCCCAAGTCATTCATGCATGTGTGAAGTATGCTATGGTTTGACAGGTTGGCCGCCTTCAGTCCATATGTATCCCTAGCACACCAAGCCACTGACTGATTTGTTCAAGGTAAAGATGTTCTTCTTAACAGCATGCCTTATGCAAGGACTTCAATATCCTCAATGATGGTTTCCATCCAGAACTCGGTGGTGTTTTGTTGCAAGAATTCCATGTGGTCATGTTGTGCCCACGCGAGTCTTGCAATCCAGCTCATGTTTTGGAGTTGGCTTCCGTAGTTCATTCCGTGAGGATCCTGCAACGTTATCTCTTTGATTTGTGTTGCAAAACTTTCCTTCCAGACGTGCTGAGTCTGGGACATCCCGTCACCAACCAGATCTAAATCTCAGGCGAATGTAATGGTTGGAACGTTACCCAAGAAGTATAATATTGGTCTCTGTGTAACCCGGTAAAGTGATGTTGTGGCTAACATACCTAACCGAAAGACCTATTATTGTAGTATCTTGTATCAGCAATCTTAGCCACTTCCCCATGTGAATTTCATATGACTTATTCTAGAATTCATTTCTCATGGATCCTTGGAATCCCCGAAGTCCGACCTTTACTTGATGTTCTATCATAACACCTGACCTATAATTCGGTTACCCTAGAAGATCAAGGAGAACATTAGAAGCGGAGTGCTAAATGTCTCTCGGTCGATCATCGAGATTTTGTTCCCTTGGCATAACTAAGGTGAAATCTGAGAAAGTTATGTCTTCCTTTGCATCTGCATCCTCCATTGTTATTCATCATGCTGGTATGATGTGTTGCCAGGATCCTGGACATGGATGTTGGTAAAACTCTGGTGAACATGGAAATGCTCAAGTTCTTTAGAACACGCTCAGACACTGGGTTATTCCTCGGTATCAATTGGAAAGTGCCTTCCGTTTACCGAGCTGTCCTATAACTCTAGTTTCTTTTCCAAACTGAGTATGCCATTCGCTCGAATTCCATCAAACGATCGCTTGTGAGTTGCCTTAGGCTGGTATAAAGAGTTTCAATGATCTCTGTATCAAAAGTAATTCTTTTTGCCACTTAAGGGATAATCCTACGAGTCACCTTCCCTAAGGTGCCCGTTAGGTATGAAGGGCAACTAACTCCTCGCTACTTTGAAAACCATGCACCATCCTAGTTAAGCGTGGAATTGTTGCCTACCAATTGAAATCTCCGTCATCTGCCTCATTCCATCGCTCTCGATGTGTTTGGTGTCTCAACTCAAGAGACGTTTTTACGTCTCATTCCATGAGTTGATCATGAGTCGCTCGATCTTCGTGAAGATCGATTCTTGTAGAGTTCTCCGTTCCTTCGTCGTCTTGTTGAGTGAAGGTCCCGAAGGCAAAGATGTCAAAATTCAACATGATGCAATGAATCAACATATTCAAGAAGGGCAATTGGATCATGAAGAGTATGATAGCTAATGTCCCATCTATCCTCTTACCCTATGCCTGAATCTCGGGACGAGATTCTTGTTTAGTGGTGGTGAGTTGTGACAGCCCTAGAAGTTGTTTGCAATGATCATGATAGTTGCATCAGTGGCATCCATGCATCATGTTAAAATTCAAATGATTTTGAATTGGGATTGATCAAACCCTAGCACCAATTTGCCTCAAATAGGATCAACCTAAAATTATTTTTCAACGAATCCAAAATGTCCTCTAAAATGTTCATCATTTTGGGAAAAGCCTAAATGCCTCTCCAAAAATGTTGCATATTTCTAAAGGCATGTTTGGGCTCTGGTTTAACTTCTTAACATATTTGAATTGGAGTTATTAATTCTATAAATAATATTTTATAACTCCAAATAATTCTGGAAACACATGAGTGGCTCCAGGAATAATTTAGAAGGCCACATAAATATTTCCAGGATTTTATAAAATAGTTTGATATTTATTTCAAACTGGAACAAAGTACAGAAAATAGGAAACAGAAAGAAAAGTAGAAAAAGGACCTTACCTAACCTTACCTGGCAGCCCAGCCGGCCCATCTAGCCCGTGCCAGTCATCCTCAACCTCTGCCTATTGGTAGAGGCGAGGCAGGGCACGGCGCTTGCACGCGCACGCCCATCGCTCCACGCAGCTGTCTGCCTGGCCCCTACCATGCCAGCACGACAACGTGGGTAGAACCCCCGCCTCCGTCCTGATCGGCTTGACCCCTCGCTCGCTCTTATCTCGCCTCCCTCGCTCTCTAGTCGCCGTGGCCGAGCGCCACCATCACCGCCATTCTCTGCTAGCGCAGCCACCGTCGTCGTTTCGCCCGTCCAGCTTGTCAAGAAGCTCATCCGTGCTCTGATGCATCTCCCCATGGATGCTCAAAAGCTCAGGAGCCCTGCATCGCCACCATCTTGTCATCTTCAACCTTCAGACCCGCCGTTTGCCGTCGTTTGATTCATCGCCTGCCGGTCGTCCCAGAGCCCCCTGAGCTACCCTCCGACCTCGCAGTGAACTCCTTCATCGTTTCCCCTAGCCCCCATGGTCTATCGCTCACCCTAGCACCGTCTCCCCTATGACCGAGAGCTCCATGCCGCCGTTGTCGAGCTCGCTGTCGCTAGGAATCTCCCTAGGTCCAACCAAGGACATGTGCATGCTCCTGCCACCCTGTAGATGCTGCCCAGGCACTTGGCCTACTCGATAGCAAGCCCAGACACCGAACCCGACTGCATCCGAGCTCCGGCCTCCGCCAAGCTCATCGCCGGCCATGTTTCCGGCCACCCCAGCATCTCCAACTTTTACCGCTGGATGCGCGCCACTCCCAGCTATCCGCAGCCACAAACTACGCTCAAAACTGAGCCCTCTAACCCATTTCCGAGCACCGCCGCCGTCCCTGGTCGTCGCCGATGGCTAGACGCCGGCGGCGATGATATGGCGCCTGGTTAGTTAGCACTAACCACACCCTGGTGTGACTGACCTGTGGGCCCGTCGCCTGCTAATCTTTCTAAATTAGCTTAAGATAACTCTAGTTAGCACTGACTCAATGACGGGTAGGCCCCACCAGCCAGGTTTGATTTGGTCAACTGCTGACATCACCATGACATAGTGCTGATGCAATAAACAATTTTCTGGATTAATCTATTTCTAAACTAATTCTCAAAATTCCAGAAAATGTTATAAATTTAGAAAAATCATAGAAAATAATCTATAGCTTGGATGAAAATAATTTATATATGAAAAATGATCAAAAAAATCCAATGAATCTGTTTATGCCATGATTATGCATGTTTGAACCAGTTAACATCACCAACTAGGACATTTTATGATTAGGGCAATGTATAGAATATCATTTGGAGTTGAAATTCAAACGCGTTTGAATTCCACTTCAATTAACTTGATTAAATATCCCTCTAGGTCAATTCAGTACCCTAACTTGTGATGCCATACATCATGATTGTGCATTGCATGAATTGAATGTGTCCTTTCTTCTTGTTTGCCGGTGTTTGTTCCTTCCCGGTAGACGATGGTTTCGACGTTGAGATTGTTGTCATTGATGAAGACTCATTGTTATCTTCAGAAGTGTCAGGCAAGCAACCCCCCTTGAGCATACTGATATGAACCCACTCTCTCGCTCCTACTCTCTTTTTCTGCATTAGGGCAATAACGATTCAACTGTTACATGTTCTCGGTAGTTGAACCCATTCCTTTGCATGACCTGTCTTTGTCACAGTAAATAGTTGAAACCACTTAGCATGAGTAGCAACTGTTTGAGCCTTGATGTGCCTACTCATCCATGCTTGCTTACTTACTGTGCCTTCTATGCTTAGAGTCGTGTCGTGTCGGGTCTGATCCATCTGGGTGATCAATCAGAATGGCAGTGTTCATGTCCTACTGTGTGAGAGCTAAGTGTGTGAACCCGATTTGGTAAAGGTAGCGATGAGAGGCCATGTAGGAGTACATGGCGGGTTGTCTCATTGGGACCGTCCTTAAGAACTGAGTTCTGTGTATGTTATCCAAGACAAGATACTACCGCACATTGGGATACTTAATTGACCCTCTCGGCTTATTAATTGCCTAGATCTCTGTCTAGGAGTTGCAACTAGTTTCCGGTGTTTGTAGGAAAAGTGTTGGCAGCCGTACTTAGCGCTGCCCGAGAGGGTGGGCTTTGATGCGGTAGATACACAATGGCACGGTGTACCAAGTGGCACCCGAACGGTGGGCTTGGGAACCCTGCGCACATCGTTTGAGGCCGTAGCGGAAACTTCAGCCAGACTTCTGTGCGGGTTTCAGTATCAAATAGGCGATAAACCTGGACTAGGGTCTTGTGTGATTGACGGTCGTGGCCGACTCTATCGCTGGGCTTCCGCTTGAAGGTTGCCGAGATGCCTTTTTACGTGCACATGGCGATAAGTGGTGGGAGCATGTGTGAAGAAGTACACCCCTGCAGGGTTATGAATTTGTTCGAATAGCTGTGTCCTCGGATATGGACTACTTGGAGAACTTATGTGGTTCATAGACAATTTGACATGGATACTGTAAAATACGCAAGATAAGCGTGAGTGCTACGGATGGCCTTCTCGTAGGGAGATGGTAGTGGATCCATAGTGGTGTATTGATATGGTGAATATGTGGACTCGTGTGCGTTTTCTCCCTCCAAATAAAGTACTTGTAGTCGTAGTACAGTTTAGCCAAGAGTCAAAGCTGGCTTGCTGCAATAAACTCCACAACCCCCTTTGTTGACAATGTTGCATATGTAGCTAGTTCTGATGTAAGTCTTGCTAAGTACCTTTGTACTCACGGTTGCTTCATTTATGTTTTTGCAGAGGAGACGTCAGTCTCATTAGTGATCCTTACAACGTGAAGTTCGATGTTGACCGGCTTAGCTTGGGAATCCCAGACAGAGGTCTGGCTCCTTTGGTAGGGTCGTTGTAGCTTTTCACGCTCTTTTAGCCACTTTAATAGATGTTTGTACCCAGACATGTATCTTCCGCTTGTTGATTGTATGCTCTGAATGATGGGTCATGTGACCCCCTGCTTGTAACATTATACTTTGTTGGCTCCTCGGAGCCTTCTAAATAAATGGTGTGTTGTTGTATGGTTATGTTGTGATGCAATAGTTGTATCTATGCATATCAGACATGTCGTGCGTACGTGTGACGTGTAACGGTATGTATGGGAATCGACACCAAGTTTTGTGCCTCTAGTAGCACCCTTTACAGGGAAATGCCTCTTTGTGCTTCCACTGAGCCTTGCTAGCTTGCTACTGCTCCGGACACATTGATTGACCGGCATGTATCCTTCTTGCTGCTGTGTCTGTCCCTTTGGGGAAATGTCTCGCAGTGTAATGGAGTCCATGTAGCCTGCTATGACTCGTCTATGCGCAGTTGATGACATTTATGTCCCACGGCGTAATGGAGTCCCCGTAGATTGCTATGACTCGTCTACACACGCTGAGACCGACACCTGCATTGCTGAGTTACGTATGCCTGTCCCTGTATGGATGTGCCACTTGGGTTCTACTACTAGTCATGTCGACCCGGGTTCTTGAACATTTGAATGCTAGTGACATATTTACATTCGTGAGCCAAAAGGCGCAAACGGTCCCGGCCCAGGTAAGGTGGCAGCCGTGGAGATAACCATGCGTGAGGCTGCAAAGTAATGTGAAGCATTACATGCTAGAATCTGATGGCTTAGGATCGGGGTCCCGACTGGGGGTTATAACATGCCCACAAAGTTTGGGGTCAATAGGAGATACATCACAATGTAAAGTTGCTCAAACTTGACTCTGGACAAGAATGGTTTTGGATTATTTTGGTGGATCAAATCAATTGAGATTGAGATGAAACTTTGCAAGATCATCACATATAGCATGTGTCACTTGCTGGAATTTTCGTGGATTTTCTTGAGAATATTTCTTATAGAAATATTTCAAAAGCTTGATTTAAGCAGAAAGGGTTTTGAGGGGTTTTTCCCATTATGTTGAACATGACCATGTGTTGAAACTCATATATATGGAAAATATATGTCTAGTGAGTTTCCCTAAATTTTTTCAATTTTTTTCAAAGCATTTACATAATTTTTCCCTATGAAAAACCATTTCTGGCCTTAAGAAAAAGCCTTTAAATAAAATAGTAAAATATTCTCTAAAAATAATATTTGGTGGTTTTGAGAAGTCATATATATAGTGGGTTTCAAATAAAGCCTTTGGCATAAAATATTCCACCCAATTTGAGGACTTGTAGTACAAACCACAATTCAGGGGTTTTTGAAAACCTAATTTGAGTAAATCCATTTTGGCCAAAATATATTTTGATAAAAATGGTTTTAGGTACTATACACATGGTATGGTCATTGGGCAAGAAGTTTGGATCAAGGAAGATGAGTATAGAGAGGAGTATAATCTATGAGTGTCAAATCATATTCAAACAAGCAAGCATCAAACAAGCACATGAACTCAAAAAGTTTTAAATGTTTCCAAATTTTGTAAATCCATAGCATAGCGAAGTGATACAAACACAGGGTGTGACAGACCTACCCTCCTCACAAGAATCTCGTCCCCGAGATTCCTAGGCTAAGCGCTAAAAAGATAAGGGAACTCTGATCTAAGGTAGTCTTCACGCTCCCAGGTTGCTTCTACTTCAGTGTGGTTGCTCCATTGGACCTTGAAGTACTTGATGGTGCGGCTTCGGGTGCAACACTCCGCTTCATCCAAAATATGGACTGGCCTCTCACGATAAGTGAGGTCTGGCTGAAGGTCGATGGCACGATGGTCGATGTCCTTGTAGAGGTTGGGGCGGTTGGGAACTTGGAGACACTTCCGGAGTTGTGACACGCGGAAAACGTTGTGCACATCCGATAACTCGGAAGGTAGCTATAGCTGATAGGCAACTTCTCCTCGTCTTACGGTGATCTTGAAGGGGCCGATGTATCTTGGTGCAAGCTTTCCTTTGACGTGGAAACACTTGGTTCCTTTGAGAGGCGTGACTCGGAGATAGACGTGGTCACCGACACAGAAGTTCACTTCTCGGCGGTGAGAGTCGGCGCAACTCTTCTGTCTTGACTTGGCGGTCTCTAGACGTTCTCGGACGAGTTGAACTTTCTCTTCTGCTTCATGGAGGATATCTGGTCCAAAGACTAGTCCTTCTCCGGTTTCTGACCAATTAAGGGGAGTGCGGCACTTACGTCCGTACAACACCTCAAACGGTGCCATCCAAAGACTCGACTGATAGCTGTTGTAGGAAATCTTCCCACTTGGCTCCATATGCTAAAACACAAGCACGGAGCATATCTTTGAGTATCTGATTTACTCGTTCCATCTGTCCACCGGTCTGGGGGTGAAAAGCGGTGCTAAAGGAGAGCTTGGTTCCCATTGCCTCTTGAAACTGCTTCAAGAACCTTCAGGTGAACTGTGTTCCTCGGTCTGACACAATCTCCTTTGGAACTCCGTGAAGGCTCACAATATGCTCAATGTAAAGACTGGCTAACTTGTTACCATCATACGTGGTCTTGACGGGAATGAAATGGGCTACCTTGGTCAGGTGATCGACAATGACCCAAATGGAGTCATGCCCCTTGCTTGACCTTGGCAATCCGGTGATGAAGTCCATCCCGACTTTGTCCCATTTCCATTCAGGCACTTTGAGAGGTTGCAATAGTCCAGCGGGTCGCTGATGCTCAGCTTTGACTCTCTGGCATATGTCACACTTAGCAACAAAGGTGCCTATTTCCTGTTTCATGCCATGCCACCAGAATCTTGCTTTGAGGTCTTGGTACATCTTGGTTCCACCAGGATGGATGGAATACGGAGTGTCATGAGCTTCTTGCAAGATCAAGTTCTTGAGCTCTTCTTTGTTGGGCACGCATATGCGATCCCCAAACCATACGACTCCTTGTTCATCCACTGAGAATCATGGGGCCTTGCCTGCCTTGATCTTCCTCTTGATGCCTTCAATTCTCTCGTGTCCCTTGTGAGCTTCTTTAATATCATCCATTAAGGTAGGCATTGCTTCGAGGTTGGCTAGGAATCCAGGTGCAACTAGTTCCAAGCCAAAACTTTCTAGCTCTTCATACAGGGCAGGTAGCCTTTCCTTAATCATAGCATTCAAGGAACAAGCCTTTCTGCTTAAGGCGTCTGCGGGGTGGTATTGAACACTGAGGTCATAATCCTTGATCAACTCCAACCATCTTCGCCGCCTCATGTTCAATTCCTTTTGAGTGAAAATATACTTCAAACACTTGTGGTCTGTGTATATCTCACATCGCTTTCCGAGAAGGTAATGTCGCCATGTCTTCAAGGCATGAACTACGGCTGCCAACTCAAGATCATGGGTAGAGTAGTTCTGTTCATGAGGACATTGCTGTCTGGATAGGTATGCTATGACCCTGCCTTCTTGCATCAGAACACCTCCAAGCCCGGTTCTCGATGCATCACAATACATCACAAACTCCTTGTAAATATTGGGGGTGGCCAAAACTGGGGCTATGGTCAATCTCTTCTTGAGCTCTTGGAAGCTTTCTTCACACTTCGGTGTCCATTCGAACTTCTTGTCCTTCTTCAAAACCTGAGTCATAGGTCGAGCAATGCTCGAGAATCCTTCAACGAACTTGCGGTAAGATCCTGTGAGTCCGAGGAAGCTTCTGACTTCCTTCACATTGCTTGGGGATTTCCATTCAGTCACGGCTTCAATCTTGGCCGGATCCACTGACAATCCCTCTGCAGTCAACACATGACCCAAGAATCCAACTTCATGCAGCCAGAATTCACACTTGCTGAACTTTGCATTAAGCTGGTGCTCTCGAAGCTTGTCTAGGACCAATCTCAAGTGTTGCTCATGCTCTTCTTCAGACTTGGAGAAGACGAGTATGTCATCAATGAAGACGACAACAAACTTGTCCAAGTATTCCATGAAAACTTTGTTCGTGAGGTACATGAAGTAGGCAGGGGCATTGGTTAACCCAAAGTACATGACAGTATATTCATACAGGCTATACCGGGTTACAAACGTCGTCTTCGGAATGTCTTGGGGCCTGATCTTCAACTGGTAGTACCCCGACCTGAGGTCGATCTTGGAAAACACCTTAGCTCCATTCAGCTGATCGAACAGGTCTTCAATCTTGGGGAGTGGGTACTTGTTCTTTATTGTGACCTCATTGAGAGAACGGTAATCGACACAGAGTCGGATAGTTCCATCCCTCTTTGACACAAATAGAACAGGTGATGCCCAAGGAGAGGCACTAGGGCGAATGAATCCTTTTCGAAGCTGCTCTGCCAGTTGCTTCTTCAACTCCGCCAACTCTTTGGATCCCATTCTATAGGGCTTCTTATAGATGGGTCCTGCTCCGTTATTGTTATTGGGGTTGTTGTAGGCTGGCCTGGGATTGGCATACTGCTGGGGCTGGTAGCTCGGACGAGGTGCAGGAGGTCTAGCCTGCTGTGGCTGATAGGTTGGCTTGGCAGGGGCTGGCTGCCAGGGGCGAGGCTTCTGGTTGCTGGAACTACCCTTGCTAATCATCTTGCACTTGCGAGTGTCGTCCATGGCATGACGCTTGTCTTCAAGCATGAGGGCCTTGTTCACCAGGTCGAAGAAGGTCCGACAGTCGCAGACTATGAGCTGATAGTGCAGGGTCTGTTGAAGTCCTTCCATGAAGTGTTCCATCTTGGCAGCCTCCGTGTTGACATCTTCAGGTGCATACCTTGACAGCAGGTTGAACTTCTGCATATACTCCTTGGCAGAGCCACTTCCTTGCTTCAGCGCTCGGAGTTCTCTCTTCTTCATAGCCATGATCCGAGAAGGAATGTGGGCGGTGCGGAATCCTTCCTTGAAGTTATCCCAGGTGATCACAAGATCGCCTTGCATGACCTTGAATCCATCCCACCAAGCTTTGGCGGTACCTCCGAGGCAGTGAGAGGCATAAAGCACCTTCTCACGATCCTCATTGTAATTGACCAATGCAAGGAGGTCCTCGATGGTGCGGATCCAGTCATCCGCATCCAGTGGTTCAGCAGTCTCGGTGAAGGTTGGGGGCGAATTCCTCATGAACTCAGATAGACTGGAGCGGCCATTGCCGTTCCTGCCTTGCTGCTGGTTGTTCGCAAGGACTTGGGCTATCTGCTGGATAGCAGCAGTGTTGGCTTTGCGTTCCTCCCGGAGAACTTGGAGAAACTAAGCTATGGTCATGTTCTCCGGTGGAAGTGGTGGCGGGGAATGTCGCCTTGTGGCTCCTCCGGGTGATCTCCAGCGTGAGCAGCCCCACCATCTCCCTGCTGCTGGCTAGAGTTCCCGGCTTCAGGGTTGGTGAAGGAGCTATTGCGGGTTGCAGTCACCATCCTGTTTGGAGCAGCCAAGTCAAATTACTAGGATAGACGAAAGGAAAGCAACAATGGAGAAAGCGTGCCTAAGGGGGTTGGTATATTGCAAGTGTGGTAAAACAGAGGTCGAAAGACCAACACATATATTAAGATAAGATAGACGATGGAGTCGCTTACAGGTTGCCTAAGGAAAAAAGCCGACTTGCATCGGGACACAAACAACAAAGCAAACAACAAGCACACATGGTTTCATATGAACCATTACACGGTCTCGACTTCGCATGAGGGGTACATGACTGATCCTACCGTAGGGGTTCTCGGACTCAGGTGGTGGAGTGCTCAGTCTCGTAGTCACGCTCCTTTGGGTCTTCCTCATGATCATCATCCGTACGGGCATCGTCTCCGGTCGAAGGGGTCTGAGAACGGGGAGGTCCATCCCGACGACGCTTCGTCGGTGGGTCAGTGAAGAGCTCACGGTACTCCTTCGCACTCATGCGACGTCGACGAGTGGGTGCGCCTCTAGCTGGGGGTACTCCTCCTCGATAAGCGATAGCTGGTCATCCCTCTGGGGCTCCATCCTTCTTGATCCTGTCTGGCTTCGTCTTGTCTTGGCGAAGTAGCTCTCGGGTGTGGTGATGTTCCTCGCGCGCTTCACGGACTCCTTAATCAAGTTGTGAACCAGACTGTCGGCGGAGAGGCTGAAGTAGGTCTGGAACCTGAGTGGGGTGCCATCCTCCTTGGATGGGATCAACGTGCAACTCTCGCCAAAATCATCCTTCCTAAAAGGTAGGTAGCGAGTAGCTGGCTCGTCAGCCATCTCTGGAATGATGTCTCAAAGGTGTAGGAGTGCCTTGCATGCACCTGTCTCGATTGCGAGTGCCAGGGTCTTCATCTGTGGTCCCTCAAAGAACCAATTGGTCGGGGAGTCATTTGCCTTCATGACCACATCAACGTGGTACTCCTTCATGACGGCATCGGCCCAGTGCTCGTGGTAGAGTAAAACGGGTGATCGGCGATACTGGCACTTCTCCAGGCTATCCTCAAGGAGTAGGGGAAAGCCGGATGCTAGGAGGGCTTTGGTTACGACGGCCATCTACAAGGTTGAAGAGAGGAGAGTTAGTAAGGGTTTGAAATAGGCTTAGAAGAGAAGAGAAGTATAGAAATTGTTGCACCTAGCAACTAGGCATAGTTTTTGAAAAAGGGTTTTATCCTAACTAACGTCCATGCTAACTAAGGGCTTCCTACAGTGAGGATGGCTCTTATACCAGCTCTGTGGGGACCCCGACTCATAAGTCGTGATCACCGAATGCACGTGTACAGTAATCCCAGAGATCAATGCTCACTGAACACACTGAAGCTCAATAACAAGAGTCTTACATCCATACTTAGCGTCTTACACAAATAAAGACCATGAAGGTCAAGTCTTACATAGATAGGGCCACGAGGGCCAACTAACAAACACAACTAGCAGCGAAAATCTTGATCAAAAGCGTAGACCCATGCCATCTGCCTTAACCTATAGGCATTCTGACTGGGAAGCGTCCGAGTTCGTCTGTTCGTCACTATCGAACTCTTCACCATATTCCTGCTCTTCCATGCCTGGCCAATTAAATAACCAATGACAAGCCAATGAGTACTTTGAATGTACCCGCAAGCAACCCATGTTTGGAACAGGGCAATAACAATGCATGATATAGCACTAAGTAGGTAAGTTTTGCAGAAAGCTAATTTTGAGTGCAATGACATGATCAAATAACTTGTGTAAGCATGCATCAACAATTGGCAGATATCCATATGAACAAGTTACAGATATCATCATAAGCAAGGGGGGTTGAACATATCATGTTCAGTCATCATGTCAAGTCATCTAACTTAACTCAAATATCATCTTTGTCACCAACACACGCACACCAGGTTTGTCAAATCATCGGACGTAGTTTAAGGAGGACCACCAACTGTCCATGACCATGGACACGGTTATTCAAATAGTTTTACACTCTGCAGATGTTGCACACTTTACCCACAAGACTCGGGAAACTTTCGTGTCAAGCCACGACTCGCGGTATATTGCATATCCGAGGTAAGTACCCGAACATTGCCTTTCCCCTGACGATACTAACAAAGAGTCTACTCGTTGGCACACAGCCCGCATAATGTACATCACAAGTATCATCCATGCAGGGACCAACGGTGTGCCCGGTGTTTGTGAAAACAGCCCATGATCGTCCTTATCGGCACGACCCCGTATCGAGAGTGACCACGTCACTCCCGCCACTAGTAATGCGGGCTCTATGCTAGTACCCACCAAGGTAATCAACAAAGCCCTGTCCCATAAGGGGTATCGTGGTTGTACATGTAAGGTTGGGACGGTCAGCAAATCTTAAGTCTCTCCGTTTTCGAAAACACACACTCACTTGCTCTGGTATACCACTTCTTTATCAAGTGGTTACCTAGCTCATCCTCATCTCCCTCGGGCATTAGTGGCACCCGACGGGGTTTTCAAAAAAGTCTTTGAAATCATTTTGTCTCCAACACCATGCATATCCCCATCCCATTTGCGTAGCATCTACTAAGCATCCCATCTACTCCCACCCGCACAACCCTCATAAGGAGGTAGGGTTATGCATGATGCAAGCATCAATGGTAAAAGTATCGGAGGCATCCCACCGAAGTTGTCACCACATCAACATGATCATCATCACGAAATAAAGTGCTATATGGCATGCAATAAAAGGTTTCATAGTCATGGTCAAAGGGCTGCTTGCCTGGCTCAACAAAGTCTTCGGGATCTTCAAATTCTTCGGGTCCAACTCCCTCGTCAACAGCGCAATCTATCGTCGCGATAAACAACGGTAATAATAAGAATCATCACCAAAACAGAGCACCAAATCTATTTCTAAAATGTTACCCTATTCTGTAAAATACCACAATATACACTAAAAATGTTTGCCTAAGGTTTTGGGGTGAAAAAGATTTTCAAAACTATTTTTAACCGAGGTTAAAAATACTAAAAAGGGGTTTTTAAATAAAACAGTACATAAAATGTTTTTCAAATATTTTCACAAATGGCACTATTACATTCTACATATTATTCTAGGATTTATGGTGGAGAAATTATTGGAAATGGAAAAATATATAATTGTGTGAGATTTTTGGCAAATGCCATGAAAATTAAAAAGAAAAGGGGTCACAACACCCCTGGGCCAGGCTCGGCCAGCAGCTGGGCCGGCCCAGCCAGCCAGTCAGGCAGCCCAGGCGCCCACGCGCCGTCAGGTTTGAACCTGACGTGCGGGGCCTTGCGGCCAGTGACTGAGAGGGGGAGAGAGGGCGAGGCAGAGGCCGGCAGGTGGGGTCCCCCTGTCGGGACCTTCGTCCACCTCTGGACCAAGGGAGGAGGAGCTCACTGGCGTTTGCTTCATCCACTGTGGAGTGAGTTGAGGTGGGGAATGTAGTCAGGAGGCTGCCGCTGTCCGGGTGGTGGTCGAGGGAGCGGCTCAGGTGGCCGGAGTAGCCGGCAACGAGAAGGCTGCGGTAGAGAGCTTCGGGAGGCGATCGCCGGAGATGCCCCGAGCTGCAAAATGAATGGGGAGTAGGGGGATTTGCATCAGTGGGGTTTAGGGGATCCAGATCGAAGGAGAGTGGAGGCTGGGGAGGCCCCTAACGCGCGAACGCCGGCGAGCTGAGACGGCAGAGCTCGAGACTTCCTTCGGGTGGATGGGCTGAGCGGGGGCTCGATTAGGTGGGGAAGGAAGGTTCCAGAGGGGAGAGAGAGGTGCGGGGTGGCTTAAATAGAGGGGGCGACAGAGCACCGTGGACCCGTGCGTCGGCGAGGTCCCTGCCATCGCTGGAGGGCTCGGGAGCGGGCGTGGGTGTGTCTGAGGTGTTGCTGGGGCACGTCCACGACCAGGGGAAGAAGAGGGGGGGAGCGGGGGAGCGCGCGTGTGCGAGCCCCGCGGTTGGCCGAGCTGGGCGGCGTCGGGCACGCGTGCGGGAGGTCGCCGAAGAGAGAAGGAGGAGGGGGCCGACCGTTAGGAGGGATCCGGACGTCGAGGGGAACCCAGGGGACAAGTTTCCCCATTCCAAGGTGGTCGAGAGCCTCAGGATGCTCCTGCTACAGTGCGGGGAGGCACTGTAGCATGCTCCGTGGCATGTCGTGCGTGCCCTGGACACGTCCAAGCGTGTCCCCTTGATTATGGGTGTACTGGAGATGCTCTAGGAGCTAGAGGGGGCTAGGGAGAGTAGAGGTAAAAGGAGGGGGAGGAAAAATGGGTGCTGACTCTACTGTCCAGGGGGTAAAATGGAGGTTTTACCCCCCCCCCCCCTCAATGATTGAGGTTTGGCCAGGGAGAGTTTCTGGGGGTAGAAGGTAACACTGTGAGGTTGTGGTAAAATTTTGAGGTGAAGGTGAACAGTGGAAGGGGGTCAAACAAGGTTTTTACCAAATCACCAGAAGGTGTTTGATGAAGATTTAGGCAAGCAAATGGAGTTTGCTTGACTTGAGATTTAACAGGATGAAAATATAGGTAGAATTGTGGTTGATCACCAAGCTTGAGCTTGATTGAAGAAAGTTGACAGTACAAACTTGAAAAAACCTAGAATTCAACAGAATCAGATCCTCTTCTCCCAAATCTACCACTTGGTGTGGTTTCATTATTTGGGGGTTAGAACATGCCCATAATGTTTGGGGTCAATAGGAGATACTTCACAATGTAAAGTTGCTCAAACTTGACTCTGGACAGGAATGGTTTTGGATTATTTTGGTGCATCAAATCAATTGAGATTGAGATGAAACTTTGCAAGATCATCACATATATCATGTGTGACTTGCTGGAATTTTCCTGGATTTTATTGAGAATATTTCTTATAGAAATATATCAAAAGCTTGATTTAAGCAGAAAGGGTTCTGAGGGGTTTTGCCCATTATGTTGAACATGACCATGTGTTGAAACTCATATATATGGAAAATATATGTCCACTGAGTTTCCCTAAATTTTCTCAAATATTTTCAAAGCATTTAAATAATTTTTCCCTTTGAAAAACCATTTTGGCCTTAAGAAAAAGCCTTTAAATAAAATAGTAAAATAATCTTTAAAAAGAATATTTGGTGGTTTTGGGAAGTCATATATATATAGTGGGTTTCAAATAAAGCTTTTGGTGTAAAATATTCCACCCAATTTGAGGACTTGTAGTACAAACCACAATTCAGGGTTTTTTGAAAACCTAATTTGAGTAAATCCTTTTTGGCCAAAATAAATTTTGATAAAAAACAGTTTTAGGTACTATACACATGGTATGGTCATTGGGCAAGAAGTTTGGATCAAGGAAGATGAGTATAGAGAGGATAGAATCTATGAGTGCCAAAACATATTCAAACAAGCAAGCATCAAACAATTCAAACAAGCACATGCACTCAAAAAGTTTTAAAAGGTTCCAAATTTCGTCAATCCATAACATAGCAAAGTGATACAAACACAGGGTGTGACAGCTTGCCGCGGCGGCTTTTGGTCATCTGACCAACCACGAATCTCCCAAACCCTGGAAGGACTCCCTTCGAGAACTCAACTCCACCGGGCGAGAGGCCCACGGTGGGCGCCAACTGTCGTGGTTTGTCACGGCAGATGTTCTCTTAGGAGAACTTGACTGTGAGGCCATCGCCGCTAGGTGGTGACTCAAAGGGGTTGATCAGGAACGAGAGACGAGTTTACCCAGGTTTGTCCCCTCCAATGGAAGTAATAGCCTATGTCCTGCTTTGTGTGTATTGATGATGATCTCGATTACAAGGGTGCGGAATCGCTAACCTAGCTCTCGTGGGTTTGCTTGTTTCTTACTTGATCTATCTAGCTCAAGGGATCCCCTTTATATATAGGCGGAGGCCTTAAGGTTACAACAGAGTCCGGGTTGTAAAGAGCTTGTGACCTAATCTAACTCCTCCTTTCCTTGCTCCTCAAGGGAAAAAGGATCTTCTACGTCAAGATGGCAACGGGGACGAAACCCACCGGGTTTTGCTTGCCCAAACGCATCCCCACGAGAAAATCGCAAGCCCGTCCCCGTCCCCATCACCGTGCGTGGGGCTAGTTTTTTGCCCGTCACCTAAACCCATCGGGTTTTCTAAACCCACGGGGAACCCGTCTTGCGAGCACTTAATGAAAACACTGCAAGAGATGGGATCGAGCCCAGGCGGCGGCTGGGGACCTAGGTTTAGGTTTAGGTGTTGTGTTGTGTGGGAGAGAGAGACTTGAGCGAGTGACACTGCCAGAGTGACCGAGCGAGGGGTTGGTTTGTAGTCGAGGGCCTCGACGTTGGGGGGCTCGGCCGCTGTGGGTTTGGGCCGCTTGGCCGGTTTTGTAGCGTAGGGCCTCAAGATGGATACGTGCATGGTAAAAAATTAGATTTTGACGGGTATTGTCGGGTTTCGGGTTCGGGTACTATTGAAACAGGTTTAAACCCACGAAACATGCCGGGTTTTATAATGTACCCGCCAGCATCCACGCGGGGATAGAAAGACGCCTATCCCCGTCCCCTAATAGGGTAAAAACCCGCGGGGACGCGGGTTTCGGGGGCCCATTGCCATCTTGACTTCTACGTCATCATGTTTAATCCGGCCATCTGGACGACGTTGATGAGCCGGCCCACCCAATGAGCCGCCTGTCTTAGCCTTGTGCTTCTCATGGACATCTTCTGTATGTGCCGCTTTAGTAGGGTCCGGGTTACGTCCAAGGCGGGTTATACCCGTGCGGTATATCCCCGACACCCCTGACAATCTACATAGCTCCGCCTATGCGAGAGACGGAGATGGGGCTTCTATGTGTGGGAGAGACGATGAGAGAAAGCGAGGTCAATCGAGACACATATAAATAGGGAGATCGAGTGAGTGTGGGCTAGCATACACTCGGATGTGAAAGACGATCTGGAGAGATATCGTGCAACGAAGCTCTAGTGAGGTGATACGTCTCTAACGTATCTATAACTTTTGATTGTTCCATGATGTTATATTACCATTCTAGGATACTTTTTGGGTCTTTATTTACCTATTTATAATATTTTTGAGCACTAACCTATTGCCCCAGTGCCCAGCGTCAGTTGCTGTTTTCTGCATGTTTTTGCCTTTTCAAGTTTACAGTACCAAACGATGTCCAATTGCCACAAAACTTTTTGATGGTTTTTTCTGGACGAAAAGAAGACCTAGAAGCTTCGGAAGGAGGTCGAGAAGTGCACGAGGGCCCCACCACACATCAGGGCGCGCCCTGGGGGGGCGCCCTGATATGTGGTGGCCCCCTCGTGGCTCTCCTGACGTCTCTCTTCGGCCTATAAATTCTCTAATATTGCAAAAACCCTGGAGGCAGTCCCAAAACCCTTTTTCCTCTGCAACAAGTCTCTGTTCCGTCGCGAGGCCATCTGGAGCTCCGTTCCGGCACCCTGCCGGAGGGGGGATCGATCACGTACAGCCTCTTCATCAACCTTGCTGCCCTCATGATGATGTGTGAGTAGTTCATCACAGACCTATGGGTCCATAGGTAGTACCTCGATGGCAATCTCTCTCTCTCTCTCTCTCTCTCTTATGATCTTCAATACAACGGTCATCGCATCTTTGCTTTGATCTATCCGATGTAATCCTATTGTGCGGTGTGTTTGTTGGGATCCGCTGAATTGTGGGTTTATGTTCAGATTAATCATGAAAAGTATTTGAGATGCCTCTAATATATATTATTTCTTAGTTGCCTGATCATTATAGCTTCGTAATGCTCTCCGATTTATTGATGTGCTTTGGCCAAGTAGATTGATATTTCATCGGTGGGAGTGGTGCGTTGTGGTAGGTTTAATCTGGCGAGTTTCTATATCCCAGTGACAAAGTAGAGGACAAGATGCGTCTTTGTGTTGTTGCTACTAAGGATAAAACGATGGGGTTCATTCATATTGATTGAGTTTACTTTGCCTACATCATGTCATCATTCTCCAAGCATTACTCTGTTTTACTTAATACTCTTGATGCATGCTGGATAGCGGTTGATGAATGGAGTAATAGTAATAGGTGCAGGCAGGAGACGGCCTATTTGTTTATGGACGTGATGCCTATATACACATGATCATTGCCGTGAAAATCGCATAACTATCCACTTTTCTATCAATTGCCCAACAGTAATTTGTGACCCACTGTATGCTGCCTACATGAGAGATGCCGCTAGGGAACACTATGGCCCCCGGGTCTATTCACTTATATATTTACAAACGGTACAATTACCTCGTTGCCTTTATTTACGTTTTATTTATTTTGCAATTTACATTTATCAACAATTATCTACACAACTCATTTTCTTGCAAATAACGAGATCAAGGGGATTGACAACCTTCTTGCCCGCGTTGGGTGCAAGTCGTTTGTTCATTTGTGTGCAGCCCCTGAAGACGGTTGAGTATTGATATTCGTATTGGTTTGATAAACCTGGGTTTCATAACTGAGGGAAATACTTACCCATTTTGTGCTGAAATTACCCATTCCTCTTTACGGAAAACCCAACGCAGATCACAAGTATCAGGAAGGATTTCTAGCGCCGTTGCTGGGGAATATCATCATCAACTATCAAGTAACTTCACACAAATTTTCGTTCACTTGTTTATCTTTTTATTTGCTGTTATATTTAGATTGTCTCATAAAAATCAAAAAAATGGAGCTTAGGTTGCCTCATATGCTTCATCTTTATAATGTCTCTCGTGAAAATAAGGATTCCAAAAATTGTGCTCAATTCTTAGAGGAAGAATTTATAAAGATCCTTAATGTGAGTTCCTTTAATGATGAGCATGATAGAAATGTTGTTAGTATGAATTCTCTGATTATCCATGATACTAATGATATGCAAAACCACAAGCTTGGGGATGCTATGTTTGATGAAGATGATATTTTTTGTCCCCCAAGTTTTGATGAGAAAAATTATTATGATGAACATGGTAATGAAACATATGCTATAATTAGTAATGATAACCATGAAACTTGTCATCATTATTCTAATTTTCAATTTCGTTATGACAATCAACTGTCACATGATAGTTATTTTGTTAAGTTTGCTGCCACTACCATGAATGAAAAGGAATTTGCTTATGTGAAGTGTAATAAATTTTCTATGCTTGTGGATCATGAAAAGAATGCTTTATGTGATAGTTATATTGAGGAATTCCTTCATTATGCTACTGAAAATTATTAAAAGGGGGGAACATATGCATGTAGGAATTGCAATAATATCAAGTTTCCTCCCTATGTGTTCAAAGTTTTGAAGCTATGCTTGTTTTTCCTTCCTATGCTAGTTGATTCTTGCTCCCATAAATTGTTTGCTTACACAATTTCTATGCATAGGAAGTGGGTTAGGATTAAATGTGCTTGTCATATGCTTGATGATGCTCCCATTGTGTTTCAAATTCTTTACTTTCGTGTGAGCATCATTGAAAGTCATTATGCCTAGCTAGGGGCATAAAACAATGGCGCTTGTTGGGAGGCAACCCAATAGTTATCTTTAAATTTTTTGCTTTAAACTTTCTAATTGTTTTTAATAGCATGATTATTTCCGCTGTAATGATTATGTTTTTGTGTTTAAATTAGTGTTTATTCCAAGTAAAGTCTTTGGGATGACTCACAAGATGAGTAGAATCGATGCTGATACAAAACAGAAACTTTTGACTCCAGTACAGGAGTTTAAGTTTTTTACTGGAGCCTGATAATGATCTGAAAATTTTACAAAGTGTTTGTACACAAATTTTCGAGGTTTTCCTAATTTTTCAGAATTTTTAGAGTTACATAAGTATAGGTTCTATACATATTTCTACAGACTGTTCTTTTTAGACAGATTCTGTTTTTTGCTTTTATCGTTGCTTGTTTTGATTATGCTATGGATTGTATCGGGCGGTATAAGCCATGGAGAAGTTAGAATACAGTACCTATGCTGAATATATGAAATTTGAATCAATTTATAACAGTACTTAAAGTATGCAATATGTTTCTTATACTAACGGATCTCACGAAGTTTTGTTGAGTTTTGTCTGATTGAAGTTTTCAAGTTTCGGGTGTTATCATGATGGACACAGGAATAAGGAGTAGCAAGAGCCTAAGCTTGGGGATGCCCAAGGCACCCCAAGGTAATATTTTAAAGGAGACTCAAGCGTGTAAGCTTGGGGATGCCCCGGAAGGCATCCCCTCTTTCGTCTCAAATCCATCGGTATGTCACTTGAAGCTATATTTTTATTCGTCACATGATGTGGGTTTTGCTTGGAGCATCGTTTGCTTTTGTTTGCTTCTACTTTCGGTTTTCCACAATCATTGTTTGCTGGACACACCTATTTAAGAGAGACATACCTTCATCATAATTTGTTAGAATACTCTATGTGCTTCACTTATATCTTTTGAGCTTAGCAGTTGCTCTAGTACTTCACTTATATCTTTTTGAGCACAGTGGCGTGTAGATTTTATAGAAATGATTTCACTCTCGTTCTTCACTTATATTTGTTTGAGAGTCAATAAATAGTGATGATAATTTTCATGGGTCATAAGACTAATCCAAAAATATTAGGTATTCAATGAATGATAATCAAAACCATCATGTAGCACATATAGAGAAATTGTGGGTCAATGATATTGATGTGGTAATATGAAATAAGTGTGAGTTCATAATTATTAAACTGTAGAAGTGTCGATATTAAGAGATGTTGACCCTTTTGTTCATCTAAAAAATTAAAGAGGCATGGTGATGACGTGTGAGCATTTCTATTCCTTGTTGAAATCCTAGTGTTGTTTCGGGTCGGAAGCGCGCGATGTTTAACTCCTACCAACCTCTTCCCTCGGGGCATGCGCTAGTACATTGATTTATGATAAAATAATAAAAAATCAGTAAGTTTATGAGTTCTTTATGACTAATGTGAAACCATGGACATACGCAATCTCACCTTCTCATATTTTCTAGCCTCTTCGGTACCGTGAATAGCCCGTTCTCACCTCGAGGATCGGTGCAACTATCGTCGGTGCATCCAAATCCCGTGACATGACATGCTCTGTTGCACATAAGCCTTATTATATCTTCCTCAAAACAACCACCATACCTACATATCATGGCATTTCCATAGCCATTCCGAGATATATTGCCATGCAAATTCCATCGTCACTTCACATGACTAGTTCGTCCATCATCATATTGCTTTGCATGATCATATAGAGCTGACATAGTATTTGTGGCAAAGCCACCGTTCATCATATTTTTGATACATGTCATTCTAGAACATTGCACATCCTGGTACACTGCTAGAGGCATTCATACAGAGTCATATCTTCATATCAGTTCTCCATATTGAGTTGTAAGTAAATAAAAGTGTGATGATCATCATTATTAGAGCATTGTCCCAGTGAGGAAAGAATGATGCAGACGATGATTCTCCAATAAGTCGAGATGAGACTCCGGACAAAAAAATAAAGATGGGGGAGGCAAAATGAGCCCAGCATCCATTCAAAAAAAATGAGAGAAAATGAGAGAAGGGGCTTTGCTACTATCTTTTACCACACTTGTGCCTCAAAGTGGCACCATGTTCCTCATGTAGAGAGTCTCATGATATATCACTTTCATATGCTAGTGGGAATTACCTATTAATTATTACAAACTTGGCTTGTATATTCCTATGATAGGCTTCCTCAAATGTCCGAGGTCTTCATGAGCAAGCAAGTAGGATGCACACCCGACTTGGCTTCATTTGAGCCTTCATACACTAATAGCTCTAGTGTATCATTTGCATGGAAATCCCTACTCCTTGCATTGACATCTATCGATGGGCATCTCCATAGCCCATTGTCATGGATTTGTCACGGCAAGATGTCCGGGTTAGCGGACTTAGGTGTGAGGCCATCGCAACTATGTGGCGGCTTGAGAGGGGTTGGTCGGAATCGAGAGACGCGAGTTTACCCAGGTTCGGCCCCTCCGATGGAGGTAAAAGCCTACGTCCTGCTTTGTGTGTATTGATGATGAGGATGATCTCTCGGTTACAAGGGTGCTGTCTTGCTACCTCTAATCTCGAGAGCCTCTAATCTGTCTATCTCTAGTGACTTGAGCCTGTCTTCGCTTCCCCTCTTGGGGCGCCTTACCCCTCCTTATATAAGTGGAAAGGGTAGGTTTACATGTAGAGTCCTACTAGGAGTAAGATTAGGACTAGTCTCTCTTGAATCCTAATCCGGGTCTTGTTTCCTTTGTGAGGGAATCCTTTCTCTCCTTTGGGCCTTCTCTTGTGAGCCGCCCCTCCAGGCCCGTCCACGAGCCGCCTTGCGCCGGCTTGCTCGCTGGGCCCTGGGCCTTGTCGCTCGTCTGACCCGCCTGCCGGGTCACCAATGAACCACCAAGTCTCGATCGGGTCACCAGTGAGTCGCCAAGTCAAGGCCGGGTCATACTTCCGGCCGGGTTATACCGCGGGGTAATATCCCTGACACCCGTTGTATGCCTAGTTGATGTGAGACTATCTTCTCCACCTTTTAAGCCCTTTGATATCTACGACCAAATTCTATTCCACCTAAATGCTATGTCCAATGGCTCACTCTCATGTATTGCGTGAAAATAAAAATTTGATGCATATTGAAAAGGTATGATCCAATTGCCTGACTTGGACACCGTGGTGCTTGACATTTGTATTAATGTGGTGAAGATGGAGCCATGCCTTGCTAATATAATAAGACGAATAGGGGGGGGGTAAACATTTCTTAAGGATCGTAAACTTTTAAGGATTGAAAATTCTGTTTCTTACACTTTAATATTGCTATGTTAATATATGTTGATTCATCTTTTCTCAATGAGCATACCTGCATAAGATTACATAGTGGATAGAATGTCACATCAAAAATTCTATTTTTATCATTTACCTACTCGAGGACGAGCAGGAAGTAAGCTTGGGGATGCTTGATACCTCTCCAACGTATCTATAATTTTTGGTTGTTCCATGCTGATATTTTATCATTCTAGGATACTTTTTGGGTCTTTATTTACCAATTTATAATATTTTTGAGCACTAACCTATTGATCCAGTGCCCAGTGCCAGTTGCTATTTTCTGCATGATTTTGCCTTTTCAGGTTTACAGTACCAAACGAAGTCCAATTGCCACGAAACTTTTTGATGATTTTTTCTGGACCAAAAGAAGACTTAGAAGCTTCGGAAGGAGGAAGGGAGGTGCACGAGGGCTCAACCACACATCAGGGCGCGCCCTGGGGGCACCCTGATATGTGGTGGCCCCCTCGTGGCTCTCCCGATGTCCCTCTTCGGCCTATAAATTCTCTAATATTGCAAAAACCCTGGAGGCAGTCCCGAAACCCTTTTTCCGCCGCCGCAAGTCTCTGTTCCATCGCGAGGCCATCTGGAGCTCCGTTCCGGTAGCCTGCCGGAGGGGCGATCGATCACGGAGGGCCTCTTCATCAACCTTGCTGCCCTCATGATGATGTGTGATTAGTTAACCACAGACCTACGGGTCCATAGCTAGTGCCTGGATGGCAATCTCTCTCTCTCTCTCTCTCTCTCTCTTATGATCTTCAATACAACGGTCATCACATCTTCGCTTTGATCTATCCGGTGTAGTCCTATTGTGCAGTGTGTTTGTTGGGATCCGATGAATTGTGGGTTTATGTTCAGATTATTCATGAAAGTATTTGAGATGCCTTTGATATATATTATCTCTTAATTGCATGATCATTATAGCTTCATAATGCTCTCTGATTTATTGATGTGCTTTGGCCAAGTAGATTGATATTTCATCGGTGGGAGTGGTGTGTTGTGGTAGGTTCAACCTGGCGAGTTTCTATATCCCAGTGACAAAGTAGGGGACAAGATGCGTCTTTGTGTTGTTGCTACAAAGGATAAAACGATGGGGTTCATTCATATTGATTGAGTTTACTTTGTCTGCATCATGTCATCATTCTCCAAGCATTACTCTGTTTTACTTAATACTCTACATGCATGTTGGATAGCGATCGATGAGTGGAGTAATAGTCGTAGGTGCAGGAAGGAGTCGGCCTATTTGTTTATGGACGTGATGCCTATATACACATGATCATTGTCGTGAAAATCGCATAACTATCCGCTTTTCTATCAATTGCCCAACAGTAATTTGTTACCCACCGTATGCTGCCTACCTGAGAGATGCCGCTAGGGAACACTATGGCCCCCCGGATCTATTCACTTATATATTTAAAAACGCTACAATTACCTCACTAACTTTATTTACTTTGTATTTATTTTGCAATTTATATTTATCAATAATTATCTACACAACTCATTTGCTTGCAAATAAAGAGATCAAGGGGATTGACAACCCTCTTGCCTGCGTTGGGTGCAAGTCGTTTGTTCATTTGTGTGCAACCGCTGAAGACGGTTGAGGATTGATATTGCTATTGGTTCGATGAACCTTGGTTTCATAACTAAGGGAAATACTTACCCACTTTGTTCTGCATTTACCTGTTCCTCTTCATGGAAAACCAAACGCAGGTCACAAGTATCATGAGGGTTGGAGGAGAGCGATACGAAGGGAGTTGCCTAGATAGACTATGTGTGTGTGTGCGCGTGCGCACGGTGGGGTGTTTTTAGAGAGGAAATGTGGAGAGAAAGAGAGAGAGAGGGGGAGTTGAAGAGGGAGAGCTCTTCATGGATGGCACGGATGGTGTGTGTGAGAAATACATCTGTTGAGAGCGTGAGGGTTGGTGTGAGATAAATGGATATCAAAGCATGAAGAGAAAGAATGAGCATGACTCGCATACCAGTAGCTCTATAAACCGGTTAACAGAAAGATGAAGATTGATCAATCGATAGAGGAAGCATGTGTGGTGAGAGGTCCGGGGGGTGATGGAGAGACCTAAACACGACATTTGAGTGTACATAGTACTAGACTTAATATTCACGTTCTAGTCTAGTGTACATTGTAAAATTAGAATTGAGGACACTTGCATGTGTTACGTTTTTTTTAATCTGTGTCTTGCATGCATAGTTTGGAAAGGTTGATGCACCATATTGACTCGATTGTTGTTGTATTTGTGTGCGTGGTCATAGGGTTGAATACATCCTAGCTTTTCTGACCACCATACCGTACAAGTTTTACATTTGAATTTGCATTCAAAAACTTAGAGTGGATACCATGAAATGTGAAATTCATGCTAAGATCACTATATACAAACTCACTCTAATATAAGAACTCTTCATATATAAATTACCGCCCCTTTTGGAAGTACCAATTATTTGCAAGGAAAATAAGGGCATTACAATATATATTGATTTGTCCGCCAATATTTAAAAATTTATTTTGCAATCTCAAATGGTAGCACCCAACGGCCTACCGGCCGGACTAGGCTCGTATCGTGGTGGTGGCTTGTGTGGTACGCACATTAGCAAAACCAACCAAAAGAACCGCGTTAAAAACTTCACGCCACCACTCGAGCCTCCGCATTTCGAATTGAAATATCTGGCAGCCAGAATTCCAGCCCCGTGAAATACCCCTTATGTTCCTGGTCCACAATGACTAGTACCCATGAACAATGGAGGGATGCTTTAGTAATATCCCACCCACCTACCGTGCTGAGCACATGCAAGTCCCTCGGTCGTGGCTACCCAAGGTCACCCATCAAATCCATTGTGTAGGGCAGTACACTACTCACTAGGATGATTATAGAATGGAGCATCGTTGGTTCGTGCCTACTAGAGTACTCTTTTGGGCGAACCCTTTTTCATGACAAGAAACAGAAACGAGGTATGAGTTAATGTATCATGTTTCTAAGTGTTTTTGAATTATCTAATTTTCGGAACGTAACTAATGCACTGGTATGGTGGTAGTATCTTTTTGGGATTTCTATTTCTGTGCCCCTAGTTGCTTACTTGTGCTCGGTTTTGCCCAAGGAGTCTAAATTTCCTCACTTTTTGCCCTCCCCCAACTCGCCCCACTCACACAAAAGCCCAAATGGAGCCTTGCCTTTTGGTGAGTGCAGTTGACCGTTACCTCCTCAGTTATTGACACGTTTTGCCGGAAAGACATGTGGGTCACGTATGACATGTGTGCCTGGTTGTTAAAGCCTATGACAAGTGGGACGTGGGCTGGTCAATTTACTCGTGCGTAGAGCCCTGGACATGGGCTGACCGTATACTTTTATTTGTACGTGGACGTTTCGCTTTTCCGTCACTGCGGGCGTGGGCGTGCACGTATCGATGGAAAACTTCCAAAAATGTCCCATCATATAAGAGGAGGGGAACCACCACCGGCCGCATCGCCCCACCATTTCCCCCAAAATCGCCTCCCTCGCCGCAGCAAAACCGTCACTTCCCACTGCACTTCCCATCGCACCGACTTGCTCACCCCCACCGCACTTCCCTCCGTCCGACACCGATGGAGGACTCTCGTGGTGCTGCAGCTGCTTCGGCCGGAGATGTTATGGAGAAGAAGGTTTCGGGGACCGCGCTAGATGCTATGGAGGGAGTAGCATGCGTCCACGGTGGTGCGGGAAATGCTGAAACCGCAACTGGAGCTATAGCTACTGCGGCGGATCTGGTTGAGAAGGAGGTGGCGGGCTCTGACTCGGCCGTGTCGGAGCTACATGTGAAGGCGTCGAGCGGTGCCGTGTGTGCAGGTGCTCATGCCGGCAATGAGCAGGTCGTCGAGGAGGTACTTCTTCTCATTTCCCATTTGTAGGTAGTGCTAAGATTAAGAATATAGTGTTAGTTAGTTAGATTATGATTCCTGCATTAGTATAGTTGGTTTGAGGTTTTTTTATAGATTTGTGCGTGCTATGCCAATTGATATCCCCTCAGCAACTATATAATCAAGCAGTTAGAAATATTTGGATTTGGATTGTTACAATTGATTTCTTTAATTCACAAGTCTATATTTGTCATTGCCATCATCATTTGCACTCATTTTGGGCATATATTTCTATATCATGCTTGAGTTGATCATAAATTCGAGCATTAATCTTGTGTAGATTTGGCTATTATTGAAAAGGAATGCATTAATTTATAGGGATCCCAAATTTATATGTACCTATCAATTTATTTCAACTGCACTTTTTGAGCATAGTTTGGAGCTTTTCTTCATTATCCAAAATCAAAATGTTTAGGTAGATTTAAATTTTTATTTTCTATAAGTTTCCCCTAATTATAAATTTCTCCACCATATATAGTTTTATTGGTTTTGTTGTGAAATCTATGCACATGTGTATGCAAAATGCAAATAGGTTAATGTTATGGATAATATGATCAATGTGACTTTCGTGTATATTTGAATCTGTTGGTTTCCTGTAATTAATAGTAATTGATGTACTTTTATATTGCAGGAGGAGGATCCTGTGGGTAATAAGAGGAAGCTGGCCATGACTAGGTTCAAGGACCATTATGATTCTGACTTTGTTGACGATGACGTCTACGAGGTAAAGCCTACTTCAAATTTTGTTTGCCTTACTAGCTATATGATCAATGCGACTTTCGTATAATCCCTTTGTTTTACTATATGAATGTAACTCATTTTTGTGTGCAGTATAACTCTGGAGATGATGTCAACGATGGGAACATCGACCCCTTCTGTCGGTGCACTAGAACAGGGGTACCCAGTGCCCCTGATTTATGCACGGGCGGTAGAAGCAAAAACCCGGCGAATGATCGAGACAAGACTTCAAAAAGCTCAACGCGGCAGCCCAAGCCTGGACTGCAACGCGCCAAGCACGTCCCCGATGCTTGCCGGGGACTAAGACATGCACACCTCCCACAAGACCCGGCAAGGCACTCCCCGGCAGGCCCGAGCCAACCGGCCACCGCTCCACCGCATCGCTACGCCTGTCACTTATCGATGCGGTGTCGATCCCTCAGACGGCTAATCAGCTCTCGCTAAGCACATGGCGATGCATCGGAATGCAAGTTACGCTCGGTTGACACCCGCCCTGCAGCATGTCAAGACCATAAGCAATGACCGGCCTAGCGGTGGCAAGAGCTTGCCGGGGATGCACCCCCGAGCACCACCTAGGCAGGTAATCATGGCATTTTGTCCTAAATGCCAGAGTTAGGTATGATAGCTCTGCTTAGCTATCTAATCAACAGACAATGACTATTTTGCCATTGTGGTAACCCCTTGCACTATAAAAGGAGTCCCAAGGCAACCTGGCTCAGGGTTAGAGCGATTCGGACCCCCGAACACTTGTACTCGCATAGCAGCTCTTTCCCCAATAGCAGTCCTTGCCGGGGTTAGGAGGTGTGCGTTCTTAGTGTTCCTCCAATCAATCCACCAACAAGAAGGTGTATGGTTTTACGCTTAGCAGCGGCCCGAACCTGGGTAAAAGGCATGTGTCCTGATCGTCGCGCCGTCTCATGCTCTCCGCTCTTCGTGCAACGTGGCCCCCTTGCCGAACCACAAGGGACCTCTGGTCCCATAGGTGATCGTGAGCATCCGTGCCCCGAAATCTTTGGCGCGCCAGGTAGGGGGCGTGCATCATTTGCGTGAACCCGAGTTCGTGAACGGCGAATCGAGCTCCATCGTCATCTTTTTCAACAATGGCTCCCAAGAAGAAATCCGGTGTGGCCACACATCCCTCCACTTCGAAGGCTCCCTCATACGCGGCCGCCGGCGCCATAGACGCCGCGGTGGCTGTAGGCAAGGCGGGCATCGTGGATGACGCGGCCCGCGCTGGCGGCGCCCTGTCCAGTCCTTCGCGGCCCGAGATGGAGCAGGAGGCGCCGGAGAGGAGCAACTACAACAACAACATGGCGAGCTCGGCCCCGACGCCATGGGCGAGGGAAACAACCGTTCATCACCTCCCCGCCGCACGGATGGCCGAGGCCGCCTCAGCGGCCGCACCAGTCGCCAGCAAGATTGTTGGGCATGCACCTCGTGTGGAACGAGACGGAGCGCCCAGCGGAGCCGTAGCCCCGCAGGATCGGCCCACTGCCCACCAGAAAGCTCCGGCGAGTGGCGCACGGCATCAAGGACGTGGCGATGCTTCTCTTGGCCCTACCAAGAGTCGAGCGACATCGCAGTCCACCTCTTTCCCCATGCCGAGCACCACAGAGGAGGCCATGGCGCGAGTCCAGATGCTGCTCAACTTCATGCCAGCAGCTGATAAGATGGATGAATGGAGAGCCACCATTCAGAGTTTGATTTCTCTCGTTGAAGCCAACAAGACCCAGCATGCAGAGCCGTCGCAACGCACGCGAACACCTGCAGCGGGGCGGCAAGCGCGTCGAAGGGGCCACCCCAACGGTGCAGTACCCTCCGCGACAACAGGCCCAGAGGCAGCCGTAGCAAGCTTCGCATGCTAATGAGCATGACGAGGCGTCCATAGTCTCGTCTGGCCCGCGCGACCGCCAGGATCAATGGCGTGTCCTTGAACACCGGCGGAAAGAAGACGCACGCATCACCATCGAGCGACGCTGGGAAGCACACCGTCAATCCGACAAGCGCAACGGTCCAGACGTCGGCGACCCCGCGCCCAGTGCTGGCGGGTACCTTCCTTACGAGGTTGGTTGCCCTGCCTTCACTAGCGAGCTGCGACGGGTCCGCTGGCCGTCGAACCGAGCTTTCAAGCCTGAGAAATATGACGGGAAGCTGAACCCTGCGCAGTTCTTGGGCATATACACGATAGCTATTCAAGCCGCGGGAGGAAGAGATGAAAAGGTGCTCGCCAACTATTTCCCTTTGGCACTCAAGACAAACGTGAGATCATGGCTGATGAACCTCCCAGAGAATTCCATTTCGTCTTGGGCTGATCTATGCAACGAGTTCGTTGGCACCTTCACTGGTGGTCATCAAGAACCAGGCCAGCCCAGCGATCTCCAAGTCCTCCCGCAAAAGGAGGGAGAAACCTTGAGAAAGTATATCCAGAGATTCAGCCGAGTGCACCGCAACATCCTAGAGATCCACCCCGCGGTGGTGATTGCCACGTTCCACCCGAACGTGCGCAATAGGAAGATGCAAGCCAAGATGAATGTCAAGCTCCCCAAGACTGGTAATGAGCTTTACACCTTGGCGGATAAGTGCGCTCGAGCTGAAAAAGGAAGGCGACTTCCTAGGGAGGAAGCGGGCGTCGAAGTGGACACTGATGATAACGACGACGCCCCCAACCCGAAGGGAAGAGGCAGGAACCGCAATAGGAAGGGTAAGGGAAAAGCAGTATTGGCTGTCGAGAGCTCCGTAGACCTTTGTACAGGCAAGAAGGCGAAAGCCGAAACCCCCGGCAAGGGAGCTTCCGTGTGCGCTGATTGCTGGGAGGCTGCTGCCGCTGAGAAGACCGGGAAGTTCGACGGGCCGTACTGCAAAATTCACCGCACCAAGGGCCATGATCTCCAAGAATGCCGACAGGTCAAGCAACTTGTTGAGAAACAGAGGGCCGTGTACGAGAAGCGCGACAAAGAAAAAGGCCAGGACGACTCTGCCGGGAAAGGCTGTGGCGGAAGAGGAGGTTGCCGTGGCAAGACCCCGCAGCAAAAGGAAAAACCCGCCAGAGGTCGAGAGAAGAAGGAAACAGACGATATGAGTGAAGATGAGGATGATGATGAGGATTCCAGCGATAGGAAGTTCCAGAAAGCAACCAAAGCCATGTGCGTTGACGGGGGGGTGCATCCTTGCATTCCTCTCGCCGCCGGCTCAAGCAGTGGGCACGCGAAGTCAATGCTGTGGAACCTACTGCAGAATCTAGGAAGCCACTCAGATGGTCCCGCACGCCTATCATCTTTGACGAAGAGGATCATCCTGACCGTACTACTATGGTCAGATGCTTGCTGTTGTTGGTTTCCCCGACAATCCGCAACCTCAAGGTGTCTAAGATGTTAGTTGACGGCGGGGCCGGATTGAACTTGATCTCCCCTAGAGTGGCTGAGAAACTGCAGATCCTTGATGAAGAGCTCGAAGCTACGGGTATATTCTAAGGAATCAACCTCGGCAGGAGCTGACCCAAGGGAAAGATCACCCTGCCTGTGACATTTGGCGGGGAATTGAACTTCCGGACAGAGAGGATAGTGTTCGACATCGCCGAAATCCCGCTCCCTTACAATGGGATCCTCGGTTGCCCAGCTCTGGCAAAGTTCATGGCAGCGTCCCACTATGCCTACAATACCTTGAAGATGCCAGGGCCCATTGGGGTCATTTCCATCCCTTCCGACAAGAAGAACGCAGTTATCTGCCTGGACTAGATGTATCATGATGCGGTAACAGCTGAAGCCACAGAAATCCCAGCTCCCGCCAAGGAGACAGAGAAAATGAAGAAGGCTAGCAAGAACACCGGCAAGGACTCCGGGAAGCGCGCCTCTTCGGAGTGCGCTGCACCCGACGATGACCTGCCGGAGAGTTCCGCTAGCAAGAAGACCAGGGTCGCCTATCCTGAGACGAAGAAATTCCCGGCAAGGGAGGATGGCACTGGTGGAACCTTCACCATCAGTGCTACCCTTACTGACAAAGAGGAAAGCGCGCTCATTACCTTCCTGCGGGAGAATGTCGACGTGTTTGCCTGGCAACCATCTGACATCCCCGGTGTTCCCAGGGAGGTAATTGAGCACCACCTTGTTCTCTGTCCTCATGCCCGACCCGTCAAGCAAAAGGTTAGGAAACAGGCCTTGGAGCGGCAACAGTTCATTGCCGAAGAAATCAAGAAGCTTGAAGCAGCTGGTTTGGTCAGAGGGGTGCTGCATCCAACTTGGCTGGCAAACCCGGTGGTGGTATGAAAGGCAAATGGGAAATGGAGGCTTTGCATAGACTTCACTTACTGGAACAAGGCTTGCCCGAAGGACCCTTTCCCCTTGCCGCGCATGGATCAAATTGTTGATTCCACCTCCGGATGTGACTTGCTCTCCTTTTTGGATGCCTACTCCGGCTACCACCAGATATTTATGTCTAAGGAAGATGAGGAGAAGACCGCATGCATAAGTCCCTGTGGCACGTACTGCTTTGTGCGTATGCCCTTCGGGTTAAAGAGTGCTGGTTCGACATTCGCCAGGGCTGTTCAAATTGGTTTTGGACCTCAAGTGCACAGAAATGTGGAAGCCTACAGGGATGACATCGTGGTCAAGACCAAAGATGAAGCCACTCTCATACAAGATCTGGAGGAAACTTTTGCAAACTTGCGCAAGATCAACCTTAAGCTCAACCCTAAAAAGTGTGTGTTCGGTGTCCCATACGGCAAGCTGCTTGGGTTCTTCATATCTCAGCAAGGAATAGAAGCCAATCCCGACAAGATCAAGGCGATTGAGCAGATACGGGCACCCAAGACAATCAAAGATATCAGACGCCCGACCGGATGTGTTGCCACATTGAGTAGGTTCATCTCCAAGTCCGCTGAGCGTGCCTTGCCGTTCTTAAAAATCTTGAAGAAGTCTGGCCCGATGAAGTGGACCCCGGAGGCAGATGCAGCGCTGCAAGACCTGAAGAAATACCTATCCTCTGCTCCCACCTTGGTCGCTCCTAAACCGCAAGAGCCGTTGTTGCTATATTTGGCAGCGACGAATCAAGTGGTTAGTGCAGTGCTGGTGGCGCTACGGGGAGTGGATGGAGATTCAGCAGCCACTGCTGATGCTGCCGGGAGCGAGAAAGAAACATCCGCGGCAGGACTCGACACATATCAAGGGGGATTTTAGCAAATGATTGACAGAGGATCCAAAGAAGTGGCAAAGAAGAAAATGGTGCAGCGGCCCATGTACTTTGTCAGTTCCCTACTACAGGGGGCTAGATCAAGGTACTCTAGAGTACAAAAGTTGATCTTCGGCCTCATCATGGCCTCGAGGAAGCTGCGCCACTACTTCCAAGCCCATGAGATAACGGTTGTCACCCGTTTCCCGTTGCAACGCATACTGAGAAACCCCGAAGCCACCGGCAGGATAGTTGAGTGGGCATTGGAATTGTCAAGTTTCGGATTAAAGTATGAGAGCACTTCCACCATTCAAAGCAGGGCATTGGCGGAGTTTATTGTAGAATGGACACCCACGCCATATGATGAAGCTCCAGAGACAATCCTCCCTGGCAAAGAAGCACCCAAGGTTTGGATCATGTACTTTGACGGTGCTTTCTCACTCCAGGGCGCTGGAGCAGGCATGCTCCTCATCGCCCCTACCGAAGAGCACCTCAAGTACATCGTCCAGATGCACTTTCCCCAGGAGGAAGCCACCAACAATACCGCTGAATATGAGGGCTCCTTGCCGGACTCAGAATCGTGGTGGAGTTTGGAATATAGAGGCTGATCGTCCGAGGAGATTCTCAGCTTGTGATAAAGCAAGTTAACAAGGGTTACCAGAGCCCGCTGATGGAAGCCTACGTGGAAGAGGTGAGGAAATTGGAGGAGCACTTCGATGGGCTGCAAACAGAGCATGTGCCGCGAGCAGAAAATAACATTGCTGACCATCTATCGAAGTGCGCTGCGCATAAGCTTCCTGTGGAACCAGGAACCTTTGTTCTCCGCCTCACTCAACCATCAGTATCCCCATCAATGATTTCCAAGAAGAGAAGAAAGCTGAACTCCAGCAAGCATTTCCCGACAGAGCTTCCCAAAGCCGCTGGTAGAGAAATTGACGGGGAAAATCCCATTCCTGTTGACGAGCAGCTCCCTCCCGCAGGACCTCGGGGTCTAGCGGTCGAGAAAAGTGCTCCCGGAGAAGAGGAGATGCCTTTAGTCCTTGTTGTCCAGCCACAGGCTCCAACCTGGGCACTGCATATAGTCCATTTCCTTCAAACAGGAGAACTCCCCGAAGAGCAAGAGGAAGCCGAAAGAGTAGCCCGTCGGTCAAGTATGTACCAGTTTGTCGATGACACCCTGTACAGAAGACGACCGAACGGTGTGAAATTATGGTGTATCTGCCGGGAGATGGACTGAGGCTGTTGGCGGAGATTCACGGAGGAGTATGTGGTTCCCACATTGGATCAAGGGCCCTTGCCAGGAAAGCTTTCTGATAGGGTTTCTATTGGCCCACTGCCCTCCAGGACGCTACTGAGCTGGTCACCAAGTGTGAAGCCTGTCAGTTCCTTTCCAAGAACATCCATCAACCAGCACAAGCCCTGCAAACAATCCCTCTATCCTGGCCATTCTCGGTGTGGGGGCTCGATATCCTGGGCCCCTTTCCCCGTGATGTCGGGGGCTTTGAGTTCTTGTTCATGGCAACCGACAAGTTTACAAAGTGGCCTAAGCTGGAACCAGTGAGAATGGTGACCGCACAGGCAGCTATCAAGTTCATGAAAGGACTGGTGTGCCACTTTGGAGTGCCTAACAGAGTGATCACCGACAACGACACCCAGTTCACGAGCCGCGCCTTCATGCAATATATCCGATGCCTTGGAAGCAAGGTCTCCTTCGCCTCTGTCGCTCACCCGAGAAGCAACGGGCAAGTCGAGAGGTTGAATGCTGAAGTGGTGCGAGGACTCAAGACAAGGACTTTTGCTAAGCTGCGGAAGAGCGGCAGGCGCTGGATTGATGAGCTACCGGTGGTTCTTTGGTTCCTCAGGACGACACCAAATCGAGCTACCGGCCAGACGGCCTTCTCCCTAGTGTATGGGGCGGAAGCAGTGCTCCCCATAGAACTCATATACGGGTCACCTCGAGTGCTTGCCTACGATGAAGTAGACCAACAGCAGCTGCGGCATGACAATGCCACGCTCCTCGAGGAAGACCGTCTCTGGGCTGCTGTGCTTGCAGCATGCTACCAGCAAGCTTTGCGCCGCTACCATAGCCACAGGGTTCATGTACGGAGCCTTGAGGAAGGCGACCTTGTCCTTCGGCATGCTCAGTCCGCCAAGGGTACAAACAAGTTGACGCCGAAGTGGGAAGGCCCTTACCGGGTAATACGAGTCACCAGACCTGGCGCAGTCCGTCTGGAGACCGAAGATGGCACAGGGGTGCAGAACTCATGGAACATTGAGCATCTTCATAAGTTCTACCCATAAGGCGCGGCTGCCGGGCTCAGTCCCCGGCAGCCACCTTTTGTACAAGCCTTGCCGATGTTGCATGTAACCCTTTGTACAAAGCCAGGCGCAAACCCTGTGCACAATAATAAAGCTAGGCATTGCATCTTATCATCATCCTTACATGCTCATTACGCATTCTTTATGACTGCAATGTTATCGCTTTTAAGTTATAAATATTTGCTAGAATACTTCATGAAATCGTAGTCTTTGTTACTGTTCTCACCCTACATGTTTTACCATCGAGAAAACAGGGAAGGGGAACAAAGAAACAAGGATGGCGGCCCATCATGCTTGAAAAGAAGATACTGCTTGGAAAAGATAAGTATATCGCATATTTCCAATTCAGCACTTCTCGATTTCTCAAGGAAACACTTAGTATCTTCCTTACTGCGGGTTGTGTAGTCATCCACGTGGTGAAAACTCTAGTCGGGACGAACCGTCCCCCTGTCTTTGTTTATAAGGGTTGCAGCGCCGATACCGACAAGGAGCTCAACCGGGGAACAACGCCAACCTGTTGCCGGGGGCTCGCCCCCCACTTTGGCACTCGTGGTTTGAATGATGACCCGGCAAGTAGCTCCGTGCAGCAAAAACAAAACATACTAATGCAGTATAATAAGGAAGGGAAAGGGATAGTACTTGCGAAGGAAAGAAAACACTTTTTCTCATTCACTTCTGATACAAATGGGATGAAGATTACACAAGAGGGCACCTCTTTTTAATAACTCTTTATTTGGCTTTCTCCCCTAGGGGAAGATTACAAAAAGAAAAAGAGCAGAAGGAGGACCCCAATAGAAGCCCAGCCTGACCCCGTTAGGACCAGCATTGCGCGGACGGCAGGCCCACCGGAAAAGAAGATGAAGCCGAAGTCCACGAGCCTGTCGGGGTCCAGCTGAGAAGAAGAGGCGGCGCCCAAGTCGAGAACCCCCGGCAAATCGCTCCGCCGGGGGGGGAAGGAGGAGCGCAATGACGGTGATGGTGCGGCCGACGATCAGCTGGAGCCCAGGTCATCGTACTCCGACTTGATGGCCTGGGACTCGTTGTCGTCCTCTTCACCGACACTGTCCTCCTCATCGCTATTGCTCGAGGAGGAGCTTTCGGCATCACTCGAGCTCTCCTCGCAGCAGCCAAGACGAGTGCCCGAACGCCCATAAATCTTGACAGAGAGTAGGTCGGCCTCCATCATCTTGAAGCGGAGGACTTGCCCACCCATGAGGTTGTGGGCACGGGCGAAGTTCTTCTACCCATGCCTGAGAAGCATGACGCGACGCTCCGGGTACTGAACGTCCACTCGCACGGCGCCATTACAGCAGCCATGCGCCCGCAACCACAGGGCGGGCGGCTTGTCAACCTCCATCACCCTGGCAAAGGGGTGGGGAAGGCGCAGGCGGCTTCGGGGAGGACCATGCAACTTTACGACAAACTCCAGCGCCGTTCCCTCGACATGGGTCTCCTCAAGGGGAGGGTCTGATGGTGGAGGAGGAAAAGTAGCGGCGCTCCGTCTTCCCCGACCATGGCCCCCGCGTCGACTTCGGCCCCTCCCAGCTCCTCCACCGCGCGCACTCGAGCCACCATCCACCTCTGCAGCTGAAGCGATGGCATGATCCTGACGGGAACCCCTCACCATTGAGGCGGAGGCCGGAGGGCACCCTCATCCCCTAGGCATACTAGCAGTGAGTGCAGCTCAAGACAAGGAAGCAGAAGGGAGAGCTCTGTGGGTTTGCACTCAAGGAGGAAGAAAGGATGGATGAGCATCGCCCCTCGCGACCCCCAATTTATAGGGGAGGGCATGGGGGCTGGATCTCCTCCACTCCAAGGGTCGCCGACCATCTCCACCAATTCCATCGCCCATGATCACCGGCGAACACGTAACCGCCCCGCCGCTCCAATCCATGGCGCTGCGGTTTCTGCCACGACCAGGGCTTTAAGTCACGCGCGCCCGTCGCTAACTCCCCGCTATGCATGTGGCGCGCATGGCGGAAACGGCCTGAGGTGGTGGGTCAGTGCTGACCAATAAATTAGCAGTTACTCCCTCACATTGCGCCCCTGTGCATGAAACTTGGGCCTGACCCAACGGCAATTGGCGAGCGCGTGTGGGCTAGTCCCGAGGGCTCCTGTCGGTGCACTAGAACAGGGGTACCCAGTGCCCCTGACTTATGCACAGGCGGTAGAAGCAAAAACCCGGTGAATGATCGAGATAAGACTTCAACAAGCTCAACGCGGCAACCCAAGCCTGGACTGCAACGCGCGAAGAACGTCCCCGATGCTTGCCGGGGACTAATGCATGCACACCTCCTAGAAGACCCGGCAAGCGCGAGCCAACCGGCCACCGCTCCACCGCATCGCTACGCCTGTCACTTATTGATGCGGTGTCGAGCCCTCAGACGGCTAATCAGCTCTCACTAAGCACGTGGCGACGCATCGGAATGCAAGTTACGCTCGGTTGACACCCGCCCTGAAGCGTGTCAAGACCATAAGCAACGACCGGCCTAGCGGTGGCAAGAGCTTGCCGGGGATGCACCCCCGAGTGCCACCTAGGCAGGTAATCATGGCATTTTGTCCTAAATGACAGAGTTAGGTATATTAGCTCTGCTTAGCTATCTAATCAATAGATAATGACTGTTTTGCCATTGTGGTAACCCCTTGCACTATAAAAGGAGACCCAAGGCAACCTAGCTCTGGGTTAGAGCGATTCGGACCCCCGAATACTTGTACTCGCATAGCAGCTCTTTCCCCGACATCAGTCCTTGCCGGGGTTAGGCGCTGTGCGCTCTTTGTGTTCCTCCAGTCAATCCACCAAAAAGCAGGAGTAGGGTTTTACGCTTAGCAGCGGTCCGAACCTGGGTAAAATACCCGTGTTCTGATCATCGCGCCGTCTCATGCTCTCCGCTCTTCGTGCAACGTGACCCCCTTGGCGAACCACAAGGGACCTCTGGTCCCATAGGTGACCGTGAGCATCCGTGCCTCGACACCTTCATATCAAAGAAAGTCCACAAGATCGAGGACTAGGGAACGGCTGGCTACTACACTAGAAAGAAGTACATGTGCGCCTACTATACCACTAAGTCAAAGCTCAGGGTTGGGCTCTTTGAGCACCTTCTGTCTCATGCACGGGATGCATCGAGGAGTGGGGAGGATACCAAGATCAGGGTGCAGCATGCAGCCCTACTGAAGGCTTTGACTCCCGTTTAGTAACCCGTTGTGATCATCTAATGTTTTACTTTTGTTAAAGTCCATGTGGCTGTGAACTGTTGGAAGATTGTATATTTTGGTAATGTGGTATGTGAACTGTGGTATATTTGTGTTAAAGTCCATGTGGTTTATATTATCTTGTGTTTTATATTTTCTCGTGAAAAAAAGGAGTGTTAAAAAGAGTTTTAAAGGAGTCTAGCAAATGTATGAAAGAAATAAAAAATAAACATAAAAGAGTGTGTGCATAAAAGAAATATAGAAGAGTAATAAAATAGTAGTGAAAAAAGGTGTGTGCAAAAATCAACATTCAAATTAAGAATTGAGTTTTCCATGCCCTCCCTTGTCATCTAGTGTGCAATATGGGATCATTTGGACAAACTATGCCACGGTTAACCCTAAACCCCTGCTCATTCCCCTTGAAAACCGTGCACCCTTGTTCGTGGTAGCTAAGTTGTATGAAGGAAATTTCATGAAAATATCTGTAGTAATGGTTTCTTATTTTTCCTAGTAATTTAGTAACATAAAACGATGATGTGCGCAAGTTTCATATTTTTTGATTTTTTTTAAAATTAGTTATGCCCAACCCTAGCACCCAAACCCCTCTCAAACCCCTCTCAAAACCCCTCAAACCCCTCTCAAAACCCCGCACTACCAGGGTCGTTGGATCGCCGTTCGGGAACAGTTTAGATCAGGCGCTAGGATTTGCCATGGTCGATCCGCGAGATGAGGTCTGATTGGCTGGATTGGGCGGGTGCTCTGTGGCTGCGGACATGAGTGGCCCACCTGGCAGCGGGGGACGATGAGCCATCGTAGAGGCCTAGTCTTAGCCTTGCATGCGCGAAGCCACTCGAAGCAGCCTCCCCTGCATGCCCGCTGCCACGCAGCTGCATTACATTAGGGCAATTAGTGCACCCTCGGGACACAACTTTATTGATTGACACGCCTTGGTTCAATGTGAAAAGACGGAGGCAGTTCTCCGTTGAACTCCCCGCACCGACGGTCCACTCCCTACTCCGTTGAACTCCCCGCAGCGACGCTCCACACCCCGCTCTCCTCTGATCAAACAGCGGCGTGTGGCATCATTCCACAAACACTTCACTCCATTGGTTCCACGCGCCACGCAATCCAAATCTAGTTCATCCACAATGGTGACGCAGCTATAGACCACAAGAATCTTCAAGGGAGGTCTCTACCCCAGGGCACCGGTGCCCGGCACCGGCGGCGGCTCCAACTCTAGAGCGGCTGTGGGCTCCAACTCTGGCTTGGACTCCAACTCCGGCGCATCCTCGTTGGGCTTCAACACCTAATCCAACTACTCCGAGCTCGCGCTCACGCCATCCGAGCTGTCTCGTAACTGCTAGGAGATCGAGCAGGAGGACGCCAAGGAGGAGGTGGCCTTCTAGGTGATGCAAGAGCACCACGACATCTACGACATGGAAGATGCGGCCGAGGATGACGCACCACCTCCTGCGCCCGACCGACGACATTGTTGTGCTCATTGCCCAGGCCGAGGAGGCCCTGCGCGTGGCGCAACTCGACGAGGTAGTGCTAGCTGCGTCTCTGTCCATGGCGCAGGCAGAGGCTGTCAAGTGTTGGGCGGCTAAAGAAGAAGTCGCAGCTCGAAAGCAGAGGAGGGATGCTACTCTGAGTGTAGCGGGCGCTGTCGAGGCGAAAGGTGAGGGACCGGACATCGTCATCCTATCCTCCTCCTCTGACGAAGACCACAACAATCACGACGGCACCATTGTTATTTTGGATGATGAAGACAAGTAGCCGCCCATCTATTGTCGCTGTTGGCGTCGGCCGGTCATCTTATGTCACACCTCCCCTTAAAATATGTATTACTTGGTGTAATGTAACTATATTAGTTCTCTCTTAATTTATGAATCTATAATATGATGTGGCACCGCTGCGTTCTCTCTTTCCAGTGTTGCTGATTCGTGGGTCCTTCTGTAACATAGAAATGTCAAGTCGACTAGCCCCGGCTCACCCATAAGCAAACAAATGCAGACAGCTAAAATCGCTAGCTCGATGCAAAATCAAGCGATGGTCCCGGTTTCGACCCCCACGGGAGGCATTATTATTCCACTTCATTTTGCAAATAAATCAGGCACTGACAGGTGGGTCCTGCAGTGTCCCAATCGTCATTATATTTCACTATTTTTTTAACTAATATACTTTACACTGACAGGTGGGTCCTGGGTGTCCCACGCATCAGCATATGCGCCATCTAACGGTCAACTACATTGACGTGACGAAAACGCTCGGTTTTGGGCAGACTTGAGTGTGGGCCGAGTGGTGGAGGGGAAAAGTGAGGGACGTTAGCTGGGTGGGGGAACACTAAGGAGTGCTAAGGAACCAAGGGCACAAAAATATAAATCCCTATCTTTTTACTCCACATATATAATTTTTTTGAAGTCTAACTAAGAAATGTTTGATCAAAATTTATGTTAGAAAATATGAACATCTACAAAACTAAAAACGTATCGCTTGAAAATTTATTTCATAATGAATGTAATGATATTGTTTTGAATCCTGGTTTTTAAATTGAGAAAATCCAAAAGTCACTTGAAATTCATTAAACCGGGCATGGTATCGTGATATGGCACAAATAGGTTGTGGTATTTTTTTGTCCAATTTGAGACAAGCTGCTTTTGAATAGATGCACAGATGAACGTTAACAGCCAAGGTATTTTGAAACAAAGAGCTGTCACGTTAACGCGAATGGTTTCACTATCCAAACCATGGGCGTTAGACCAACGTGTCGCCCCGCGCCCCGCTTCTTATAGGGAGGTGACGTCCGAGCTAGCGTGTGAGTTAATGGGAGGCGTGCGAGTAGGTTGTTGTGCATGCTCACCGAGATGCGAGCCCTTTGACCTTCCTCCGCCTCCCACCTTCATTCCAACTGCCCACATTTTTAGTGGCGCCTGAGCCACAGTTTAAATCACCACCGCACTCCACGCTCTCATTATAATCTTCTCTCCGCCTCTACAATTCTCCTGTTGTTTGCCTCCAATTAGCCTGACCTCACTGTAAGCCGTAGCGCAACACGATGGGCTGCCCCTAGTCTTCCCTTTTACTAAGGAAGAACCCAAGCCGGAGTCGCAAGAACATAAGGAGCTTTCACACGAGTTTGACATGGCCGTGCGGGAAGTCATCACGTCTGTCCCCGCAGCCGTTCTAGCTCCCGTTCCTGTGCTTGCGCCAACGCCCATCCTCGTGGCATTGACAGGCTGGGTGCCACACATTGTCACCCAGCTTGAAGCCAAGGGGATCCACGAGGTCCCCGCTGACTTGCACAGGCCCGTGCATGGTGCAGCACATGCGCGTGCACTAGTGCTCGCGCCCGTGTCCATGCATGTGCCAGTGCCTACACTAACGCACGCGCCCGTGCCTGTGCTAGTGAACATGAATGTCTCCGCTATGCCATTGCCAGCGCTAGTGCCAGTGCTCCCCTCGGCGGCATGGGGTGTCGCCCTCGATCGCTTCATTGCATCGGCACCACTCACCGCCTCCCCCCGGTTGACTGGCTCATGAGGACCCAAGTCCAGAACATTTTGGCCTTCCTTAAAGCTTGGGCCAACATCAAGGAGTACGACTATGCCGGTACAAGACGTCGCCGCAGGACACCCTCGTAGCCGATGTAATTAGTTTTATTCATTTAAATATTTCAGTTCGATCGTATGAATGTAAAGTCATAGTCGGACTGAATGCAATCTATGGTTTGATCAATTGAGTGTTTTGCTAGAGTGCTATAAAATTAAATAAAAATGTCATTAAGCCTGTAAAAAACATTCATCAAGTGACTTGTATTCTTTCTCATCGCAAACATTTAATATTAAATACCTGCTTAAATTCCAAATACTAGTATTGATCACATATGTAGAGCGCGAGCTGGTTTCTTCGGTAATACAACATATAACCCATGAGGTCCCTTGTTTGAGCACTAGGCGATACATTTATTCTTTCACGCATTTTTTACTACTTAAACACACCATCGGTGCCTTAACTTGTCCGTCACGGCACTTTTGTTCCTAAACTTGTAAAATACTACTAGTATAGTCCGTGAAGCTGCGGACATGGGACCCCCGGTAAGGGAGTCAACAAATAGGTGCGTGCTGACGAGCCGATCCCACTAATCTACTGAAAGTAATATAAAAACATGTTATACATTAAAGATACAACAAACATTCCTACAATGTTGGTTATTAACGTGTGCCTGGATGGACCAGGACATCGGTTCGGTCCTTGTCCTTGTCATTTTTAATTTATATATGTGTCCAATTTTGGTGCATGACAAGTGGGACCCCTCGGTGTGTAGTTTGTAGCATTTTAATTTAATGGTCAAAATTTGTTCCATGACTGGTGGACCCCTAGTGTGTAATTCGTAGCTTCTTTGAAATAACTAAAAAAACATGAGATTTTTTTCATCTATATAAATTCTTTCACAAATTTATCCAAGGTTGGAGGCATAGTCCCACTGGCAATGTACATAGCTCCGCCCGTGCGAGAGATGGAGAGGTAAGGTCTATATGTGGGTGAGACGGCGCGAGAAAGCGCGATCAATCTAGAAAAAGATAAATAGAGAGATTGAGTGAGTGTGGCCTGGCGTGAAGACAAAATAGAAAGATGCTCTAGAGACACATCGTGCGATAGAACTTTTGGGAAGAATGAGGGTTGGAAGAGAGATTTCGAGAGATTGACCTAGACAGACAATGTGCGTGAGAGAGTATATGAAATGTCAATTAAGGCCCAAACAGGGAGATATATCGTTTGTGTGTGAGATAAAGGCGGGGTCAAGCGTGACATAGATAAAGAGAGATTGATTGAGCGAGTGTGGGGCATCGTGCGGTCGAAAGAGTGAGACATTCTCGAGATTGAGTGATCTAGTTAGAAAATGTGCGTGCGTGTCCGCGAGGAGGGGGATCTAGAGAGGCAGTGCATGTATATAGTGAGAGGGGTGGGAGGGAGGGAGAGAGAGTGAGAGCTCGACATGCAGTGCAATGGAGGGTGTGTGAGAGAAATACATTTGCTCAGAGAGCGGGGGGGGGAAGGGGGTGTTTATTTGACAAAGATATAGATCAAAAGATCGAGAGAAAGAATGAGTGTGTGTTGGATACCAACATGTCTGTAAGCTGGTTAAGAAAGGATGATTGATCAATAGAGGAAGTATCTAGTTTGTGTCTTGGGGTGGGTGGGCGGGGTTCGATGGAGAGACCTATACACAACATTTGAATGTAATTAGTTGTAGACTTAATATTCATGTTTCAATTTAGTGTACATTGCAAAGATTGAAATGAGGACAATGAATGGCTTCTGTAATTATTTAGTATTCAGGCCATACAAGGTTTGGAAAAGTAGATGCACTATGTTGACTCGATTGTTGTGGTATTTTGTGTGTGTTGGGTCATATGCTTGAATACATAGAAAGTTTTCTCACCACCATAGTGTTCATATTATATATATATATATATATATATATATTAATTTGCATAAAAACCTAGCGTGGATAACATGAAATGCAAAATCCATGTTAGAATTTGAGTTCGCTACTATTTGGGAGTTGCGTTGGGATTTCCCTCGAAGAGGAGTGGCGAAGTAATATAGTAGTAATAAGTATTTCCCTCAGTGAGAACCAAGGTTATCGAACCAATAGGAGAATCAAGCAAACTCCCGTAGTCAGCACCTACAAACACAAAACCAAACACTTGCACCCAACATGGGCAAGAGTCTTGTCAAGCCCGTTAACTCGTTACTTGCAAAGATTAATTCTAATAGTGATAGATAAATAAAAAGAAAACCAAAATAGAAAATAGTAAATTACAACATGGTATTTCTGGTTTTTAGACTTGTGATTAAATAGACTCGGGGGCCATGGTTTTCACTACAGGCTTCTCCCTCGAACACATGCATACGGTGGCAAACAAATTATGGTTGGGCAATTGATAGAAAAGTGCATACTTATGATGTTATTCATGGATATGATAATGTATATAGGCATGATGTCCATGACAAGTAGACCGAAATGATCATGCATCTACTACTACTACTCCACCAATCGACCGACTCCTGCCATCATCTATGGTTTGATGTTCATGACAAACAAAGTAATGCATTAAGCAAAATGACATGATGCAGACAAAATAAACCCAATAAATATGAATAAACCCCGTCATTTTATCCTTAATGGCAACAATACAAATACATGTTTTGTCCCTTTTGTCACTGGGATATAGAGCACCGCAAGATTGAACCCACTACAAAGCACCTCTCCCGCTAAACATAAATCAATCTAGTTGGCCAAACCAAACGGATAGATCGGAGAGAAATACAAAGCTATAACAATCATGCATAATAAAATTCAGCAATGACTCAATTGCTTTCAATGTATAATCTGATCGTAAACCCACAATTCATCGGATCCCAACAAACACACCGCAAAAGAAGATTACATCGGATAGATCTCCACGAGAATCGAGGAAAACATGGTATTGATGATGAAAGAGAGAGAATAACTTATCTAGATACTAGCTAGGGACCTGTACGTCTATGATGAACTACTCACAAATTATCATGAAAGCAGCAATGTAGATGTAGATGGCCTCCGTGATTGATTCCACCTCTGACAGAGTACCCGAAAAGGTCTCCAAATGGGATCGCCAAAGAACAGAGTCTTGCGGCGGCGGAAAAAGTGTTTAGGGCGTCTCTCTATTGGTTTGGGATATTTGAGAATATATAGAAGTGGATTTACATCAAACAGAGCTGCGAGGGTTTAGGATCAAAAGTATGTCTAGAGGGGGGGTGATTAGACTACTTGAGCAAATAAAAATTGTACCTTTTCCCAATTTTAAGTGTTGGCAGATTTTAGTGATTATAGCAATTCAAGTACACCCTACACATGCATGTCTAAGAGTATAGCAGCGGAAAGTAACAACAAGCATATGTAGTAGATGGTAGGAAGGAAGATCAAACGCAATTTGGAGACACGAAGATTTTTCCTGTGGTGCCGATAGGTGGTGCTATCGTATGTCCACGTTTATGGAGTCTTCAACCCACGGAGGGTAACGGTTGCGAGAGTCCACGGAGGGCTCAACCCATGAGGGTCCACGAAGTAGCAACATTGACTATTCCATAACGGCTTCCGTCCACGAAGGACTAGCCTCACTATGGGTAGATCTTCACGAAGTAGGTGATCTCCTTGCCCATACAAACTTCTTGGTTCAACTCCACAACACGAAGTAGGAGGCTCCCAAGCAACACCTAACCAATCTAGGAGGCACCACCATCCAAAAGATAATAGGCTCGGTAATGTCGATGAACTCCTTGCTCTTGTGCTTCAAGATGATAGACTCCTCAACACACAATCACTCTCTCACAGATTTGGCTATGGTGGAAGAGATTGATTTGGTGGAAAGCAACTTGTGGAGGCTAGAGATCAAGATTCATATGGATAGAGTGGAATGGCTTGATCTAAACACATGAGTAGGTGGCTCTCTCTCAGAAAATTAGATGGGGCAAGTATGGAATAGTTCTGAGTGCTTCTCTTTCGAGTGGGTGGTGGTGAAGGGGTATATATAGGCATCCCCAAAAATCCAACTGTTACACCTAAAGTGACCAACTCGGTGACACCGAAGTGTAAAACTCAGTGGTACCGAGTTGCTCCAAAGGTAGCAACTTTTGAATCACGGTGAGACCGATACAGAAATCTCGGCGGTACCGATTAGATGACCAACGGTCAGATTGCACAACTCGGTGACACCGATTCTCAAATTTTGGTGGTACCAATTCATGACAACGGCTAACCATAAAGTTGGTCCAAAACTCGGTGAGACCAATTCACAAAACTCGGTGGTACCGATCCTTGAGAATGGCTAACCAGAGAGTTGGTCCAAATCTCGGTGAGACTGATTGGCAAAACTCGGTGGTACCGATTCTTGAGAATGGCTAACCAGAAAGTTGGCAACTAAACTCGGTGGCACCGAATCAGATTCGGCTACACCGATGTGCTAGGGTTTGGCTTAGGATCTGTCTAGGGTTTGAATCTCGGTGAGACCGAATAGGAATTGTTGGTCTTACCGATTTGAGTGGTAGGGTTCTAGACAGAGTATTTGTGGAAGAGCTTGTGGGTGTTTTTGGTGACTATCACTTGTGGACGTCGAGCATCTTGTTCACCAACAGTACCTTATCCCCTTTTAATAGTATTGGCTTTCCTATGGACTCAAAGTGATTTCTCACAAAGTAAAATGTAGAGTCCTCTTGCTTGAAGCTTTGCCAATCCATTTCCTTGCTTCTAGGGGTTTCTCCACAATCCTTTTGCCAACCCATCATTGAACTTTTCCTGAAATATGCTTAGTGGAAACACTAGTTCAATGACATATATGTTGTTATTAATTACCAAAACCACCAAGGGAGCAAATGTGCTTTCAATCTCTCCCTTTTTGGTAATTGATGACAACATATAGATCAAAGCTTCGACATATGATATAATCAATGAATATAATCGTCGCTTTGAGAAGTATGTGATAAGCAAGAGCTCCCCCTAAATTTGTGCATTATTTTGAATTTGCGTTTGAATGCAAATGCACAATCGATTAGGTACATGGGGCACTCTTTCATGTCACATACAACTTGGTGGTGTGCGAGAATAATAAGAATGAATATCATAGCACAACACAATCAAGCAAAGGTGAATGATCATTTCATAAGCATCACAAGGATAGGAAATAGTAGCAATACACATCAAGTGTATGATCAAACACCATCAAAGTTTAACACAAGCAAACCAACCAAAAGTTATCAATGTTTTTGAAAACTGATAAAAAGCAACGCTCTCTCTCTCGAAGTCTAAAGATCTATATACATCTTCTCCCCCTTTGGCAACAAGTTACCAAAAAGTTCAAAGGTATATAACTAAGCACTCTTCTTGGGCTGATCTCCTCCGGTGGCTGATGAAGGAGTCGAGAGAACGGCATCAGCGAAGACTTCTGCAGACGTCATGGACGTAGTCGGAGTAGCAACTGGAGGTGCTAGAGGAGCTGAAGGAGATAATGAAGAAGGTCGAGACTCTGGAACTGGCACTGCGGCAGATCAGGGCTGAGTCCTGAACTGAGTGGTTGTCCAGAGATGTGGACTATCCTCATCATCATCAGTAGTGTGGGGACTTGGCATGCCATCAACTTTCTTCTTGAGCTCATTCACAGTCACTGTGAGCTCGTCCACCTTGTTGTTGAGAATATGGAATTTGGTGTCAACAATCCTCGAGAGGCTCTCCTGGTTCTATAGAATGTTCCCGATGTCCTTCCGCATGCTGAGCACATAGCTAAGTAGGAGATCCATCTGCTCACTCCTAGTCTTTGGCACCTGAGAACTAGAGTATCTGGCTGCCTGTGCCTGTGCCTATGCTGTAGCTGAGGTGGGATGATCTGGGTCCATCACCACAACGTTGTCTTCTAGCTCTGGCAGGAGTGGCAAATGTGGTCGATCAAGTGCATATATGTGCTTCTCCAACTTGGAGTTGATAAGCATCTGCATATATGGAGTGTATCCACACGACCTCTTCTGATCTGCTGAACTCCTCTTCACTATTTCAACAATTAAGTCCATTACTCTGAATCTGGTATGTTGATCTAGACGGAGCAGCATGTTGATAGAATATCCTCTTATCATCTTCTCATCTCCAGACTTAGGCATCAAGGTATGCCTTAGGAAGTAAATGGATCCAAACTTGTGTGATGGCAAGTTTGCAGCAGGGATCTCATTGTACATGTTCTTCATAGCATTGTGATTGGCCTTGGACTCGGAGTACACATCCAAGTCTCCGTCTTGCACCTGTGAAGCTCCTAAGATGGCAGCCCACTCCTCAACTGAGGATTCATATCTGGTGCCTTCTGTCATCCACACAATCCTACCATCTCCATAGAAGTGTGAAGTGGAGTAGAATTACATGATCATCTCATCGTTCCAGGCGGTAAACTCCTTACCAACAAACTCATCAAGGCCAATACAGTGGAAGTTATCTTGCACACTTGGGAAGTAGTCCTCATTATCCTTGATGTGCTTCCAATCCACATATCTCATGTCACTCACTGCGGGGCTCTTATCAAGCAAAAATGTTTCATAGAAATCTTGTTGCTCCTTTGTATAGAATCTGTAGTCCACAGCTGTCCTCCTCCTCTGAGAGTAAGGATCAGTAGCTCTCCACTCTCTCAAACCTGAGTCCTTCCTCTTCTTCATGTCCTTAGCAACTAGATGGCTAGCATTGTGCTCTGGAAGGTGTGGTCTAAGCTTCATCAAAACAAACTGTGTATCACCCTTAGCTTCCTTGAAAGTAGAAGTCTTGTTCTTGCTAGAAGCTGGGATGTCTCTGGAAAACCTCTTGAGATTAGGAACAGCAGCAGCCTTCTTGGAGATAGTCTTGGTGCCTTTGGATGATGTATCCTTGGGCATAGCATCAGCCATGAGCTTCTTCTTCTTCTTAGGAGGAGCCTTGGTAGCTGGCTCTTCCTCTTCTTCTTCCTCATCTAAATACTCTGGAGTAGAAGGAAGAACTTTAGCTTTAACAAATCTTGTCCTTTCTCTCTTCTTCTTCTCCCCAGCCTTCTTAGGCATAGACTTCTTTGAGGGCTCAATAGTCATTGTTGCCCTAGCACTCTCTGGTGCTCTCACTGACCCTGAGCTAGCATACTCTTTCCTTATAGCCTTCTTCTTGGATCAATTGGCAGCAGTGCTCTTGGCAGTTGCATCTTTCTTGGGTAGCTCCTCAGGTATAAAGTCTTCGTCCTCCTCATCTGAGTTGAGCTTCCTTCTAGCCCTGGTTGCAGCTTTGGGCAGATCTGGTGAGCTAGGTACATCATCATAGCTCCCTTCAGGACTAGTGCCTGAGCTCATGTCAACATTCTTCTCTCTGAAGTCATTCTGGCTATCAGAACCTGACATCTCTGACCCTGTGAAATAGAGTATAGAATATTGGAAGGGTTGAGTCATCACAAAATGCAGACAATTTTCAAAGATTTGAACTAAAATTCCTCAAGATTTGCATTCTGCCAAGTGAATATCGGTACAACCGAGGCAAACTTTTCGGACCTACTGAGACAAACAACCTGCATTACAGAAACTTGGCACCACTTTCGGTGAGACCGAAAATGGGCACTCGGTTTCACCGAGGTTGTTCTCAGTTGACCAGAAAAGGGAATCGGTGCTGCTGATTCTTTTGCGTCGGTTCCACCGGGATTCAAGTCGCGGACGGCAAACCCTAAAAAATCTTTCGTTCGCTATTCTACTAGAAATTCTTGTGGATAGATCAATCTCAAACTTTGTCTTATCGATGGAAAAGTCCTAATGCGCAAGATTTGGAGGGAGGAGCGCACGAGGGTTCGAAATCGTACCCTAACTCAGTGACGATCTCGCTACGGCGGCGACGGCGGTGAAGATTCCGTCGACAGTGTGGACTTCCAACGGCAGAGATGCTCGGGAAGACGAAGGAGACGACCAGGGGTCCTTGTTGGACAGCTAGGGTTTTGGACGGGGTGACGTTTGAGAAAGTAATTTCAAAAGTCGTGTCCACCTCTTTATATACCCATGGCTGTCAGTGACACCGGTTCTAACTTATCGACGTCACCAAGTTCCTCTACTGTCAGCTACCAGGGAAACTCGGTGTAACCGAGAAGATGGAATCGGTGATACCGAGTGTGAAAACCAGATCAACCCTATGCATTCGGTGAGACCGAGATTTTGGTATTGGTTCCACCGAGATGCACTTGGGAGGTTTTAATGGTCAGTCCTTTGTCGATACGGAACTCCGAGTGTTCCTCACACAGAGAGATCGAAAAGTACTTGTTCAAATTTTGTGATGCAGCAAGAATGGAATATGAGACGAGAAAGCATAGATATCTAGAGAGTGGTCCTAGGCATTCTTGTCCATCCAATTGGCAAAAGAAAAATCAAAAACCGAATAGCAACTATTGGATGTCCTCGAATGATTAAAGAAATGCAAACCAACATGCTCACACAATAAGATGTCAAGTGAAATCATGGCAAACATGCATATACATTCTAGCATCTATCAAGCATTTTGGCGATGATGGAGTCATCTATATATGAGTATATTGACTTAGGATCCAAGTAAGAATACTTGATCATAGGTCATACTCATCGTTTAAGCACAAGTGGGGTTACCACTTTTACATAAAGCATTTAATGTTGTCACATTCTAAGAGATGCTTTAACTCAAGTCTTAGAGTAAAGCTCCCCCTTGATGTGACATCCCCCCATAGGATGGATAAACTAACCTTGGCTTTGTTGTAGAAGTCTTCATGTGGGTGATGTAGTGGTGGATGCTCAAGGTTGATGAAGATCACCAAGAGTTGGGAGCATCCTTGTTGTTTCCTTACACTTCTCACCTACACGGGTTAGTCCGAACATACAAGACACAAAATACAAGGATATCTATGGACATGGAGTGCAAATTATACATGATGATGTCCATGGATTTGTTGATTACCTTGTCCCTTGCTTACCTTTGAGGGAATGTGTGACTCCTTGAACTATTGCATGTTGTTGACGTTGATTGCAACTAATTCTTGCCAATAATGAATGTGAGTGAATTTCATTGGCGGAGTCACCCCTCAATAACTTCCCTAGTTCTTCTTCTTGGGAACCCACATCAACTTGATGGGGATCCTTGGTGTTGAAGTGGCACTTGTAGAAGTTGAACTTGAAGTAGCCTTGGGAACCCACTCCACCAAAACTTGGGATTCATCTTCATATGAGTCAATGTCCTCTTGAAGCTTGTCCTTGCCCTTGAGCTTGTGGTCTTGTAGTGGAAGGTCATCTTGAGTGTTTGTTCCCTTGGGAAGAGTATGTTCATACTTCTCCCTTTGAGGAACAAACTTGGGCTTAGGGTATTGACCTTCTTCCCATTCAACTCCATTTGCGTTGAAGTAGCCTATGCCATGGTTCTTCCGGTTTCCTCTGTGCTTGTGTACAATTTCCTCAAATTTCTTACACCCGGCAAGACTCTTGTAGATACCTTTCTCTATAATCCCTTTCAATAAATCATTTTCTCGCTCAAGTGTAACTTGGCTAAGAGAATCATCATTAGTGGAATCAATAGAAATACTAGAAGCAACATCATGAGATTTAGCATTTTTATTGTTGCTACTAGATGAAGAACCTTTCTTGCCTTTGTTACTAGTTTGTCTAGGTTTAACTTGTGGCATGAATGTAGACAAGAGTAATCGTTTGGCTAGATAAGATGAAGTCTTCTTTCGGAGATCGTCATTCATAGCTTTAAGAAACTCATGTTCTTGCTCCAAGGTGAGCTTCTCGAAGCATAGTTTCTCATGAGTCCTTACAAGCTCTCTATGATCTTCTAGAGTAGATTCATGGGCTAACTTAAGAGTGTTTAATTCTTTAGTTAGTTGTTCGATTTTCATCTTATCATCGTCAACCAACTTATCTTGACTAGCATGAAAATTATCAAGTCCATTTTGACTAACATCACTAGTTTTATCAAAGAGCAAGTCATCATCACCAAGTAAATCATCTTCATCCCTATTGAAATCAAGATACTCGGGGTGTCATACCTTGGGGCCTTTAGCCATGAAGCAACTTCCACTCCCTTCATTTGGTGAATCAAATAGATCATAGGAGTTGGTAGTCACTAGTGCAAGTCCGGCAACACCTTCATCTTGACTATATTCGGAGTTGGAGTGATAGCTTCTCTCGGAATTGTTATCGGATTCGGAGCCAGAAACCCATTCACCAAAATGAGCTTGATGTCTTCTTCTTGAGTAGCTCTTGGTGTACTTGTCCTTCTTCTCCTAGTCCCTACTTCTCCTTGAGAGTCTTCGTTCATAACGATCATCTCTACTCCTTCTATCTCTTTGAGGTGATTCATTCCTTGAGCTTCGTCTTCTAGGTGACTCTTCTCTTCGTTTGTAGGGAGCCGTGCACGCATTGGAGTAGTGTCCGGGCTTCCCACAATTGTAGGAGTTTCGGTCACGACTTGACGAACGCTTCTCTTCATATCTTGAGTTGGAGCTTCGTTCTTTCCCTCTATTCTTGTCGAACTTGTTGAATTTCTTGACCATGAGGCTTATCTCTTCATTGGTGACAAGGTTGTCGCTTGAAGTTGTCGGAGCATCACTTGTGGCTTTGTAAGCACTGCTAGACTTGTTGTGAAGCTCTTCTTTGTCCTTGAGTGTCATCTCATGAGCAACAATCCTTCCGATGACTTCCGTAGGCTTGAGATCTTTGTAGTTGGGCATCATTTGGATCAATGTGCACATGGTGTCGTATCTCTCATCCAAAGCTCGAAGCCTCATCTTGATGATAAATTTGTCGGTCATTTCTTCGCTTCCTAAGCCGGCAATCTCATTTGTGATGAGAGCTAGCCTAGAGTACATCTCTGCGACTCCTTCACAATCCTTCATCTTGAACTTGTCAAGCCGACTTTGAAGAACATCCAACTTGGATTCTCTCACGGATTCGGTACCTTCATGCATATCAACCAAAGTATCCCAAATCTCTTTTGCATTCTCAAGACGGCTGATTTTGTTGAATTCTTCAGGGCATAGGCAGTTGAAGAGAATGTCACATGCTTGAGCGTTGTATTGCAACATCTTCATTTCATCCGCGGTCGCTTCACGATCCGGTTCCTTTCCATCACCAAAGACTTCACCTTGCAAGCCAACACGAACAACAGCCCAAACGGCGGGGTTATGACCAAGAATATGAATTTTCATTCTGTGCTTCCAAGTAGCAAAATTTGTACCATCAAAGTACAGACCTCTACGGTGATAATTTCCCTCACTAGATGCCATACTCTCCTAGGTTGTGAGACCAATGCAATGGAGACCAAAGCTCTGATACCACTTGTAGGATCGAAAGTATGTCTAGAGGGGGGGTGATTAGACTACTTGAGCAAATAAAAATTCTACCTTTTCCCAATGTTAAGTGTTGGCAGATTTTAGCGATTATAGCAATTCAAGTACACCCTACACATGCATGTCTAAGAGTATAGCAACGGAAAGTAACAACAAGCATATGTAGTAGAGGGTAGGAAGGAAGATCAAACGCAATTTGGAGACACGAAGATTTTTCCCGTGGTTCCGATAGGTGGTGCTATCGTACGTCCACGTTTCTGGAGTCTTCAACCCACGGAGGGTAACGGTCGCGAGAGTCCACGGAGGGCTCCACCCATAAGGGTCCACGAAGTAGCAACCTTGACTATTGCATAACGGTCCACGAAGGACTAGCCTCACTATGGGTAGATCTTCACGAAGTAGGCGATCTCCTTGCCCGTACAAACTTCTTGGTTCAACTCTATCGGCGTTCTGGGAACGGGGGTACCCAGACCTGCCTACCTGCGGCCCAGGGCATGGCCCACTTCGTCAGCCAAACACACCCAGGCGCGGCCCCACTCAAGACAAGGCCCTCACGAGTGCCCTAGGCTCGCGAGGAGGGGCGGCATCAGGACCGGCAAGGGATGGGCCTCCCCAGGCGCCCTCCGGAGGGGCGGAGATCTCTATGCAGAGCCCGGCCTCAGGAGTCAAAGATGACGCAAGGAAGGACAGGCGGGCGTCAGCACGCCAGGCAGCGCAGTTTCCCCTTTGGTGCAAAGGGAGCAGGGACATACGCGGGTTCCCAAAGCACCCCCCAAAGGTTTCCGTTCCGGTGCAACGAGACCACGACCACGAGACCCGCAGGACGGATGTCATCGCCGAGCCCACCTCTGCACCATCGACAGCTACTTTGCAGGTGAAGACCGCCTTTGGGCAGGGCGGGCACGTACTCCTGCCCCCCTTCAAAATTGACCGTTGTGGGATCCCTTCCCGCCATTGTGATAAGGGAAGAGGACCCGAGCCACCGCTATATATAGAAGCTAGGCTGCACCGTAGAGAGGGATCCGAAACCGGGGGATTCACTCATCCACCTCCAAGCTGACAGAGGGCCACGAATACCTCAGGAGCGCCCACACGAGGCTCCGAAAACACTGTACTAGTTCATCCACCACACCTCCACGACAGGCAATCCACCAAAGCAGGAGTAGGGTATTACGCTTCGCAGCGGCCCGAACCTGGGTAAACTACCGTGTTCATCTTCTTCCTCGTCTTCGTGCAAGTTCGTTGTTTGGTCCATCGAGTAGCGAGCTAGGTTGGGCGAGGCTGCAGGGGATCTTCGCACAGGCCCCTGTGTTAGAATCTTAAGGGTTTTGCGGAGCCCGAAATCCGACATTTGGCGCTCCAGGTAGGGGGCATGTCGGAGTCTTCCTCAAGCCAAGATCTTCTCCCACCTCGCCGTTCCGATGTCTGACGCTCGCCGAGCCCGCGCTGAGCACCGAGCCACCCGTGTCGCCCAGACAGCACCTGTGGGCCGCGCCGGCGCACACAGGTCACCCTCGCCTGTGGTCACCGCGCCGCGTGATGGCCACCCCGCCACTCCATCGATCGTCCCAGCTTCTGGGTCGTCTTCCCACATTCGGCCCGGGCCGGTGCGCGGCCAGGGCGCACTCGCCATGGCTAACGAGCTGCTCCACTACCGCCCTGCCCCCGACCGCTATGACGACTGGCTTCGGCGAATCGCGGAGCTCGTCAGTGCTGTCGGCGACGCTTCAGCACTCTCCTACTCACTTCGACCCCAACCATCCCTGGCAGACGGCGTGGCACAGGATGCGCAGCGGCCTCCTCCGCAACGCGACGTCGACCCCGAGCCCAGACGAGAAGCACGCCCCCGCGACCGGCCTCGCGAACCGCGGGCGAGGCCGGGAGACGAAGTAAGCTGCCAGGTGGTTCCCCGGCCGTGCGTCGACGCGCGAGCGCTCCCCGCGCTGCCGACCCAACGTCGCGACCGGGCACCACTCGAGGTGGCCCCGTAGGAGCGTCAAGACCGGGTCTCTCCTGCGCACGCAGCACCCGTCGAGCCAGTGGGGTGCCTCGCCATCGCCCCGGAGCTCCACCCAACCGCGTGGCCCTGCAAGTTCAAGCCTGACCTGCCCCCGCGCTACGACAGCACCCCGGATCCAGCCAAGTTCCTACAGCTCTACTCCCTGAGCATCCGGGCGGCCGGAGGAGATGACAAGGTCATGGTGTGCTGGTTCCCCATGGCGCTCAAAAGCGGCGCGCTCTCCTGGCTCCTCAACCTCCCGGAGGCGTCCATCACCTCCTGGGATGGCCTGCGCAAATACTTCATCGCCAACTTCCAAGGTACCCGCAACCGCGCGCTCACCGTGAACGACCTGCGGCGTATCAAGCACCAGGATGGAGAGACCCTGCACAAGTTCATACAGCGCTTCACGACTACGCGCCTCAAGATCCCGAAGGCGTCAGACGAGGCTATCATCTCAGCGTTCACCGACGGCGTCACGGACCTCAAGATGAAGGAGGAGGTCGCCATGAATGACGAACTGTGCTCTCCCTTGGAGATGTTCAATCTGGCGAACAGGTGCGCCAAGGCTGAGGAGGGCCGCCTGTCGCTCCGCGGGCCTCCGGCGGCAGAGCTAGAAGAAAAGAAGACCAAGGCCAAGGAGGCGAAGCACAAGGCCCCAGCGGTGCTTGCGGCCGAGCCTGTGACGAAGCGCAGCCGGGGTGAGGAACACCCTCCTGGGGGAAGGCCGACCTGCATCCTTCATGGCAACAACAACCACGACACAGCCGACTGCCAGAAACTCAGGCTGGTCCGCGCCGAGCACTTCGGCAGGCGCCCTGTATGCGCCGACCGAGGCTTCGGACGCGGCGGAGGCCATGGTGGAGGCCGCTGGGACAACCGGGAACTGCGTCAAGGGTGGCGCGATCAGCCCCAGGAGGACCGCTGGCGCGATCAGGCTCGGGACGACCGCTGGCGCAATCAGCCTCGTGAGGATCACTGGCGCGACGACCCCCCGGAGGGGTCACGCCGTGGCCAGCCTCGTGAGGCACGCCCTCGTGAGGCCGGCCTACCTCCACTACCTCCGCCACCCAGAAGGAAGGAAGAGGACAGGTAGGACGATGGGGCTGGGGGCTTCCAGGAGGTCAGGGTGGTAGCCAGTATCCTGGGCGGCGCCCAGGCCCCAGCATCGAACCGTGCCTTCAAGCAGTTCACGCGGGAGGTGAACGCGGCTCTCCCAAAGCCCGAAGCAATGCGTCCCCTCAAGTGGTCCCAGACTGCCATCACCTTCGACTCGAGGGATCAGCTGAGGTGCTCGGCCATGGCCGGCAAGCTCCCCATGTTGTGCACTCCAACCATCAGCAACGTCCTCGTCACCAAGACCCTCATCGACAGCGGAGCGGGGCTCAATGTCCTCTCCATTGAGACCTTCGAGACGCTCCAGGTACCGTACGAACAACTCATGCCGACCAAGCCCTTCTTGGGAGTCACAGACGGGTCCACCGTCCGCATCGGGCAAGTGCGTCTGTCTGTCACCTTCAGCAGACGCGAGTACTACCACACTGAGATCATCGTCTTCGACGTCGCTCACATCCACGTCCCGTACAATGCGATCCTTGGGTACCCGGCCCTCGCCAAGTTCATGGCAGTGACTCACCACGGCTACAACATCCTCAAGATGCCAGGGAGTGGTGGCGTCATCACCGTTGCTTGCGATGAGAAGGATGCTGTCTCCTCCCTCGAGCGTGCTTACCGCGCCGCGGCGGCCGAGCGCTCGGACGAGGAGGAGGACGCCCTGCCTCGTGAGGACCCGCGCAAGAAGAAGAAGCAGCTCCTTCCCGCGGTGTGCCCTAGAACCTCAAGCTCGGCGCCCAGGGACGGGGCCCCACGTCCTATCGCATAGGAAAGTGCGCTCGGCACCCCTCTTGGGTCGGGCCCAGGGGCTCCCATCCGGGGAGTTTCCGGCTTGGCCAGTGAGACAAGAGAGGCGCTCGAGCACAACCTGAAGGCGCGTCCTGACGCGCGTCAGCTCGAGCTGGGAGCACGGCGCATGGCGCCGAGCTCGTAAGAGTCCGTCATCAGAGCGATCGAGGAGCTTCGAGAAGCGCAGGCCATGCAAGGCGGGGACTGCCCAGCACCACCAATCGCAGCCGCCGTCATCGGCACGGTCGACCAGCCGTGCGTCTGCGTCAAAGCGCTCGCGATCAACAGGGCCGCGTCCCAGGCCCCCTTCTGTCCAGCGCGTGCCGATCATGGATGGGTCTAACCGGACGCCTACGTCCACATGCCCTTCGGACTGGAGAACGTAGGCATCACGTTCCAGCGCCTTTACCGAGCCATGCTCATACCTTGCCTGGCGAGGCGCGGCGAGGAGTTGGAGGAGATGCTCGGACCAAGCGAAGGTCCCGAGCCTCGGGAGACGACGGACCCATGAGGGTCGCGCCCGTGGAGGTGTAAGATCAGGCTATGACGACAGCTTCGACTCTTCAGTGGCATGGCCGCCAGGTGGCTTTTTGTTGGCTGTTGCCAGGTAATTTTTTGGTTCACTCCGTTTGAGGGTGCCCACCGGGCCGCATTATCCTCAGGCGATCAGGGCACACCCCTGCAGTCGCCTCGTTTATGCATATTTCAATAGTTTCTCATGCATCTGATCTGTTTCCTAACGTTTTACCTTGCCTGCATGGCTCCTTGCCGCCGTGAATGCTGCCGCACCACCCCTTCTGAGTTGGTGTTTCGCAAGGGACCGTGCGCTACGGCCCCTCCCGGGGCACCTCGGAACTGGGATGCAAGGCCCTGTTACCTCAGGGACTTGCATCTTTGGGCAGTCGACCCTCGCTCGGGGGCTCCGACCGCAGGGCAGCACCTCAACATGAAGTCTCGGGAGGCCCCACGGCCTCCTGAGGCAGCAGCCGGCAAGATGGAAAGGGGGTCGCTCGAGCGTCAAAGGGGGCTCCTGAGCATCGCGCCTCAGGAGCCTTACCGGTCATATAGCCACTCGCCCCTTGGTGTCGTCCTTGGTGTTCCGGTCGGCATCAAGGGTGTCAGGGCCTCGCCCCGTAGTTGCGTCCTTGGTGATCCGGTCGTACACTACGGCGGTAGGGAAATGTGCGGGACTGGGACCTGCCGACGTAGAGCCGCTTGAGCGTCGAAGGGGGCTCCTGAGCATCGCGCCTCAGGAGCCTTACTGGTCATAAAGCCACTCGCCCCTTGATGTCGTCCTTGGTGATCCGGTCGGCGTCAAGGGTGTCGGGGCCTGACCTCGTAGTTGCGTCCTTGGTGATCCGGTCAAACACTATGTGGTCGGGAAATGTGCGGGATCGGGGCCTGCAGACGTAGAGTGCCAAAAGGACTCCCAACCTGCGTCACTCATGAAGAAGAAGAAGTCTGCTGGGCCTCAGATGGCCCCACCTACGAGAAGACTCTGGCGCAAACCGCCTTTGAGGTAGGGACCTCGCGAGGCCAAAGCGCCCTCGCGGGCTCCCAGATACACCTCCCAGTTCTGCCGTGGCAGCCACGCGTACGAACTCTATGGGCTGTACATGCCCGGAGCCCCCCGAGGACGCGGAGGGGTTCCTTCCCACGCAATGTGGAAGCCACAGCTCCGCGCTGGCGGAGAAGTCAACACGGTCCACCAATTACTATGACCACGCAATGTGGAAGCCATAGCTCTGTGCTGGCGGTCAACACGGTCCACCAATGACTATGCCCACGCAATGTGGAAGCCACAGCTCCGTGCTGGCGGTCAACACGGTCCACCAATGACTATGCCCACGCAATGTGGAAGCCACAGCTCCGTGCTGGCGGTCAACACGGTCCACCAATGACTATGCCCACGCAATGTGGAAGCCCCACGCCCCGTGCGGGGGGATAAACAACTGAGGGCACCCCAACGGCTGCATCCAACCTCAGGAAGGTCCCTAGTGGCCCCCTTCTCGCTGCGTTCCCCATGGATGTATGCGTGAGGGGGCTGCACGGGGCTACTACCCGACCAAGCCTGGTACACGCCACCTTCCCAGGTCTGCCAAACCTGGTCTTCACGCGCCCATCTCCGGAGAAGCTGGCGAGGAAAGGTATGGGAGCCGCTCGTACGTCAAGGGGGACTCATGAGCATCGCGACTCAGGAGCCTCACTGGTCCCGTAGTCCCTCACCCCTTGGACCGTCCTTGGTGATCCGGTCGGCCCAACAGCGGTTGAGGTATGCGCGGGCTGGGCCCTGCCGACGCAGAGCTCGAAGCGCTCAAAAAATCGCTCAAAAACCCTTAAGGAGGACGCTGGAGCTCGTACGTCAAGGGGGACTCCTGAGCATCGCGACTCAGGAGCCTCACTGGCCCCGTAGCCCCTCACCCCTTGGACCGTCCTTGGTGTTCCGATCGGCCCAACAGCAGCTGAGGTATGCGCGGGGCCGGGCCCTGCTGACGCAGAGCACCAAAGGTGTTCAAAGTTTTCAAGTTAGCCCAATCTTCACTATGTTCCCATCATGAGGGTTGCTCGTACATCAAGGGGGACTCCTGAGCATCGCGACTCAGGAGCCTCACTGGCCCCGTAGCCCCTCACCCCTTGGGCCATCCTTGGTGATCCGGTCGGCTCAACGGCGGCTGAGGTATGTGCGGAGCCGGGCCCTGCCGACGCAGAGCATCACAGCAAGCAAGAAGGAAACAAGGCGAAGAGAGCAATCACACAGTTCAACAGTTATTACAAGCATTAAAAGTTTTCGCGAACACAAACAAGTTTAACACCTCCATGAGGCACGATGGACATTGCAGGAAAGGAGCAGGGGAGAGGAATCAGGAGGAACCACCACCACCACTCGTCCCGTCCTCAGGGAACTCGTCGTCGACATCGCTGGCGTCGCCTTCTTCGCCGCCAATCCCCGCAGCATCAGAAGGCGGAGGAACCGTGACGCGGGTGAACCTCTTCACCAGCGTCTCCACGGCGCCCTTCACCACCGCCGCAGCGCTGGCACGGACCTCGGGGGCGACCGGCTGGATCACGGAGTCGAAGTCGAACCCCGGCTCGCGAAGATGAAGATGGCTTAAGACGCGCGTCGCGGCCTCAGAAAAGAGGTCGCGGCACTCGCTCTCCAAGACCCCCTCCACCTTGACAACGGCGCCCTCCAGCGCCTCGACGAGCTTCGAGGCGAGCACCGTGAAGCCGCTATCTGGAGCCGCCAGGGGCTCAGCGAACCCATCCAGGCAGAGAGCATGGAGCGCTCGGCGAAGCTTGAGCTCGACGGTGGGAAAGACGCTCAACTCTGCAGCCTTTCTCTCCTCAGCCACAGCAAGAGCTTTCTCCCTGGTGTTAAGCAGGGCCTTCCCCGAAGCGACTTCCTCCTCCTGCGTGTCCAGGCGCTTCCGCTCCGCGGCCTGACGGGTCGCCGCCTGGGACAGCTCGGAGTCCCGAGCGGCAAGTTTGGCCTCGCGGGCCTCGAGATCTTCCTCCTGCTGACACAGCCGCTCCGCAAGCTCAGACTTCTCCTCATGAAGGGCCTTCAGGCGGGCCTCCACCTCTTCACAGTGCCAGGCGGCAAACGCCGCTTGAGCTAGAGCCTCCTCACGGGCTGCCCTGGCGGACGCAGCTTCCTCCTCGCTCTTCGCTACGGCAGCCTCGGCCTGACCCCAAAGCGCCACGGGAGAGGCGTCGGCCTCGAGCCACCCGGAGAGGAGCCCAAGGTGCCCGCTAGCGAGGCGATCGTCGGTACTCCCGAGGGCGCCATGAACTTGACCCAGAACAGTGGAGGCCCCATCCAGGACGTCGAGGCTGCGCGACGAAGGCATCAAGGCACCCTCCGGAGGAGTCCCCTGTGCGATCGCTGGAGACGTCCCCGAGGAGGCAGCAGCACGAGGAGCAGGAGGCTCCGGAGGACGCGCGGCGGCCACGGACATGGGCGGATAGACGGGCAGCTGGCCCTCAGGGGCTGGCCCTCCTGACAACGGCACCGCTGCGCCCTCGAGGGCAGGAGAGACCACGCCAACAGGCATTGGGGGCTCAGGGGGCTCCGCGACGATGACCAGGGAGGTTGCCCCGCGAGCCCCCTCCCCTTCTGCACCAGGCGACGGCATGACGTCAGGAGCGGGCGGCACGTCGGAAGGCGCCTTCGGCTTGACGCCCACCTTCTTCTTCCTCATCTTCAGCACGGCGGCGTCCCTGGTCACCAAGCAAAGTAAGGTCATCAATACACGAGCCATAGGCGGGCAGGCAAGGCCGAGCCGGGTCACTTACTCCTCAACGTCAACCCACTTCCTTTTCCTCTCCGCTCCGGCAATGACGGGGGCGCCCAAACCTCCCTCGGCGGGAGCACCACCACGCGGGGGAGCAGAGGCACTGTTCGCAAGGGCGGCCGCCGAAGGGACTGCCATGGCCCCGGCCTCACCCACCTTGCCTGTGAGTTGCGATTCGGGCGGCGGCGAGGCCGAAGCTTCAACCGCCTTGCCGGCAGAGGCAGGGCGCACCGGAGGAGATTCCGCCCTGCGCTTCCTAGGAGTCGACATGCAGGCGGACCGCGTGCCACGAGGGGCCGGCCCTAGCCTCCTTGGGGCCTTAGTGGCGTGTGAGGAGCCCGCAGCAGAAACTTCACCAACATCATCGTCGTCCTCGAGCTCGCGCAGAAGGGTGCCCTACGACGGGGGAGATGCCCCTGCCGGGCAGGCGGCGGCGGTCTTCTCCGAGTCCTCCCCGCACGTGGTGTCGCCGGAGGACACCATCACCGGGGAACCAAGGCCCTCAGCTGGGAAAAGCCCCAGTTCATTGAAGACAGGCATCGCGGCAACCAAATCGGCCCCGTCGTCGCGGCAGTACAGTGGGTTGTGGGCGTCAGGGAGATCACCAGGGTCGCCATTGAGCAGGGTCATCACAGCCCTACTCAGTTCCTCGGGGGTTATGCGTGCGGACCAAAGCCTGAGGTTGTCGCCGCTGCCCTGATAATTCCACAAGGGCCTTGAATAGGACTGGAGGGGCGCCAGGCGCTGCGCCAAGAACTCCTTCATTATCATTCCCCCAGTCAGCTTCCTGGCGCTGATATCACGGGAGAAGCACTCCAGGACGGGCCAGGCCCGGGAGTCGGAAAGCTTCGCAGAGCTCCACGTGGAGGTCTTCTCCGCAGCCCCCTCGGCAGATCCAACCGGGGGTTGGGGTCTTTGAGATCCATGAGGACCCAGCGGTGCCTGAAGTTCTCCACCTTCTTCCCGGCCTTCAAGAGCATGTTGCCGCTCTGGACCGCGACGAAGGAAACACACGCCGACCGTTGAGCGCCGTCCTGCAGGCGCAAGCTGAAGAAATGGCGGAAGAGGGCCACCGAAGGCCTCACGCCCACGAAAGCCTCGCAGTAGAAGGCAAAGACGGACAAGAGCAGGATGGAGTTGGGCTGGAGATGGAGGGCCTGGATCCCGTACTGGTCGAGGATGGCGGTGAAGAACGCGGAGAAGGGCGGGACGAGCCCGGCGAAGACACTATGGAGAAAGAAGGGGTAGACCGCCTTCGACGAGGGCCGCTTCTCCTAGGAGCCACCCCATATCAAGGTCCGCCCCCACTCGTTGGTCTCGTCCGCCGTCGACGGGAGCACCGGGACGAGATCCTCATCCTTGGCAATGGTGGACCCTGAAAGCACCGGCGAGATAGGAGCGGAGGCAGAGCTCTGGGCCTCTGGCTTCTGCTTGCCGGCGGGAGCCATCGGGAAGCTCGCGGGGCCAAAGCAGCAAGGAGGAGGACGGAGCGGCGCCGGATCTGGAGAGGCCTCTGCTGGAGCCGGAGACCTAGAAAGCAAGAGCAAGTGCGTAAGAGGGGAAAGCAATAATGGCCCAGCGCTAGGAGTCAGGCTCTTGTCGATTCGGGCGGTGGCCGAAGGGACGAAGGACGCCCGACATCAACTGCACAACGCACGCCAGTCCTGGCCCGCAGTCGTTGGGGCCCGCAAGGCTTCGGGCCGCCCTCAAGGCTTCGTCCGGAAGCCGGCTCGAGCATGCCTTGGGCCCGGGCGGCTATTGTTGGCATTCTGGGAACGGGGGTACCCAGACCTGCCTGCCTGCGGCCCAGGGCATGGCCCACTTCATCAGCCAAACACACCCAGGCGCGGCCCCACTCAAGACAAGGACCTCACGAGGGCCCTAGGCTCGCGAGGAGGGGCGGCGTCAGGACCGGCAAGGGATGGGCCTCCCCAGGCGCCCTCCGGAGTGGCGGAGATCTCTATGCAGAGCCCGGCCTCAGGAGTCAAAGATGACGCAAGGAAGGACAGGCGGGCGCCAGCGCGCCAGGCGACGCAGTTTCCCCTTTGGTGCAAAGGGAGCAGGGACGTACGCGGGTTCCGGTGCAACGAGACCACAACCACGAGCCCCGCAGGACGGATGTCATCGCCGAGCCCACCTCTGCACCATCGACAGCTACTTTGTAGGCGAAGACCGCCTTTGGGCAGGGCGGGCACGTACTCCTGCCCCCCTTCAAAATTGGCCGTTGTGGGATCCCGTCCCGCCATTGTGATAAGGGAAGAGGACCCGAGCCACCACTATATATAGAAGCTAGGTTGCACCATAGAGAGGGATCCGAAACTGGGGGATTCACTCATCCACCTCCAAGCCGACAGAGGGCCAAGAACACCTCAGGAGCGCCCTCACGAGGCAACACTGTACTAGTTCATCCACCACACCTCCGCGAGAGGCAATCCACCAAAGCAGGAGTAGGGTATTACGCTTCGCAGCGGCCCGAACTGGGTAAACTACCGTGTTCATCTTCTTCCTCGCCATCGTGCGAGTTCGTTGTTTGGTCCATCGAGTAGCGAGCTAGGTTGGGCGAGGCTGCAGGAGATATTCGCACACGCCCCTATGTTCGAATCTTAAGGGTTTTGCGGAGCCCGAAATCCGACAAACTCCACAACACAAAGTAGGAGGCTCCCAAGCAACACCTAACCAATCTAGGAGGCACCACCCTCCAAAAGGTAATAGGCTCGGTAATTTCGATGAACTCCTTGCTCTTGTGCTTCAAGATGATAGACTCCTCAACACACAATCACTCTCTCATAGATTTGGCTATGGTGGAAGAGATTGATTTGGTGGAAAGGAACTTGGGGAGGCTAGAGATCAAGATTCATATGGATAGAGTGGAATGGCATGATCTGAACACATGAGTAGGTGGCTCTCACTCAGAAAATTGGATGGGCCAAGTATGGAATAGTTCTGAGTGCTTCTCTTTCGAGTGGGTGGTGGTGAAGGGGTATATATAGGCATCCCCAAAAATCCAACCATTACACCTAAAGTGACCAACTCGGTGACACCGAAGTGTGAAACAAGGTGGTACCGAGTTGCTCCAAAGGTAGCAACTTTTGAATCTCGGTGAGACCAATACAGAAATCTCGGCGGTACCGATTAGATGACCAACGGTCAGATTGCACAACTCGGTGAGACCGATTCTCAAATTTCGGTGGTACCAATTCTTGGCAACGGCTAACCAGAGAGTTGGTCCAAAACTCGGTGAGACCAATTCACAAAACTCGGTGGTACCGATCCTTGAGAATGGCTAACCAGAGAATTGGTACAAATCTCTGTGGGGCCGATTGGCAAAACTCAGTGGTACCGATTCTTGAGAATGGCTAACCAAAAAGTTGGCAACTGAACTCGGTGGCAGCGAATCAGAATCGGCTGCACCGATGTGCTAGGGTTTGGTTTTGGATCTGTCTAGGGTTTGAATCTCGGTGAGACCGAATAGGAATTGTTGGTCTTACCGATTTGAGTGGTAGGGTTCTAGACAGAGTATTTGTGGAAGAGCTTGTGGGTGTTTTTGGTGACTATCACTTGTGCACGTGGAGCATCTTGTTCAGCAACAGTACCTTACCCCCTTTTAATAGTATTTGCTTTCCTATGGACTCAAAGTGATTTCTCACAAAGTAAAATGTAGAGTCCTCTTGCTTGAAGCTTTGCCAATCCATTTCCTTGCTTCTAGGGGTTCCTCCACAATCCTTTTGCCAACCCATCATTGAACTTTTCCTAATATATGCTTAGTGAAAACATTAGTTCAATGACATATATGTTGTTATTAATTACCAAAACCACCAAGGAAGCAAATGTGCTTTCAGAGGGGCCCACGAGCTCAGGGGCGCACCCTGTGAGCTCTTGGCACTCTCGTAGCCCTTCTGGCCTCCTCCCAAAGCTTCTAGGGTCTCTTTATGTCCAAAAATAACCCTTGTAAAGTTTCATCGTGTTTGGACTTCGTTTGGTATTGATTTTCTGAAAAGTATCCAAGAACTAGCACTCGGTAGTAGGTTAATAAGTTAGTCCCACAAAATGATATAAAATAGCATATAATTGCATATAAAGTATCAAAGATTGATAATATAATAGCATGACATAATCAAACATAACAGATACGTTGGAGACGTATCATCATCCCTAAGCTTAATTCTGGCTCTTCCTCGAGTAGGTAAATGATAAAAACAGAATTTTTCATGTTGAATCCTACCTAGCATGTATTTAGTGGAATCTCTTCATAGTATGAATATCAAGAAATGATGAAGTAATTGATATCAAAATAATAATATCCATGAATATATGAAGCATAATCATTACTTTTCAAAATATACGATCCTTAAAGAATGTTATCCCAACTCATTTTATCATATTAGCATGGCATGACTCCGTATTCACCGCATAAGTATAAATCATGAGCACCCTGGTGTCAAACCAGGCAATTGGATTGTACTTCTAGCATGCTTCAACATTTTCAACTTCACGCAATACATGAGTGTGAGCCATGGATATAACATATCGGTGGAATAGAGTGCGGTGTTGGATATCAAAGGGAGTCAGAAAAGAAAGATAGTCTTGCATCAACTAGGCAGATCAACGGGCTATGGAGATGCCGATCAGTCGATATCAATGTGAGGAGTAGGTATTGCCATGCAATGGATGCACTAAGAGCTATAAGTGTATGAAAGCTCAAAATCAAACTAAGTGGGAATGCATCCAACTTGCTTGTTCTTGAAGACCTCGGGCACTTGAGGAAGCCCATCATTGGAACATACAAGCCAAGTTCTATAATGAAAAATTCCCACTAGTATATGAAAATGACAACCCAGGAGACTCTCTATATGAAGAACAAGGTGCTACTTTGAAGCACAAGTGTGGAAAAAGGATAGTAACATTGCCCCTTCTCTATTTTCCCCTCATTTTTTACTCGTGGGCTCATTTGGCCTCCCCCATTTTTTCTCATTTAGTGTACTAGGATGTGCAATGATCTAGCGTACCATGTAAACAATGATGAATGGTGGCTTTGCAACAAATACTATGTCAGCCCTATATGTTCATGCAAAGCAATATGATGATGAACACACAAATCATGTGATGAAACGGTGGGTTGCATGGCAATATATCTCAGAATGGCTATGGAAATGCCGTAATAGGTAGGTATGGTGATTGTTTTGAGGAAGATATAAGGAGGCTTATGTGAGATAAAGCGTATCATATCACGGGGTTTGGATACACCGACGAAGTTTGAACAAACTCTCGAGGTGAAAAAGGACAATGCACGATATCGAAGACGCTAGAAAATTGCGGAAACGTGAGAGTGCGTATAATCCATGGATGCACATTAGTCATAAAGAACTCACATACTTATTATAAAAGACTATTAGCTCGCTCGAAGCAAAGTACTAACGCAGCCCCTAGGGAGGTGTTGGGGAATGAACACTGTTCAAAAAATCTTCCGATTCAGCGATTTATTGTCCGATTTATCGCTACTCTTGGGGTGACCGATAAGATTATGCCTTATCGTCACCGTTTATCATTTGGGCTGATTTTATCGCTATGACAAGCGATTTATCGGGAATCTACCGATAAATCGGGCCTATTCATAACACTATGTTTGCAAAAACTATGTTTATTTGCGTTTTGTGGACCTTGTTACACAATATGTAATGTTGTCCTATTTTTTTTATCATTATACGAGGATTCAAAGGCTATGAATCAAGGTAACACTTATTTACATTATTGTTTTGGTGTTTAATATAGCATATTTCGCAGTTCGGAACCTGGGATTTGCAAAAAATGGCCGATTAATAGTCGACCGATAAAATCGATTAATCGACCGATTTCCGATTAATCTCTAATCCCCAGCTGACCGAGACGCTAACGATAAGCGATATCCTCAATGTTGGGAATGAAGCATGGAAACTTTCCTACGAACACCCAAGATCTATCTATGGATATGCATAGAAACGAGAGGTAGAGGTGTCTACATACCCTTGTAGAACAAAAGCATTAACGATCTAGAGATCGTGGTTGGCGTAGTCGTACTCCCGTCGCGATCCAATCCGATCCTAGCACTGTACGTGCAGCACCTCCAAGTTTAGCACACATACAGATCGGTGATGTCTACTCCTCCTTGATCCATCAAGCGTTGGAGAAGAGGAAGATGAGATTTGATCCAACGCAACGGCGTGGTCGTGGTGGTGGCAGCGGAAGTCCGATAGGGTTTCGCCAAGCCCTACACAGACGAGACATGGAGGGAGAGGAAGAGGGTAGTCATCATTGTGAAGGGATGAGCTGCCCCTTGCGCCTCCTCTCTATTTATATAGGGAAGGGACGTTGCCTGCCCTTGCCCCTCCTCCAAGGGATGGGGCGGCGGCCAAGGAGAGGAGGAGTGCCTTGCAAGCCAAGTGGAGGGCCCTCCCCTTTAGGGATTTCCACCCATAAAAGCGTGGGCCTTACAGGGGCTGGTGCCCTTGGCCCATTAAGACCAGGATGCCTCCCCTTAGCCCATGCTAGACTATGGGATGTGGTGGAACCCTTTGTGAACTTGCAGATCCCTCCGGAATCCTCCGGAAACTTCCAGAAGCTTCCAGGTACAATACCGACAAAACCCGAAACTTTTCGGTAGCCAAAATATGACTTCCCATATATAAATCTTTACCACCGGACCATTCTGGAACTCCCCATGACATCTGGGATATCATCCGAGACTCTGAACAACATTCAGTCCATTGCCATTAATATCTTAGTACTACCCTAGCGTTACCAAACGTTAAGTGTGTGACACTACGGGTTCGAGAATCATGTAGACATGACCAAGACACCTCTCCGGTCAATAACCAATAACGGGACCTGGATGCCCATATTGGTTCCTACATATTCCACGAAGATTTTTATCGGTTCAACCATAATGTCAAGGATTCGCCTAATCCCATATGCAATTCCCTTTGTCAAGTGATATGTTACTTGCCCGAGATTCGATCGTCGGTATCTCCATAGCTAGTTCAATATCATTACTGGCAAGTATCTTTACTCGTTCCGTAATACAAGATACGGTGACTGAACTCATTAATCACATGATTGCAAGCTTCTCGTGATGTTGTAGTACTGAGTGGGCCCAGAGATATCTCTCCATCACATGGAGTGAACAATCCCAGTCTCGATCCATACCAACCCAACAGACACCTTTGGAGAAACCTGAATAGCACCTTTATGATCACCCTATGACGAAGTGACATTTGATAGCTCACAAGGTATTCCTCCGATGTCAAGGAGTTGCAAGATCTCATGGTCTTAGGAACAAACACTTGACATGAAGAAAGCTATAGCAATTAAACTTTAATGACATGATCATATGCTAAGCTTACGGTTGGGTCTTGTCCATCACATCATTTTCCTAATGATGTGACCCCGTTATCAAATGACAACTTTTGTCTATGGCTAGGAAACCTTAACCATCTTTGATCAACGATCTAGTCTAGTAAAGGCTCACTAGGGACACAATGTTGTTTATGTATCCACAAATGTATTTAAGTTTCCTCTCAATGCAATTCTAGCATGAATAATAAACACTTATCATGACAAGGAATATGATAATAATCATTTATTATTGCCTCTAGAGCATATTTCCAATAGTCTCCCACTTTCACTAGAGTTAATAATCAATCTTACATTGTAATGAATCTAAAACCCATAGAATTATGGTGCTTATCATGTTTTGATCGTGAGAGAGGTTTAGTCAGCGGGTCTGCAACATTTAGATCCGTATGTACTTTGCAAATCTCTATGTCTCCCTCCTTGATGTAATCACAAATAGAGTTGAATTGACGCTTTATATGCTTGGTCTTCTTGTGAAACCTGTGGCCTTTGGCAATGGCAATGGCTCCAGTGTTGTCACAAATTATAGTCATCGATTCTGATGTACTAGGCACAACTCCTAGATCGATCATGAACTCCTTCACCCAGATGGCTTCCTACACTGCTTCCAAAGCAACTATATATTCCGCTTCACATGTAGATCTCACCACAATGCTCTGTTTGGCACTACACCAACTGACAGCTCCACCATTCATAATAAATATGTATCCGGTTTGAGCCTTAGAGTCATCCAGATCAGTGTTAAAGCTAGCATCGACGTGACCCATTACGACGAGCTCTTTATCACCTCTATAAATGATAAATATTTCCGTAGTCCTCTTTAGGTACATAAGGATATTTTTGACCAATGTCTAGTGATCTACTCCTGGATCACTCTCCTACCTCCCTGCCAGACTTATGGCAAGGCACACATCAGGTATGGTACACAACATGGCATACATTATAGAGCCTATGGCTGAGGCATAGGGGACGATCTTCATCCTTTCTCTTTCTTCTGCCTTGGCCGGGCTTTGAGTCTTCCTCAACTTCACACCTTGCAAAACAGGCAAGAACCCCTTCTTGGACTGTTCCATTTTGAACTTCTTCCAAATCTTGTCAAGGTATGTGCTCTGTGAAAGTCCTATCAGACATCTTGATCTATCTCTACAGATCTTGATGCCTAATATGTAAGCAACTTCTCCGAGGTCTTTGATTCAAAAACTCCTCTTCAAGTATCCCTTCATGCTTTCTAGAAGTTCTATCCTATTTAGAATCAACAATATGCCATCCACATATAATATTAGAAATGCAATAGAGCTCCCACTCACTTTCTTGTAAATACAAGTTTCTTCACAAACTTGTATAAACCCAAAAGCTTTGATCACCTCATCAAAGCAAAGATTCCAACTCCGAGATGCTTGCACCAGTCCATAGATGTATCGTTGGATCTTGCATACCTTATTAGAATCCTTAGGATCGAGAAAACCCTCCGGCTACATCATATACAAGTCTTCGTTAAGAAAACCGTTAAGGAACGCAGTTTTGACGTCCATCTACCGGATTTCATAATTGAAAAATCCACCAATTGCTAGCATAATCCTAACAGACTTTAGCATCACTTCTGGTGAGAAAGTCTCATCGTAGTCAACTCCTTGAACTTGTTGGAAACGCTTTGCAACAAGTCGAGGTTTATAGACAGTCAAATTAACATCTGGGTCTATCTTTTTCTTAAAGATCCATTTGTTCTCAATGGCCTGACGATCACCGGGTAAATCTTCAAAAGTCCGTACTTGGTTTTCATACATGGATCCTATCTCGGATTTCATGGCCTCAACCATTTGTCGGAATTGGGGCCCATCATCGCTTCCTCATAGTTTGCAGGCTCACCGGTGTCTAACAACATGACTTCCAAGACAGGATTGCCATACCACTCAGGGGCGGTACGTGTCCTTGTTGACCTATGAAATGTCGTGGTAACTTCATCCAGAGTTTCATGATCATCATCATGAGCTTCCTCTTCAATTGATGTAGGGATGACATGAGCATCTTTCTGTGTTGCTCTACTCTCCAATTGAAGTGAAGGTTCGATAACTTCATCAAGTTCTACCTTCCTCCCACTCACTTCTTTCGAGAGAAAATCCTTCTCTAGAAAGGATCCATTCTTGGCAACAAAGATTTTTCCTTCGATCTGATATTGAAGGTATACCCAATTGTTTGTTAAGGATATCCTATGAAGGCGAACTTCCGCGCTTTGGGTTTGAGCTCATCTGGTTGAAGCCTCTTGACAAAAGCGTTGCAACCCCAAACTTTAAGAAACAATAGCTTATGTTTCTTGCCAAACCATAATTCCTATGGTGTCGTCTTAACGGATTTAGTTGGTGCCCAAGTTTAGGTGAATGCGGCTGTCTCTAATGCATGACCCCAAAACGATAGTGGAAAATTGGTAAGAGACATCATAGAACTCACCATACCCAATAGAGTACGATTGAGACGTTAGGACACACCATTACGTTGTGGTATTCTAGGTGGCGTGAGTTGTTAAACAATTCCACATAGTCTGAAATGCGTACCAAACTCGTAACATAGATATTCACCACCACGATCGGATCCTAGAAATTTAATCTTCTTGTTACGATGATTTTTAACTTTGCTATGAAATTCCTTGAAGTTTTCAAACATTTCAGACTTGTGTTTCATCAAGAAATATACCCATATCTACTCTAATCATATGTGAAGGTAATAAAATAACGATATCCACCGCGTGCTTCAACACTCATTGGACCAGATACATTAGTATGTATTATTTCCAACAAGTCACTTTCCCGCTCAATTGTACCGGAAAACAGGGTCTTAGTCATCTGGCTCCTCAGTCACAGTTCGCATGCCTCAAGCGATTCAAAATTGGGTGATTCCAAAAGTCCATCAGCAAGGAGTTTCTTCATGTGCTTTACACCAATATGACCTAAGAGGCAGTGCCACAAGTATGTGGAACTATCATCATTAGCTTTTCATCTTTTGGCATCAATATTATGAACATGTGTATCACTACAATCAAGATTCAATAAAAATAAACCATTCACATTGGGTGCATGGCCATAAAATATATTATTCATATAAATAAAACAACCACTATTCTCTGACTTAAATGAATAACTGTCTCGCAATAAACAAGATCCAGATATAATGTTCATGCTCAACGTAGGAACCAAATAAGATTCTTTTAAGTTTAAAACTAATCCCGAAGGTAGATGTAGACGGAGCGTGCCGATGGTGATCACATCAACCTTCGAGCCATTTCCAACGCACGTGTTCACCTCGTCCTTAACCAGTCTTCGTTTATTCAGCAGCTCCTACTTCGAGGTACAAATATTAGCAACTGAACCCTTATAATATACCCAGGCGCTACTACAAGCACTGGTAAGGTACACATCAATAACATGTATTTCATGTATAACTTTATTGACGTTGCCAGCCTTCTTATCTGCCAAGTACTTGTAGTAGTTCTGCTTCCAGTGGCCATTTCCCTTGCAATAGAAGCACTCAATCTTGGGTTTGTGTCCAGCCTTGGGTTTTTTCACGGGAGCGGCAACTGGCTAGCCATTCTTCTTGAAGTTTCCCTTCTTTCCCTTGCCCTTCTCGAAACTAGTGGTCTTCTTAACCATCAACACTTGATCCTCCTTCTTGATTTCTACCTCTGCGTCCTTAAGCATCGCGAATCGCTAAGGGATCATCTTCTCCATCCCTTGCATGCTATATTTCATCATGAAGTTCTTGTAGCTAGGTGGCTGTGACTGGAGAACTCTGTGAATCACCATTTCACCTGTAATATTAACTCCCAAATGATTCAAGTGATTGTAGTACCTAGATATTTTGAGTACATGCTCACTGACTGGGCTATTCTCCTCCATGTTATAGGCAAAGAACTGGTCGGAGGTCTCATGGCTCTCAATACAAGCGTGAGCCCAAAATACCAATTTCAGCTTTTGGAACATCTGATAGGCTCTGTGATACACCTCCATCGTATCTATAATTTTTTATTGTTTCATGCCAATATTCTACAACTTTCATATACTTTTGGCAACATTATATAATATTTTTGGGACTAACTTACTGATCCAGTACCTAGTGCCAGTTCCTGTCATTTTTGCATGTTTTGCACAAAATCCAACGGAGTCCAAATGCGATGCCCGAGGTGCCCGAAGTGCTCGAGTCCAATTACAAAGATTTTTTTTGGAATATATGTGAATTTTGGGAAGAAGAAACAACGCAACAGTGCCCGGGGTGCTCCCAAGCCAAAAGGGCGCAACCAAGGGGGTGGCCGCGCCTTATGGCTTGGGACTACCCCATAAGTTTGTTAGGGCCCTACTTTTTCCGTAAGAAAGATATTTTCCCGATAAAAATCCCCTCAAAATTTCATTCCAATCGGATTTAGGGATCTCCGGGTATTTAAGAAACGGTGAAGCGGTTAGAAAATAGTCGCGAAAATAGGAGAGAAACAGAGAGAGATCCAATATAGGAGGGGCGGCTGCCCTCCGGGAGCCATGGAGGCCATGTACCAGAGGGAAACTCTCCTCCCATCTATGGGGGAGACCAAGAAATAATAAGGAGGGGCACTATTTCCCCCTCTCGCCCGGTGGCACTGGAACGCCCCCGGGGCAACCATCATGACGGCGATCTACACCAACAACTTCTCCGCCGTCACCACCAACTATCTCCCCCTCTATGCAGCGGTGTAAAACCTTTTTTCCCTGCTGTAATCTCTACTTAAACATGTTGTTTAATGCTATATATTATTATCCAATGATGTGTGGCTATCCTATGATGTTTGAGTAGATTTCTTTTGTCCTATGGGTTAATTGTGGTATGGTGTAATTGATATGAGTTGTGTGTTAATATGGTGCTGCCCTAAGGTGCCTTCCGTGCTGCGCACACGTGAGGGATTCCTGCTGGAGTGTGTGTTCATGATTCGCTTATAGTGGGTGGCTAGAGTGATAGCAGCTTACACCCGAGTAAGGGGATTGTTGCGTATGGGAGTAAAGTGGACTTGATGTGTTAATGCTATGGTTAGGTTTTACCTTAATGATCTTTAGTAGTTGTGGATGCTTCCGAGAGTTCCAATCATAAGTGCATGTGATCCAAGTAGAGAAAGTATGTTAGCATATGCCTGTCCCTCATTGCATATGATAAATATCTATCATGTTATATTCAATTGCCTATGGACAATATTTCTCTTGTGTTACAAAAAGCTTTCTACTAAACAAGAAGCTTTTATTTTCTTGCAAATTATCCATAGTTTTATTCTCGCAAAGTACTTCTAGTTTTATTCCCAAAAAATAATTTCATACTTGTTCTAGGTAAAGTAAGCTTTAGCGTGCGTAGAGTTGTATCGGTGGTCAATAGAACTTGAGAGAATATTAATTCTACCTTTAGCTCCTTGTTGGGTTCGACACTCTTACTTATCGAAAATGGCTACAAATGATCCCCTACACTTGTGGGTTATCAAGACCTTTTCTGGCACCGTTGTAGGGGAACAATAGCGTGGGGATGATATTCTCGTGTGTGCTTGCTTGCTTTAACTCTAAGTTGTTCTTGTTTTCTATCTTTAGTTATGGGTAGGAAAAGCAAAATACCAAAAACGAGTTATACTTGCTACCCCAAAAGTTGAGGAACCACTAGTGTTCCGTACTACCAAAGCTTTCTACTTGGATCATCTTCAATCCCTTCGTGCTCGCGCTGAAAGCCCGACTAGCTTAGTTGAGGAAAAATCATTAGGTGAGCATGCTCATGTTGTGCGACGCCGCTTATCTCAAAAAGGACAACTATTATGGCATCAAATTAATTTTTTGAATTGCTATTCTTGGAATTTATGCGGAATACATGATTTTACTTGTTGTTTTGAAGATCCTAAAAAACACCTTCCCTTCCAATGTGAGTTTAATGAAAATGAAATATTATCTTCTTATGCCAAGGATATCTACAATCATTATGATATTGAACAAATTGAAAAATTTGTTGCTTTTAACGGTGCATATGAAATTGCCTCTTCGATTGAAAAGCATAATGCTATTCTATAGAAATCTGAAAATTTTCCCATACTTAAATATTGCTATGAAAACTATGCTTCTAAATGTTATGTTAAAAAAATTATTGAGATAATGTCTGCTACCTTGGAAGAGACTAATATTTTGCAATCTATGGAAGAAGAAATTGCTGAAACTGTAAGCTCATTAGATGTAAAAGATGGGGAGAAGAGCGAAGAACAAAAGGAGGAAGATCGTATTGATCAGTCGTGCCCACCTTGTAATGAGGGTAACTCTTAATCTCATACATTGTTTAATTTCCCTTCGTGCTTACCAGAGGATGAATTCTATTGCTATGATCCCTTGGATTCATTTGAAATATACCTGTTTGATGAATTTGATGCTTGCTATGCTTGTGGCCATGATGCCAGTATGAAATATGCTTATGGAGATGAACTTTATATAGTTCCTTATGTTAAGCCTAAAATTGTTGCTACAGCACCCACACATGATAGTCCTATTATCTTTTTGAATTCTCCAACTACACCATATTGGAGAATTTTTCACTTATTAAGGATTATATTGATGGGTTGCATTTTACCATTGCACATGATGATTTTGATGAATATAATATGCATGTGCTTGCTTCTCCTACTTGCAATTATTATAAGAGAGGAACCAAATATTCACCTCTCTATGTTTCCAATACGATAAAATTGCAAGAAACTACTTATGCTATGTTCTGGCCTTTACTTGATGTGCATCAATTGTTCTTTTATGACATGCCAATGCATAAGAAGAGAGTGAGACTTCGTTGTTCTATGATATATGTTGCTTTGTGATTATTAATAAATTACAAATAATTGATAATTAAAATTGGCTTTGATATACATTCGGATCTTGGTGGATCAATTACTTGAGCACTATATGCCTAGCTTAATGGCTTTAAAGAAAGCGCTGCCAGGGAGACAACCCGAAAGTTTTAGAGAGTCATTTTATTCTGTTGTGTGCTTTTGAAATAATTAAAAACAAAAGATAAAGTTGGGGAACTTAAAACTTTTTCAAAAAGAAAAGTGAAAGTGAGAAGGAAGAGCATCGTTGAAGTGGGGGCTAGCCTTGAACTTTGTTCATGCCCATGGAAACTTTGTGAATCTTCACTACAAAAACTTTTCAACAAAAATAGTTACCCCCTTGTACAAATCCATTGTATTATAAAAATAATGTGCCAAGATTTACCTTTAGGATGTTTAAATTGCTTGTTTGATACGTGCTGTGTAAAAACAGAAACTTTTGTTGTAGTGTTTAAATTTTCCTATTTTACTGAAGCGTGAAAAAATTCTGACATTTTTACACAGTACTATGTTGAAAAAAATTTATTACTTCCTAATTTTTCAGAATTTTTTGAGTTACAAAGGTATAGGTTTCATCTGCATCTTTACATACTGTCCTATTTTTCATAGATTGTGGTTATGTTGCTTTATCTACTTATGTTTGAAATCTTGTTGAGCCCCCATTAACTTGGGAGCCATAGAACTGTGATAACATACAGTAGGTAATGTTGGATTACAATTATACAATAATGTGATGGCAAGACATGATGGGATTTGATGTTAAATGTACTAACCTTTCCAATAAAAGTTTCGTTAAGTTTGTTGTGGATGAAGTGTTCGAAGATCGAGGAGGTATCACTATGAGAAAAATAAGGAGAGGCAAGAGGTCAAGCTTGGGGAAGCCCAAGTAACTCCAAGTAAATATTCAAGGAGACTCAAGCGTCTAAGCTTGGGGATGCCCCGAAAGGCATCCCATCTTTCTTCTTCAACAATTATCGGTATGTCTCGGTTTTTGTTTCGTTCACATGATATGCGTAAGTTCTTGGAGCGTCATGTGCCTTTTATTTTTATTTTAGAAATGCACCACGCTGGTATGGGATAGTCCTTGGTTTATTTATAGAGTGCTTCATGCACTTCACTTATATCTTTTGAGTAAGGCTTTATAGAATGCTTCGTGTGCTTCACTTATATCTTTTGAAGTTTAGATGCATGTTTCTCTACATATAGAAAACCGCTATTTGTAGAATGCTCTTTTGCTTCACTTATATTTATTAGAGCATGGTCTTTTTTAGAAATAAATTAAACGCTCATTCTTCACTTACCCCTATTTAGAGAGTTAACAGGAATTGGTCATTCACATGGTTAGTCATAAAATCCCAAATAAAACTCAGATCACTGAATATGATATGTTTGATTCCTTGCAACAGTTTTGCGACATTAAGATACTAATATGTGGGAGCACTAGTTGATGATTGTGGATTAGTAGCAATATCGGTGTTAAGGTTTGTGATTCCCGAAGCATGCATGTATAGTCTCTAGTTATGCGATGAAGTTGGAGCAAATTTATCCTTGATTGAAATCCTTTGTGCTACTATAATCGGGGGCGTGCGATGGTTAACTCCTACCAACCTCCTCCCGAGGGGCATGCGAGTAGTACTTTGCTTTGAGAGAGCTAATAAATCTTTGCAATAAGTATATGAGTTCTTTATGACTAATGTGAATCAATGGATGTACACACACTGACCTTTCCACATATTTGTTGGCATGTTCGGCACCGTGCATTGCCCATTCTGACCTCGAGGATTGGTGCATCCTTCACCGGTGGATCCAAACCATGTGATATGATATGCTCTATCACACATAAGGCACCTAATATCTTCCTCAAAACAGCTACCATACCTACCTATCATGGCATTTCCATAGCCCTTCCGATATATATTGCCATGCAACTTCCATCATCATCATATACATGACTTGAGCATTCATTGTCATATTGCTTTGCATGATCGTAAGATAGCTAGCATGATATTTGATACATCTCCAATGTATCTACTTTTCCAAACACTTTTGCTCTGGTTTTGACCTCTAATTTGCATGTTTTGAATAGCACTAACCCGGACTGACGTTATTTTCAGCAGAACTACCTTGGTGTTATTTTTGTGCAGAAATAAAAGTTCACAAAATTGAACGAAACTTTTTTGGATTTTTTCTGGAATATATAATGAATTATGGAGCGAAGAGCTGCCGTAGGGAGGTCACCTGTGGGCCACAAGCCAACAAGGTGCACCCCCTAGGCCGCGCCCTGATGGCTTGTGGGGCCCACGAGGTTCCTCTGACCCTAATTCCAGTCCTATAAAATCACATCTTCGGAGAAAAAATTAGAGAGAAGTTTTCATCGCGTTTCACGAGACAGAGCCGCCGTCACCTCCTGTTCTTCCTTGGGAGGGCTTATCTGGAGTCCGTTTGGGGCTCTGGAGAGGGGAAATTATCGCCATCGTCATCACCAACCCTTCTCCATCAACACCGCCATGATGGTCACCACCGGGAGTGAGTAATTCCTTTGTAGGCTTGCTGGAAGGTGGTGGGTGATACGTCTCCGTCGTATCTACTTTTCCTCACACTTTTGCCCTTGTTTTGGACTCTAATTTGCATGATTTGAATGAAACTAACCCGGACTGACGCTGTTTTCAACTGAACTACCATGGTGTTGTTTTTGTGCAGAAATAAAAGTTCTCGGAACTGGACGAAACTTTTTGGAGATTTATTTTAGAATAACTAAAAAATACTGGAGCCAAGAACCACCGGAGGGGGGGCCTGAATGGGCACGATACGCCATGGTGCGCCCTCGCGGAGTGAGTAATTTCGGTACTATAAATTCCTATTTTCGGAGAAAAAAATCAAGGAGAAAGTTTCATCGCGTTTTACGATACGGAGCCGCCGCCACCTCCTGTTCTTCATCGGGAGGACAGATCTGGAGCCCGTTTGGGGCTCCGGAGAGGGGAATCTTCGGTCTTCATCATCATCAACCCTTCTCCATCACCAATTCCATGATGCTCCCCACCGGGAGTGAGTAATTCCTTCGTAGGCTTGCTAGTCGGTGAGGAGTTGGATGAGATTCATCATGTAATCGAGTTAGTTTTGTTTGGGCTTGATCCCTAGTATCCACTATGTTCTGAGATTGATGTTGCTATGACTTTGCTATGCCTAATGCTTGTCACTAGGGCCCGAGTGCCATGATTTCAGATCTGAACCATTTATGTTATCACTATTATATCTATGTTCTTGATCTGATCTTGCTAGTCATATGCACCTATTACGTGTTCTGATCCGCAAACCTCGGAGTGACAATAGTCGGGATACTTGCCGGTGATGACCGTAGTTTGAGGAGTTCATGTATTCACCATGTGTTAATGCTTTGTTCCGGTTCTCTATTAAAAGGAGGCCTTAATATCCCTTAGTTTCCTTATGGACCCCGCTGCCATGGGAGGGTAGGACAAAAGATGTCATACAAGTTCTTTTCCATAATCACGTATGACTATTTACGGAATACATGCCTATATTACATTTATGAACTTGAGATAGTTCTGTGTCTCCCTAGGATATGACTGTTATATGATGAATATCATCCAACGAGTTCACCGACCCAGTGCCTATGAATTTTCCACATATTGTTCTTGCTAAGTTACTATTGCTACTGCTACTATTCCAACTGCTACAAAACTATTGCTATCACTGCTACTGTTACCGTTACTGCTACTACTGCTATCCAAACTATCATACCATTGTGCTACTGATCACTCTGCTATAGATATTTAATCACCAGGTGTGGTTGAATTGACAACTCAGCTGCTAATACTCTCAAATATTCTTTGGCTCCCCTTGTGTCGAATCTATAAATTTGGGTTGAATATTATACCCTCGAAAACTGTTAAGATCCCCTATACTTGTGGGTTATCAAGACCTTTTTCTGGCGCCGTTGCCGGGGAGCATAGCTATATTTGTTGAGTCACTTGGGATTTATACCAATTGATCACTATGATGAATCTAAAGGATCCAAAGACCAAGATTTTTCCCTCTAAGACAAGGGGAGGTAAGGAACTGCCATCTATCTCTCCACTTGATTCACCTTCTGTTATGAGTAAGCTTGCAACAATACCACATGCTAGTAATCCTGATATGTCGCAAGTTATTGTTGATGCTACTTCTGCTATGAATGATGCTAGTACCATGCTTTATGATAATGTGCCAGTTGGTGAATTTCTCGATGAACAAATTGCTACAGCTAAAGAGAATGAAATTACTGAAACAGATGAAGCCTATGAAACTCATGATGACTATGAAATGCCTATTAGTCCTAGTTCTCCTCGATTTGAAATGCCTAAGATACCTGAAGGTTATGTTATGGACGAGGAGGTAACTAGATAAATTCTTTCTTGAAAGGATAGAAATGATCTTATGAAATTGCTACGGAAGTATAAGGAAAATACTTTGAAGGCTAGAATGACATGTGATCCTAAGTTTGCTACTTCACCTATCTTTGTTACCGATAAGGATTATGAATTCTCTGTCGACCCAGAGTTAATTACTTTGGTTGAATCTGATCCTTTCCATGGCTATGAAACTGAAACTGTAGTGGCACATCTTAGTAAGCTGAATGATATAGCCACCCTCTTTGCTAATGATGAGAAGATTCGCTACTATTACATTCTCAAGTTATTTCCGTTCTCATTAAAGGGTGATGCTAAGACATGGTACAATACTCTTGCTCCTGGTTGTGTGCGTAGTCCCCAGGATATGATTTACTACTTCTCTGAAAAATATTTTCCTGCTCATAAGAAACAAGCTGCCTTACAGGAAATATTTAACTTTATGCAAATTGAAGAAGAGAGTCTCCCACAAGATTGAGGAGGCTTCTCCAGTTGCTTAATGCTTTGCCTGATCACCCTCTCAAGAAAAATGAAATACTTGATATCTTCTATAATGGACTAACGATGCTTCTAGGGACTTCCTAGATAGTTGTGCTGGTTGTGTTTTTAGGGAACAAACTGTTGAACAAGCTGAGGAATTATAGAATAACATATTGAAGAATTATGATGATTGGACTCTTCCTGAACCACCGCCTAAACCCACTCCGAAGAAGAGGGGTATCTTATTTCTCAGTCCTGAAGATATGCAAGAGGCAAAGAAATCTATGAAAGAAAAGGGTATTAAAGCTGAGGATGATAAGAACTTACCACCTATTGAAGAAATATATGGCTTTGACACACCACCACCTCCATAGGTGGTGATGGTAAACTCTTTATTAAAGTTTGATGAAGGTGATATCCCTTACAATAAACATCCTAGTCAATGCTTATCTGAGTTTGATAAATATATTATGAAGCAAGATCATTTCAATGCACATGTTCTGAAACAATTGAAATATAATTCTGATATGATTGCTCGCTTGAGTGACTTGCTATTTAGAATTAGTAATGATGTTAGAGGTGTAGGAAAGCATGCCTCTATGGTTCAAACTCAGTTAGAACAAGTTGCTAACTCCCAAAAAGAATTGCTTGATGAAATGAATAATAATATGAATGATTTTGCTGCTAGAGTAGTAACTAGAGGATGTAGAATAACCCAAGAACTACTCTATCCCGAAGGCCATCCTAAAAGAATTGAACAAGACTCTTAGAGAATTAATACCTATGCACTGTAAGTGCATCTAGTGCCCCTTAGTGATTTTGGTGTATTGAAGACTTATAGGTTAAGGGACTAATATGTTTGTGAGTGTACACAGGCTCTATAAGTCGATGAGGAGTTTGGCATATTTGAAGAATATCGACCCCTAAAAATGAACGTCTTCAACTGAAGACTTCGGTGAAGACTTTGGTGAAGACTTTGCTGAAGACTTTGGTATTCCCTGAAGACTATGAAAATGAAGAAGATGGTGTGACCTTGAAGATATGAGCGAGGACAATGAAGCATGGAGACTTTTGTTTTTATTGTTTCTTTTCCTTCTTTGAGTCATAGGAAACACCGTACTGTCAAAGGGGGCCGAGGTAAAACTAAGGAAAAATTTCCATCTGATGCTCAACTCAAAAGCCTCAACATAACCCAATCCTTCGAGTGAAGCCTTTGGAAACCTCTTGCAGTTCAGTCAAGTTCTTTAGAGACAGAGACGATGTTCTTCTAGTCTCTGAGGAAATTGGTCTGACTGAGGAGTTAGGATTTCGCCAGTGTGAATTGCCTACAAGTGAGGAATATGATAAGCCCTGAGAAATTTGAGAGTTCAAATTCCGACCGTTGCTGTGCTTTGCACCAGCTGTCTAGATATTCTTTGCACCTACCGGTCATATCATTGGGGGGCATTTATGCCTTATCATGTCGGGTTGCTCCCTGGCTATAAATAGCCGCCCCCACAACCACTAGCTGGTTGGCTGGTCCGAGAGAGAGCTTGACACTTGTCATTTGAGAGCATCCCATTCCTCGAGGACTTTGAGCAAAAATCATCAGTGATGAAAAACCCCAAAAACCCAAAACCACCAAACCCAAAGTGATTGAGCATCACTGAAGAAATTGTTCCTGTGTGGAACCAACGCTTTTTACCTTTGAAGACTGTGTATCTTCCAGACGGTTAGGCGTCATGGTCTAGTGCATCCTGCAGTCAATTGGGGATCGCCGGGTGACCATGGTCTAGGAACATCCAACAGTCAATTGTGGATCGTCGGGTGACCAGTTTGTGAGGGTTTTGGAAGTCTACCCTGAAGACTTACCATGAGTGTTCGGCGAGGTCTGTGTGACCTTAGCTCAAGGAGAATACGGTAAGGACTGTGTGTCCTGGGACTGTGTGTCCTCTGGTTTAAATACCAGGCCGCTCCAAACCAGACGTACGACTGTCATAGCAGTTGGAACTGGGTCATCAAACCTTTGTCTTCATCGAGCTACCTGGTTCCATTTCCTCAACCCTTTCATTTCCTCGTACACCTGTTGATGAAATTGATTGTTACTGTTGGAAGAATTTGACTGAAGACTTTCTCAATTTCCTCACCTCAAATTCTTTAGTCACCTTATCTTCTGCCTGCTTATCCTGTTCACGCTACTCATGCTCTGTGTATGTTTCATTTCATCATGACGACTATGCTACTGCTATGTTTCGCATGCACTTGAGTACTTATTCCGCTGCGAGTAGTTCGTCACTTAGCAAATTCCTCAACTAGTATTTCCTCAAGTGACGAACTTGTAAAAATCGCCTATTCACCCCCCTCTAGTCGATATAACGCACTTTCAATTGGTATCAGAGCAAGGTACTCCCTTGTTCTGTGTGATTTTGGTTTAACCACCTGGAGTTTTAGTTATGTCGACTGCAGGCATGATCAAGGTCTCAGCTGGGTGTCCTACCTTCGATGGGACGGACTACCCCTACTGGAAGAATAAGATGCGCATGCATCTTGAGGCAATTGACAACGATCTCTAGTATGTTGTGGAAAATGGTGTTCCCTTTGTCACTCCCACTATCAACGCTGCTGATGTGAAGAGATTTAAGCAACTCGACTCTCAAGCGAAGAATATCATATGTGGCCATCTGAGCAAGGGTCAGTATGGCAGAGTGAGTGCTTTGGAGACTGCTAAGCTTATCTGGGATAGGCTATCCAAAGTCAATGAAGGCATTTCAACTCAACGTGACTCTCGGGTTGATGTTCTTCGCAATCTCTTCAACCGCTTCAAAAGGCTCGACAACGTAAATGTTCAGCAAACTTTAGATCGCCTCACTGATATCTCCAATGAGCTTCAGGCTCTTGGTGCCACTGACATCACTGACCATGAGGTAGTGAAGAAACTGCTGAGATCCCTTGATTCCTCATTCGATACACTTGCTTTGATGATCCAAGAACGTGGAGACTACAAGTCACTAGATCCTGCTGATATTCTTGAGAGACTCAATACTCATGAATTCCAACAAGCTGAGAAGAGAGACCTCTACGGGCCAAGTTATGGAAGATCTCGTGCTCTGAAGGCTAAGGAAATTTCCTCATCTGAAGATGAAGAATCTGATAGTAGTCTTGGTGATCCTGACGAACTGAGTCAGGAGCTAGCAATGCTCGTGAGGAAATTCCAGAAGTTCTCAAGGAGAGGTCGTTTTGGAAAATCATCAAAAAGTGGCATGAAGAAATCATATTCTTCAAGCGACTACAAGAAGAGAACTTGTCACAAATGCAAGAAATCTGGTCACTTTATCTCTGACTGTCCTCTCTGGGAAAAAGAATCAAGAAAGAAGAAATAAAAGGATGACAGTTCTAATGACTCGAAGAAAAAGAAGAAATCTTCAAAGTCCTCATCTGCAAAGTCCTCATCTTGAAAGTCCTCATCGTACAGAAAGAACAACTTAAGGAAGGCTCGGTTACTTATTGGCAAGGAAATGGAATCTGAAGAAGACTCTGAAGAATATGAGGAAGAGGAAGAATCTGAGGAGGAGTCGGACTCTGGTGTGGCAAGCCTGGCTCTCGCCACTGCTTTTGTCAGCAAGTCCATCTTCAACGATGAGGAAAATGGCAACTCCAACGACTCTGACGTCAGCAATGATGACTATGCTCCCACTTACTGCTTCATGGCAAGCAGTGCCCAGGCAACCACAGTATGTCCTGTCTTTGATGGATCTGACTATCCCAAATGGAAAGTCCTCATGCGGAAGCACCTCATATCGAAGAACAGCGAGCTATGGACTGTTACTGAGCTTGGACTGACTGATCTCTGCAAGATGGCAAATGCTGATGACATTCTTAAGTACACACAGCTGGACGCCCAGGCAAAGAATATCATCTGCTCTAGCTTGTCAAAGGTCATGTTCAAAAGCATCTACCATCTTCACACTGCAAAGCTCATTTGGGACAGGCTCTCTGATGTTCATGAAGGCTATCGCACTCGTCAAGATCCCATATTCATCAAATACAAGAACTTTCTCAAAACACAGAAGACTGATCCAACTTCATCTTCCTCATCTATGTGTCTCATGGCAAAAGGATCAAAGGTACTCTCATACCATTCCTCTTCTGAATCAAGTGATGGTGAGTCTGAGGATTACACGAAACCTAGCTATTCCAAACTTGCTAATATTGCTACTAAACAACAAAGTGTCATTGAAAAGCTTCAGAAACAGCTAGACAAAAGCGATGATCTGTTGAATGAGGAAGTGGATCATACTCAAACTTTGACTAAGGACCTTCAAAGTCTTCAGTCCAAGTATGATAACCTTCAAAGTCGTCATGACGCCCTCTTAGTCGATCATGAGAAGCTTTCTTATGAATTTCTTCAAAGAAAGCAAGATCTTGAGAAACTAAGGGTGTCTCATGAAGATCTTCAAAGGGATAATGACTCCTTGCTTCCTCAACAGATCAGTACCGCTCAGGAAGATTTTGTTCCACCTTGCTTGAAATGCATTGAACGTGAAACTGCTCATTTTTCACCTGAATGTTCAAATGCTTCTATTACTGCAAATTCTTCAACTATTTCCGTGGTCACAAATTCCTCATCTGAGGATACCACTTGTATCACTAATGAAAATGCAGGGTTGAAGGAATTGTATGTGACAGGCATATACAAAAGTCTCAAAGGGCATCAAACCCTTTGCGATGTGCTTAAAAAGCAGATTCTGAACAGGAACCCTAGGAAAGAGGGTATTGCATTTGAGAGGAAACTCAATGCTGATGGATCTTACTGGAAACCTGAGCAGTATCCCAAAACCTCATGGGTTGCTGCAAAAGGACCTCTTGTAGATCCATCTACTTTATCTGGATTTACTTGTGAAACTTCATATTCCTCTGATGAGTCAATTGACTCCAACTATAAACTGTTCAAAAATCAGAATGGTGAAGTATTTGCTAGATATGTTGGAACTAACTACAGGAATGGCCCCCCTCTGAAGAAAATCTTGGTTCCCAAGAGCTGCTTGGAAAGTCTTCAAGTGAATGTCCTCATGACATCACCAGTGAAGAACAGGAACCCCAGATCAAATTCTTCAGTTGGACCAAAATCTTCACAAGGACCAAAGTCCTCACATGGATCAAATTCCTCATATGGTCAAAAATCATATCATTCTCGTGCTAATGCTTCTATTTCGCAGGGAAAATCTAAGGGTCATGAATATGCTCATTATTCTTCAAATCATTACGTTCATAAGTCCTCAAAGAATTTCTCTGCTTATTCATATGAGTACTCTAACCCCCGTCCTATGAAACGAAGTGCACTTGCTTCTATGCCACCCTTCTCATATGGAGCTCGCAGAATGATGAACTCTTTGCCACCCCTCCAGATGTGGGTGGTGAAGAAATTGTACTAATCTCTTATGCAGGGTCAGGTCTCCAAACGAACTTAAACGTCTGATGAATTTGCTGGAGACCTGAGGAAATGCTTGAAAGGATGCAAGCTAATCATGAAGAAATGATTCATTCATTTCTCATGTCCTCATATTACTTTGCTTACTATACTATGTGATGAAATTCAATCTGATGAATTTGAAGTAATATTCTTCACTCTGAAGCATATGCGTTCGTAAGTTGTACTAATTCATCTGCAGGATGAAACACCCAAAGCTACTGAGTTGGTCCTCGACAGTGGATGCACGAACCACATGACTGGTGACAAGAACCTATTGATGAACATTCCGCTCACTCCATCTCATCTGAAGCATATCACCTACGCTGATAAAGGAAAAAAGCAAGGTATTGGGTCTAGGTAAGGTTGCAATCTCGAAGGATCGACACATGGATAAGTTGATGCTTGTCGAGTCCCTTGGATTCAACCTCATGTCTGTCTCAATGCTTTGTAATCTTGATATGGTTATCATCTTTGGCAAATACCGTTGTGTTGTCATCATGGAATCTGACAAATCCAAAGTCTTCGAAGGCTTTAGGAGAGGAGACTTGTATATTCTTGATTTCGCTACAGGTCCACAGCCTGCCACATGTCTACCTGCAAAAGCTTCAGAAGGCTGGCTATGGCATCGACGACTTGGACACGCTGGCATGAGGAACTTGCACACGCTCGCGAAGAAAAAGCACGTCATTGGTATTGAGGGTGTCAAATTCCTCAAGGATCACTAGTGTGGGGCTTGTGAGTCTGGAAAGATGACCAGATCCAAGCATCCATCCAAGACTATCATGACTACCACTCGTCCTTTTGAATTGCTTCAAATGGATCTCTTTGGTCCTACTCACTATGCCACACTAACATATACTCCATGCTTATATGGCTTTGTCATTGTTGATGATTTCTCTCGCTATACCTGGGTGCACATTATCCTGTACAAATCTGAAGTGCAGAATGTTTTCAAACAATTTTCTTCAAGGGCATCGACGAACTTCGGCGTCAAAATCAAGCATATCAGGAGTGATAAAGGAACTGAGTTCAAGAACACTGGTCTTGATGATTATCTTGATGAACTTGGTATTACTCATGAGCTATCTGCTCCTTATACTCCTCAGTAGAATGGCGTTGTGGAGTGCAAGAATAGGACTCTTGTTGAGATGGCTCGCACCATGCTTGATGAATACAAGACCCCTCGTCGCTTCTGGCCTAAGGCAATCAATACTGCTTGCCACATCATCAACAGGGTATATCTTCACAAATTCCTCAAGAAGACTTCATATGAACTCCTCACTAACAAGAAACCCAATGTGAGTTATTTCAAAGTCTTCGGTGCAAAATGCTGGATTAGAGATCCTCACCACAGTTCCAAATTTGCACCGAAAGCACATGAAGGTTTTATGCTTGGTTACGAAAAGGACTCGCACACCTACAGAGTCTTCAACACCTATCACAACAAGGTTGTTGAAACTGTAGATGTGCGGTTCGATGAAACTAACGGCTCGCAAAGAGAGCACCTGCCTCCTGTGCTAGATGAAATGCCTCCTGAGGAATCCAGTAGGTTCAAGGCCACTGAAGATATGATCCCTACTGAAGAACAACTACTCACTAAAGAAGTTGTACCCAACGCTGAAGACATTCATGCTGATACACCTGAAGACCATGGTGCTAAAGAAAATGCTCAGCCTCAACAAAGTCTTCAACCTGCTCATCCTCGACTTGCAAATGAAGTGCAGATCGAGAAAATTCTCGACAATATCAATGCACCAGGTCCCCTCACATGCTCAAAAGCTTCACATTTGCCTAACTTTTGTGGGCACTTTGCTTTTGTCTCTATTACAGAGCCCACCAAAGTTGATGAAGCATTCTTGGATCCTGAGTGGATTCAAGCCATGCAAGAGGAATTACATCAACTCAAGCTCAACAACGTGTGGGAACTCATCAAACGCCCAGATCCTCTCAAGCACAATGTCATAGGTACCAAGTGGATATACCGCAACAAACAAGATGAACTTGGTCAGGTAGTGAGGAATAAGGCGCGTCTTGTGGCACAGGGCTACACGCAGGTTGAGGGAATTGATTTTGATGAAACTTTTGCACCTGTTGCTAGACTTGAAGCTATTCGCATATTGCTTGCTTATGCTAACCATCATAATATTATCTTATATCAAATGGATGTGAAAAGTGCATTCCTCAATGGTAAGCTTGAGGAAGAAGTATATGTTGCTCAACCCCCAGGTTTTGAAGATCCTAAGTATCCTGACAAAGTCTTCAGACTCAACAAGGCCCTCTATGGCCTCAAGCAAGCCCCTCGGGCGTGGTATGACACACTGAATGAATTCCGCATGAAGAAAGGCTTCAAACCCAGTTCACTTGACCCAACTCTTTTCACATAATCATATGATGTTGAATTATTTGTGTGCCAAATATATGTGGATGATATTATCTTTGGATGTAGTAACAAACATTACAGCGACGAATTTGCCTATATGATGGGTGAAGAATATAAAATGTCTATGATGGGAGAGCTCAAATTCTTCCTAGGGCTTCAAATTCGTCAACAACGCAATGGCATCTTCATCTCTCAAGAGAAATACCTCAAGGATGTCCTGGAGAAATTCGGCATGCAGGATTGCAAAGGCGTCAAGATTCCTATACCCACATCGGCTCAACTCTGCACTGACGAAAGTGGTAAAGATTTCGATCAGAAGGTATATCGCTCCATGATTGGTTCTTTATTGTATCTATGTGCATCTAGGCCAGATATTATGCTTAGTGTTTGCATGTGTTCCCGATTTCAAGCAAAACCGAAGGAATCACACCATAAGGCTATAAAACATATTCTTCGGTATCTAGCTCACACTCCAACACTAGGATTATGGTACCCCAAGGGCTTAGATCTTGACCTCATTGGATATTCTGATTCTAATTATGCTGGTGATCGTGTGGACCGCAAGTCAACGTCAGGCACTTGTCATTTCCTCGGACGATCCTTAGTCTGTTGGTCCTCAAAGAAGCAGAACTGTGTGTCACTATCCACTACTGAAGCTAAGTACATTGCTGCTGGTTCTTGCTGTGCTCAATTGCTTTGGATGAAGCAAACCCTCAAGGACTACGGCATCAACGTGAAGAATGTCCCTCTCTACTGCGACAATGAGAGTGCCATCAAGATTGCTCACAACCCAGTTCAGCACTCAAAGACCAAGCACATCCAGATTTGTCATCATTTTCTTCATGACCATGTGATGAAGGGCGACATCTTCCTCGACCACGTGAAGACTGAAGAACAACTGGCTGATATCTTCACAAAGCCCTTGGATGAGAAGAGAT